>OU696471.1:12431687-13643781 GCA_916048165.1 Spilarctia lutea | reverse complement strand
TAGAATTCGTATAAATACGAAACAAAATTCAAATGAAATAAAACCGATGATCAAAGGGCGCTGAAAGACAATCTCGATGTACCCTTTTCAAAAGCTAATGCCGGCGCTGCATATCCAATAAACATTTTGATGCATATGAAAGAGGTGAATAACAATTGTTGGAGAAGGTTAGATTAAGTATTTTCCTGAACAAATCGAAATCATTTAGAGAAACTTCGTTTTAAAGATTTATGAATTTGTCTTAATTGTTATTCAAATTTTCGGGGAGGCGCTCATAGCTCAGTTGCACTCGGTGATTAGAAACAATTACCGAGTGCTTCTATAGACTAGCTGACCCAACCAACCTCGTTTACGTCTCTTATTACCCGTGACTTAAAATTTGTTCACCAAAAAAAGGTTATTGTGAGTGAACCTTAAAAGATTTATATATTATGCTATCGACAACTTTTCTTTAGATTTCTATCGAGGACTTTCTGTCGAGGAGAAGAAGAAGAACAATTCTTATCAACATTGTTCTTACATAACTTTAACGGTTTACGCAGCGCACGCAATAAAGCTTTTAAAAAGAAAATACGCCCGTTTTTGCAACATTTTTTATTGATCTGATGATGATGATTGAGCGTGATGACATATAGCCTCTAGTCAATATACATCTAGTCTTCTTAAATAACTGGACTACCTAACGGTGAAATAACTTTTCAAATTGGATCAGTACTTTCTGAGATTAGCGCGTTCAGCCAAACAAGCAAACAAACGATCTCTTCAGCTTTATAATATTAGTATAATTTAATCTATCTGACTGCCTCAGTGGCGTAGTGATAGCTTATGCAACTGCTGTGTCTGTGGTCTTGGGTTCAATTCCCGGATCGGATCAAGTGTTTGTATGATCTGCAAATATTAGTTTCGAAGTTTGGGTGTTTTCTATGTATAATATGCATGAATATAGAAAAAAAAGAAGGTGTTGTGTGTCAAATGTCAGAATTATTATTTAAACTTTTAACTGTTAAATAGTGTTATACGGCGGAAACTGAAACTATAATATTGTTTTCTACTTATAGGCGAAAATACTAATATTCTTTCTAAAGAAAAACACAAGACCTTGAGTTTCAATAAGGTCTACAATTTTATTATACCCAGTTATCTTAATATTATTTTTCAAGTAAACCTGCTAGAGCAAGTCGTAGAGTACTGTACACTGTGCAGTTCATATTTTACAACAACACTGAAGTTAGGTAACTACGTTCTAGTGCTCTCAGTAGGAAGAAAGTACTTGAGATATGCATTTTAAAATGAATTTCTAACTGGAATACGCCCAGAAGTAGTCTTGATACGAAAGTAATCTTATGTTGAAAGAATTTCCTTAACTTACTTGCCTTACAAATGAAAATTTTTGAAGTTACTGTGCTTTTCATAGGTGTAAACATAAAAGTTTTTACTAATACATACTACTAACAGAAGGCAATTAATTCAAATAAACATCTCATATAAAAAAGGAGCATGTTTTTTTTTTAATTGAATAGTGGGCAAACGCGATTACCGCCGCCCATGGACACCCGCAACACCAGAGGCGTCACAAGTGCGTTGCCGGCCTTTGAGGGATGGGGAGAGGGATGGGGGAGGGGTTGGGGTATAGGCCTCCGGTATCCTCACTCACTCAGTGAAACATAGTGCAAGCACTATTTCACACCGGTTTTCTGTGAGGCCGTGGTATCACTCCGGTCGAGCCGGCCCATTCATGCTTAAGCGTGGCTCTCCCACTAGATATGTACTTATTTTTAAAGGAGGATAAAATTCTCTCTTAATCGGTATTAAAATACAACATGTAGTTTTGTATCATGTTGTATTTGACTGCCTCGGTGGCGTAGTGGTAGCGTATGCGACTGCTAAGCTTGAGGTCTCGGGTTCGATTCCCGGGTCGGACCAAATGTTTGTATGATCTGCAAATATTTGTTTCGGAGTTTGGGTGTTTTCTATGTATAATATGTATGTATTTACAAAAAAAAAGTATATAAGTATTTATATCAGTTGTCTAGTACCCATAACACAAGCTCTGCTTAGCTTGGGACTAGATGGCGTTGTGTGTTAGATGTCCGGAATATTTATTTATTTATTATATTATTTATTTCTTACATGTGTGTAAGAAATACGACTAGACCGATGACCTTGCATTCCACTTACCCAACTCCAAGATGATAGAGAACCATGTGACTTCAATTTACTTAACCTTCATGAAATCTTATTCTTTTTATACAAGCTCAAAAGTTAAATAACAACCTCTAAACTACACAATATATTTTATAATTAGGATAAGAAAAAAGAGATGGTGAAAAACTCAACAACAATATTTTTCCGAATTATGTCGCAGTAACAACAATTAAAACTCAAAGAGCACTAACAGGAAAAAGATTTTAACAAAAAATGTATTACAAATTGCTAGGTTCAAGTGTAGTTATTACCCGATTAGAGTGAATGACTGCGCTACAGCGTCTGAAGCAGTGAAGATTGGAGAAATAAATTTCGTAACTATTTTACGCTGCATAATATGCACAGGGTCAGTGCAGCTTAAAATGACTTCTCAATTTTAAAATACAAGGCACCGAATTAGAAATATTTACTATTATAATACAATTGAATTGAGAACCTCCTTCTATTTTGAAGGTTAATAAGGTTAATTAAAAACGACAAACAGAAATAACTGTGTAGCAAGCCCACCTTGCAGAAAGTTTTTTGAAGCGTATTATGAGTAAAAATTTTGGCAATCGTAAAAGGATTCGGTACTTAAATAAAAATTGTTAGGAACCGCAAAGAAAGAGTGGCTTAGGTACACATGTGAGTGAGAAAACTTTATACGTTTGCGGTTTAATATTTAAGGTGGCATAAATTTGTCTATATTGCTAGTGGCAAATAATATTCCCTAGCAATTGAGATAAGAAAATATTTTTATATCTTCCTCTCCTATTAATTATACTATTAACTAGTCCCGCGGTGTTACCCGCGAATATTGTTGTACTTTTATAACTACGGGCGAAAAGCTCAACTGCCTCGTTGGCGCAGTGGTAGCGGACGCGCCTGGGAGGGGTCCGGTCGTGTTAATAAACGCAATTCCCGGACCCCTCCCTTCTCAGGCGCAGAGTTGGCACACCGTGTGGTTTTAGTCGGTTCGATTCCGACACACCGCCCCGCCCAAACCCCGGCGGGGTGACGGCCCGAGGGGGTTTCCACACGTAAAAAAAAAAAAAAAGTGGTAGCGGACGCGACTGCTGAGGTTGCATGCTAAGGTTTTGGATTCTATTCTCAGATCGGACCAAATGTTTGTATGATCTGCAAATATTTGCTTCGGAGTTTGGGCGTTTTCTATGTATAATATGTACGAATTTACAAAAAAACATTATTAAGTATTCTATCAGGCAGTCCAGCTTTTATAGTACAAGCTCTGCTTAGTTTGAAGCTAGATGGCGTTGTGGGTCAGATGTCCGAAGCATTTATTATTATTATATAAAAAATATTTATTATTATTAATGTATCTATATATATATATATAAATCGACTAGCCAATATAAAAAATAAAATAGCCAATGTAAAGAGAAGTTATTGAAAATTAGTTGATCATCGCTTACTTAACTATCTTCTTTTTATGACTTAAAGTTATTAAGTGCAAATAATGATTAACCGTAAAACCTTTTGAGTTTACAATGCCAGACATATATTTAGAGTAGGTACGAGTATGACAAATTTTTGGTAGAGCATAACTTTTCAGAGTGTACCTGAAGTCACAGATGGTCGCAACGAGTAATAGACTACGGCCCGTATCGTAAATTAATTGGATCATGTGAACTAGGAGACCTTCTTAACCGCCGCATAGTCGGGGCAGATCTGTAGGAGAGAGCCGTGATCTACCCAACTAGGACCGGTCTCGGTCGACGTGAAATGTCGTGGGGTGTCTCACAGGGGTTGGTCTTAGGGCCACTCTTTTGGAGCATTGGCTACGACTGGGTGCTTCGCGGTGCATTCTTACATAGTGTCGCCTTCATGTGTTACGCGGATGACACGCTTGTGACGAGGAGGTGGTATCCAATGGATTTCCGCACGAGAAAAAAAATATTAAAACCTTAAAAGATACAGGGGCATAAAACATTAACATTCAACACTATGCCTCTACTTATATTTGTCGCCCGCGTATTTGTCGGACATCGCGGTAATCCTTTTTCGTATTAATGTGTATGTTAAGCTTATGACAAACAATTTATGTGGCTTACAATTGGCAATGCCCTGTAATCTTACAAACTCACAAACTTTACCTGTTTATAATATTAGTAAAGATAAATCAAGAGCTTTTGGGTCATAGTGTTAAGGCTGTACTTTAGACATGATATGTCGATAAAAAGGTTCGTACTTAATATATCTCCGTTATAGATTTTCAATAAATAAAACGACACCTTTTATACTACGCTCTAAACCATTTACTGTGAAAGCTATTCGAAGATACGACTTATTTGATGGATGGTGTTAAAATTGTGGAGTAATTTGAATAATTTAAAGTAATAGGTTTTATTTTGTTTAATTTAATTAGGTATAAAGAATTCACTTCTGTTTGCATTATATAATAAGACACACAAAAACTTACATTTCAAATATAATCTATATTTATAAAAATGTTAGGTTGGTTTTTGTACGCTTCAAAAACTCAAAAACTTCTGCACCGATTGAGCTGAAATTTTAGAATGATATATAATCCGCTTCAAGGATTGTTTTTATCTAATTTTTGCATCAGTCAACATAAACGCGGGTGGAGCTAGTAATAAATATATTTAAATTAAATGGCTGCATTACATAAATTTAAATTACCAATTAACTGATTTTCGATGTACGTCTGTTAAATTCGGAGTTTAGTTTCGATAGTTTTGCTATGGTCAAGCTTATACAATCCACCATCAATCAGCCTTTATAATCCATGCTGGACATAGAACCACTCCTAAGGTCAAAATAATAAATAAATAAATATTTCGGACAATTTATTAACACACAACGCCGTCTAGTCCCAAGCTAAGCAGAGCTTGTGTTATGGGTACTAAACGACTGATAGAAATACTTATATACTTTTTTTTTGTAAATACATATATATTATACATAGAAAACACCCAAACTTCGAAACAAATATTTGCAGATCATACAAACATTAGTTCCGACCCGGGAATCGAACCCGAGACCTCAAGCACAGCAGTCGCTTACGCTACCACTCGCGCCACCGAGGCAGTCAGTCAAAACTAAACTCCTTTCTAAGGAGAAACCCATATTCTTTCATTTAGTTCAATTTAATAAAGTAAAAAACATAATAGTTAAAACTCATTTGTAACTCAATTGTAAATTTTAACTTACAATTACAATTCAATACAATGTTACTACACATTGGTATTAATTAGATTAGAATTCCTCATTCCCATTATCCAAATTTCAATTCTACTTATGTTTTATAATGCCACAAAAACCCTACCCTTCCCTCATCCCTCTTCCCATTCCCCCAAAGGCCGGCAACGCACTTGTGACGCCTCTGGTGTTGCGGGTGTCCATGGGCGGTGGTAATCGCTTACCATCAGGCGATACGTCTGACCGTTAGCCTCTTACAACAAAAAATAAATTAAACTCGTATATTGTTTCTACTGTTTTACTGGTTTCCCTAAACTTTTCTCATCTTTTAATAACTGATTAGGTACAGGTGTGTTATTAATTTATTTACTGATTATTGTAATACGTTCATTGAGCAAACTGATCAGAATAACATCTCTTGAAAGTTCGATCTCTTATTATGCAGCTATTAGTTACATAGATACAAAATATTCAGGAATAATAGTGCCATAAGTACTCGCACTGCATTTTTTGACACTAAAACTTAATTATTATGCCTAGTACCCATAGTCATACTTACTAGATCTAGATAGTAGTGTAAACAGTGTATATTTATATAGGTACATGTCTATTTTGTTGTGATAAATTAAAAGGTAATAGGTCACAAGCTGCATTATAATTAGGAAATTCACCGCTGTAACAAATATCCTGACCAACAATAGATTAAAATGTATGATGTGGCTTGATGTCATGCTGTCGGAATAAATGTGATATGTTTAATATTTGACAATTTTATTAGTGCAGTGAATTTTTCCAATTGCCTAATTAATAGTATCACCACGTAAAATATCACCTATTAAGACTGTTGTTTTTTTCATTTCTATTTTAATTTTTTTGTGCCTTTAAGTAAAAAAATGGTTTCTTTTTATTTCCTGTCGAACAGTTGAATACAACATGCAATTCAGTGTTGTTTACGTAAAAATAATTATTTGCAAACTGATATCACATAACACAAGCTATCTAGAAAAAGCTATTATTTCAAAATTAAATTAACTATTTTCTCATAGGATCCGTGGAGTTATATAATTTCATTTCACATAATCTTTTAAGTGTATTGGAAAATCTCGCTTATTATGCTCACTAGGTACCGTTTACGGCTCGTTTACAATGCACAGACGTGATATTAGTATATCACGCAGCACGGAACCGTGCCACAACGATAGACACACGTGTTAAACGAGACCAAGATTTTTGCAAGCGTGATTAGGAAAATAACCGGCAATATCCGCTTACTAAATAAGATTAAAAAATAGAGAAAATATTGGTACGTAACATTGTCTACCTGTTTATATAAAGTTTTTTATATGTCCCCTAGCCCTAAACAAGAAGCTAAGCTAAGAAGAGTAACGACTGTGGTGACTTCTACATACAGCACAACAGAAACATACTACAGCGCCATCTACCAAAGATACATCGAACTACGGAATAACGAACTACATGGAGTAACTACTAATCCTGAATCGCGATATACATGTTCTAACGCCGATTAGTATTTATTCAACTTCCCATCACCAACGGTTGGGCTGAAGCCCACCAGGTGCGATTACCTCGCCTGGTCAAAGGATCGTACCTTTGTTCTGAAGGGGCATGATAACAGATCCCCCATAAAGATAATGGGAGTAAATACACTCTGTAACTCTTAAGCTGATACAGGTGTCCAAAGGAGTTACTGATGAGTAGCTCGTTGCTCGTTTGCTCTCAGACCAATTAAAAAAACAGCAACTTCAAGCAGTTGGACTAATTAAAGTTCATAATCCTCCTTGATCATTTTTAACTCAATATATACAGTGTTGTCTTCACCGATTTGAATACATGCCGATATAAATTATTTTTACTGTATTTTAACATCAAAATAACTGTCATCAGCAACTAATAAAAGCAGAATATTAATAGTAATGTTGTGTCTGTTTGATATACAAATTTGTAAGCCCTCAGGCAGCCTCTGTCTCGAATTTGCATAGCACGACGATACTAAATAATTACTCATTGAAACTGGACCCTTTATCCCCTGTAGCGTATAATTACAAAGAACTCTTCAAACTTACTTTCCTGAACTTTATAAATATTACTTGAATTAATTAAACGGGAAGCTTTCTGTATTTTACGCGTTGTTTAATTAAATCTAGTTAAAAATATTTTATTTGTTACTGTCTTTTTTTAATCTTTCAACTGGATGTCTATGTTTTTGCGGCAATTTAGTTTATTAAAAATGACAATTGATTTGAAGAAAGTACCTCAGATTTAAACACAAAACAAACTATTGTAACTAAAAAACCGCTCTGCTGCAGACACTCCCTTATCTGCCTCAGCCAACATTGGAATACTTGTTGTCGACATATGGAGTGACGTCCAGTTCCGTGGCAATTTGGAGGATAAGGCCAAATTGGCCTCGAAAAAGCTTGGTGTGCTCAATAGATCGAGACAGTATTTCACTCCGGCCCACCGCCTTCCGCTTTATAAGGTGCAGGTTTGGCCTCATATGGAATATGTCCTGATCATTGAGCGGGGGCACCCCATTACCTCTATTTGGACCGCATTCAACGGAGAATGACTCGAATCGTCGACTGCCAGGAATTTTCAATTCGACTGGACTCTTTGGCGCTGCGTAGAGATGTGGCTTCGCTATGCATCTTCCACAGCATTTACTATGGGGAGTGCTCCGAGGAATTGTATGGACTGATTCCTGCCCCCTCTTTCCGCCATCGTCCTACGCGACAGTAATTTCATCCCCATCACTCAGAAGGCTGGCAGTCTACAAATGTGCGGTTTTCTAGGAACTTTCTGACCCGCAAAACAAAGCTGTAAAATAAACTGTCGCTGGCGATAGTCCCGGACCAATACGACCTTCCAACCTGCAAGAAAAGAGCGTACTCCTTCTTAATAGGTCGGCAACGCACTTGTGACGCCTCTGGTGTTGCGGTGTCCATGGGCGGCGGTAATCGCTTACAATCAAGCGATACGTCGGCTCCTTTGCCCCCTATTCAATTAAACCAAAACAAAGTTGTAGAAGCATTGTTATGTGTTTCTTATTAGTAAACATGCGGGGACGTGGTATTCGAGGTTAATTTTTTGTAATGCGCCTGATGATTAGAAATCTATTCTATAAAGTTTAACTGTGTACTGCTTGGTTCAGATAGTCGAATTTGATTCCATATTTTAAGCCTATTATAGTTTGTCTTTACACTTAGTTAATTCAGTCCATAAAGATTAGTTAGACTGTAATCTAATTTCAGATTTGGTCTACATTTATGAAAAGGAGGATATTCCCCGTAGATTTGGTGGATAATTATTATTCGCTCAGTGATTCATGATGACAGACGATCCCAGTAGGCGCATTGAATTATTACGTGTGTTCGAATATTATTAGCTCAAAAAATACGCTAAACTCTAAATAACATTAATGTTTCTATTACGATAACATCCGCAAACTTCTAATATATTTTCTTATTTATATAATACGCGAGCTCTTGTTCTATTTAGTGATCTCACTACCTAAAGGGACTACTCAAAATTTCAATTAAAATACATAAAGTGAAACAGACATAGTGCACTTAGATATTTCAATGCACTTATCATCACTGAAGTGACGATACAATTACGTACCACTAACACTTTTCAGAGCGTTTTAGTATTGAAAAGAAATATAATCCGCAGCGACGACGATGTAAGGAAAATTGTATGTTCAGTATCATTAGGTAGCAGCATCCGATACTGAGTCCGACAATAGATAGAGGAGTTGCCTCGCCAGTAGAACCGTACGTTTCAAACGTATTATCAGAGTATGTTCTTTTGTACGGTACTTTAAGAAAAAAGACTAGAAATGCTAAAATGTGTTTTCACGGATGAAAAGCGTGATCGTGTAACAAAATATTTCGGCCATAACATTCCACTTATTATCTGACTTTATCTAAGATACCCGCTCGTTCGGAAGGTCTGGCCTCGCCTCCCATTTTTCACGTAACACGCTTCATATATTACGTTCTTTATCTTAGCACCTAATATCATATATGAAAAGACTCACCTCGTAAGAACTATAAGAAACAAGAGTTTTCTTGAAACAATAACAGAAATCTGATTTATACTAGTGAGGGAGTGGTCTTATAAAAAAATTATCGCGGTATCATTCAAAAGGTTCTTAATGAAGTATTAATTTTGATTTAAAAGTTTGTTCCTTGACATTTAAATGTTGTAACATGACGCGTATTTAAATAAATATTTAAAAATTGACTTGAGTTATAAGGAAACTTCGTTTTTCTCTTCCTTTTTTTTGTGTAGGTACACATGAAGGTCACAAGACCGAGTAAACCATTTTTCCATCAAATAGGTAGGTTGGTAAAGCCGTATCTTTACCAATAAATGGGTAGGTGTGACACACTATATGCCTTTGCTGAGCCTTTCTTTTGTCATTTTATTGAACTTGAATCCGACACGGTGCATTAAGTCTGGGGCTCTAGGTGTCACACCCACCAATCCCTTCGTAATTGTTTCCGACTGAACTGTTAGCGTCTGATAAACAATTACCTGCCTCGATCGCGCTTTTCGTGTGTGATACATTGTTCCTTCACACAAAAAGATTCCATAAAGTTAGTTTCGTAACGAAATATAAAAATATTGATCCAATATCATTTTGGTTACTCTTTTTTGGGTTTACTCTGATAAAACATATTTAGTAAAGAAGTTTAAACGATGAAAGAGTGATTAAAATATTAATTTTAATTAAGATTGTTCGGATAAGTTTCGGAGCCACTCGATCGCACAAACAGCCTCAAGAACTTTAGAGTGAAACATTATATTATTAATTTATCCTTGCGTTCGCTTCGATTCTTTACGTAATTAAGGACTTCAAACCAATCTAGACATCGTTCAAACCTCTTCATCAAAAGTAAAATATTATATAAAATTAAAATACCTTGAAACAATTTTAATGCAATCTTGTTTGATAGACTTATGTTCAAGGCTTTTATAAATTGGTAACGTAAATGTTCGTAAAGGTGTGAGGAGAAGATTATTCTTCATTATTTTGGAAACGTAAGGTCAAATTACAAGGTTTTTTCACGAATAAACGATAACAGACTTAAAATTCGCCATTACACATAATAAAATATTTCTGCTTTCAATGCATAATGAACACTTTGTGGAATAAAGATTGTGTATTTCTATGTTGAGGCCGCCAATGTAACTCTACTTTGGTGGGCTCATACATACAAAAACTTCATTCAATTTTACTCTGTCAAGATCCATTTATCAGACTGTGAGAAGGTAAAATTAAAATTCAGATTTTTTTTTGGGGTATTTTTTGAACATTTGCAAATAAAGAGCAAAACCTATGTCAATAGCGCAAACATATTTTCCTTTAACCAAAGATCATGAAATTTGGTGAAAAGCAGGTTACCAGAACACAAATGGTAGTGAGTGATTTTCAAAATGTTTCCTCCATTTAAAGGTTTAATGAATTACTTTTTAAGCGCATGGAAAACACTTGTATTTTTTTTTATATTTCATGACATGTGTAATATTCATGTCTATGAAGGATGCGCTGTAACATAAACTACTGACTTACTCCATTTTAATTTTAAAATTTTGGTATCGATATAATAACCGTATTGTGAAAGCTTTTATGTAAATATTAGTTTATTATTACTGCATTTTGAACAGAGAACAATATTGAATGTGCACCGAAGGTAAATGTTTGTGTTTAAAAGCAATCAAAGTTGTGATCGTCTCATTGTTTACGTACCTACTAAAAGTGTCTGCAATCCCTCTCCTAATAGTATGTACGAGGCATTTTCTGAAAGTACTCGTATGTAGTAACATCTGTATATATATCTACGTCTTCATTATGTGATGACATGTATAGTATACAATCTCTAACGGTAAACATACATGTACGTAGGCATCAACCGACATATCATTTAACATTTACTTATTTAAATTTTGTCGTGTTTGAATATTCGTTTTAACAGTAGTTAAAGTTTTCGCATCATTGTTTTTCTTTGCAAAATCTCATTGATCGTTAAAAATTGTACCTACTATAGTTAGTAAATCATGTTTACCAAAAATTTTAAGTGCAGCTTCATTATGTCTATGAGTATAGATAGATAACAAACATTTTGTGACTGCCTCGGTGGCGTAGTGGTAGCGTATGCGACTGCTAAACTCTAGGTCTCGGGTTCGATTCCCGGGTCGGACCAAATGTTTGTATGATCTGCCAATATTTATTTTAGAGTTTGGGTGTTTTCTATGTATAATATGTATGTTTTTACAAAAAAAAAAAAAGTATTTATATCAGTTGTCTAGTACCCATAACACAAGCTCTGCTAGATGGCGTTGTGTATTAGATGTCCGGAATATTTATTTATTTATTATTTATGTATTTATTTTATGATATGTCTATCTAACAAGGTTTACAGACAAACGCATTTATTCAAGTTTTACGGAGATTAGCTGGCATACTTCTTTCATGTAACATATTTAAATCCACTTCTATTGTATAATGTGCGACATGTTTATAAACGGAAATTTCTTTTTTAACACTAATTCATTTCCTCAGTATTTTGTTCGGATGAAACAAACTACACCAATTGTATTAAACCGCACGCACGTTCAAAAATAATTTAGTTAATCGAAATATTCGATATGAACGAAACGTGCCACTTTAACCAATACGGTGGCACTGCAATTAGTTGGTTACGTTTAATTGTCATAACATTATTTCAAGCGAGCATTTTGTGATTAAATTGTGTTACATGAACCATTGCCATAAAAACTATAGTCTATAAAATATAGCTTGATCTCTATAACTGACTGCCTCGTTGGCGCAGTGGTAGCGTATGCGACTGCTGTTCTTGAGATCTCGGGTTCGACTCCCGGGTCGTAGCAGATGTATGTATGACCTTCAAATATTTGTTTCAGAGTTTGGGTGTTTTCTGTTGTTATTGTTACTGTTGTTATTTACAAAAAAAAATCAGTATACTCGTATATGTATTCATATCAGTTGTATAGTACCCATAACACAAGCTCTGCTTAGCTTGGGACTAGATGGCGTTGTGTGATAGATTTTGTTTTTTTTATGAAATAGGGGGCAAACGAGTGGACGTATCGCTTGATGGTAAGCGATTACCGCCGCCCATGGACACCCGCAACACCAAAGGCGTTACAAGTGCGTTGCCAGCCTTCGGGGGATGAAGAAGAAGATGGGGGAAGGGGTTGGGGTAGGACCTCCGGTATCCTCTCCAGCCGGTCATCCTCGAGTGGGCAGGGCGGCAGCACGGGACTCTTTCCTTCCGACTGACGCAGGTGCTTTCCGGGCACGGTTGCTTCGGGAAGTACCTGCACTCGGTCGCTAGGAGGGAACTGAGTCCCGCCTGCCACCACTGCGACTGCAGTGAGGACTCGGCCCAGCACACGCTGGAGTTCTGCCCCGCTTGGGCGGAGCAGCGCCGGGCCCTCACTGCAGTCATCGGAGGAGATCTGTCGCTACCGGCCATCATACGCTCCATGGCCGGTGGCGACAGCAGTTTTACCGCGGTCGCATCCTTCTGCGAAGACGTAATTTCGCAGAAGGAGGCGGCGGAGAAGGCCCGGGAGGATGATCTCCACTCGGACCCGATCCGCCGCCGGCGAACCGGGCGGCGGAGGCGCGCCCATCTGCGCCTCATGCCGCCCTGAGTGTGGCCGCGGATGGTAGGGACGGGTTTTCCCCTCCATCCGCTTTAGTGGCCAGCCGCGAAGGGGCGACGTACGCGTGTGCCGTGCGTCGCCTAAATTGAGAGTCTATCAGCAGACGGTGCCCGCTTCAGTGCGGGCAGGCGCTGGGAGGGGTCCGGTTTGTGTTAATAATGCAGTCCCCGCACCCCTCCCTTCTCAGGCGCAGAGTTGGCACACCGTGTGGTTTTAGTCGGTTCGATTCCGACACACCGCCCCGCCGCAAACCCCGGCGGGGTGACGGCCCGAGGGGGTTTCCACACGTAAAAAAAAAAAAAAAAAAAGGACCTCCGGTATCCTAGGCAAAGAGAAAGGAGATGCTGGAGAGTCTCGACCGTGACCCCTGGGGTCGCCCATATCGTGCGGTGCGTCAGAAGCTCCGCACGGCGGGCCCCCCCCTTACCGAGACTCTCCAGCCCAGCTTCCTACAGCAAGTGGTCGAGGGCCTTTTCCCGCAGCGGGCGGAGCACACGCCCCCGTCGATGGCCTACTCAGTGGCCAGAGACGACGGGGGCAGAGAGGACGATGTTCCGCCCGTTAGGGAATCAGAGGTAGGGGCGGCTGTTCTGAGGATTCGTTCCAAGAACACCGCCCCCGGGCCGGACGGGGTACCACCCCGAGTGATGGCCCGAGCCCTCGATCATATGTCGGACCGCCTCAGGGAGGTTTTGGACGCCAGCCTGGCGTCCGGACGCTTCCCTGAGTGCTGTAAATGTGGGAAGCTGGTCCTGTTGCCGAAGCCGGGACGGCCAGCCGATTCGGTCACGGCCTATAGGCCCATCGTGTTGCTGGACGAGGCGGGCAAATTGTTCGAGAAGATTCTCTCTGCCCGCATCGTCCAGCATCTCAGCGAGGTGGGGCCCGACCTGTCGGACGCCTAATTCGGGTTCCGAGAGGGGCGTTCGACGGTCGATGCCGTGATGCGCCTTAGGGCCGTGACCGAAGAGGCGGTTGGCTGTGGCGGCGTGGTGTTGGCGGTGTCCTTGGACATCGCCAACGCCTTTAATAGTCTGCCATTCAGCTGCATCAGGGAAGCACTCCAGTATCATGGGGTGCCAGAGTACCTGAGGCGGCTGGTGGCAGACTATTTGGAGGAGCGTACCGTCGTGTACGAGGATCGAGGTGGCGTCTTGAGACGGCGACCCATGTCGTGCGGCGTTCCGCAGGGGTCTGTCCTCGGACCACTCCTGTGGAACGTGGGGTACGACTGGGTCCTTCGAAGTCGTCTGCCCCCCGGGCTGGGCGTAATTTGTTACGCCGATGACACTTTGGTCACAGCTCGGGGGGCCAATTTCCAAGAGGCGGCGCGCCTGGCCACCAGGGGTGTTTCTCTGGTGGTTGGGCGCATCGAGGCGCTGGGCTTGCGGGTGGCCCTGGATAAGACGGAGGCACTATTATTTCATGGGCCCCGTCGTGGTCCACCCCCCGGCGCCTCCATCGAAGTCAACTCGGTCCTCGTACCGGTTCGGGCCCAGATGAGGTATCTGGGCCTGATCCTCGACGGTAGGTGGCTCTTCGACGAGCACTTCCGACAGCTTTGTCCAAAGCTGGTCGACGCTGCCTCCGCCCTTGGGCGTCTTTTGCCCAACTTGGGTGGAGCCAGCGTCGCTACAAGGAACCTCTTCACGGGGGTGGTCCGGTCGATGGCACTATATGGTGCACCGGTGTGGGTGGAGGCTCTGACCGCCCAGAATAAGGCACGCCTTTGGCGGCCTCAGAGGGTATTGGCGGTCAGAGCCATACGCGGATACCGCACGGTGTCCACCGAGGCGGCGTGCGCCTTGGCCGGAACACCCCCGTGGGATTTGGAGGCGGAAGTGCTCGCCGAAGTTTATCGGCGAGCGGCTGAATATCGGGCGGAGAACGGGTATCGTTCTCCGCCCGAAGAGGTACGCGAATGGCGTGAAGCCGCTCGCCGAGCCACGATGGCTCGTTGGTCGTCCCGGCTGGAGGCTCCACGTGCTGGCTTTGCCACCGTGGAGGCGCTCCAGCCGGTCATCCTCGAGTGGGCAGGGCGGCAGCACGGGACCCTTTCCTTCGGGCTGACGCAGGTGCTTTCCGGGCATGGTTGCTTCGGAAAGTACCTGCACTCGGTCGCTAGGAGGGAATTGAGTCCCGCCTGCCACCACTGCGACTGCAGTGAGGACTCGGCCCAGCATACGCTGGAGTTCTGCCCCGCTTGGGCGGAGCAGCGCCGGGCCCTCACTGCAGTCATCGGGGGAGATCTGTCGCTACCGGCCATCATACGCTCCATGGCCGGTGGCGACAGCAGTTTTACCGCGGTCGCATCCTTCTGCGAAGACGTAATTTCGCAGAAGGAGGCGGCGGAGAAGGCCCGGGAGGACGATCTCCACTCGGACCCGATCCGCCGCCGGCGAACCGGGCGGCGGAGGCGCGCCCATCTGCGCCTCATGCCGCCCTGAGTGTGGCCGCGGATGGTGGGGACGGGTTTTCCCCTCCATCCGCTTTAATGGCCAGCCGCGAAGGGGCGACGTACGCGTGTGCCGTGCGTCGCCTAAATTGAGATTTTAACAGCAGACGGTGCCCGCTTCAGTGCGGGCAGGCGCTGGGAGGGGTCCGGTTTGTGTTAATAATGCAGTCCCCGCACCCCTCCCTTCTCAGGCGCAGAGTTGGCACACCGTGTGGTTTTAGTCGGTTCGATTCCGACACACCGCCCCGCCGCAAACCCCGGCGGGGTGACGACCCGAGGGGGTTTCCACACGTAAAAAAAAAAAAAAAAAAAAAAAAGGACCTCCGGTATCCTCACTTACTCGGTGAAACACAGCGCAGACGCTGTTTAACACCGGTTTTCTGTGAGGCCGTGGTATCACTTCGGTCGAGCCGCCCATGCATGCCGAAGCGTGGCTCTCCCACGGATATCCGAAATATTTATTATTATTATTACTATTATAACAGTTGTCACTGGTGTAATTTTATGATCTAAGATCCGGCTGTAGAATCTATACGTTCATCACGTTCATACTACGTACATACAAATCGATATCTATCGTTACATTTCAAAAATCAAAAAACGATTACTATTTGCTTTATGTGCACATTTTGCAATATTAATTAAATTGTCTAACAATTAATATATTATATCTAGCCAAACACATGCTGATACTCAAAGAGAAAAATCACGAGAACTGATTTGAAAGGAGTCTATATAGATATGCTACTCTAATTCAATAATCTTTGTCCTATAAAGTTCAGGGAAACAAGTGGCAAACTCTTTAAAATATTCAGAATAATTTCACTTCCCAAAAGGTTTCCAAATTATTTGTTACCGCATTTTAAAATGAGAGTAACGGCAACTGGAAATGACAGGAGTACATTACATTTTTACAACCACCAGTAAAACAATATATTATTCAGAGGAGAAGAGAAGTGTTCAAGCGTAGCTAGAGATTGCAACGGACGCTTTTCACTATATCCAACCGAGCGCGAAAACGCCACCGATAGCGTGGCATGCGACCCTGCCCGACCCACGCGCCCGTCGCCCATCCAATACACTAGTGCTGGAAAATTACCATAAACGGGACATGAGACGGAAATAACCGGGGACCGTTTATTTATTGCTTATCGATAGTTACGTGAAAAGTAATGATGAATTTGCAAGTATAGTGCAGACACGAAACCGAAATGTTTTAAATTAAAATTAGGAAAAATCATGCATCAATAAAAAATATTGTTCCCAACACTACCCGTTGACTACTGTCACGTAGTACGTACGTACACTATTGACTAAACCTCTAACCCGAGCGGAGATATATAATATAAATGGAGATGAAATCAATTAAAATATGAAAACGTATTTAACTTGTGATTCGCTCTATTGAGAATTACAATTGCAATCACTCGTTTGCGAGTAACATTTGAAATTATTTTAATTTCATCAGAAAGAAGTGTATAGAATGGGACATCACTAGTCACGATTCACCTAACAAGTTACAACATAGCTATGGCATAGTATATTCGTTTTGTATCGTGATATGGTAGTCTTTGTTCTGTATTTGCATGTACCTCGCGTTCAGCCCATAAATCGGACTGAGTAAAACATATTCCAAATTGTAACGTATTGAAAAACGGAATTTTAAAAGCGCGGTATATTTCACAGCGTATTTTATATATGTACTGGACGTTGTTTGAAAAGCTAAAAATTGAAAATATGTAAATTGTAAATATTCTTTTCAGCTTGTAGATATTCTTTTATATCTTTATATTTAAAATAAAGTTCGAGAAAATAAATGCTGTGTAATTACATAAACGCCGATTGAAATTTGTCAACTTATTTTTGCCCATTACAATGCATAATGTGCATGCACTGTAAAGAAAGAAATTCTCTTAAAAACTGTAACTAGATCAAGAAAAATAAAAGAAAAAGTAATTGAAATGAACATGTTATTCTTTTATAAAGTTTTTTATACTAATCAAGACCTAATAAATGGAAAATATTAGGAATGTTATTTTAGCACATAATTATTTACACAAAAACATGGCTATTAAAAAGTTTCTACTGAAAATAATCCAAGAAGAGTTAAATGACTTGGAATTCTATAATTCTGACAGTTTTGAATGAAATAGGAGTAAAAATAAAAAAGGTACGAAACGTGCTCAAATCTTTTGTAGGATAAATTCTTTTCTTTAGTACTGAGAAAAAGTATTGCTTCTTTTCTCATTACAGAAATTCTTCTAAACACTGATGTGGAAGACAATGTTATTTACTTTTAAAGTATAAAATACTAGCTGACCCACGCAACCTCGTTTGCGTCTTCAATTGCCCGTAGCGTGAAAATTTTCCCCGTTTTTGAAACATTCTTCATTGGTGCTCCGCTCCTATTAGTATTACCGTGATGATATATAGCCTATAGCCTTCCTCGATAAATGGACTATCCAACACTGAAAGAATTTTTAAAATCGGTTTAGTAGATCCCGAGATTACCCCCTACAATTTAACAAACACACAAACTTTACTTCTTTATAATATTAGTATAGATTGGTTAAGTAATTATCGGTTATGTTGTACTCGTCCGATAGTAAGCTTTTTTCTTTTATATAAATAATGAACCTGCTAAAGTGAGTACTATGCCTAATAGAAAGCATAAGCAGAATCCAAGAGTAGTAGTCGTCATTCTTATTAACTACTAGCTGACCCACGCAACCTCGTTTGCGTCTTATATTGCCCGTGGCGTTAAAATTTTCCCCCGTTTTTGAAACTTTCTTCATTAGTGCTCCGCTCCTATTAGTAGTGGCGTGATGATATATAGCCTATAGCCATCCTCGATAAATGGACTATCCAACACCGAAAGAATTTTTCAAACCGGATCAGTGGTTCCTGAGATTAGCCGGAACAAACAGACAGACAGACAGACAAAAATTTTAGAAATATATATTTTGGTATGTGTACCGTATATACATTCATATGCATGTAGTAGAAAGCGGTTATTTTAATATTACAAACAGGCACTCCAATTTTATTTATTTGTATAGACGCAGAAAATGCAATAATGTAGCATGGTAACCCACACTATGGCGGCCTAATGAGATGTTGCTGCATCATTGGGACTCCGGCCTTGCAGTCATCAACGAAACACGACAGGACGGATGCTATCATTTTAGATTGGTCTTCTGTGAGATGGTAGTACCGTCCCGGTGGAGCCGGGTTGTTCGTGCTGAAAAACTGAAACCTCCAATACAAAGAGAGGATCCTCCGATAAGGTGAGGTAAACATGTGTGGTAGGCCGCGGCCCAGATTATCACTGGTATTATATTCATACGCCCATCTTTAGAACGATACAGTTTTTTACATGGTTTATCTCATGCTAAGTTGTTCTCAGTGCTATGAGCGCTTACAGTACTAAAAAATTAGTTAAAATGTAATCTATCCAATTTAGTAACACACTTGTAAACAAAAGACTTAATTTACTTACTTTAACGACTTCCACATACATTAACCATTATTCTTAAACACCAACTAATGAAGACATGCCAAAAGACGGTATAACTGCGAACCCTATACCGCATTATGGATTCTTGTTGCTTCGATTAGTAAATAAATATACAACTGCCCAATATATATCACGGGTAAGTTCACCTCACCTGAATGCAGATTAATTTTGTGTTGAAAGGACATGACTCCGTTCCTCTATGCTTTTTCATATTATCACTATACATAGAGTTAGAAAATCTATAATAATGAGCAGCTTAGTACAGGTATTTGAAGTGCAACTATAACATTTTATATCCTTCGGTGCATTGATGGTTAAATATATTATGCCTTGTCCACACAGAACGTCCACACCTACAAGTAGAGCTAAATATAAAACAATATTGTCACGAAGAAAGAATATTCTAGTTCTAGTACAATGCATGAGTCGTGAGAAAGTTCTCGTTGATTTCTTGAGGTACAGAATGATTAACCTTACATCAATGTGCATAAAAGCGAATATGGTTTGACGTTTGATGTGATTGATGTGAGTTTGGCTTGTTTATATTACAGAAACGTCATGTTCAAGATGTTTCTTCCGGTGTTACGTCGTCACGGAATCGACTAGAAGTTTCTAGTTGGCGTTGAGTATAAAAGGCTCCAGTGCAGTTCAGTCTTGAGCTAAAGCTAAAAGCTAAAAGTAGAGCCACAATGATTACAGCACGAACGGGTAGGCAAGGCCGTGGCGGTACTATCCTATCACAGAAGATCAACCTAAAATGACAGCACTCGTGTTGTCGTGTTTTGTTGGCGAGTGCGAGACTGGAGACCCATAGATGCAGAAGCATCACTAGGCTGCCATGGTGTGGGTCAACATGCTGCATTATCGGCATTCGCAATGAGTATTGTGACCACTTCTCTACTTATGCTTTCCATCAGGCAGAGTAGCGTCATTTTGGCAGGACCCATACATACATAAAAAAAGCTACAGTGCGAGAAATATTAAACCTGAACGTACCGAGGTTCGGCGACAATAAAGAGTGTTATTCGGAGTGGTATTTTGATGTTAAGTGTCTTTATTAAAGTCTCTTTTACACGTCAGAAGGTTTATTTCTCAAATCCATGGAACCCTAAAACGTGACAATATTCTGCTCCGTAGTGCGCATTGTGAACCAGATTGATATATTTACATACCGACTTTATGCAGAACTATGACCAATAAATAGGTCAACACAACAATAACTGTTATATTCATCTATCAGATTAAGTGTGGAATGGGTAGGCATTTCTATCACAGTTTAATATAACTCGTTAATTACTCGTTGCCTAAGAAACGGCGAGGAAAATTAATGAAATACTGAACAGAGGTACACGGTAGAACTTAATATATGAGTGGTTTGCAAAATGAAAGTTTCATGTGATTAAAGTATGCCATTAATTTTGGCATAAGCCTAGGTTAGATACACGTCGTATATAAATGAGAACATGGATACATGAAATAAATTACAGAATGCCTCGGTTATCCAGCAATTATATCACTCCCTTGTATCTGCCGCTATATAGAACAATACTTGGAGCGAACTCACTAGGCCGATTTCGATTCATATTGTTTAAATATTTATTAAAGAATCCACATCGTATTGTTTAATTTCAATTAATTTTTAAAATTTGTAGATGTTCTAGTTATCCGTATTTTTGGAACGAAGTTCCTTATGGCGCGTTGTGTAAGGGGGCTAGACGGAAAAATTGTCACGACACAATATGTTGACACGACACAATTTGTTGTCACGACACGACGACGACACACACAGATATTTTCGTTTCGTCTTTCTATTTCGAACTTCCATTCGGGTGTCCCTTGACACCTCTCAAGTTTTTTTTGTTATCTGCTCTTTTTCAGGGTTCTGCGGTTCACGTCTCGGATACCTTATATTTTCGACATGTCCGTTGTGTCCTGTCTGACTGTGTGAAAAATAAGTGATGATGATGAATTGAAAAAAAATCCTAAAAATTGTATTTAATAAATAAGCAGATATACATATATCTTAATTAAACAGCTTAATTATTCAATGGAAATAACGTTAGGTCTATCATTACCATTTTCTTATTCCATATCACATGTTATTACACATATTCATTTTAGGATTAATCCTATATTTACTTCTACTTATTTAATTCATAAGACAATTTATATTCCATATACTAATCGCTTAAAAACTTCAAATAAACTAGGAGCCTAGTGTGATTTTGGTCGACTAAAGTGATTGGCATCGACGCCGCGTTGGGCGTCGCGGACGCTAGCAATCAGTCCTCGCTTAAGTCTCGGCCTCCATAGTTAATGTCCTACTTTAAATCAGAAGGTCCTTGCTCATTTCCACCCACCCTACACGAGATAATAATTTCCTACCCTCGCGAAATAAATACGATCACACTAACGACACAAAAACGAATAGCAAATTCTCATCCGTGAGATAAATGTGTTATCATGATGACGAATTGGTATTTTAATTAAATTTATACATAAATCTCTTCGGCCAACATCAAAATGTGATTACTAAAACTCGCATCGTTAATCGTATTTGAGATATGTAAATATTTCTAGTAGAAACAAACCAAAATGTTCTAAATATTTTAGTTATATTTCTCTTAGAATAAGATCACAATTTCACTTAGAATAACAGTCCTTAATTATAGCCGAGGTCACTAGGTTAATCTCTGATATCACTCCGATATTATACTTTTTTTGTAAATAAACACATACCTTACATAGCAAACACCCAAACTCCGAAGCAAATCTTTGCAGATCATACAAACATTTGGTCCGACCCGGGCATCGAACCCGTGACCTCAAGCACAGCAGTCGCTTACGCCACCACTACGCCACAGAGGCAGTTAAAAGATGCAGTTTTTACTAATGGATTATGATAAATAAGTTTAAGAAACAAAGAGTTATAGTCACATATCAACTTAATGAATCACGACAAAAATAACTGTCGTTCATGTCTAAAGTTGTTGGTAATAAATAATAATAACAATAAAATATTTTATATATTTTTTTATATTAACAACTAGTATGTAGAGGTTGCTACGACGATGCGTATGAGATATTGACAATGAGTGAAAGAGTTCTAAATTAATTAATTAATGGAAAATCCTCTGAGAATTATCATACCTAATATGTAGGTATACTGTATGTGGAATCAGTAATTTTTTTTCGTATCATCATTTTGTCGTCGTTTGTCTAATGATTCTGTGCAGAGCTTTATAGTTTTTTTTATTGAATAAGGGGCAAACGAGCAGACGCATCACCTGATAGTAAGCGATTACCGCCGCCCATGAACAGCCGCAACACCAAAAGCATCACAAGTGCGTTGCCGACCTTTGGGGGATGGGGAGAGGGTATGGGGGGAGGGGTACGGGAGGTACCGTTATAGTTCGGCGAGTTGATCATTTCATCCCGGCATCATATCATAACAATAATAGTTTTCCCCTAATACATAACAACTCCGAACGTTGTACCCAAAGAAGACAGCATGAAAAAGTCATTGAGAAAAAATCTGCTCCGATGACTTTTATACCAAGCGAAACTGTATTAAATATGTAATTGTTAGAATCTCATTTCAATTCAAGTCAAGTCAAATAAATTTATATTATACCTTATGAAATTTTTATATCTAAATTTTAAAATAGTAAAGAAAATTGTAAGCTGTACTTTTGAACCCCTTCACACCGTGACTCAGCGTGATAAACATGTCGAGCGCGATTCGAGCATTACATAGTCTCTGTGGAAAATAAACTAACGCTTTTTGCCCCCACAAAAAAGCAGCTGCCGACGATTTTTTGCTTTTTTTGTAACATTTTTTGTACTATGCTTTAAATAAATAAGTATTCATAAATTTCGTGTCGGTTCCAAATTACATAAAGAAAAGTTTATATTTATATTAGAGACATTACTAATTGTTTGATTTTTTTAAAAGGAACGTAAAGAAGACGAAAATCTTGGATTAATAAAACTTTCAGAAATAGAACTCGAAACAAACCCGTTAGCAACCCGTCTGCAGCAGCGTGTTATAATAGGTCAAAACCTCATCACTAATAAGACGTCATGTCCGTGGAGCTTTTTTTCATATTCAGCTGTCTAAACATTAAACAAGTGTTTAAATTAAAATTCGTTCGGTATGAAATGCCTGAAAAAGTTACAACGCGATCTCACGTACTATTGGTAGTTTCGGCATTGATATTCGACATGAACGGCCGTTAAATGGTGGCTGAAGCTTAAATCCTCTCAAGATAATTAATGCCCCTATCCAGTTCGATTTACAACTCGCATTTTTGGCGCCAAATTAGCCTTGTTTGCATAAATCCTCTAAAGGAAGCCGTATGCTGTGACGTCACAATTGACCCTCAATAAATGTTGTGTTATTCACTATGACGTAATAAATTCGGGTGTTCAACAATTTGTCTAATGTGATTTAGCTTTGTGATGGTTGGGATTTATTTTCATTGTAATTCGAATTTTGTCTATTCGTTTATGTATTTTCATGTAGACCTCTTCTCACTTATCTATTAGATATTGGGTTTTGGAGCTGCACTGAATATCTAACAGTAAATATTATTTTTTCTATTTACGCGTCATTATCCATTTGATGTGAACTTATGAACACGAAAAGTAAAAGAAAACAAATCATTTTTTATAAATCCCAGAAGTCGAAATTAGATCATCATAAACGTTTATTTTTTAACCTGCTGATTCCTCCTCAGGCCGCCCACAGGCCAGGTGGACTAATGATTTGCGCATGATGGATGGCAAATACCTGGATGCCAGTAGTCCAAAATCGATCAGAGTGGTGTCTACTGGTAGAAGACTATGTCTAACAGTCAATAAGCTGAAGATGATGAAGATCGTTTTGCATGTTCGTGAGTCTATAATAATTATTATATCAGTATATAACTATCCGAACTTAAAAAAGGAGAATTTTTGGTTTTTGATTTACGACTTACACATTTAAGTGCCTCGACGACGCAGCGGTGTACGCGCCTGCTATGCTTGATCTCGAGTTCGATTCCCGGGCTCGACCAAATGTTTGTATGATATGCAAATATTTGAGTTTGGGTGTTTTCTATATATAATATATATGTATTTACAAAAAAGAAAGTATAAATGTATTAATATCAGTTCTCTACCCAGTAGTACCCATAATATAAGCTCTGCTTAGTTTGGGACTAGTTGGCATTGTGTATTAAATGTGCGAAAATATTTATTTTTTACGCTCACTCACACACAGAGATACACACATACACTATACACGATTTCCGCGGTCCCGGCCTGTTGATGTTCCGCTTCCTTATTTAAACGACTAATTTCGAAATTTCATTAAATTTTCCTCCCAAAATAAGGTTTAAAAATGAAGACTTGAACAGCATACTACACCAGCTCGCTCCAGCACAGTAAAAATTAAAATATTGAACATTATGCGGCGGAAGGAAACCTCTTCGAACTTTTGCATTTATTTCTCTTTAATGTTTACTTTTTGAAAGTGTCTAGGAATTTTATTGTTTGTTTTAAAAGAGTTTCCAGCAGATTGGCAAAAGGCCATGCTGTAAAACAATTTATATAAAAAGATGTTCTTTTTTAGTGAATAAGGTAAGGTGCATGTTTAGGGGACAATGACCGGTCAGGATAGTCAGCTCTTTTCAATCTATTGAGGTTGCGGGCTAGTCTTTTTGATGCTACCAGAACTGCACTTTCTCTTTGACTGCATTCTTCGTTGTTTTTCCGTTCAGATTTGTGTTTCTTCGGTATTGGCACTCGTTCAAGGTTTTATTTGACCATGGGGTAAAGGTAATAGTGGTTCTGGTCCACAAACTGTTGTTATTCGTCATGAGGGCAGATGTCATCTTGATGTTTTGCAGGGCTTGAGGCACGGATACAATGTCAGATAGAATTTTGAAATTTGAGTCTCTCACATCTCTCTCTCATCTCATCATCTCACTTTGAGTTGTAACTGTTTCTGCTGTTTTGATTATGCCAACACATTATGTTTGGAAGATGTGCTTAGCTTGTCTAGAGTAGTTGATATCTTGATATTTAAGTCGTTCAAGTAGACTCCAGCTTCGGTGGCATTTTGTGTTTTGGAGCCGTCTATATACGAGTACTATACCTTCGCTGACGCTATACGTATCTTTTGTATTTGCGGATAGTTGGATATAATAACTTCGATAGATGAAATGCTGACATGAAGTTCTGTCCGTGGGTGCAGAACTTTTGAGTGCGTTGCTTCTGTGTTTATCTTCCACAGTCCGTTTGATTTTAGTTTTAGGGCAGCTGCTATTGTTTCCTGTTGTATGACCAGATCTAGAGGTCTCAAGTTCTAGAGATACTCTAATGCGGCTGATGGAGTAGTGTCCGTGCATCCAGTACTTGCTACTATGACCAAGCGTAGACTCTGGAGTTTCATTTTAACTGTGGATAATTGCGTTTTGGGTCATCATACAACCGTATCCGTCACCACTAATCCGTAGATAATGGAGGGTCTGATAACAGCACTATATAACCAAAATGTGATCTTTGGGTTACGAGTCCATCTTTTACCAACTAGTCTTCTACACATATTAAAAGGCCTTTCTTGTCTTGAAGAGCTCAATGTCAAAAGAAGCTAATCAAAATCATATTTATTTTTAGGTTTTCTTAGTTTTAGTATCCAAATTCACACTATTTACTATCAAATAAGGCACTGCGTGTTTTCTTATTATTTTTCATGGATCTATCGATGGTAAGAATGCCGTACAAAAATATATGACCAAAATGTACCCACTCTACCTGTACTTTTGAATTCTCACCTGCACTCAGTTGGACAGCTTACAAGTGACGGCATAGTGCTGAATCTTATTATTTTATGCTCTTATATCGTTCTGGATAGGTCACCTGGTGGTTCAAATGACCCATCATTTTTCAACACGGGCCAGTAGTCTATAAGAAGAAATAAGAAGGAAGACTTAAAAAATTAATGTGATAATAAAGCACAATATATTGCTCGGTTCATTGGATATCAAACTCTTACAAAACCAACTTAAATTTTGTGACTAAGACCTCAGTTGTTTCTTAAACCTATTTTTAAAGATGAGACTTCGGATAGCTTTGATAATTTCTCAAAAAGTTTCTATAATTTGTTCGCAAAGATAGCATACGGGTTATTCCTTAGAGCGAAATAGCCCGCATTATAATAGGTGTACCAGATACGAACATAAGAGAAACGAAACTTTAACTCCAAAAGCTATTTGTTAAGTCATCTAACGCACTCGTGGAACTATGCTCGCATTTGCTTGCCTCAAGAATCGCGGATATGAGGAACCTTTATCACGAGAGCACTCACGTTGAAACAACATGCAAATTGAACATAACATTCAAAAAGAAACATTTTGCGCCGAATGTTTGTGTAGCAAAGCTCTTAAAGTACTTCAATATTTTCAGTTATTCTGATGCCACTTTTACTGAACTGGTAGTTTTTTATTGTTTTTTTTATGTATGAGCTTGCTAAAGTGACTCTATTCTGCGTGATGGAAGACATGAGCAGAATCCAACAGTGATGGTCACTATACTCACTATACAGACAACGCAACAATGAAGCGTCGTGACTCACACTATGGCGGTCTGTTCAAAATGCATTTGTTCCGTCAATTGTGGACCGATTTTGAATATTCTTTTTTTAATATTTATTATGCCAAAAAAAAAACTTGGTTGAGTTTTCTAAGCTTGAAAAGTTTGTTAAGAGCGCGTTATAATTTATAATATTTAAACTTTTGGTTAAATACCCATGTCTACCGTACAAAGCCGGGGCCGGCTGTTAGTTGTGTATAATAAGGTCCTCTCACTGTTTACGGCCAAACATCGATATTTTAGTTCATATTTGATGAAATAACAGACTATAAAATAGAGACTAAAAGCAAAGGACTTCACAATTATTCTTCTTGTGTTTAGTGTTTGTTTTCACATAACTAAAAACTGACTTATTTCTGAGAAAAATAATTACACGGATAGATGAGTGTCATCAATGACGATCTAAATCTTATGACAACTACATTGCACCACTAGTACTTACTACCTACGGGCATTATTCAATAATAAACGACAGAATTAGGCACAATGCTGAAATTCACGAGGTTGCTTCTAAATTTCTAAACAGAGCTTCAGGCCATGTTTACCGAACACGACGGCACATGTGTATCATTTAGCGTGTTGGCACACCGAATCCTTTGTGCATAACATTATCACAAACATCAATGTTCTATGTGACTATAGTAAACATTCTACTATTATATAACTATTATTATAAATTTAAACTAAGTCTAAGTCAATCATGACATGAAATATCTTTTAAAATGGATACGTGTTTTTTTTATTAATATCACTACCAAACTAAAACGTTCGGATTCTGACCTAAAAACGTCCTTACTCTTCGAATTTGGCAGTATATTTCTGATTTCCTTCCATAAATCCTGCCCCTAACATAATACAAAGACAAAACCATCAACAGGAAGGGTGAAAATTCAGAAAATATGGTTTTTAGATTTTATTGATATCTTACTTCCACCGTGAAATAAAATAAATCAGAATACGTATGTGTAACCCCTCGTTTTTTTTTCTGTGGTACGGAAATCCACTCAGGTATCCCTTTTTTGACGAGGTGGAAAATCCCTTCGGATCTCCGGCTCTTCCGGCGACTGAGGAGCCAGGTATGTGGTGACTTCACTAAAACCACCCCGACGGCCGGTCTCAGGCGCCCTGCTCTGGGGACACTCGGGTACCCCTAAACGTTAAAAAATCTTTTATCCCCAAACATAAAGGAATTGTAAAGTTATTTTTTGTAACTTTTTTCAGAAGTAAAAAATCCAGAGTGTTGCAGCATGCCTGTAAGATTGCAAAGGCATGATTTATGATAATATCCTGGTGATGTTATTAGATTATAGAAAATCTGTTAAAATTTCCGCAGACGATTAATAAAGGCTATTGGAGTACTACCACTGATTATAATCGAGTGACTGTCAATCGAGTTTCTATTTCATGACGAGGATTTATGGTTCGAGGGCTCGATATCAGCAGTAAATAATTTACCGTTCCTCGATGATAGCTCTAGTGATTAATGCTCTCGAGTGGCGTTAAAGCGTTTCTGTAATATGTTCGCACTAATTTCAGAATGTTATTGCTGCGTCGGATATTAAAAATTTAATTTCAGCTCATATTTCCTTGAGCACATATCGTAACATCGCCTTTTATTATCCGCTATAAAAGTGCTGCAGATATATGGCAACATTAACTAGCATTTGAGCTACAAAGCATCTATTCAATTGCTGAGAGCGTATATTAGAATAATGTAATCAAATTACGAAGATTTCAGACGAATGCAACAATGATTTGCCTAAAACTGCTTAAAACTGTATAAAGAAAGCCGATGATAGAGTTCAGTAGCGTAGCGTAGTAGAATTACGTGGTTTTGATAGCTGTGTTTTTTTTATTCCATAACGAATATTACAAAGAGAAATGGAAGGTTTTAAGACTAAAGCTACAATTTTAAATCCCTCGAAGATACCGTACATATCCATTCAAACAGCCTTGTTTCAACGAAAGTTTTGAAAAATCTGTTTTCAATGCAATTCAATGGTAAGTATTCTGAGTAAAAAAAATGGTAGTTTTTCTGTTTTACCTAAATAATTTTTAGAAACACTATTAGGTTCTATGGTTTACAATATTAGTAATACAACTAGTGGTTAAAAATTATTGAAGGTAAATGGATACATAAGGCGTGAGTTTAAATACATATAAATAATATTAAATCATCATTTAAATTTACAAAACACTGAACCAAAAGGAGCTCTTTAGCCAAGGAATGAAAAATAAAGTGGAACGTGCAATGCTCACAATTTTACCACCAACACGGAAAATTATGTATTATATGACCACCTCAAAACCTATGTAATCTTTTTTTATTAAATTTTTTCAAAAATTAATTAATTAGTAACTTTTAATTACCGAAACGCGAAAATGCAAGACAACTTTTGAAAAAATGGGAACAGGCGTTTGGTTCAAGGTTAAGTGAGTTTCGTTTTCGGCCGAAACTGGGAGCTACCCTTCATGGATATCCACGTATATCCTAGGTACCAGATAATGCTCTTTACGTGTGAGCAGCATACTGTGGCTTTTAAACCAACTATATAAATGTGTTCAGACTATACTATCCACTATTGTCAATCTTTCAAAACAAAACTGCATAATATGTAGCAAAGAGGCAAAGACGCTATTGACATTTTTTTTTTTTTTTTTTAAATCTTTATTAATTTAGAGACTTTTATTACATGGTAATATGTTAGTCCCATCGTACCTTATCCTATGTTATATCGCCATCCAATATCAGGTCAAAGCTGTTGATGCGTAAATACTTTAAATAGGTCAAGTGCAGCATTTGAAGTTGGGTTTCCTAAAATGGTGGTAAACATACCAATATCGTAAGTATTCAAATTGTATCTACGCTATTGACATTTATATTTATTTATTTGCTATGCGACGAATTACATCTTGCGCGCTGATTGGTTGAACATATGCTATGTCCCGTGCCGCCATATTTGTTTTTTACTAATTAGTTTGTTGCCGAATGTTAAGTATTTTAGTGATTGTAAATAGAATTAGTTACATAAAATTGTTGTGGCAATAAAATGAATTTGTAATTAATTAAAGAAGTTCTTACCTAATTATATTGCAATAAAACGGCCTACTGTGAGACTGACCAATCAGGGACAGTTAACAACTTGACGCGCGATAGATTATGATTTAACGGTTTTACTTCAATACATTATTATCTAACGAAAAATAGTATGTTAAATTGTAAGCAGTATGTCACAGTTAACAGTTTTTCGACAGTTTATTATCTCGCTGGGTAGATTATAATCTAACAATGATACATAAATTAATTGTCAAGGCGCCTGAATTTTGATGGATACAAAACAAATGCATACATGGCACATTTTGGGTTTAAAATAACTCAATTTATAATTGTCGCACACCGAAACTCTCGTATCGGTGAATTTATTCAAACCACATTTCACTACCAGACTGTATGTTAGACACATTACTAAATCTTTACAAATCGTTGATGCTAACCAGAAATCTAGTGAATTTCGGATGTTGCAGTCACAATGTCAGACTTGCGGTGAACCACAACAGACGTCCACCGAGACGCTTTAATTAGTTCCAATATATTTCACAAATTTTATCAAGTCCTTGCTATATAAATTAACCTACTAATATACTAATTTATACTCTCAGTTGTCGGCACTTGACGGAATACTGTATGTATTTATTTGACTGCCTCGGTGACGCAGTGATAGCGTTTGCGACTGATGTGCTTATGGTTCAAATATATGTATGATCTGCAAATATATATTTGTTTCGGCGTTTGGGTGTTTTCTATATAATATATATATATATATATATATATCTATTTACACAAAAAATATAAATGTGTATTCATATCAGTTGTCTAGCACCCATAGTAAAAGCTTTGTTTTGTTTGAGCTTATATGCCGTTGTGTGTCAGGTTCGAAATATTATTATTATTATATGTTTATACTACCTATATACAACTTTGAAAATAAACATGTTTTTCTAAATGTAGCTTTTTCATTTCTCTTTCTTAGTGCACAGCGCTGCTAACTTTTATCAACGTTGCATACAAAACTTAATTTCCTCGCAATAAGCGACCTCCGATAAACTTACCTAGATGTAATTTTCACTGTGAACTACTCTAGAATTTCTGTTCCATTTTGTTCCGAGCAAGGTGCAATAATTAAATGAAAATATAAATAAACCTAGATGAGCCATTTTAGAACTACAAGAACTGCTTTTCAATTGGATAAGATAAAAAAATCTAAAGCCCCGATGTTCACTGAGCCAGCGAACAAAGTTTAGTCAGAGATTAAAAAAGTTTCAAAAGTTTATCTGACTACTTACGCTTTAGTGACACGCTTTTAATTTGATATTGAGGTTTATTAGATATTTAGAAAGAAATTTAATAAAACTTGCTTTCGGATTGTGAAATCATTTCCGAACTTGAAGCATATGCGACAAAGCCGTGCTGATATTCAAGGTAGAATTTTATGCTGAATAGCAAATGCTAAAATGACGTTTTATAAGTCTTTAATATTTTATAAAAGTAACGTTTCAAGAAGTAGATGTATATACATTTTAAAAGGAATGTGCAATATCGATTGCTGGACACACGTCATGTAGTCAAGTCACTGATTAGGCAAACAACATAGATCTGGTTTTACGCTCACTACAGCACACTTCTGTTGTATCTAAACACTAGACTCTCTTCCTCTTCAAGTACCATCTCCACCACGGAGGTCGGCGGGTTACATGTCTATACGTCTCCCTGTCTTCAGTTATTCGAATTAGTGCATCTGTACTTTCAACCAGTCTCTTATATTTTAGTTCATGATGTACACCTTCTTCAGCGTTCTACAGCGCTTTCCTTCAAATTATCCTTCAACTATTAGTTTATTTTCTTGATTGTTACTACTTTAATTACTATTTACTTTACTCTACTACTTTAGTCGTCTGCGATATATCAACATTTCAAAGGCCCTGAGTTTCTCAAGTAATATTTTTATAGAGTTCAGCTTTCATATCATATCCATACAATAAGATTGGAAGAACATAACGTTTTACCAACCCCCATCTTAGTTTCAAGTTGAGTTTTACTGTTAGTTAGTATCTAATTTATAAGTATTTTTAACTATTAACTCTTTCAATTGTAATACTTTCTAAGGACAATAGTGTTTGCGGTTCTAAATTTGTTGTTTTACTAATAATCATATATTTTGTTTACACTATACACTACTTACTTGCAAATTAAAAATTCTCCACTGCTCACCAGTTGTTTGATGTCAGCGACATCAGTACACTTCAGTCCAACTTATTATTTTAATGTAAGAGTATCTAATCTTCAAATTACTTTAGATATTTACACTACAGCAAAATAAGAAGAAGTTTGAAACTTTACTGTTTTCAATATATGAATATGGTAATAATTCAAAACAGTTCATAAGGCAGTTTAAATGCATGTCGGGCACTATAATGGTATATCTCAAGCGGCCGCTCGCTCGAGTGCACAGTAAGTGGCCGTTAAAATGTAAATTTATATTAAGAGGAATATTGCCAAGCTTTCCAGAATACTACTCCATAGGTAATTAAAACAGGGCACGATCTAGGCACTCAAGTAATACGGTTAGTAATATTAGAAAATAATTCTTAAGAAAGACTGCAAGAGAACTCTCCAAGTTATAAGTCGTCGCTAAATATAAAGACATTAGAACTAGTTCAAGTATTTTATAAGTTTACCGGTGTTATGCTTTTAGCCTCAGCTTCGCGTCTCTAAGTGAATAAAGATTAGCTGAGCATTTAACTTAAACTCCTTAAAATAATTAACTCACAGTGATTTTTAATGTTTTTCAGGGAGAGAAAATGTTTTGTTTATTCACATAAAAAGTCTTTTGAAAACAAATCACACATTAATTAACTTGATAGACGTCCTCGCTTGCGGTTAATTTGGAAAGAATGTTTAAAACGACAGATATAACATTCTGGTAACGCAAGACGAGCTTACAAAAATTCAAGAATCAAGAAAAAGAAATCGATGCGCAGTGGCCGTATAGATCCTAAAAAGTTTTTCAGTAAATATTAGAGTATTCAAATCAAATATTTACGACTGCCGTTAATGTGCCCTCCGAATACAAGTCGCAATAAGGATATGGGACGCCGTATAAATGATTTGATAGTATATAACCCTAAATAACAATGAACCTCGTAACATGTCGTCTCAAAAATAATAAAACACATGTATTGTCGAAATCTACACACATAGTCACTTAAGAGATTTCCGGTTTTGATTTAGCGCATTTCATGTTCAATCGCGACAGCATGTCATGTAGGTAGTAGTTATTTCGTTAGTTAGTTTCATTTTAACTCTAATATCTTTAAGTACATGTAAATGATATGTACTCGTTCGACTTCTTCATAGCTAATATAATTAACTAACCTCCTAAAGAAGGTTTTCAATACTAAGCAATATACCAACCTACATATTTTTTCTTTTTGTAAGTGCACGCTCTATAATTGACATTTAAGAATTGATTGTAATACGAGTAATTGCTCATTTTAATTTAATTCCTTAAATTCTTCATCTTAGAGTGAAGTAATTAAGGAATTAAGTTAGTAATGTTAGCATGACAGCGATATCTCAGAGAACACTTAGATATTTTTTTAAATTCCGGAAAAAAATTCTCTATCTGGAATGTTAAAATTTACGTAATGTATTGTTAGAATTTATTTATATATGCCAGAGGATAATGGTTATATGGTAGGTCGTAATCCTACTTTTATTATTATTTATCATTATTATCCCTCTTTTCACCTGTGCTTCTATTTCGATCAATAGTCGCCTGAAGAAAATTTGTATTGCTATATGACCGCAAGTATATTGTGTCACTTGAGTATTTTAACCTATACATATCTACATTATTGTCTATTCGACCCTTACAGACCTGACGAACGTGGTTTATATTTTGTGGAAGCACACTGGAGCCCCTTGGTCAGTCATAGGGTCTACATAACACCTGCAACAGGCGTGGCTAAATTTATGTTAATTAAGTAACTCACCTTGCGGATTTCGCTGGAATGAATTGTGTTACGTACAACATACAATTAAAAACTCTATCGATTTCGCACTTCTGAGATGGCACAGAATAGAAAAGAATGGCGCATTCTACTGTCGGAGGTCAAGACACACTTTGGGTCGTTGAGCCAGCGAAGTAAGTATCAACTTCGCAGTGATCCAGACTAAACCATACTTGCCAAAACCGTGAAGTCTCCACGAAGTCTTCACGGTATACTCATAAGTTAATCTTTGATCACAAAAGCTTTAATTTACTATACATCACAAAATTCCGTGCGTCAATAGTTACGCGACAAGGCGGGAAGTTAAGTTCAATGATTTCAAACATTTCTATAGTTTTCAACGTGACAAGGGCACGATTCCTTCGTCGGAATTTTAATACGGTCATACGTTTAAAAAAATAATCTACCTCACGTCGAAAGCGTTCACTGCGCTTACAAATTTCGACAACAGAACGAGTGATTTCAATTTTTTTTAACAATTTACAACAAGTATTCCCAGCAAATTTCATAAACCAAACGTGCCGTTCACGTCTTACAACAAAGTGGGCATATTAAAAGTTTGACATGAAATTTTTGATAGTTCAAACTTCCGCCATATACAAACAAGATTTCATGCCACAAACAATCAAGAGTTATTCGATTTAAGACGAATCGAGTCGGGACGAAACATTTTCATTTTTTAATGCCTAAAAGGTGGGTGTCAAGTCAAAAATACAGAATTTACTTACTCATTCGAATATTAGTCAATTACTTTATAAGTTCGAGTTTTTTATTGCTCGAAGATCTCTTTTGAAAATACAACGAGTACAGAATATCAATCGAAACCTAACAAAAGACACGGCGATCAATAATAAGGTATCATAAATAATAACATGACGATTCAGTGACGTGGTTGACTATGGGCAAAATATCAGCATAATAATTTATCGAGGCCCCAGAAATGTTTTTCCAGAAGAAACGGAAAAAATTGTTACCTCGTTGCAAATTTCATTACTATAAAAAATGTATGTGCGCGTGTGATTTAACCAGGTGTCTCCAACCAAATTAAATTTCTCACTCCGGAAAGGAAAGCTGCTTATAACACGTCATAAAGAGTGAAATTATTATTATTCACCAAATTGCTTTTTTCTTTTATATTCAGGAAACTTAATAAACCTTCGCTAGGAGAACTTGTGATGACGCTGCTATATAATATAAGTAATATTTTCATATATCAAAACAAGGGTATTTATGATTTTTTCATAGATATTCTTATTTTAATAAGACTTGGAACACTTTGAACAAAAATATCGAAAAAATAAGTATACAATATTCATAGTAATAACTACTAATCTCGCTTTCTAAATCCACTACGAACTTGGCCGGTTACATTTGCTTTATATCCAATAATAATATTCATCGCATACGAGCCTGTCCGAAACTAAGTTGACAATTTATAATACAAAAAACTAAAGGTAGAAGCGGTAATAGAAAGATAATCGACGTGAAATACTTGCATCTTAACTGCTTGACTGCCTCGGTGGCGCAGTGGTAGTGAATGCGACTGCTGTTCTTGAGGTCTCGGGTCGCACCAAGTGCTTGTGTGATCTACAAATATTTGTTTCGGAGTTTGGGTGTTTCTATGTATAAAATGTATGTATTTACAAAAAAAGTATATATGTATTCATATCAGTTGTCTAGTACCCATAACACAAGCTCTGCTTAGCTTGGGACTAGATTGCGTTGTGTGTTAGATGTCCGAAATATTTATTTATTTATCTCTTATCTATAGGAGTTAGTGACTTAAATACATTTAAAGTTGTCGATTGGGGAATTTAGGCTTCACTAGTAGCTTACAAAGCTTCAAATACCATATAAAACTATTTATTACAGGTTGATAATACATATATATGTCTTTATCTTACATTTATGTATCCAGCCAAGACTTTATAAAACGAAATCTGTAGTTTACTTTAGTAGCTTCAAGCAAAGATTATGATAAATGGCGCTATTTGTAAAATTTTCATTTCTTGTTCCCAAAAAAATTTTACTTCCTAAACTTATATCTATTCTATGTATAAATGTTTGTGACTATCAAATAGGACCTTTTCTACTACAGATTACATAAATATTATCTTTGTTTGTTACCTTAGCCATTGTTGTACAAAGCGCTCCCGTAATGATATCCATTTTGGTTGATTCACCGATTAGTTACAGCAATTAGTGACGGAAACACTATAATGGGCGCCGTGCTCAATAACGTGTTTCTAGGTCTTTGTAAATGGTGGGAATTTATTTGCCAGCTACAGGTTTTTATAAGTAAAACCTCAGAAATTCAATAGTATTAAGCGCAGCACAGACGTATAAATATTTACAACTAGCTGTATTTCCCGCGGTTTTCTTGCGTTTCAATCAGATTTTGTTCACTATTTCATTGGTTTTAATTTTGTTTTTAAATAAATGTAAGTATTAGCCTTATAACAAGAGCAACCTGCCAGAGAAGGCCACGTCAGAATTAGCACTGCCGTTTCTAGGATTAACCAGAACAAACAGATAGAATTCTATCTGCATCCTCCTATCTGTCTGCTTCGTTGACGCAGTGGTAGTGTATGCGACTGCTAAGCTTGAGGTCTCGGGTTCGATTCCCGATCTTTGTATGACCTGCAAATATTTGTTTCGGAGATTGGGTGTTTTCTATGTATAATATGTATGTATTTACAAAAAAAAACAGTATTTATGTATTTATAGCACTTGTCTAGTACCCATAACACAAGCTCTGCTTAGCTTGGGACTATGGGCTATGTGTGATAATTGCCCGAAATATTTTTTATTATTTATTTATGGGCAGGTATAATTTGTAAATAATAGTTTTTTTCAATGTAAATACATTTACGGGGTATACATATGTATGTAGTAAAAAGCTGTTATTTTTTTTTCTTACAAATATACACTTCCATTTTATTTATTTGTGTAGATCGACCACACCGCATTGCATTAATGTCAGTAGATCCTTTATAACTTTTTTTGTTGACCTTGACGTGGAAAAATCCCTTCGGATCTCCGGCTGCTCGGGGACTGGGGAGCCAGGTATGTGGTGAGTCCACTAAAAACCACCCCGGCGGCCCTTCTCAGGCGCCCTGCTCTGGGGAGGACCCGGACCAAGTTATTTCAGGTCCCCCCCAGGAACGACACCGCGTCTACAAGACTCTTTCCTGGGGGAAGTCTGGGCTTCCCCCTGCCTGTTGGCCCAACCATTAAATTTTGCAGCTTGACCGCGGGTTTTGCGACCAGGACGCTCCTCTGTCGCTGACCGCATCAATCAGCTACCCGAGGTTCCCACTCTCTGGCAGCTTGTAGTACTGTCGTTGGCTGGTGTTGCCGGCGACGTCGCCCATGCTCGGGATCGGCCCTCTCCCGATCCCGTTCAGCGGTCTCTTTCTGGAGCATCACAGAAAGAGACCACTGCGTCCCAGCCCTCCTCACCCGCCAGCATGGCAAAGATCCTTTATAACTTACACAGACACAGAGAAAATAAAAGATTTAGATCACAATCACTAACAAAAATGACTTACATGATCGATCAATGATGTGTCAATTTTCACAACACAAACACCAAAATTTCTTGCGACTAAATTATTTTATTCGCCCTATACCGTATACCGCACGCCTTAGAGCCTAAACGGCTTGTCGTATTTTTATGTGAATGGTGTCAATAGATTCGTCTTAGTCGTGAGAGTGACACTGGCTACATTGAAATTTAAAAATAAAATCGATGTATCCAGTATCACACTGTTCATCATTTAAATACTTGTCTTGTATCAGAATTTAGCTGAAGACGTCTAGTTGACCAGTCAGGATCAATACGCCAATCAAAACAGTATCTACACAGCACAGCGTCGCGAGTTACTCCTCTTTTATTTATTTCTGTGTTAAAAATTAATAACAAATATTTACATTATTTCTTCACTGCGTAGAAGTCTGAGCACTTGTTACGACGTGTGATTTACCTACGTTTTATAAAGAAAAACTGGGACACATTTATACCTTGTCGTTTTCATACACCTGTTTGTCACACCAATAATATTTTTGAGTATTCTCAAAGTTTTCATATTTTAAGGTAATACAAAAAGAGTCTGCTCAAGCTTTCTATCTACCATCTCAAGTCTCCCAACGTTGGCGCGATACAGACTGAGAGAAGAAATGTTTCTCTTTGAGTAATTATCGTTCAAGTTTCAGTCAGCTAGTTAAAAAGAATAAAAAATCGATGGCGCTGAAATATTTTTATGAAACACCTATTGCAAAACAAACTGTAAAGGGATTCCTTTTGTAACTTTTGGTTTTACGTTGTAACTAGAGAATTTCAGTATCCAATGTTTCATTGCAGTATTTTTTCTTGAAGAAATGTAAACTGCGAGAGCTAAATACTCGTATGTATACGTATCGACATCTAAATTACCTTCACGCAACACCACTTACTGAAAATGAGTGCTCCAAATAATTTTCTTGCACATTTCTTAATATTTCAATAATTTAAGTAAAAAAAAGAAACAGTTAATCAGAAATAAATTATATTGTGTTATCGAGCGATGTTGTAACTTTAGCTTTATGTTCGTTCGATCTGGGTAAAGGTACGTTCTTACCGCTAAAAAAAGTAGAGAGATTATTAGAAAGGCTATATCCTTAATTCTAGTGACATCTATTTATATGTAATTGTGTCGACATAGAGTATAAACTATTTTATCATTATTAATCACCATGTTGGCCCATATGTTGGCTTTTATATGTAGGCAGTGGACCAATCCCCTCCTAGATTAGGTCTGTTTTAGAAAGGAGGTTAAACTATTACGACTTCTTGTAACTGAAGTATATAACTATAAAAGTTTAAAAAAGATAACATGAAGCTAAAATCTCGACAGATGGATTTATTCGAGGAGTACTAATTCTTTATATGTATTTATTATATATAATTCCCGTGTCACGTTGTTGCTCACAATGAACTCCGAAACCATCTAATCGATTTTCTCTATTTTATTTTAAATGTATGTTTTGCTAGCGTGCTTAAATATGATAGATTTTATAAAGTATTTTCTTTTGAAAGATGGTGACGAAGTTGCAAGGGTCAGCTAGTATTATAAAATATCAAATGTAAAAATTTCCAGAAAATAATCTATGAATCTCGATTTGAGAGAATTCTCATTTAGGGCAAAATAGGATCACTGTAAAGACTACTTAGAAAATTTTAAAAATGAAGCTTACTCGAATTTGATATTTGATGGTATTTTTCTTTCTGAAATTTTCTGAAAGAGTCGATCGACGACATCCCATAGTTGATTGTTACCCCTTTTTAATTTACTTCTCTCTTCAGTAAGGGTGCCATCGTTAATCAATTCAAGCGACTTCAGACCTATCATCTGAATCACAAACATAAATCCTGTTGAGATTTAGTACGAGTAGCATGTGTTTAATGCCTTAACAATAACATCAGTAATGGAACTGTAAACTGTTTTCTAAAACCAATGTTTTATTGAAAAGCATACTAACTTTCGCGTTTAACGATAATACGAGTATCATAATATTAACGTACAGGAAAGAATGTGAAAGCGTAAAAGTTATTATATCAATGTGACCACGCCTAATATGACCTCATTGACACAAATAATAAACATAAATAATTATTGTGATCAAATATTGATCCCATCACAAGTAATAACTTGTGATGGGATCAATATTTCATATAGTAAAATAGTTAAAAACCTTGGAATCTATATGGACAAGTACATGATCTGGGCTCCCCAGATTGGTGAAGTTAGTCAAAAATTATTTGATATAGCGTGGTCGCTGCGAAGACTTAGTAACTTTCTTCTTATGAAGACGAAAATCACCCCTAGCACAATCCCTTCTTCTTCCTGTCTTTGACTATGGTGATGTTAGCTATTATAAGAACAATTGAACAAACTTGAGCGTCTCCAAAATATCTGCATAAGGTTCCACGTAAATATGACCACGTCGTTTACGTAAACCAAATAGCCATTCCAACCAGTCAACCACAGACGTTTCGTGTTAAACTTAAATGGTTACCTACACGCCTACCTAGATTCGATTAATATCAACAATAAATAAATCATAGGTGTGTATAAGAAATATCCGAATGTCATTTCCATATCTGTAAACAAGCAGGTTAGTAATCGACGGTATAATAAGTTGCTGAAATCTTGTACCCTCTGAGCATATAGTTCATCTGGCATCGGCGTCGTCACCGGAAACCCACTCTCTGTATTGCAATATTTATGAGGTATTTCTTTTATTACTGAAACAAGTAATGTATTATTTCATGTTTGCTGCCATGCCTTTCACGTGAATTCGCGTTCCTTTTAATCTCATTCAAAAGTTTGTGTTTTAAAAATGTGCACATCATTAACCCTCTAACTCCTAAGTGTTATTTAAATGTATACTTAAAATCAAATGGCGATTATGAATAACTTTATGAGTAAGTTTCTACTAAAATAAATCTGTTAGTAAACGGTGCCAGCCAGTAGTAGTTAGAAAATTGTTGGTCGTAGTTCTTTGTTAACACAAATCGATTATTTTGTATTGCATAGAATAATATAAGATATTTCTTGTTACTCTAGTTATAAATATATGGTCGAAACATTTGGAATATAAATTAATTTTATTCTACGGTAAAGTAATAACCTAATTGATTGTGAAGAATTAATACAAAATTGCATGAAAGATGGCAAAGAAATTTGTATTAAACTTACCCACATAGTCTCGTAATTGACATTGTTTTCTTCTCATAAAGCAAATATTTTGATATTTCATTAATAAATCGGAACCATCTCGAGCTTCCACGCTTGCACAAACATAATCGGTAACGTTGGAACACGGTATGTCGTCACAAGTTGCACCTAATACCGATGCTAGTGGTAAGACTGGAAAAAGTGGAATATTTAATACCGTGCGTGTTTAGTGTACTCTGGTGTTACAATATGCTTGCTAAAGCACAGATTATGCTATATTAACTGTCAAAAGAAATTTCATATTTAGTGGATTGATTAAAAAAAAAGGAAGCGGTATATAGAAAAAATGTTTATTTATTGTTAAAATACACTTTTTGGGAATTCATTTCTTAAAAATAATATCGTCTAAATGTAAACCCTCACGTTGTTGGCACTCATTTAATCGAACAGTAAAATTACTTATGACTGCTCGACAGGTGGAGTGAGGGATGGCTGCCATTTCGTGACGGATATTTTCTTTCAAATGCGCCAGTGAAGTTGGTTTATTGGCGTAAACTTTAGATTTAAGATAACCCCATAGGAAAAAGTCCATAGGGGTTAAATCTGGGCTACGTGGAGGCCAATTTATGTCACCTCTCCGGGAGATCAATTTTCCTGAGAAAATTTCACGAACACGTGGCAGAGATATATTGGACGTGTGTGAAGTTGCTCCGTCCTGTTGAAACCATGTTCTTTGGTTATAGCCAGGAAAGTTTTGCAGTTCAGGTACCAATAAGTTGTCTAACATCTCCACATAACGCTCTGAATTCACTGTAACTGTACGCCCCATTTCGTCTTCAAAAAAGTAAGGGCCGATAATTCCTCGCGCCGACATGGCAGCCCATACGGTCACTTTAGGCGAGTGTAGGGGTTTCTGATGTTTGCGTTTCGGATTGGCTGAACTCCAGTAGCGGCAGTTTTGCTTATTTACGTGGCCATTAAGATGAAAATGAGCTTCATCCGAAAACAAAATGTTGGTAATCGTTGAAAATCGCTCAATCATCTGATTTACGAAATTAAGCCTCTGACCGGCATCTTGGGACTTTAATTCTTGCACCAATTGAATTTTGTAGGGGTGCAGCTTTAGATCTTTGTGCATAATGCGATGTAATGATGATCTATGCACATTTAAAGCACTCGCGCGCTTCCGAATTGAAAGGCTCGGGTCGTCACGTACAGATTGATTAACACTCTCCACGTTTTCTACCGTTCTTGTTGACCTAGGTCGCCCGGATTTTGATTTATCCAGCGTTGATCCAGTCTCTTCAAACTTTTTAACCCAATGTCGAATGAGAGGAAGGCTTGGCGCATCATTTAAGTGGCGAAAACCTCGAATACTGCAGAATTTTCTACGCGCGACAGTTGTCGAATCACCGTTCTTGTAAAACTCTCGCACGCACAACGCGCGGTCTGCTCCCGAGAAACGCTCCATAGCGACTGAATCCCCAAGAGCCAAGCTACCAATTGACATAACCCCCGCACCCCTCAAGTACGCAGCGTTCACGCAGTAAGCTAAACAAATATAAAATTTCTTTTGAGACACCCTGTATTTAGTTTTCCATTACCCTATTTAGTATACTTACGATTTACTAACAGTGAAAAAAACATTTATTTCGTTTCAACTTGAATTATTTACCTACAAATAACAAACACGATTGCACGAATGATTTGTGCTACCGAGTTGAACAATACTTTAATGTTCGTCGAAGAGTTTTATGTAAAAATTTAATTAAAATAACAATCCGACAACATGATAACACATTTAACTTGCTACAGAGAATTTTCTGTTGTAGATAATATTCAAGGCGAGGCATATTCTCCTGCTGAAATGATAGATATAATTATTTATGTCATAAGTTTATATGCTTAAATTACACTTTACAACTATAAGGGCCAATTTCACAGCTTGCTGATAAGGTCCCTAATAGACTAATATCACCTTATCGTTAAATAACTACATATTTCGGTTTCACAATGCATAAATAGAGACATAGCACATTTAAATAAGGTTTATTTTTTTGTTAGACAGTGTTACATGACAGACTACCTGCGCTTATTGTTGTATCGCGGGTAACGCCGCCGGGCGAATCTAGAAGAAGTAGCCTAACTTACCTATTAGTGAAAGTCCCGTTAAAATCAGTCCAGTTGTTCCAGAGATTAGCCGAAACAAACAGACAGACAGATATACAGACAGACAAAAATAGAAAAAAATGTTATCTTGGTGTATGTACCGTGTATACATACATATGCATTTAGTAAAAAAGCGGTTATTTTAATGTTACAAACAGACACGCCAATTTTATTTATTTGTATAGATAGAGTATGGATGATTATCTGAAAGTTAATGGAAGCTGGTGAAACTGGCCCATACGGCCAAGTCGTTTCTTTTCTTGACGGGGCGAGGCGTAGTGGTGAAAGTATGTAGGTATACATACTTTTAACTAATCAAAGTAATAAAGCTCGCTGAAATATTTACACCAGAAACAGCTGTGTAAGAAATGCTATAAAAATTATTTGTTAATATTTCTTTTAAAGTACAAAAGTTATAGATATTTTCATTTACAAAGTTTATTTTTTGATTTCAAGACAACTAGCCAAAGTATCATTTCATTCACAATAGTGCTTTTAAATTAACCTATCTGAATTATTCTAGCAATTGGCTATTGCCTCGGTGGCGTAGTAGTAGGGTTCGATTCCCGGCTCGGACTAAATGTTTGTATGACCTGCAAATATTGTTTCAGAATTTGTGCCAAGAAAAAAGTTATATATACTTTTTTCTTAGTACAAATTCCGAAACAATATTTTTATCAGTTGTCCAGTACCGTTAACACAAGCTCTGCTTAGCTTGGGGCTAGATGTCGTTGTGTGTTAGATGTCTGAAATATTTATTTAATGAAAATTTTATTCTATTCACATCTCAACAAATCTCAAAATCATACATACTGGAAATAAATAATTTAACAAAGTTTTCACTTCAATCACAAACTTTGTTGAACGATACATCTAATATTTTGGTTATTAAACTTAAGTTTTCTCATAAATGTAATCCAGGGCTCAATAACATTTTAGTTTGATATCTATAATTTACGCGACGCCCTATACAAAATAGAACGTATCTTTTACCTCAGGTAGGTATATTCTATTCTGGTTCCAAGACGAACTTTACATGAGACTCACCAGGTGTTTTGTCGTATTTGCAGCCCGCTGTTTCAAATACTTTTGCAAATACGAGATTAATTTCATTTCATGTACTCTACATCTGGGGGATTATGAATATATATTTTGTCATTTTTATAGCAACGCCTAATATGTTATACACAGTTCTTAATTGAATAACGATAGTTTTCACTAAACTCACTACTTTATTATTGGGAAAAATATGATACGACATCACTAAAACTACCTATACGATATTTCTTTGATGTTTTATCTATCACTTACGACTTTATTTAGTAGCAGCGATATAATAATACTTAGAAATAGGTATATAGCAGAAAATTCAAAGTGCGTAATAAATTAACGTTCGGTGCTTAATTTCCAGAATTGTAGATGTCTATCGTTTCAAAGGCGCTCGTCAGGTAAAAGTAATTCTTATCTGTCACTTCTTATTTATCAAACTGCAGCTAAAGACAAATGTTCCACAAAGAAACTGGTGCTCACTAATATTTTCGTTGCTTTTGACTGCCTCGATGGCGCAATAGCAGCGTATGCAACTGCTGTTCTGGTCCCGGGTCGGACCAAATGTTCCGCAAATATTTGTTTTGGACTTTAGATGTTTCCTATGTATAATATGTTTGTATAGTTATGTGTTAGAGTTCGATGAATTTGAGAAATAAGCCTTCTGATGAGGTAAAGAGACTATATTAAAAACTAGCTGAACCTCGCGATCTTCAACCTGCTTCTAGTATTAGCGTGATGATATATAGCCTATAGCCTTCCTCGATAAATGGACTATCTAACACTGAAAGAATTTTTCATATCGGACCAGCGGTTTCTGAAATTAGCACGTTCAAACAAACAAACTCTTCAGCTTTATAATATTAGTACAGATGTATGTTTATGTACGTTGTTATTAATTGGTCTATGTAATATATAATAGTATTAATTTGTTTCTGTTTGGTATATTTTGGTGACTCATTTTTGTAATTTGTGTAAGAGAAGAAATAAACGATTTTATTATTATTATTATATTATATTATTAATATATTTGAATATTTTGTGATCTTTGTACATTTTAACTGACTTCATAAGTATGTAACCTCAGCACACCTGCCTTATAAGATTTCTACACCACCCGAAGGTTGACTGAAAGAGAAAACCCTGGGCATTAAGTCCGCCGATGAACATACTTAGTGCATAAAGTTAATAAATAAATAAATAAGTAAGAAAGACAAAAATTATGTTCTGCTATATTTTGCTTTCTTAAAACATGTTTTACTTGTGCTTTTTCTGTGCTGGTGTAGCCGGCGCGGCGTAGCGCTGTCTATAAAAGAGGTTGGCATAAAAGCCGGACTGCTGGGTTTCAAAGTTAAGCAAGTTTATTTTGAAAGTAAACTTACTTCCTTATTAACTTCATGGCTCGCATATGTCATTCTGTTTGTTTGCTGTTTTAACTTTTTCATTATGTTTTTTAGTTACAAATTACACTGTTCTGTACGGAATTTAATTCTTAGTCGCGTGATCAATATTACAGTAGCATCATTTCTAGTATCATAACAAAAATCATATGTTACATAAATTTTACGTAACTTGTGATTTTATTTTGTTACTTCAAAATCTAGAAGAGGAGACTAAAGTCGAGAATGTGGTTCTCGACATTCTCGGCAAATTTATGCTCCAAATGAACATGGATAAAAAGCTTCAGCATATGCATTTTCTATCGCGTTTACTATGAGGAGTGCTTCGAGGCATTGTTTGAAGTGATCACAACCGCCTCTTTACGCCATCGTCCTACATGAGAGTTGTTTCATCCCTATCACTTACATAGTTGACAGTCCACAACTGTGAGCTTCTCTTGAAACTTTCTGCCTCACACAACAAAACTATGGAATGAACTGTCTGTGTGTCTGAAATAGTGCGTACTTCTTCTTAAAAGCGCACGTCTCCTCTAGTGTTTGCGGGTGTACATCGGCGGCGGTACGTCTACTCGTTTGCCCGCTATTACATAAAAAAAGACTGATGTGAGACATCAGGTCTACTGCTGGATGTAGACATTTTATTATAAAAGAGGTGTCAGTCAAAGCATCCTAGCCAGATAAGTTAGTATAGGCTATGTATCAAGTTTGCTGTTCTTTGGAGCGCTGTTGTCCTGCGTAGCTTAATCGCTTATTGGTCTCTACAGCACTGACGTAATAAATAGGGGTGGCTATACTCCGTATTCTTAATCTGTCACGTATCACTGTCTAGCATTAAGTAAAAAAGGAAAAGTTCAGAAAGAAATAGTTTACAAAAATGTAGAATTAAATCGGCTGGTTCGACCGTATGGCACCCACACAGAAGACCACATTAAATGATAGCATCGTGCTGTCGTGTTTCGTTAGTGAGTGCAAGACCGGACTCCCAACGATGCAGAAGCATTTCAATAGACTGCCATAGTGTGAGTCACCACACACACATTGTTGCATTTAATCAAAAGTTTAAATATTATAAATTATAACACGCTTTTAGCAAACTTTTCAAGCTTAGAAAACTCAACCAAGTCTCTTTTTGGCAAAATAAATAAGTAGTGTTTTTCCATCTGCATGGAAAAATGCTCAAATAATTCCTCTACCTAAGAAAGGTAAGCCCTCCTTATTTTCTGACTATCGGCCCATATCCATTTTACCTTTCCTATCTAAAGTGATCGAACGTCTCATGAGTTATTTCCTTTCCAAAAATTCTTTACTGAACCCTTTTCAATCCGGTTTCCGTCCTGGTCATAGCGCGACTTCTGCGCTGATACACATTACCGACAGCATCAGACTGGGCATGGATAGTGGAATGATGACGGTACTCACCTTACTTGATTTTAGCAAAGCCTTTAACACCGTTGATTTTCATATCCTGCTTGCTATACTACGATCTCTTAACATATCTTCAGGCACAATTGATTGGTTTCATAGTTACCTCTCTGGTCGCCGGCATTGCATTGAAGACTCGATGTCCTCCTGGTGTAATATTATTGCTAGTGTACCACAGGGTGGCGTTCTATCTCCTTTACTCTTCGCTGTTTTTATAAACTCAGTATCAAATCAATTAACTTCATCCTACCATCTTTATGCAGATGACTTACAAATATATACACAAGCTCCGCTTAATTTGTTACTGAAAGCATTCAACACGATCAATGCTGACCTATTGCGTATTAAAGAATGGAGTCATAACCTGGACTTAAAAGTTAATCCTGTGAAGACGCAGGTATGTGTTATTGGCAGTCCCGGGATGGTCTCAGGAGTTAACTGGACACAACTGCCCCCAATTCAATTCAATGGGACCACCCTTGAGATCAGTACTACCGTAAAAAATTTAGGGATCCACATGGATAATACTTTATCTTGGGGTGCGCATAAACAGGAAATCAGTCGAAAGATATTTGCTTCTTATGGGTCTTTGCGCAGACTGCGTAACTTTCTTCCGATTGCAACTAGGGCTGCACTTGCACAAGCACTTCTCCTCCCAATTCTCGATGATCCAATTCTTTCTCCTCCCTATGCCGATGTCAGCTATCTAAATCTCACCTTGAGCGACTTCAAAATCTTTGTATACGATTTGTATTTGGACTACGAAAATACGATCCCGTCTCCGAATTCCGACAAATGCTCAAGTGGCTTCCGATTCGCTCTCGCCGGAATACTCATATTCTTGTTTTTCTTTATAACATCTTATATAATCCTAAAGCCCCTCCGTACCTCAAAGAACGATTCAAGTTCCTTAATGACACACATGAAAAATGTCTAAGGTCGTCTGAAGATTTGAGACTGGAGATGCCTCTGCATTCCACAAAATTCTATGGCCAGTCCTTTACGGTTGAAGCTGTATACTTGTGGAATGCATTACCGATAAACATCAGGAAAGCTAAAACAGTAACTATTTTTAAGACAATGGTTCAAGAGTTGTATTGATCATCATAACAGATTCCGTCACTTCGTAACTGATTCTGTGTCGTGATATAATTAAATGATTGTGTTATATTTTATGCGTATGTATGTATGTTTATTGTATAAGTAGATTTATGTATATGTGCCCTATTATTTGCAATAATAATTAAATTTTTTTTTTAAGTCAATTGCACCGTCAACTGCTGTTGTCTCTCTTATACATTTTAATCCATCCTAAGGTTTCCTGGAAGCGTTTGCTTTCGGCAATAAGGCTGCCCTTTGTACATTACATTATATTTATATGTCATCTTATAATATGTAAAAAGGTGTACAAATAAAGAGTTTTCTATCTATCTATCTATCTAAATATTAAAAAAAGAATACATTTTGAATAGACAGCCATAGTGTGAGTCACCATACTTCATTGTTGCATTGTCTGCATTCGCAATGAGTATAGTGGCCACCACTATTGGATTCTGCCCATGTCTTCCCCCACGCAGGATAGAATCACTTTAACAAGCCCATACATAAAAAAGAACAATAAACCACTACCAGTTCAGTAAAAGTGGCATCAGAATAACTGAAAATATCGAAGTACTTTAAGAGCTTTGCTACACAAACATTCGGCGCAAAATGTTTCTTTTGGAATGTTATGTTCAATTTGCATGTTGTTTCAACGTGAGTGCTCTCGTGATAAAGGTTCCTCATATCAGCGATTCTTGAGGCAAACAAATGCGAGCATAGTTCCACGAGTGCATAAGATGACTTAACAAATAGCTTTTGGAGTTAAAATTTAGTTTTTCGTGTGTTCGTATCTGTACCTATTATAATGCGGGCTGTTTCGCTCTAAGGAATAACCAGTATGCTATCTTTGCCAACAAATTATAAAAACTTTTTGAAAAATCATCAAAAGCAATGAACCGGGCAATATATTGTCCTTTATTATCACATTAATTTTCAAGCCTTCCTTCTTATTTCTTCCTATCTTAATAACTGCCTTTTGAGCTACAACGTATGGCACAGAATTGGATAAGTCTTGAGTAAAAAATCAATTAAATCAAGTAAATGATTCACTTTTTAGTGGCCTGTCGTTTTATGTAATACCATGGTATAATACTAGCAGTTCTCCGCACATACACCTACGTTTTAGTCACAGCTGAACTCTTCATCCGGTTTCTAACATAATATATTTATCCACATATGAACGATGTTCGTAATTTATCTTAATGAATATGAATAACTATTCTGCTAATCGTAACGGTGACCAATTAAAAAAATAAAACATTATAAAAATCAGTCAAGCTATTCTTAATTTATAAAAGGTGTAACTAATATGTCTTTGTTTTGCATATTTAGATTACCCTATCCTTTACTTTTTTTTACCTTCATTTTGCCATAAAATATACTTCTTAGTAATTGTTAGAGACTTGGTCAACCACGAAATATTTGTATACGAGTGAAAAGACTAATATAATACAATGCTGTTACATAAAACTGTTCGCGAAGGTAAACTTTATGGTGAGGTAATAGGAGCTAGTCAGTATTGAATGGTTAAATAAATGACCGCCATTATTCAAACACTGTTTCGATTGTAAACAAGTGCCGTGCCTGCATATTGATGTATTTATTATGTACCCTCGAATTAAAATGGGAAACACACATTCTACTTAAATATGTTTACGGTGTAAAGATGATTGAGGAGATGAGGATTGAGGAGCCATAATGTACATATGTATATCTTTCGCATTGTATTGCTACATAATCCATACCTATATTATAAATGCGAAAGTAACTCTGTCTTGCTTTCACGACCAAACTGCTGCACCGATTTTAATTAAAATGGCATGAAGATACTTTGATTTTTGAGGAAGGACATAGGCTACTCTCTGCTGCGATAACCGGCAAACTCGCGGGTCGAGCCGAGCGCAAAAACTAATCTTTTAATAAATGACATGGAAAATTTCTCATTCTCTTGTCTGTTCATATACTTTTTTGTACAGAATGTCATATTTCGTAAATTTATATATAAATTTACACCCACACACAAAAAAACTTTGCCATCAAAGAATAATAATTAGACCTGATTGGGAGTCAATCTCCCGGCCTCTGGCTGTGCATTCAGAATAGTTAGTGAGAATAGTTAATCCAAATAGTAGTTAGTTGGTTATTATGCCTGTAGTGTATGGACTTTTGGTATGTAATGCTGTCGTCTCGAACAAGGCCACACGCGGTGCGCGGGGCGGGACTGGTCTATCGAGCGCCGCGGAGTGAAGACGTGTGCGCTTGTTGCGAGCCGATATCTAACAGTAGGTAGTAGTGTAAAGAGTTTCCAGCAGATTGGTAAAAGTTATAAGTTATAAAATAATTTAAATAAAAAGATGTTGTTTTTTTCAAATTCAAAAAATATACTAGGTATCATGAACAGCTATGGCAATCGTTATTGGGAAGTCAGTGCCCTCAAATATACTGACAACTAGTTAAACCTTCGAATTCAGTTCGCCCTCAGGGTTGCGGAGGTCAGATGCCAGTCGCTCTGTGTAAAAACTGATATTCAGGTAAAATCGGTTGAACTGGTAGCCGACCCCAATTAATATTGGGAATAATAAAGGCTAGGAAGATGATGAAGATGATGGTATATTCCTGAATGCTAGGAACTTAGAACACCTGGTGATATGGCTCAATAGAAAAAAATGTAACCTTGGTGACGAAACACACATGGGCTTGTTTGTTAGTTTTGTCGGACTATTTCCGTACTTAACCCCTTGATTGGGCCGTTATACGTAGTTTTGTCATCTTCTTACTCCAATTATCCTAAATCATCTCAGAAGCTCAGCAGCATTTTCAGGTCAATATATGTTTCCGGGAGTGATATTCATTGGAGGATAGCCCGTTGATCTGCCATACTTCTACATTCTGTGAGAACGTGCTGAGGCGTTTCTTCTGCTTCCATGCATCCCCTGCATAGAGGGCTGCCTGTTGCGCTTATAGTGATATTTAGGGCACAATGGCCGGTCAGGATAGTCAGCTCTTGTCAGCCTAATGAGGTTGCGGGCTAGTCTTTTGATGCTACCGGAACTGCATTTTTTTTTTTGCCTGCATTCTTCATCGATTTTCCGTTCGGATTTGTGTTTCTTCGGTATTGGCAGTCATGGTTTTATTTAGGTTTGGGGTAAAGGTAGTTGTGGTTCTGGTCCACAAACTGTTGTTACCGATCCACTTTTGAGAACTCTATTCCGTAGGTGTTTTCAGGAGGAAAGATGTGAAACTGATGGGCCTAAATGATTTGGCTGGTTTCGGTATGTATTCATATGCTATAATGTAAGTTCACATCAAATGGATAACGACGCGTCAATAGAAAAAAGAATATTTTTTACTGTTAGATATTCAGTGCAGCTCCAAAGCTCAATATCCAATAGATAAGTAAGAAGAGGTCTACATGAAAATACGTGCACGAATAGACAACATTCGAGTAACCATCAAATCTCAATTTTCATTGAAAATAAATCACAAAGCTAAATCACATTAGACAAATTGTTTAAGACCCGAATTTATTACGTCATAGTGAATAACACAACATTTATTGAGGGTCAATTGTGACGTCACAGCATACGGCTTCTTTTAGAGGATTTATGCAAACAAGGCTAATTTAGCGCCAAAAACGCGAGTTGTAAATCGAACTGGATAGGGGCATTAATTATCTTGAGAGGATTTAAGCTTCAGCCACCGTTTAACGGCCGTTCATTTCGAATATCAATGCCGAAACTACCAATAGTACGTGAGATCGCGTTGTAACTTTTTCAGGCATTTCATACCGAACGAATTTTAATTTAAACACTTGTTTAATGTTTAGACAGCAGAATATGAAAAAAAGCTCCATGGACATAACGTCTCATTAGAAATTAGGTTTTGACTTACTGTAACACGCTGCTGCAGACGGGTTGCTAACGGGTTTTGAAACAAACCCGTTAACAATCCGTCTGCAGCAGCGTTCTAGTTCTATTTCTCAAAGTTTTATTTTTCTCTTTCTTTTTTTTTTTTCTTTTTTAAAAAGACAACTCCCACATTAGGAATAAACATCCTGTGTCGTGGGGAACTTTACAAACATACATGAAACGGACACAAAGAACATCCAGACTCGGGACAACAATTCGTGGATCACACAAAGTGTTGTACCGCGTGGGATTTGAACCCAAGACACTTGGCGCAGTAGTAGTTTACGTTCCTTTCAAAAATTTCAAATAATTAGTAGTTTGTCTTGTATATAAACTTTTCTTTACGTAATTTGGAACCGACACGAAATTTATGAATACAATGTAGTGCTATTAATATGAAATTAATAAATTACAATACTTGTTGAATTTAAAGTATAGAACAAAAAATAATACAAAAAAAAAAACAAAAAAAACAAAAAATCGTCGGCAGCTGCTTGTTTGTGGGTGCAAAAATCGTCAGTTTATTTTCCAAAGAGACTATGTAATGTAATGCTCGAATCCGTTGAGCGGTCGACAGGTTTATTACGCTGAGTGACGGTGTTAACCCCTTCAAAAGTACAGCTTACAATTTTCTTTACTATTTTAAAATGTGAAATTATTATTATTACTTATTTACTTATGAAATTTATATATCTAAATGTGTATTATTATAAACATTTAGATATATAAATTTCATAAGGTAACTATAAAATTAATTTATTTGACAAATTTTAAATGAGGTTTATGCCCATGATTGACATTCAACCCCCCTCGTTAATACAACTGACGATTATTTTTGTAAGAAATGGTATTAAGACGATTATTTAACACAGTTTCGCTTGGTATAAAAATCATCGGAGCAGATTTTTTCCCAATGTCTGTTTCATGCTATCTCCTTTATGTCCACCGCTATCGGAGCAGCTGACGTTCGGAGTTGTTATTAGGAGAAAACTATTATTGATATGATTTTCGGGATAAAATGACTCGCCCAACTATAGCGGTACCTTCCGTACTATAAAGCTCTGCGCAGAATCATTAGTTTATGTACCGTATTATAGTTTTATGATAATAAGAGGGATTTCCATTAATTAATTAATTTACAACTCTTTCACTCATTGTCAATGTCTCCTACACATCGTCGTAGCAACCTCTACAAACTAGTTGTTATTATATAATAACGTAATAAAATATTTTATGTTTATTATTATTATTTATTACCAACAACGTGATAAGTGTTTAAATATAGAACTATAGATATAAATAATACAAAATATTTACATTATCTACAGTTTAATTAACAATTTATTTGTAAAATAATAGAGAATTAATGGTAAACACATTTAAAACAGGATCAGGTTTTACTTGTGATGAAGTTACGATGATTTTTTCTGAAGTTTATAAAACGCACGTTTCACGTTTAATCCATCGTCGTTTACCGTAGCCGCTTGCCACTTTTATAATCTTCAATCACTCCAAGTGACTTTAAACCTACCGCCTGGATTTTAAAAAAAAATTCTTGTGCGTTGGCGTAACACTTCATTAATGGTAATATAGTTACATCTGCGACAGAAAAAAAACGGTTACATAAGACCGATATTTTATCAAAAGTCTAACTAGCTCGTAGTAAATGTGTTACGGAGCACAATTCTACAAATATGTCAAAATGTCATGACAATTATGTTTCTATAGCAGATTTGACGAAAGGAGATCGTTTTTTTGTTTTTTCACAAGACGTACCCCATTTCATCTCATCCACATTTTTTATATTTTTAGCACTAATTTCATCACATCAAAGACTTGAAGAGAGAGAGAGGCCTATGTACAGTGGACTGCGATATGCTGATAATGATGACGAAAGACTTGAAGACTCGAAAAGACTTAAGATTTGAATATTTTAAATACTTGACATTGGCTGAAATATCTGATTAACTGGTTGCGATCTCATTAAAAGAAGAAGAAACAGATTGGACAAGATTTTCATGACAAATATTCACCTCAAAAAAATTATATTACTGTTCTATGAATTTTCTACTAAGACAATTTTATCGCCGATCACTTTTATTAAACAGAAAAATTTATCGATCTCTAAATTTTTGACACGTATCGACTTGTTAGAATGTGAGCCTTATCGAACAGGTCGAAATGTAGATGATATTAATAATAATCTAATAAATGCCAGTGGTCCCGAACTGGGCATAACCCGTACCATGGTAACCAAACTGCTAAAAAACAAACTTAAATATTTCTAAATACATACACATCATACATATCACATATACATATCGTACAACATAGGACGTGTCATAGATGTTATATACCTGTGACCAGGGCCACTTGGTCGAAATGTCAGATAATTCTAAGAATATATCCACACATTAAAACAATAATTGGCAAAAAAAATAATATTTACTTAGCCCAGTTGCGCAAGAGAACAAGTCAATATGGCAGTGATTAATCATAGGTTTACGTGATCCATATCCCATACCGCGGTAATATATCTGTGCACAAGCAGGTTCGTATTGGTCGGTACAATGAGTTGGACAAGTGTGGTTACAAACTTGATGAGCTCCAGTTATACTGAAATCTGATACACGCCGGGAAAGCAAACCATCTGACGTCCTCTCCGAATACTCATTCTTGATATTACAAAATATTTGAGGCATTTCGTTTACAACTGAAACAAGTAACGTTAATATATTACTACCTGACTCGCACAACCTCGGTTGCCTCTCTTATTGGACATAGCACGTAGCCTGATGTTATGGTGAGGCACACCAACTTTATTAGATAAGTTTGTAAGGATGTGTGTGTGTGTGTGTGTGTGTGTGTGTGTGTGTGTGTGTGTGTGTGTGTGTGTGTGTGTGTGTGTGTGTGTGTGTGTGTGTGTGTGTGTGTGTGTGTGTGTGTGTGCGTGTGCGTGTGCGTGTGCGTGTGCTTGTGCGTGTGTGTGTATGTGTTTGTAACTACAGAACGGATACGGAACTTTGTATGGAATAACATAATAAATCAATTCAAATTTATAGAGATTTTTATAATTTGGCAACACTCGTAATATAACGATAACTGTCAAGTAAGTCTGATAAAAATCAGCCCTCTGAAAGCTATCGTGGCGTGCGTTGCCCTAACCGTTGGAATTACACAAAGATAATTAATGTAGGATTTGTTGTCTTAAACAGTTCTAAATAAAAGTCTGCGACAGCATATATCTACCTTTTATGTGGAAGTCACTATAAGCAAAATAATGAACCATAAATACAATTAAATTGGTTATTTTTAACAATGCACATCTTAGAATATTGAATGTAGATAAACTTTGTCTTTTACACTAAGTACGAGTAATTAGGACGAATAGCTTAAAAGTTATCACGATAAGATTTAACTGAAGGCAGCGTCATTAAGCGGTAAGGAGAATGGAGCTGGCTTGCATCGGCATCGAGCCCTCTGTGAGGTGTTTGGGGCTCGTACTCGACGGCCGATGGGACTTCGGACATCACTTCCGAAGTCTGGCCCTCAAGCTTGTTGGCGCAGCGCGTGCTTTGGCACGGTAGTTGCCAAACATGAGGGGACCCGATGACTCCTGCAAGAGACTATATGGGGGGATTGTGCAGCCCATAGCCTTTTAAAGGGCCCCAGTATGGGGGCAGGTCCTGAAGGCCAGCAATATCGCGCTATTGCGACGACCGCAACGAGTGCTGGCCATCAGGATCAGAAGAGGGTACCACACGATTTCCTTTATGAGGGCAAGTCACCTGGCCGGAACTCCACCATGGAACCTGGAGCTATACTGCGGAGCGAGAGCGCGTGGAACTCGGCTGTTTCTTTCTGCAATCAAGTTATGTTTGCTAAGGAGATGGCGGAGCGGGACCGGGAGAGGTTTAGAACTCTCCCGACCCGCCAGGTCCGGTAACGGGCCAGGTATCGCAGACGCCTTAGGCGCCGGAGATCACAAAATGATCTCCGTCTTCTATAAGCGCAAGCCTGAGGGTGGCAGATGAGGCCATCTGTCATCCTAGCAGAAACCCGTGGGAGAGCTATGCTTCGGCATGAATGGGTCGGCTCGACCGGAGTGATACCACGGCCTCACAGAAAACCGGCGTGAAACAGCGTTTGCGCTGTGTTTCACCGAGTGAGTGAGGATACCGGAGGCCCATACCCTAAACCCTCCCCTCATCTCCTTTCCCATCCCCTAAAGGTCGGCAACGCACTTGTGACGCCTTTGGTGTTGCGGGTGTCCATGGGCGGCGGTAATCGCTTACCATCAGGTGATACGTCTGCTCGTTTGTCCACTATTCTATAAAAAAAAAAAAAAAAGCAGGCTCGGGTGAAGAGGGCGCGTGCTCCACAGCGCTCGGATCACATTTTTTTTTGTGAACGTCAATGGAGACGTCTGGTTTTCCACACGGAAGGAGGCCATCTACAAACTATAGATGGCCCGAGTTTCCTTTTTAGGGTGCACCTTGTTTCCCGGCTCTTAGTACCCGAGACGGCATGCGGTTTTAGTCGGTTTGAGCCCGACATGCCACCAGGTGGTATCCGAGGAGATTTCTGCACGAGGAAAAAAATAAAAAGGGAGCATGGAGCGGGGGACGCGAGCTAAGGGATTGTGTTGTGCCAATGTTAGTATAGATGCGAAAGTAATTCGGTTTATTTGTTACACTTTTACGATTATACGGATGCACCGACTTAAATGACTTTTGCCATGGAGATACTTTGATTTTTAAGACATTGCATAGGTTACGAATTATCAAGATAATCGACATACACGCAGGCGGAGCCGCGGGCATAAGCTAGTAATATATAAACATGTTATGTATACCTTTTAAAGTTGGTTATATAATATTAAGCTGTCGTGGCACCTTTTTTAGAACGTTTTAATGTTTTAAGCTGTTTACCTGAACCTCTCGAAAATTTGAAGCTCGTTCGTCAGACACTGAAACTTATAGCCCCCATCTTTAGTTAGTAGCAGTGACTTGAACAAATTACTTTCGTTATCACTTAACTAAGTTTATGCTAAATACTAAATATTTCTATGAACTTATTACAAAAACGAATAAAGATTTCACAATAATATGTGGAAAACTCACCTAAATAATTTCGTAATTCGCATTGTTTTCTTCTCAGGTAGCAAATATTTTGAAATTTTATGAAGATATAAGTCCCATCGCTGGTTTGCACGCTTCCACAAACATAGTCATTAATATTTGAACAAAATATGTTATCACAAGAAGCATCTAATGCGTATGTTACCAATGCCACTGTAAAGAGACTGAACTATAACTGCTTCTACTCTTACTTGACCATAAGTATTTTATAATAAAAGTGTATCGCGTGTACGCCTCACTACCCTTAGTTATTATAATTAAGTGTAAACTAATAAGGTCGTATTCCTTCCTATTTAAATAAGGTGTCAAGGCGACTCGGTAATGGGTAATGATTTAGTCGAAATCATAATGAGAAATGCATACGCGCGTACAAGAATTAACTAGATAGGTAAATAGTTCAAACGTTTTGAGAAATAAAATAAATCGATATTAAAGATCGATCCGTGTTGAGCCATATCAATTTAGTCTCTTCTACAACTTAATTCTTAACTTAAAAATAATTCTAACAATTAAGTACTGAGAGAAATAAATTTGTGAAAATCTTGTAAGACAGTTATAACTCACGATTTATTAACAATGAAAAAAACATTTTGGTTCGTTTCTACTATAAATATTTACATATCTCAAACACGATTACACGATACGAGTTTTAGTAATCACATTTTGATGTTGGCCGAAAAGATTTATGTATAAATTTAATTAAAATACCAATTCGTCAGCATGATAACACATTTATCTCACGTATGAGAATTTGCTGTTCGTTTTTGTGTCGTTAGTGTGATCGTATTTATTTCGCGAGGGTAGGAAATTATTCTCTCGTGTAGGGTGGGTGGAAATGAGCAAGGATTCTCTGATTTAAAGTAACGTTAACTATGGAGGCTGAGACTTAAGCGAGGACTGATTGCAAGCGTCCGTGACACCTGACGCGGCGTCGATGCCAATCACTTTAGTCGGCCAAAATCACACTAGGCTTCTAATTTATTTGAAGTTTTTAAGCAATTGGTATATGGAATATAAATTGTCTTATGAATTAAATGTAATAATAATAATCGCTTACCATCAGTCGATACGTCTGCTCATTTGTCCCCTACATAATAAAAAAAAAAAAAAGATGTGATATGGAATAAGAAAATGGTAATGATAGACCTAACGTTATTTCCATTGAATAATTAAGCTGTTTAATTAAGATATATATCTGCTTATTTATTAAATACAATTTTAATTTTTTTTTCAATTCATCATCATCACTTATTTTTCACACAGTCTTTTATTATCATTCATTTAGTAAACGAGTTACTTACGTCGAAAAATTTATTACTTTTAGTAATTATACGGTCTGTAAATCGTAAAGACGAGGGTAATTAAACATCAATAATGTGCCAAAAATAGATGATAGAGAAACCTACAAAAACATGAAAGAAAAAAAAGAAGATTAAATTAACGAATTTACTAATTTTAAGAGTAAATAAACGTCTGTACCTGAACCATACCGTCCATCCCTAAACACATTTTCATGAAGAAATTGATCATGATTATCATCAACTGCCAGTACTGAAACTGTACAAAGAACTCTCCTTGTGGCCAAACTGGTTGGTAAAGGGTTTGAGCCAAATACACCATGGGACTCGTTGTTCAAGTTGTCAACACGGATATTACTTGAAAAGCTATTATTCTTAAATATGACACTTACATATTGAGTACCTATCACATAATTAATAGCTAAATATGTAGGTGATAAATTCGCAATTTAAAATACGGCCGCTGCCAAAAAACTTAGTTGTGCTATATATGTATATATAACTTACTGTTTATAGACAGTTTCGGCTAGGAGTACATCATCAAATAACGTTTGTTTGATTTAGACAGAAATATTGAAACTACCCTTGGTCTATTGCTACTTATATAACGAGCTGACCCACACCACCTCCTTTGCGTATCCTATTACCTGTAACGTGAAAATTTTCCCCCTTTTTTTAAATATCATTCATTAGTGCTCCGCTCGTATTGGTTTTAATGTGAGATAATATAGCTTATAGCCATCCTCGATAAATGAGCTATCTAACATTGAAAGATTGTTTGTCAAATCGGATCAGCACTTCATTCAGTCGAGCCGGTCCATTCATGCCGAAGCGTAGCTTTCCCAAGGGGTCTTCTTGATCCAAGCTTTATATATTAGTATAAATACATATACATACATCTTACACAAGTAAGGATACATAGAGATATGTGAAAGGAAGTATATTAAGAATCAAATTATAATTTTAGGATGCAGATATTTTATAGGCTCAGCCAACTCATTCAATTCTAAAAGTGTAGAAAATAAAGGTTAATATAAACATATATTTAAGCAAATCTAATGTAAGAAAACAAACTAATATTATAATACTAACATATAATTTATTATGCCCCTATTCAATAAAAAAAAAGGAAAAAAAGAATAGGGTGATAAAATTAAAACAACTACTTAAGCGGTACGCAAAGGGATATTACGAAAAAAAATTGTTTACGGATGAGATTTCTTTTACAACTTAGCAATATTTTAAGAAACAAACTGACCGTATTTATGCTGAAAGTTCTAAAGAAGCTTCCCAATTAGTCAACAGAGTACAACATGGGCTAATGCCCACGTGCGACTTCAGTGAAGGTTTGGTGGGATGTTAGCTATGAAGGAGTGACTAAGGTTTATTTTTGTGAAAAAGGTAACAAACCATAGGCACTAGTGAATCAAGATATCATTCTTGAAAAGGTAGTTAAGCCTCTAACAACACCATGTTCAATAACCAAGAATGGTCTTGTCCTGATCTTAATCCACTAGACTATGATTAAGGTCAGCTTTAGAGAGTAAGGCTTGCTCTAAACGCCCTGATAATTTGGAGTCCATGAAACAATGAACAAGAAAATGTAATTGATTTTCATGTCTTAGAGCTGAACGATCAAAAGATGTTTAAATTATTATGGTCTTGATTCTAAGGAAAATATAAGACCATCGCGATTACCAAGATGTTAGCATGACGACTTCTATAGAAGCCATCTGACGGATCTGTGTCATTCTATTATATGTATGTATATGTAAATGACAGAAAAATACTTAGTCCTAAGATACTTCTTATTTTTGTTTATTTTAATATACCGAGCAAATTCTAGAAACAGCTTAATTTCAGAGAAGGAAAACATTGTTCATTAATTTAATTACCTAATTACTATGATTACGTAATAGCCAAAGTTACAATATTCTAAAGAACAATTAAAACTAGGCAGCCTGTAATAAAAATAAAATGAAGCTTTATATTTGGATTTTAGCGGAGAGCACTTTATAGGCGGCCATTAGCTTTAAATAACATAATTTATTGTCTTTAAGATTAAAATATATTTTTTGTGGTCGTAAACTTAATACCCTATAATGAAACCTTTATTAAAATGTGTTATAAAACGAGAACGCGGTGTTCTTCGCGAACTGCACTTAAAGGAAGATAAACGGACTATTTCTCAAAGACAAAAAGTTTTTCTTTACACTCCATGTCACTGCCGGAAGTTTTTACAGAGCTGTATAAATCGAAAAGTCAACCTAATAGCGTAGTTTTTTTTTAAATAAAAACTTTGTAATCAGTATCTTTAGAAAATGTATTCAATAAATTTTACACACTAATTTAGGAATCTGATAAAAAACTCATGCAAAGGTTTCACTAGTTTGTTTAAAAACTTTTGAAAATACATGTAATAAAATATTAATATTTAATGTTGTTATGTGTTAGGCTGAGATGGATTTGAGAAATACCCCTTCGGACATTAAAAGGAGACTTTTTAAAAAACTCTTAAAATAACAATATCTTTTAGAATAACAATCCTTAATTGTCGCTGAGGTCGCTTGGTTTATCACTGATATCCAATATTTACCGCGCTGTAGCCCAAACTGAACTGAACGTATTTATACCCATTATTATTATTACTAGTGCATTCTAGAAACTACTGATATAAACAAGAATCGCTGCACAACAATCAATCGATGTTCGACGCTATGCATATCAATGTAAGGTTCATTATTCCGTGCCTTCTTTTATCTTCTTGAATCTTCTATCTTCAGTAATTTCTTTCATTTATTTTGCTACACAGGAGCGTATTTACCTTACATGTTAAATTTTCCGTGGTAACGTACATTCGTTGTTAATCGTTTCATTTCCTTTTTTATATTTTCGTTAAGGAAAGTTCTTGTTCTTGACAAAACATAAAAATGGCGAGGAAAATAGAAAAACAACACTTTTATTTTCCCATACAAACCATAGAGTCAATTATAAGTTCTTTCGATAATGTCAACAGAACTAAGTCTATCAGGGCAGCTAGTGTTTAATAAAAATCATTCTCTTCACCTAAATACCACCCAACTTTGAGTGATTAACATATTATTATTATTTTGAATTTTCTTCAGCAACATGCGAAGGAACGCGTGTATATTTGCCGCTTGGCAAATTTCGTCAGCGTACTATTAAGCACATTATCCCCGTCTGATGCATAACGGCTTCGAGATAAAATTTATTACTTATTTCCATCCACGACTTGAGAACCTATAAAAGTGAAATGTTACCCAAATAATATAACGTGACTGATTTATTTCAATATTATGAGCATAAAATGTGGTTTTCTGGTCGTTTATATGGATGAAATAGTACTAATATCTAAGTACTACTAATTAAAATATCCTTAGTCCTCTTTCAATATTTGGGCATATTAACTCAGATATACATTCATACTATAGTTATTTTAGAATGCATTATATATAATGCATTCTAAAATAATTCTATCTGTCTGTCTGTTAACTTTCATGGCTGCTGCTGACTGCTGCTGCTGCTGCTGCTGATACACAGATGCTGAACAGCTGAAGATACTTTGGTTCGTGAGGACTGACATAGGCTACTTTTATTGCGATAACCAACATACATACGGGCGAAGCAATAATTATTAGTTTGTGGCGACTTCCACCAACACAACAATAACTTAATACAGCGCCATCTACCGAAGATACACTGAACTACGAAGTAACGCACTACACGGAGTAACTACAAATCCTGAATCGCGCAATAAATAGTTCTCGCGCCGATTGTCATATATACAACATCCCAACATCAACTGTTGTGCAGTGGCCCGCCAGGCATGATCACCTCGTCTGTTCGTAGGATCCTCCCTTCGTGTTGGGTGGAACATGATACCCGTTCCCCCATAAGTAATTAATGGGACTAGTAAAAAAAAAAAACAAGCTGTACTTCTGCATTACTTTAACTTCAATTTTTGTTAACTGACCTTTGCCACTACCGCTGACTATTAAACAATCGATTGCTCAGACGTTCCAGAAAATGAACTCATTCAAGGTATCAATATCCACTGACGTGTAAATAGCCATCGACAAATTATTTTATTAAATTTACATTAATCATTTTGCTCGGCAACATTGGCTGTCTCACAAATCAGCATTCAAATCAAAAAGAACGACAATGTTGTCACAGACACAAGCACAATTGTCCTGTCTCGTATTTCATCTATTAAAAAGTCCTGTATTTTAAATAGAACACTCACACTATGTCACATAGATATATTGCGCAATAGCCTCTAATGTAACTATCTGATATGCATGTAGTTATGTAGTTCTCTTACTTGTTCATAATGTACTGACCTGTGTAATAACTTCAGTTAAATTTGATGAACACGGTCGGTAATATTGCCAGGGTTTACTTAATTAATAGTGTGATACCAAAACTAACCTACTTCGTCCTTCGCCAAAGTAGGAGGTACGGCGTAGCATAGTGACGTCACTATGGGCAATATATTTAGTGTTACGTTAACTTACATTATCAAAGTAAAATGAAGGCGTAGTGATCTATTCAGTGATACAAGTATAGCACAGGCTGTGTTTCAGTATCCTTGATTTCTGACTAAATTATTCTGTTTTCACCGCAAACGATGTCAACTGCAATCATTGAATTCATCGTGTGAAATAAAGACCAGCTGACTTGATCTGCAATTGTAATATAGACGCAATGAAGTGTCCTGTTATGCAATAGTTCAGAGCTGTTGGTGATTGCGGAGATTTAATTAAAACGTGACTCTGAAATAATGCAATTAAAATGAAGTACGCATGAATGTTCTATTCGCTTGATGTCGGATGAATAAACTCTAGTAAATGAATAAATATCTTTTACCTTTAGACTTTTAGACATTCTGAAATACTTTTAAACTTTTATATTTAACAAAACATATGCAGGCTATTATACTATGCAGGATATATTATTAGTAAAAAATATCTACTCTCCGGCAAATATTCCTACAACTTGTCAACTATGTAATCTTTACCGAGTACTTCGAAAGCCTAATGAAGCTTGCATTTTGGACGATATCTTAGAGAGAGGTATCATTAATTTGACACAAAACGCACGGTACCGTTCTAACATTAATTCTGAAGATTAAACTTTAATTTTCTTTGTAACAAATTGGCGCTCAGTGTTACATGTCGTATTTTAGAAAACAAACATAAACATAAGTGTGTCGCAGGGTCTTATTTGAGCCAAGAATATAAACAAACTATCCGCCTGAAATCCTTGTTTAACCCAGCTTCACCTGTCCCTGGGATTATTCAACTCCAGCATTTAGCTGGCTTTAGAGGATTATGGGCTGGTGCGGGATTTCTCGAAAGTAGGTAGGCGGATGCCCGTTTATACGTTCTTTACTTTGTTTTATTTTCAAGTCACGTGTCAGGATCACAGCTCCCGAGGTGATCATTATATAATTTATTAGTTCCACGTACGTTTATAACTTTACTGACAATCTAAGCCTTATGTTTTATAATACAAGACCCCGCTCCTGGTGCTCTTTAAGGAAGGAACTGTACTTACTCAAGCTATAACAATAACCTGTTTGTCAATTTTGAAGTAATAGCTGGATGCTACTTTTTAGGTGTTTCATTTTCATGTCTTACATGTGCACGAATTAGTAATAGAATATAGACTAATATAATAAAGCTGAATAGTTTGTTTGTTTGTTTTGAACGCGCTAATCTCAGGAACCGCTCGATTGATTTGAAAAATTCGTTCGTTGTTGGATAGTCCATTTATCGAGGAAGGCTATAGGATATATATCATCACGCTATTACTAATAGGAACCGAGCAACAATGAAGAATGTTTCAAAAACGGGGAAAATTTTCACGCTACGGGCAATATAAGACGCAAATGATGTTGCGTGGGTCAGCTAGTATAATATAAAAGAATATAGTACAATATTAATAAACTTCATGTGCTGTACGATGAGTACCGCTCTCTACGAGAACCATTATCGAAAAAAAAATCTTATAAAGGCATTGTCTTAAGCAGACAGGTGGCAGTCGGTAGCATATATACATATTTATAGCTTATGTTGTAAATGTGGTATAGGTTATTGGTCATCCAAGAATATAAGATATATTATATAAAACATATCGAGTCATGTTGGCTTTGCACTTGTCGCAAAGCCCGAGACGTAATAGGAAAAATGTAGGGGCTCAGTGAGGCTTATCTCTTTACTGAAAACCGAGAGAGTGGAGCCTTCTAGACATTTCAAAGGATTATACTACTCGAGAGCTACGTTAGGAGTCTTATTTTGAAAATCTAATAGAATTAAAATATTCAACGCTATGTCTCGAACACAAGAGTTAAAAGCACCTTTGTAAAAATAATATCAAAATTCAAAGATAATAGTAGAAAAAAAGTAGCTACTTTATGTAGATTTCAGTTTCTTTTCATATACGAGATAATTCAATTCATGCAAGGAGTATATTTATTTTATCCAAATACGAGAATATTAAATGACAGTGCCATTCATTTATTGATTTTTGTTAATTACCCTTAATATACTGTCCTCGCTTGTAATTCGACGATAAGAAGTGCTTCTATATATATTACTTCATTTTACAAAAAACTGCTGTTTTATGGTGATGATAGATATCTCAGGTATAACAAAACTATATTTTACTACATTTGTTTCTGCCAACTAATTGTATCTTTTACTAACTGACCCACGCGTATTACTCGTATATTGCCCGTAGCGAGAAAATTTCCCCCGTTTTTTAAACATTCTTCATTGGTGCTGCGCTCCTATTAGTAGTAGCGTGAAGATATATATAGCCTATAGCCTTCCTCAATAAATGGACTGTCCAACACTGAAAGAATTTTTCAAATCGGACCAACGATTCCTGAGATTAGCGTGTTCAAACAAACAAACACACTCTTCAGCTTTATTACTAGTATAGATATTGAACTCAATACCAACCTGTAACTACCACAGCATACATAGCAATTAGACACCTTTATGTCTTTATTGATGAATGATGAATTTCTAAGGTTAGTACTTAGTAGGTATAATCATTAGATTATTTAGAAAAATCTACGTAATTTTCTTAAAGCCACTTTTGCGTATCAGCTTTATTATAATTACTTTGGTTAATGTTATAATTAAATAGGGCATTATCGTATACAATTAACTATGGGGCTCCAAATAATTCTTTTCTCAGTACTTTGCCAACGTTTTTCTGTCAACGGATATCGGCCTACGTCTACGTATATCAAACCGAAGAGTTTTATATTTTCTTAAATAATGTGTACTACTACATTGTATATTGCTATTTAAATCCTGCTATTATTGTTGGCTAAAATAGGAAATATGCAATATAATTTATCAGAGATAGCTGTTGAGTAGTAACAACATGAGTATGCGAAACCGTCCTCTTTTCTCTCTATGTCCTGTACTTTATCCGAGACCCGCAAGGCTTCCTCACCCTATCCATTCCAAATCAAGCTTTCTTTCTGAACATTTTAATACTAATTGCTCTTTTCGAACTCTTTAACTGACAGGGAATGTCATTTTAAAAAGATATTCTTTAACTTAACAGAAAAGTGGACTGTGATTACAGAAAAGAATCGTAACCTGGCATGAAAACAACAACAATATTTGTAGAAACAACTAAGAAATACTTAAAATTTATTCGTACCTGGAAGCTCGTTATGTTCTACTAAATTTGCACTTGCTTCAAAACTCAGCCACATCTGCATTGCACCCCGAGTGACCATTAACGGAGATCCGAAGACGAAGAAGAGATCTTAATAATGACGGTGCTTCTAACTTCAGTTAGAAGCGGAACGCTGGCAGCACTTAATTATATATCTCTCTATATAGTTGTTAGATTATTATACCTACCTAATATACTAGAAGCGTTATTCTTCAAGTTTTTCTTATGTTGGATCTGCATTAGTGGTGATTGTGTACAACACGCAACGTAAGTTTTAAAAAAATATAAAAGTACCCCTTTTTTTAAATTTAGCCTTATTTTGTTGTTATAATACTCTAACAGATATTAACAATTAAATGTATCGCGTGCTAATTACGATATTAACAATAGTTACAAAAAGGTCTAAACGAAGTTCAACCCTCGTTTATAATCATAGAAAATCATAGCACGAAAAGCTTGCCACGCTGATCAGATATCTTTAAACATATGGAAAAAAATACTACACGTAGGTGGTTTTCACAAAAGAGGTTTGGGTTGAAATTAGCCATCAATCCAAAGTAGTTTCATGAAAGAAGAGATTGTATTTATTTTGTGGCTAAAAAACCTAAATAAGAGTTTTAAGAAAATCTGTTAGTTCATTCATTTATTGACTAATGCTGAAAAAACCAATTTTTTGGTAGTTTTTTTTAGAAAGGCATAATGGTAGTTTTTTAATTGTTAATATAAAATTTACTATGAAAAAAGTTTTTGTGATTAGCGGTCGGGTTTGGAGGCAGCGCTACAATACTACGGTCGGAGCCCTATTTTCAATATTAAACAGAAACTATTAACTAATTAAGACTATTAGTCAATAGAAATTAAATTCCTGGTGTCAAAATGAAGTGTTTTTTTAATTCGTCTTCGTTCAGAATCTTTAATAAAACTCCCCTAACAACAAAAGTTTTTCAGTTATTTCAAAAACTGTAGACTCTCTTTTTCGAATATTTAAATGTTTATAACTTTTGAAATGATTTATGTGCGGGTTCGATATTTTCACAGATTACTTGACGACATGACGAGTCGTTCAAGCTATCGCGTGTATTTTAATTTGAAGATTTTTTTTGCTTCATTTGTTAATATATAGATAGATATTCGCATAGAAATAGACCATTTGGGTTAGCTTTAATGCGTTGGTATATTGAATTTGGCAAATGATTCATCAAAATAATAAATAGTGCTATAAAATTAATTTCAATATTCGGAAGTATGACCATGTGTCTACTTTGCGATCCCAGTTATATAGTAACCTATTCGCCTACGGAGTAATTAGCGTGCACTTACCTCTCTATTTTCATTTCTTAATTTACAAATTTTCATACTTACCTTGCTCCGTAACTTCGGTAGCCGTACCGTAATAATCTGCTTCTCTCGTGTCCCTCCCACAAGTCCGACTTCATGAACAGGTCGTTCTTTGTTCAACCAGTACTAACCTGGAAAGCGCTCCCGCTCAAAATCAGGCAATCCAAAAACCGCTTTACATTCAAAAACAAAGTAGGTACATGAACTTCTTCTAAATAAACTGCTAGAACTACCTCATCATGGTGTGTAGATGTGATGTATATGTATATGTATTTAAGTATGTATCCCTGAAAATATATTTTTACATTTGTATTTGTGACGTATACTGTTGTGTGTTCATATATATATATATAGAATAAAGTTAGACATATATATATATATACACTCTTTTGCAAAAAAAACGGGCGCTTAAGCAAAGAACTATTTTATAGTTACCATTAGTTTGTTTGACAATTTTAGGTATTGTTATCCTCAGAATTTTATAAATTAATTAGGAAAGAATAGGTATCATCAGTTTTATCATAACATTTTGATTAAATTATTGAGAAATAATGTTTAAGCTCAAAACACTATTATTGTACCTGCTCGCTAAATAAAAATGAAACACGTTAATTTCTTTGTTTTTCTTGAATACATTAAAAGCAGATAAAAGTTTATTATTGAGTGTAACCCCCTCTTGCTGAAATCACAGCTTGCATTCGTCTGGGCATGCTAGCGAGTATATCTTTTATGGTTTCTTGGGGAATACGTTCCCACTCCGCGGTAATCACATTCTTTAGCTCTCTGATGGTCTGCGGAGCCGGCTGCACTGATCTCACTCGTCGCTTCAGAACGTTCCAGACATGCTCTATGGGATTGAGGTCCGGACTTCTAGCTGGCCAGTCCAAACGACGAATTCCGACTTCTAGCATATACGCTTCCACATCGCCAGACCGGTGGGCGCGAGCGTTGTCGTCCATAAAAAATGAGTTTTCGCCAAGAGCGGTTAAAGCGGGTTGTGCATAAGGAAATAGAACTTCCGTTATGTATCGGTGTCCAGTCAGTGTACCGTTTTCGATGAAGACTAACTCCGTACGATCCATGGAATTTATTCCTGCCCAAAACATAATAGAGCCCCCTCCATAAGGTGTGATTTCTTCAAAACATGCCTCTGCAAAGCGTTCTCCTCGTCTACGTAGCACTCGCCGACGTCGGTCTTCACCATGTAGAGATATCCTGGCTTCATCGGAGAACAATATCCTATCCCAGTCTTCATGAGTCCATGACACACAATTTCGAGCGAAGCTAAGCCTGGCAACTCGATGTCCACGGAGTAATTTAGGGCCGCGTGCCGGGCGATGACTGTGTATATTAGCAGCGAGAAGCCTCCTCCTGACCGTCCATAGACTAATTTGCACATTTCTTACTTCTTCGAGGCTGTTCTTGAGGTCCACATAAGAAGATTTGCGATTTCTCGACGCTTGACTAACTAGAAAACGATCATCCCGTGGTTCGGTACATGTCTTTCTGAACCAGGCCTTCTCTTGACGGAACCGGTCTCTTGATAGCGCTGCCAGGTCCTTTGAACTGTCGACCGACTCACATTAAGCCTCTGAGCCACGAAGCATTGGCTGCAACCTTATTTAAGCAGCGCAATAATTTTGCTCGCTTTTATCATTTTATCTACCATTTTCGAGATTGCTAAACAGCAATAACAATAATTTTAAATGTCAAGGACATCAGACAATTTAATAAAAATTGTCAAAAAGTTAATTAGAGTCGATATTAACTATAGGGACTTCGCGCCACAAAATGTAGTTAAAAGTTGTTTTCTTTGAAAACCAGGCTCAGTCAAAAATTTCAATTTGGAATGTACTCTTATAAACATTATGGCACTTTTATAACTGGCCAGTAACATGTTCAAATGATTAAAACCTTTTTGGTATTTTATTTTTTTCAGCCAGGAAGAAAATCGAAACCGCCCGTTTTTTTTGCAAATGAGTGTATATGTGTCTAACTTTTATATCTCCCTTCCGCCTTTTTGTCTTTGAAATTTTGCGGCTATGTACAAAGCGCTACAGAGCTTGTATCTGGCAATACTATACATCATTTAAAAGGTCTTGACATAACCTATAAACCGACGCTATGCTTGATTAGTTTGGATATTGCGTTCAACAGTGATAGACGTGTATACATGGGCTTCACTAACGCCGAAATTTGCGCAATTTTAAAGTTTTTCTTATTTAAAGGCAAATCCGCTAAAGAAACGTTCCGTAAAATAATGGTGTTTTGGGAGATGGTACTCTATCACTTCGAACTGCGGAGGAATGGTTTCGACGATTCAGAGCCGGTGAAAACGACACCATGGATAAGCCAGCCGGCGGAAAACCTGTGACGACGAATACCGATCAAATCATGGAAAACATCGAGTTAGACCGGCATGTAGCATCTCGTGACATCGCCCAGGAGATGGGAGTTAGTCACCAAACCATTTTAAACCATCTGCATAAGGCTGGGTACAAAAAAAGGTTGATGTTTGGGTACCGCATGATTTGACGCAAAAAAACCTTCTGGACCGAATCAACGCCTGCGATATGCTGCTGAGACGGAACGAACTCGACCCATTTTTGAAGCGGATGGTGACTGGCGACGAAAAATGGATCACATACGACAATATCAAGCGAAAACGGTCGTGGTCGAAGGCTGGTGAATCGCCCCAAACAGTAGCCAAGCCGGGATTGACGGCCAGGAAGGTTTTGCTGTGTGTTTGGTGGGATTGGAAGGGAATCATCCACTATGAGCTGCTCCCATATGGCCAGACGCTTAATTCTATCATCTACTGCGAACAACTGGACCGCTTGAAGCAGGTGATCGACCAGAAGCGTCCAGAATTGGCCAACAGGAAGGGTGTAGTGTTCCAACAGGACAACGCCAGACCACACACTTCGTTGATGACTAGTCAGAAGCTACGGGAGCTCGGATGGGAGTTATTATCGCATCCACCATATAGCCCGGACATAGCGCCAAGTGATTACCACCTGTTCCTATCCATGGCGAACGCCCTTGGTGGTGTAAAGTTGAAATCAAAAGAGGCTTGTGAAAAGTGGCTGTCCGAGTTCTTCGCAAATAAGGAGGGGGGCTTCTACGAGGGGGTATTACGAAGTTGCCGTCTAGATGGAAACAGATTATCGAACAAAACGGCGCATATTTGAACTAAATCCGATCACTGTAACACTTTTTATAAAGCATTGAATAAAGAGCAAAAAAGCGGAAGGGAGATATTTGACAACCATTATAAGTGTAATATTAAACCTCTGTGCTCCGCCTCATAACGTTTCTACACCACCCGAAGGTTGACTGGAAGAGAATGGAAGAGAAAGGCATCAAGTCCGCCGATATACAAATTTAGTGCATAAAGTTTATAAATAAATTACTGCTTTCCGTCAAAAGTTTAGTTTGAATTTAATCTCTACATTAAATTTAAACAAAACTTGTAATACACACAGTTGCACTGGCCGAAATAAAAAACATTGAACGACCCTTAATATCATATCTAATTACAGAAATAGAGTAGGTTAATGAATAGTGGTGCTTTATAAAAGTAAAGAGGATTGTCTGCGAACACAATAATACAGCGGCCGGCGGCGACGCGACGTCTCGACTGGTCTGCAAGCCCGAGTACTCGGGGAGGCAAAAGGACTCGGGCTCCACTTCAATTTGCGCCCAACCGCACTCCCAACAGAATTTAATTACGAGTACATGAATAAACATTCTTTTTCCTGTGCAAGTCTACTTTCGCGAACTTCTCGAGTGGAAGTAGAACAATTCAATATATTGGATAACTGCACTCATTGAAAATATAATCTCTTTGTGTTTTACAAAAGACATGCATACGAAATACGGATACTATTGAATATATGAACACGAATGAACAAACGGAAGCTTTTCTTTGGAATATCGTTACAAGTGGAAAATAAACGACCGTTTAGACATCAACTCAGCCAGTGATCTCATTTATCAGGAAAACAATAACAGGAGTGTTTCACAACGAAGTAGGCGTATGGGAATGGACAAAATATATATTGGGGCGTAATTGTGAAATTCTAGAGCAATCCATTACGGAAAGCAAAAGCAAATCCGACGAACGATGCGCTATAAATTCCCACTGGATGACAGATCTCGGGGGCGCACCGTACCATGCTTTACCGCACTGGCACTGCCTTTTAACACTTTGTATGAAAATGTTAAATTGAACTTGATTTACAACGATCCTGTTAGTCTGTGTCCCGTTTTTGCATAAAGCATACATAAATACATATACTGCCTTCCAATAACTACGCAATAAGTTATGCACATTTAAACTGCCTCGTTGGCGCAGTGGTAGCGTATACGACTGCTGTGCTTGAGCTCTTGGGTTCGATTCCCCGGGTTGGAACAAATGTTTGTATCATCATCATCAACATATCGCAGTCCACTGCAGGACATAGGCCTCTCCAATTGCAAAAATTATCAATCTTTGTATGATCTGCAAATATTTGTTTCGGAGTTTGAGTGTTTTCTATGTATATTATGTATGTATTATATCAGTTGTCTGGTACTCATAACACAAGCTCTGGATTAGCTTGGGACTATATGGCATTGTGAAAAAAAAAATGTGTGCGTCTCGGGACGCCCGACAGAAATGATAACTTAAACTAATCAACTATTAAAATTGTTTAACTTGAGAAAAGCTTTGTTTATTAATTTTCTAATTATAATTAATTAATTAAAATTAATTACACTATGTTCCTGCATTGGTTAATGTATTTCATTAGCAATAATTCATCGCATAGGCTGAATGGATAAAAACTTGAAATAAAATATGTTATATTTGACGTTTTTCTTTTATGTACCAAAACGTATCCATCTCCTTAAAAATCATTTTGATTTAAAGCAGTGTACATATTATCGTAATACTGATACCGCATACATCTAAGAACTTAAAAATTGCCGTTATCATGCCTTCATGTTTACATACAATGTAAAGGTATCTGTTATTAAAGGCTACGAGAAGGTAAAACTCAAATTGTACCTAACAAAACGGTTTGAATCAATCCTTGACTGATTGAATTCGGATCAATCCTTGACACGTATTTCCAAAGTTAGATTTTTAGATTAAGTACTATGTTATACATCGTTTTAATACCAGAACATTATCTGAATGTAAATAAACAGTACCGTACATATACTTCATCAGAAGCTGAACATACAACCGCTCCCTCGTAACCAAAAGCTAATGGCATGCGGTGCTCGAATACTCACTTAATTAAGTCACTTCTAAACGGATACCAAGCTGCATGTACTACGTCGCTCACCTAACCACTAGTCGCTAAGTGCGTCAATAAAGAACAGCGTTTCCACACAAACTAATTTCATTCTATAACATTAAGTTTTATAACTCTTAAGCTACAAACTTTGCTCTTATATGCACACGTCTTTGTTTTAAACTAGGACCCATTTAGGAGTCTTTCACCTCAGGATAAAGCTGACATCCCAGCCTCACTGACTTAAAATTTTATCGTTACTTTTTTTTTCGTTACCGTTTGGACTAAATTATTTAAAGTATACACTTGGGACCCTCGGTACAGTTGGTAGTGAAAGTCAAAATATATTTTATATTAGAGGTGAAAATTTTCTGCTGTTAGGGAATTCAACGTCAAGATTTTAGAAATTTTTTACGTATGCTCTTGTCAAAAACAACAGTTTGATTGAAGTAATACTCGTATCTCACGTATAACAGGCTAAAACCTTCATTCTTAGGAGAGACTTATGTCCAGCAGTGGACGATTAAAGGCTGTTAATGATAATGAAATAATGGTAACATGTTAATGCGGAATTGTTGTTTTTGCACAACAACAACTTGTTACAAATTTTTGTAACAAGTAGTTCGGTTTATTCATGTCAACGACCAGGCTATATACAGACAAATAATAGGATATCCAAGCTATAATAAGTAATTATTGCTATTCTGAGTGAATAGTATTCGATTATATATTCCTAATTTTTTTTTAGTAACGATTTAGTCGCATTAGCCTACATTCTAAAGTGTAACGTGAGAGCCGTAGTTTAGGCCCAGTCATACTCCGAGTGACCTAATAAACCCCGCGTAAAACCCTCTCAGCCAACGCGGCAACGAGTTAATTTACTCTCTGATGATGTTTACCTTTTTACATCTAGATGCTTTTTTAGGAGCCTTGAGGCGTGCGTCGTTTTTAAAGCTTTTGAGTAAGCATTTAGTTAAGCACTCTAGATTTAAAGTACTTGAACTTATCGGGGATTTTCTAATAATATTTGAAGGGCTTTTTCTGTTCAAGCAAAACGCAAATAGTGGAATTTACTTAGATTTTAGAATGAATAAACCGAAGATAATACTGGTTACTTTGCCAAAGACAATGAACAACGCCGATACTTCACAAAATCCTCGAATACCTATTGTTATAAAATATGTCTGTTATATTTAAAAATTATGTCTTTTTTCCCGCCACTCATAGATATTTTCAGTCTACCCCAATAATAAGGGAGAACGAAGTTGCGCTCAGGTGACCTTACTCACTCGATGAAAAATAACGAAAGAGTGGCTTAACAACGCTTTCAATGAGGCTGTTGTATATTATGCTTATACTAATGAACAGCTCTCCTATGAAACGTGGTATTTCATCATCGTCAGAATAATGCACTGCACTGCTGGACATTGCACGGCACTCTGATTTTAGGCTTCTCGCATTCAGCTCCTTGCAGCCATCTTGCACAAGTCGTCACTCCTGTAATATTCAGTTGCCCCGTATTTGTCTTTTAAGTTGACTGTTTGTATGTCTGTAAAGCTTTTAAGGACTCAGGAAGGAGTCCTTGTAAGTGAGTATTTTGTTTACCGTTTATCACATAACTAAACCATACCTACGTTCTCTATAATTATAAAGGATCATACTAATCAAACAATAATAGAATGTTAATAATTAAAATTATGTGCGAAGCCGTTTATCAACATGATTAACAATCAATTAATAATAAATTCCATGTGTATGTACTCTGTAAGCTCTAGTTGAACGATTTTGACGTCATGAATGGAGTTTTGTTTGTATAATTTACCCGACTACGCAGGAGCCAAAACAGATGGGAATTGTTTTAGCAGTTTACGTATGTTTCATAGTAGTAGTGTCTAACCTACACAGCTGATTAAATGAATGAGGTTTCAATAGATTCGTAACATTTGTAATATATTAGCAAACTTTTTAAGTAGTTGTAATTAAAAAAAAATCTTGTTACATATTTAGCGTCTACTGCAGCGAATTTAAGAGATTTGTATTTACAAATTCATTTAAAAAAGTTGCTATAGTTCCTATTCTAATCGAAGCTTCCATTTCTCATTGCCACTCCTACGCCCAATTTTCTAATTTAAACCGCCTCTTGTCTATATTACCAAAGATATTGCAGCTATTTATTCAACCTTTTTCATCGTAAATGTAATAATAAATTGGAGTCAAGTTCATTTTACTTTTACTAGTTAAACGCTTACTATCAATCTCGTTGCCCTAAGCTGGTGGATTAATTGAGTTTGCATCGTAGGTTTCCGTCATAATTATGGTCATCTTCTCCGTAAAAAAATATTTACCTAATAATTTTTTCTACACAAAACATCTCAGATTTGCCAGGTAATAGGATATTTTACAAGCCTCCTCACTTACTGATCAAAGTCTCGGGATCGTAATTTACTTCCAAGTCAAATTTTAATAGTCTTATTTCAATTACTTGGCTTTACAGAGTGTAAAATATTATACCTTTACATATTATTGTATTTACCTTTAATATTAAATACTAAGTTTTAGTAAAATTGGTAATATTTAAAAATCACTAGCTTTTTTCCAAAGTTTTTTTTCGATTATCGCGGTAAAGAGTTCCCTATGTCCTTGCTTAGCAATCAAAGTATCTCCATTCTAAATTTCATTGAAATCGGTAAAGCAATTCAGTACTGAAAGTGTAACAGACAAAGTTACTTTTTAATAGAATTTATAATATTAATTAAGTATGTATAGTACGGATCTGGAAATATGGATTTATAATTTATCTCCTTTCAGCTATTTCTAATCACAATAATCTGATCATGATTACATACCAAGTCGATTTCATAAAACACTATAAAATATATAAAGCAATATATATAAAAAAAATACTTTCGGAGAAATAGTCAACACGCAGTTTATATTATATTTGTTCATGGGTATTTTCAGAAAATACAACTCACTTATATCCTGTTTCCTAACGAAGGCAATCACGCCGTTTTCGATTTAGCTCTCGTCAAGTGCGATATATTGAAATAGGGGCGTTCTAAATAAACTTTCCCGACCGCCGCTGGCTTCAGCTGGCGTTCAAAGTGTCCATTAAGTTTTGTTTTACTGGAGGCCTTTATTGCCATCGTAAACCCTCCTTCCTCAAAACACAAGCTAGCTGTAAACACACTCACATTTGCTTTCCCAAATAAGGAAATGTATTTATTCTATTTCTAACAATTCAATTTCGGTTACAGGTTCTGGGATAATTTTACTTTTACTGAAACTAGCCTGATGCTATGAACCTGCTATATGCATATGCATGCTATATGCTAGCTATGACCCACGAGAACATAATGTCTGACGACTTTATACTCTCTTGAGTCATAGCGTACGCCCTCAATTAGGAACTTTAATCTATACTAATATTATAAAGCTGAAGAGTTTGTTTGTTTGAAAGCGCTAATCTCAGGAACCGCTGGTCCGATTTGAAAAATTCTTTCAGTGTTGGATAGTCCATTTATCGAGGAAGGCTATAGGCTATATATCATACGCTAAGACCAATAGGAGTGGAGCCCCAATGAAGAATATTTAAAAAACGGGGGAAAATTGTTACGCTACGGGCAATAGTAGACGTAAACGAGGTTGCGAGGGTCAGCTAGTAAATAAATATAAAGACAAATTCACTGAATCGAAGGCTCTTAAAATTGTAATCTTTAACATATTCATAATATTACTAACAAGGCTTCACTTGTGTGTAGTTTTGCCAAATTTTTCGAATATCCTTTGGACAAAATTATTTTTTTATGATGAAAAGTGCACTTTATCAGTGGTACTTCGTTCTAAAAGTGTATTGCATATACTTATATAAATTTTAAAATTATTTGTTATTATAATATATATATAAAATATAATAGTATTGTGAAACCAACAATAATATAAACAAAAATCCTAACATAAAACAGGAAACAATGTGGTCAAAAAGCATAAAATTTTAAACACAGGGACAATTTGTGAGTTAAAACATTATCATAAAGAAACCAAGTGCTTTTTATTGTGTCGTCCTTCTTTAAATTCGGAATCCCAATAAAGTGTAAAGCTTCTGGTTAGTGCTAAATCTCAGTAGCACAATTTGCATTTACGTCAGTCACCTCGCGACCAACCGCTTCTACTCGTATTTTACATGCACTAAATGTACATGCGAAATGTCCAAGCCCGGATTTCTTTTAGCCAAATGTCCTCTTATTTAAATGTGGACAAATCCTCTCGGGACTACGGAGGAAAAATTAAATAGTCCCGAAACACTAAAGGTTTAAACAGAGGCTCTCAAAAAACAGTGACAACACCAAAATGAAAACACAGTATTGAATTTTATTTTTACTTCAGCTGACAGACACCGATGACATAGGCAACAACAAAGTACAAAGTGAAAATAGACGTAGTAAATATATTTGTATATATGAATATGATCGGTTATGGATTAATTGGGGAGTAGGTAAGTGAACAAGTAAATGCCCAAAAGATAAAGGTCGGGAGGGAAAACATGTAATATGTTTCAAATTTCTTACGCCCTACTCGCGGTAATTCACCATCAAAGATCGCATTTAATATAACCCCGTATGAGGTCCTAAAAGATCCCTCTTTTATGCGTATATTCCATCTCTTTTGCGGCCAGAACACCGGCTTGTGAATTTACCAAGCATTATTTTTTTCTAAATAAGTTAATAAATATTTGATTAAATATTGCAGTCATTATTAAAAAGATCTGCGTAATATAAAACTATACATGTATATATATTAAAATATGGACCTAAAATAGAACTCGCTTGATCCCTTCCCATACCTATAGAAATGACGAACGGCTCATATATTTGCATCTTAAAAGAGCAAAAGTGTACCCATACGAATGACTGAATTTTATGAAGGTTGGTAATGGGTAGCCCACACAATCCTTTTCCATGGAAACGAGGGTTCTTATCTCTTGGACTCCAAGGCACTAATGAAAACCTTGTAGAAATATATGAACTATAAACTTAGTCAGTCAACCATTTGTTTTATAACATAAATTTTCTTTTTACTTTTTTCTTAACCCGTTATTTGGTTTGTTCCGTAATCAAAGAAATCAGTCTATAATTAATCTGAAAAACTGAGTAAAAACTTATTCGATCAATTTAATTACGTCACCGTGGCTAAACCTGCCGCGCCTACGCTTGTTATTATAATCTTACAACCCATTCAAATGTAGCTCCACCGGAGAAATACGACTGGATATGTAGAAAGCTGTGAAAATCCTGCGGATATCTTAGGGGGGACAATCGAAAGCCTGTCCCTTCTAAGATATAGACGTGTGTGATTTCGGATTTATTGTACTACGTTATAATAAAAAGGTTCTCTTTGTGTATCATAAAAACCAAAAGTATTTTTCTTGAAAGCTTTCTAAAGAAAGGCTTGAGTGCTTCTAAAAGGCGAGAGAATATGATAAATGATATTGTCTGTGTTTATTTTAAACCGCAAGCATACATTTTGGTATATCTTTTGTAAAAAGTAGTTTTAGAAACCGAGATGATCATATGCTTGGTGATAAATTGGTAGCTGACTGGCATGGACTAGACTGATTTATGTATTAAAAAAATAAATGTGACTTGTTATTGACAAGGACATGTATTTCACATAAATATGTGTGTGTAATCCGTTCAGACACCTTCATAACTGGTCGCTTTCGGTGCCGGGAACGTAAAACGTTTCTGGCACCGTTTCACTTTGTCATATCGTATTTTATGGGTATCACGAAATTGCTTTTAAGAAACCCTTTCTATACGTATACAATTTCTGTTGTTAGACCTACCTTTATGAAGAATATTGTAGTTCGATATTACATGTGAATGTAGTGTGTCAAAGTCCTCAGTATACTATTGATCTTTACTATTTTTGTTGCCCATTATAATAGCAAAATGTTTATTAAAACGCATATTTTTCACAAAACTAACTTACCTATTAAGTTAGTTTTGTGACAACTTACTTGTGTTACTTTATCTAATTTCATTCTAATACGATTAGTTCGAGATGTTGGATTAAATCGAATTATGAAGTTTATCACATTGTATTTACTTATCACGTACCTGAATATAGCTGTATGTTTGACTGGTTGTCTAATTTTCAGAGTTACAGCTTACTAAGGGAAGAAACTACTGATCCCATATCAACATGTCTGGACAGCGTGGTACAGTAGGCTAAAACCTCTTATCTAAAGAGTGATTTATATCAACACTGCTGAGTATTGTTCATAGTGATTCTAATAACCTAATAGGAGGCGAACCTTATATCGGGAACTTTGCACATCGTTAAGTAAAGATTGAACAATTGTTGATAAATAATAATAACAAATAAATATTCCGGACATCTAACACACAACGCCATCTAGTCCCAAGCTAAGCAGAGCTTTTACTATGGGTACTAGACAACTGATATAAATACTTATGTACGTTTTTTTTGTAAATACATACATATTATACATAGAAAACCCCCAAACTCCGAAACAAATATTTGCAGATCATACATAAATCATCGTGCAGTCAAATATAACATTGACGAACTTGTACTGAAATCATTACTTCGGGTGCCACTATGAATATTAAATTTATCAAAACAAAAAACATTCTACTAACATTATTATTATCTAATTTCCATAAATCACCTAATACAATAAGAATACCCCCCTCCCCCTCTAATAGCTAAGCGGTTAACACGAAAAACCTAAAAAAACGTGATGCTATTCCATGTGATAAACTTTGAAGAAAAACTATAGCTAATGATAACTTTGTTAGTTCAAAAGTTATAAAATGCACTTACTCGAAAATTTTCGTACAAAAATAACGAAATAATAAGTAAACATTCTTCATGGTAACAAATACCAACCGCGTCTTCTAAATCCACGGGCCATTACGTTCGACTACGGAACCCGATGTCGAGCATGAACTGACACGCACTTGACCGGATTTTTCAATAAAGCTTTTTATGGAAAAACTATAAAGTATGATTAAAAGCGCACACACAGTATCTGAGAACCTATAGGATGGGAAAACAAGGTGGATATTGCAGAAAAAAAAAAAAAAGATAATAAGAAAAGAAACAGCAAATTGTACGCATTATGATCTATCTATCTATAAAAAACACTTAAAATATTTGTTAAATAATACTTCATAAACATATTACAACACCAACAGCGGGTAACGCCGCCGGTCGAAGCTAGTCTAAATAACAGGAGCCTAAGTTACTCCTTATATCATCGGCTATCTGCCAGTGAAAGTACCGTCAAAATCGGTCCAACCATTCCAGAGATTAGCCGGAACAAAGAGACAGAAATACAGACGGACAGACAGTCAGACAAATATTTTTAAAATAGATTTTTGATGTAAGTATCATAAAGACTTCCTTACGCATTTAGTAAAAAGCTGATAGGCATTTCAATATTATTTATTTGTATAGGTTATGTTCCTTAAATCTAAGGCTTAAGAGAAAATAGCCATATATATAAACGTCTTTATGAACATAGGTAGAGTAAACGCTCCCACACAGGACGGGGCCATCTACAAAGCATAGGTTGCCCGAGGTACGTCGGGGTTCCAGGGTTTTCCTTTCTAGGGTGCACCTGGTTCACCGGCATCTAGTACCCGAGACGGCGTGTGATTTTAGTCTGGGGATTTCGGCACAAAAATAAAGAAAGGTACAGTAAACGTAAATCTCTTTGTATAACTGTCAATGTATTACAGTAAAAGTAAAATAGTTGGTAATAAAAACATAAAAAAGTAACTTAATAAGGTCGAAATTAAATCAATACACGATTTCTGTAGATAAACGAGCAAAAGTCATGTATTTTATTTAATCATTAGTATTTAAACATGATTTCATATATCAACAATGGTAATTATGATAACAATTTTATCAACAACTATTTCATTCATAACAGATTAATTATTATGTACCAAACCATCTCAAGTATGATAACGATTGGCTGCTCGTTGTCTAGTTCATTTAGAATAAAATACTTTTTTTAATAAATTATAAAGTAGTTTAATAAAATCTGTCAGGTATAATTAATTCTTGACCCGTTATGGAGGATTGGCTCGAGAGGCGCCACGGGACCCTCTCATACCGGCTGACGCAGGTGGTCACTGGGAAGGGATGCTTCGCAGATCACCTGTGTCTGATCCGCAAGGAGCCAACGCCTGAGTGCCACCACTGCGATGGCCAGACCGTGGACTAGGCGCTCCACACGCTGGCAGAATGTCCGGCGTGGGGAGAGCCGAGGCGTGATCTCGTGGCGGCCATCGGGGTGGGGGTTCTCTCGCTCGGTAACATGATTGCGGCCATGTTGCGGAGCGAGAGCGCGTGGAACTCCGCCGTTTCCTTTTGCGAGCAAGTAATGCTTGCTAAGGAGACGGCCCGCCAGGCCCGGGAACGGGCCAGGTACCGCAGGCGTCTCGGGCGACGGAGATCTCAGAATGATCTCCGTCCTACATAGGCGCAAGCCTGGGGGTGACCATCCGTCACCCTGGCAGAAGCAGGCTCTGGTGGAGGCGCGGACGCTGTTGAGCGTGCGCGCCCCGGGGGACAATAATGGGAACACCGGGGTTCCCGCACGGTAGGGGGCCATCTACAAAGCGTAGGTGGGCCGACGTATGTCGGAGTTCCAGGGTTTTCCTTTCTAGGGTGCACCTGGTTCCCCGGCATCTAGTACCCGAGACGGCGTGCGGTTTTAGTCGGTTCGAGTCCGACATGCCACCAGGAGGTGGTATCCGAGGGGATTTCCGCACGAAGGAAAAAAAAAAATGTATAATTAATTCTTGTGACACATTTTTGCTCACGATGAATTTGAAACCATCTAACCAGTTTTCTCGTTTTTTTTTTAAAGGTGTGTGCCTAAAATAGATCACGCTCAGACCAAAGAGCCGTACATGTATGGTTGAAAAGAGACCCAGACAAAGTTGTGTGGGTCTGCTGGTTTGTTTGTAAAACTGCTAATGTTAAACATGACTATTTCATATTTCTATTGAAAAACAAAGTTCACAGTATGTTATCCACTAGTGGTCATTACAAGGGTCAAGCTGACTAAAAACTCTCAGGGTCTCCGACTAGGCTGCTTTCTGCTAAACAATAATTTTCAAGTTCAAAGGAAATATAGGTAGCCATCCGCACTGAGACACCAGACTGTTCCGTACCTGCATATTTACATATTCCGAACACAATAAACCTTAAAAATGTATTATCTATACCTACTAATATTATAAAGCTGAAGAGTTTTTTTTGTTTGTTTGAACGCGCTAATCTAAGGAACCGCTGGTCCGATTTGAAAAATTCTTTCAGTGTTGTATAGTCCATTTATCGAGGAAGGATATCGATAATAGGAGCGGAGCACCAACGAAGAATGTTTCGAATCCTACTAATATTATAAACGTGAAAGTTTGTGAGTATGTTTGTTGCTCTTTCACGCAAAAACTACGGAATGGATTTTGATGAAACTTTACAATAATATAGCTTATACAGAAGAATCAGAATAACACATAGGCTCCAATTTATAAAGATACTAGCTTCACCTCGCGGCGTTGCCCGCTGGTAGGACCGCGGGATTAAGCTGTAGATAATATAATTTAAATAAAGTTAAAAACTTGTACATTTAACAACATATATAGCGAAATGCAAATTCTACCTCATATTTATTGAAGTGTACTCCGCTCTATCGCAAGCTCCTCAACGTCAGAACCAAATAAAAATATTACTGCTAATATCTTCAATGAGTAGAAAAGGATGCCAAGGACCCACGTCGATAACGGCCCTCTAAACTTATAATTTCGTTGAAGGGCCATCGATGTAAAGCATTCGCACGTACCATCCTCCCCAAATCGACAATGTAAATTCAGTCCGTTTTACCGTTTTTCAATGTCAGTAAGCATAACTTGTCACCTGACGACGTTTACAACATCGATCTAGGATTAAAATATGTTTAGGTGCTATACGATTTTGATACTTTTTATTTCAAGATTAATCAAGTACGAATGGCCTAGTGATTTAAACTGTCGCTACTCCGCTTTCTACTTCAAATCTTCCTTCAGGGTGGGTTCAAATCTTACATGGGACACACACTATGTGTGAAACACAAATAGTTCTGAATCTGGGTGTTCTTCGTATCCGTTTCATGTTTGGAAAGTCCCCCGCGACGCAGGATATATTTCTAGTCCGGTAGTGGTCCTTTTTAATAAAAATAATATTACTAATATGGTGCAATTCACTAGTTGCCAACACACATGAAGTTGTATAATAACTTTTTCTTCTTAATGCGAACTATTTTACAGATTTTTGAAGTGAAAACTTCTTTAGCGGCGCTGTGTACTTTTTTGGAATGGGTAAAAATGTATAAACTCGCGTCAGGTCACGTGACCGTCAGTTTTTATAGCGCTGTGGTAAATGGTATATATTACTCACGGTTAGTTCCAGAAAGGAATAAAACAAGTTGTTGAGTTGAAGGTAGGACGCACAATTTAATAACGTTCACAAAAATAGTTTAAATAGTTATTATAAAAGTTCACAACGATACAAGTTACACACATAAGATGAACACAAATTACCACGCACTATACTTAACAAGATTTAACACAATTCAAATACAAATATTGGCAATCAACAATTTTTGGATTCACGTAACCGAGGGAAGTAAGATACTAAATTTCCGATGCGCTTGCACCAGGCGAATACAATCGGCCTCGTACGAAAAGGTGTGGTTCCGTTACGGTGAATGTAATATGTAATAAATAAATATTATTTGATTTACTTAGATATATTTATATGAAGTAGAAGAGTGTAAATAGTAATATAGTATCTGTAATTGTGAATGTTGTATATTCTAATGATAATATATAATAATACGAAATAAGTAATAATATTGGTTAATAAGTATTTACATAGACAAGATATAAATAGAATAGAATATTATAAGTATTGTTAGTTAGATACTATACATGTATGTAAATATGTGTGTGCATGTATGTTTGCATGTCCTCCTACAGCGTTTGTTTATAGTTTTGAGTTTTCACTTCTGTCGGCAGTCCTCAAGACTGCTTTGTGTTTTTTTTTTATTATTGTACATTGGTAGTCTCACAATGTAACATCATTCAACTTAATGATGCGGCAAATCTGGACTTAGTCGACCGCGGAACTAGTGCACGGCAAGATATTTTCAAACCCTGATCGTCTAGATAAAGCACGCCCATCTTCTACGCTGACAGGCAGAACGAATATCAGAGTGCACTACACTTCTTTTGTTACGAAATTTAAATGTATAGTTCAGGAACTTCAATAAATTTATATTTTTTGAATTAACCCTTTTTCGGAAAATAATAGACGAAGTTTTGCTTAACAAGAAACGTGGAGGCGTAATGAAATATTTATGGTATTTCTTTTAAGTGAAAACTTCTAAAGGCGCGTTCAGCACTTTTTGGGAAAACAAAAATCATCGTCCCGAACGCTTTCCATGAGCAACTAAAAACTACAACTAAAAATAATACGTTTAATTGTAAGCAGTGTATTACGGTTCACAATCTTTCGATAGCAGTTTACAATCTCGCGAAATAGATTACAATCTAACGGTTTTGACAATCTGTTGGTAACATATATATTTCAAAACATTTTTTACTTTAATATCCTCTTGTCCCTTATCAGGTACATAGGGCTCTCAGAAGAGACCTCCATTTCTCTCGGTCCTGCGCAGCAACTTCGAGATCGGTCCAGCTGTAGCCGATAGTCGCAGCCTCTCTATCGACTGATCGCCTCCAAGTATTTCGAGGACGGCCGCGTTTTTTTTTTATTTTAAAACATAGTGTGATTCAAAACAACACCTATGTAATTTAAACTCCAAAATTAAGAAGTTTGCAGATACTGAATCTTGTCCTGTCAACACACCATCAATCAAGATTCAAGTTTCACTTCTGGAATTTGAACAAACATTCTGGTTGAAAAGACTAACCTTTCACTAGTTCTGTTGCTTACAATACTGATCTTACTATACGTAATACTATAGACTACTAAGCACTATAATAAACTATTCTGTAAGTTATGAACGTGTCAAATCATATTTTACATTTCTTTGTGACAAAGAAATGACATTTAATAATATTTTTCGGTTATATCATTTACTCTATATTTATAAATTGTTATATTATAGGCACATCAAATGCTTGTGATATTAGACTGCTATGGTTTCGACGTGGCTGTATATTTTCATTATTATAATTATTGTAACGTTGACACACCCAGTGCTTTCATCGAGGAAAATTGAACACAGCTTGGGTCACGCGCACACTCTGGATGTAGACGCGAATGACCCAAGCGATTGGAGAATAATTGAAGGACTAGCAGAAGAGCACCCGTATATCGTAGCTTTATTAAGCAACATGAACGATTATTTATGTACGGGCAGTATCATCAACAAACGATGTGTATTGACATCAGGCAACTGCGCAGCCCATAAGCCCAAATATGTCGTCAATTCAGCTGTATACACAAAAGGAATTAATAATAATACTATTTTCAATGTCTATTCTACTACAATCCATACAGACTACATATTTGATTTAGAAAGAACAAATCCAAACATAACAAAGCTGCACAGCAACATTGGTCTCGTGTTTGTGGATAGACCGTTTTTAGAACTTTTTATAAATATAGCTGAGATGGGCAATTATTTCGCATCTGAACTCCGAAATAAGAAAATGATAGCAATTGGATACGGATATCTCGACACGCCGAATACTGTAGTACTACAATCCCAAACATATCTGCAAGTCCCATGCTTGAATCCAAAATGGTATTATTGTGTTTGCGGCAAGGAATACCAAATGACTGGTAAAACTTACCTCGCTGAATTCGGAGTAGGGTCTCCGCTCTTATTAGGGTCTGTACTCGTTGGTGTAACAGCTGCACCTTGCGGTTCACTTTTAAAAGATGCAATGAAGTATAATATTTTTACCGTCGTCGGGCCATACTTGCCATGGATGGAAAAAATTACAACTCAAAACTCAACAAAGAAACTCGTTTATGACATTTATGAAGACTATGAAGATAAAGTTCGTAATAAAGGTGTTTGTATACAACAAAACATTTTGCTGAGATATGTTCATACATTCGTTATGATTAGTAAAATGTTTTTCTGAGTCATAAACCGGTTTTTTTCAATCAAATCGTGAACAGTCTGAGTTAGAATGTGTCAATACCCATACATCTAATTAGTTTTGCACGTTTACCCTGATTCGCTAATATGCCTTTGTAAATAAGCATGCGTTCTGACGGACGAATGGTACATAATACAGTAGAGTCAGTCAGTGAATAGTAGTATTATCCAGTGAGTACATAGCCTTTCTTGTTTTTACTTTTCATTTTAAGTTGGTATCCTAGTCCATTATCACAAACAGATACGTTTGAAAGTTTTTCTGAGTATCTACTCATCGCTCAGGATATTATTACAACACACATTAATTTGTTGTTGTAAATTTATTAAGAACTTATTTTTTTTTTTATATAAACTCTCCGTAATTAAAGTACGTTCGTACATCACCAACATTTCTTTAATGTGGCTGCATTATTCTGCCTTTTCGTTGGATCATCAAAAAGAGGCGACTAGGTTGTGGGCGACTGAATGTGTGCTACGAGTATTTTGAGAAAACAAAGCGAGCATCTAAACTTGTACTAAATTAGAAGTTAAATATTTATAAATAAATGAATGTCAGTATAGTTTTGGTTTATCTAATTGGAATACTCGAAAATATTAGTTTTATCTATATTTCCTAGTATACATAACGATGTTACTGCCATGCTTTTACGGAGCTCAATTATACGAAAACATATAGAAATATACCCTAAAAGCAGAATCAGTAAGTTCGAAATTACGACAGAATGAACAGGAAACTGTTGATTTAGACCGGAGACCCAATGATGCAGAAGCATCTCAGTAGACCGTCATAGTGTGAATCACTGCTATTTTGTATTGTGTGCAAATCGCAATGAATGTGGTGACCAACACTCTTGAATTCCATCAGGCCGTGTAGTCACGTTCGTAGGCTCTTACTTAAAAAAAAATATAAATTACATTAAATTAATAGTTCCTTAGTCGCATGGGAGACAGTTCAAAGGTAAAACAAATCAAATTAAAATAAAAACGTAAGTATTATCTCACTTTGGCAGGAGTTCATTATTTCAAGCTTATTAGATTATCTAAGACTATATCTACTTATTTTTTTACATTTTCTAACCTTGAGTATTAAATCCTAACCGCGTTATTGTATTTGCATTCAAAAACACAGGGACCCTGCCCTTGAATAATGTTAAATATATATAACTTGTATTTGTTTTAACACCCGACTGTCCTTGGTTGCTAAGAAACCATCTGTTTATAAGCTTATCAATCGAATTCGGATAAAGTACGAGTTTAACAAAGCTGAAAATGTTTATTAGTTAAACCGCGGTAAGGTGCAGTCGAACCACTTTTGTCTTAGAATAAATATTATGAAATTTATAAGTTACCGATATTAAAACATAACACGTATCAAATCGTATGTCGAAAAGACTTCCCAAAATATTGAATAGTTATTCCCGTCGTCATTTAACCTTTGACATTGATACTCATACGATAAGACACTGTATCTTAGTCAGAGAGTTATCTTACAGCGTTCAACAAGCACGCCCTCGTGTTATTAAAGATTTGAATATATAATAAATGAAAATGAATCTTTGTAGAGTATTTGTTCGAAACATGAGTCAAGTAAAGAAGTTACAGACCCTAAAGAAAGTGGGAATCGTCGGTGTTCCATTTGAAAAAGGACAAAAAAAGTATGGAGTGAGTGTGGCACCTGCAGCATTGCGTTCGGCCGGACTTTTAGAAGCTCTACGTGAGATTGGTAAGTGAATAAAAATATTGTCCTAAACGTGCATTTAGTGTCTGTGTATTCTGTAAAAGCGAAAGAAAAGGTCCTCAGTTAATCACTTACTAAATAGTTACGATATCCCGAACAGTAGCAATTAATCTATGACGATGAAATTTGATAGTGTAGTGGTTATGAGTAAAACAAACAAGTTAGGGATGTTAAAAACAAATTATGTGTGTATGTCGTCTTTCTTTTGATTAAATACAACTTTTCAGTTGAACTAAAATTACAGAACATATGAACTTGCAAACTAATTCTTTGGAACAACACCAAAAATATTCATTTGATATTAAAAATATTAGATTTAAACTGTCTCAAAAGGTAAAATAAGTGTGATATTATATTTCTTTGTAATACGTTGTTTTATATTCCAGGCAAATGTGAGACCTGGTGATTTTTATTGTCATAATATATTGGAGAATAATTTACAGTGTACAAGAAAGAACCCAGTAATAAAATTAATTATAAAATAGTACATCCATTATTTTTTGATTTGACATCATCACATCAATCAGTTTTTATTATTTCACAGTAAAATAAATCCTTTGGCCTACTATATCACTAGTGATTTATTTGAATTACCTAATTAGCAATAGCTATAATTAGACATTAATTTATTTCAGTTTAATAGTAGTTGCTTGTTTGACGAAAACTAGGGATCGTGTGGCCCTCGAATTACGACTGTTTTAAATATTTGTTTTATTTAACTGCCCAGTAGAACTTTAATTATTATGGTATAGATTACCTTGATGTGTCAACATACATTTTTAGATACATACAGTTTTATTTCATGGTGACAAATTTTCGCAATTAATAATGTTCTATCACACACACACAGCTCAAGAATGTATTTCACACCGGCCCATCGCCTTCTGTTTTATAAGGCGCAAGTTCGGCCTCAATTGGAATACTGTTCTCATCTTTAGGCGGGGGTACCCCAATACCAGCTCCTCCCTCTGGACCGCATTCAACGGAGAGCGACTCGTATCATCAATTGCCAAGAACTTCCAATTAGGCTATACTCTCTAGCGCTGCGTAGAGATGTAGCTTCGCTGTTCATCTTCTACCGCATGTACTATGAGGAGAGCTCCGAAGAATTGTGACTGATATCTGCCGCGTCTTTCCGGTATCGCCCTACGCGACAGAAGTTTCATCCCCTTCATTTAGATGGTTGGCAGTCCACAACTGTGCGATTTTCTCGAAACTTTCTGCCTGGCACAACAAAACTGTGGAATGAACTGTCGCCTGCAGTATTCCCGGACCAATACGACCTTCAAACTTTCAAGAAAAGAGCGTACTCCTTCTTAAAAGGACGGCAACGCACTTGTAACGCCTCTGGTGTTGCGGGTGTCCGTGGTCGGCGGTAATCGCTTACCATCGGGCGATACGTCCCCTATACAATAAAAAACCTTACTGTTTAGAAATGTTAGCTTTGTGCACTCCTTCTACAAATAATAAGAAATATCCTAAATAGAACATGTTTTTATTTGCCAAATTGGTTGAAAATATATAAATTTATATAAAATTGACAAAAAACTAGGAATGTCTCTACCTCTACAGAGATTTTGCGACTTCGCTATTTCGAAATACAAATGAAACATAAATAGTTTACATTTATCTTTAAGTCATTGAAATGAAACTGTGAACAGAAGTAAACAACTTCATAAAAACATACAAAATTAGTTTCGACGTCTATATATATATATTATTGTTGTAGTTTTATCAAGTTAGATTATTTTAGATGATGCTTTTGTATGAAGTACCTAAACAAGTTACAATGATGATAACTTTTTTTTATTTGACTATACAGATGATCTTGACGTTAAGGACTATGGTGATATAGATACCTCGGGAGCAGAACTAGATCTTCATGTTAAAAATATGGACCACTTATCCATGGTGTCTAACTGCAACAAGCGCTTATCGAAGCAAGTCACGCAAGTGCTCAAGGACGAAAGAATCGCTGTGACACTTGGTGGTGATCACTCTATCGGCGTTGGTAAGACAACTATCATTTTTATACAATCTATCCTACCTCTTCAAAATATTATTTGCACTTAACCAAAAATAATGAATTTAATAAGTTATTAGAATAAGTTGTATTCATATTTCATAACTGTGTGAATAAAAGATCATTATGGGAAGAGGTTATAAAACCTTTACCATGTATTGAGTTGCCATAGACTATTATTGAGTGATTAGCAGTAGCCCTCCTTCATAAATATGATTGGCCAATTTAGGTAGTCCACGGCTTATAGACGCTTGGATATGTTTATTTCTTCTAACACCAATTAAAATATATATGTAAAGACCAAAACCTAAAAATACCCTTAGAAGTATAAAGCCTCTAAAAAAATATGTTCTAACAGATTTTTTATAATTAAAGGTACGGTGGACGGTCACCAAAAGGTGAACAAGGATATGATTCTTATCTGGGTGGACGCTCATGCTGATATCAACACGAATAAAACTTCTGAGTCAGGTTCTGTACACGGTATGCCAGTGGCGCTTCTGGTCAAGGAATTTTCCCATTACTGGCCTTACTTACCCACGTGGGAATGGCAAGATCTGGTGTAAGTACTAACAATGAACTGGTTAAATTCTGTACATAACGATTAGAGAATTAATCAGTAAGTTGATTGATGGTGGATGACCGAACACCTAAGATTCTATCTTATTATTAATTATTTGACTAGCATCTTTGCTTCCATCTATATATCTTGACTGCAATCAATTATACCTGCAGTTACATCAAGATGCACGAAATAGTGTAAATAAAATGTCTCGTTTTATCCTACAGTCCTACCTATAACTTTATTACATCTGTGTCTATTAGCCGTTTCCGTTTCGTTTCGTTTGCTTATGTTTGTTATATTTCCTTTAGACAGAACTTATATATATATATATATATATATACTATATTTGTTTTCAGATTCTCTATAAAGAGCTTAGGTTACATTGGACTTCGTTCCGTAGATAAATACGAAAGGTTGGCTATTGAGAAATTCAAGATACCATGCTGTGCTATGGAGGATATTGACGAGTGAGTAATAATATAAATGTTGCCCTTCAACCGTTTTGATATATTTCTGGAAACCCTTATTAGGTTTCTAAAGACAAACAAACTGCTCAATAAAGACTAGTGCCTCAGTGCTGTAGTGATAGCGGAATTGAACAGACTATGGTTATTTATCACGGATATCATAGTTCAAAGTGGGGAAGAGAAATAAATATCTTAGAAATAAACTTCCAACACTTCCAAATCTAACACATTTACCAAACAAAATTTTAAGAAAAGTTGTTTTGGTGTCAAGCTTCTTACCCGTTCACGCAGAGAGAGCGGAGACCTTCTCAGAACTAATTACAAATTAGAGGATCCCACCAAACTCCATTATATTACTACTGCTTAGCTTATCTACTGCACTAAAAAACTATTTTTTGTAAAGGTTTGAATCAACGTCATTTTTATTTTTAAGGAACGGAGTTAAAAATTCTATTCAATACATATTGAAAGCGTTAGACCCTACCAACAGCCGACCAATCCACGTGAGTTTCGATATTGATTCAGTAGATGCGCTGGAAGCACCTAGTACTGGAACTGCAGGTTGGTTATTGTTGTTTAATTTTCAGATAATTCGAACCGTCTTTATCCCTGCTGCTCAACTCAACTCCTCAACCTCAACTAGTAGAGCAATGGTACTAAATGTTAATTCCCGACTACTAGACGTCAGTTGAGCAGTCACATGTGCAGTAATAGTCCAATTAGGTGGCGACATAAATGGACAATAGTTTTCATATACCTTTATTTAAAGGAAAATCGTGTTAGTTTACAACTCAAGAAAGGTTGAATCAACTTTTATGATTTGTGTTTTTTGATTTGTCTTGTGCGCACTAATCTCAGAAGTAATTTCACAGATTTGAATGCGATTTCTCGTTAGTAATGTGGTAAGCTTCACTTAACATTTAATGTTTGTTTTATTTCAAGTAGTTGGCGACTAAATGAAATAAACCGGTACACGCGCTGGTGGAGCCGCAAGCTAAAGCTAGTTTGTAGCAATCTGTTTGTGTAATCTGTTCACATTGCATGTACAGACCTGAAGTACCCACTTACTTATACGTAGAAATGAAATCTACATACGGACACCCGTCTGATCCAAATCTGAAATAGCAAGTGTCTTGTGATTAACAGCTAAGTTTTTAAATTCTATGTATAATTTGACACTGAAAATCAATAATCGATACTGTTTTCAAGTTTATCATAAATCTTTTGATATTGACCTCTTCAATTGCACGCAAAAACATAATAAACAAAAGCGAGATAAAAATATATTTTTTTAGTTCGAGGTGGACTTACCTTACGAGAAGCTATCAAAATGATGGAGATTATTCATGAAACTGGTCGTCTTCGTGCTATAGACTTGGTTGAAATCAACCCAGCGATCGGCAATGAGATTGATAGGAAACGTACAATTGACGTTGGCATCAGCGTACTGAAGGCAGCGCTGGGCTTCTCAAGACGAGGCACAGCTCCTAGAGGAGTGCCTGATCTACCAATACAGGATAATACCACGAAAAGTTAAAAGTAGTTGAATGATATCAAATTGTACAGTCAAGTATTTATTATATATCTAAGCAAATGTATCAGTGCTACAGTCGATTGATAACATAATTACAGAAATACATTCTTCTAATAAATGGACATGGAGACTATTAGCGTATTACCTTACTATATTCCCAGTTCATTCCTCTTTTATCTGAACCAGAAAGAGCATCTAAATCACTTAGAATATACAGAAGGCGTTAATTTTTGTAAGAACAATATTTTGTAGTTTGGTTTTTATTGATAGTTTCAAAATAAATGTTTCAACAAAATTGTAACACAGTGTCGTCTAGAAGAACGTACTTTGAAAGAAACAAGAAACTGAACCAATGTTCACAGTAAACTGACGTCTAGAAAGTAATAAATTATAATTATTTAACGACTTTCCTTTTTATTTATTCAACCTATTTATGACTAATAGATATTTTTTGTAAAAACTAAGTAGGTACTTATCTACTACCTCTATTTTTTGGGGTTCCGTACCTCAGAAGGAAAAACGGACCCACTTATAAGATCACCTTGGTCATCAATTTTCGATGCTCGCAAGGGAATCCAAATCTACAGGATACGAAGCAATGTCTTATAGCATAGATATAGATAAAGGAAAAATTGCGGAAAACATATTTTTTTACTTAAATCATATACCTACAAGTATATACGGAACCCTCGGTGCACGAGTCCGACACGCACTTGGCCGGTTTTTTTTCAAATTAATTAACTTTAATTTTGGAAAACAATCGATTACCTACTAGAAATTATGAAAACTTGAACTTTTGGTGGTTTACATTAAGGTGGTAGAACCACGCCGATTTCAGCACGATCGGCCCGGCTCGACCGACGCGGTACTATCCTCCTACAGAAGACTAACCTAAAATGACAGCATTCGCAATGAGGATGGTGACCACGACTCTTGGATTCTGCTTATGTTATCCACCATGCAGTATGGACGTCATCAGTTAGGTCATCGCGCCAAGGGATGACCTGAATGGGAACATGTGTCGATATTTGTTTTATGATAACTTGTAACATTTGTTTCTTATAGTAGTCATGATGATACCTAAAGTTAGGAAAAATATACTTTTTCATTGAGTAACAATCGCAATCAAAATATAAAAAGAAATATATAATTTCAAAAAGTACTATTTTAATAAGCGTAACATGTATGCAATATACATTGAAATTGTAAATTATGTTTTACGAGTTTTTTGTTGATTATACATGCGAGCACTAATATCCTGCCTCAACATGTTTATGATTTTGGTAAGTTACTTTTAATAAACTTGAATTATTAGAATGAAAAAAAAAAGGTTTATATTATTTTCATGATTATTTACAGTTGATAGTAACGATCGCCTTAGCCAACTGTTTAGAACCGTCAGCGGATAATAAAATAGATGGTGAAATAAAACAAGTCATCACTAAATATCTAGATAAGATTCCGGACGTCGAACCACAGTACGTCATCCATGACGGGTTATCAAAGGTGATATCGCGCTACTTTAAAGGAAAGGTGTCGACGTTCCCTCTTTATAAAGTCAGCTTGAAGTTAGACAGGCATCCAGTCAAGATCCCATGGACGTTGAATGACGAAAGCACTGCTAATATGACGGTGAACTTAAGCAAAGGTACGGCAAAAAAAGGAAAAATCTACAAATATATTCCGGCGAAGACAAGCAATAATACAGCGTAAATTTTGTGTTGGATGTTTTATTATAATTACAGATTGAACTAGAAACACTTATCAAAATGCGTAATTTTCTGATTTGAAACAATATGAAAGCATATTTAATGAAAATTAAAACATTTCAATAGTAAAAGTGAACTGTTGGTCAAATCACAATAATACATATTATTTTATTTATTAAGTTCCAGCCGATGGATTTATTATACAACACGAAATGCTTTATTTCTTGTTGTGACCTTATTGATGAGTTACCAAAATAGAATATTTGAAACCATAAACAGTGGACATTTTTTTACAATCATAAAGTGCCACAGATAGTAAAAAACAAAAACATACAGAGGTCAATTATTGACTGAACACATTTACATACAATACATATGTAGTTATTTATACATGCCACTGCTCATAAAAGCTTGCATCTCGGGCGCCGTAGGTGCTATATGAACGGCAGACTTATAAACACTACAAAAATTCTTAACATTACAAATATTTATTCTTCATATATCATAAAGAAGATATTTGTGCCAGTAACAAGAGATCAATTTGGAACAGTATTTTAAGCGTTAGATATGGAAACTGACGAACAAAACAGTGGTAACGACATCTAATTGAAATCAATCCCTATAGCATTCATGAACATTATGAATTGTAAAAATACTAAGTGTGACTTAATCGTATAAGGTACTTTTTCATTAATTCAGTATTAACACTGTATACAACACTAATACATATTATCGAAACAGGAACTAGGAACTAACCTCTAAAAGTAAGTATAAGTATATAGGTATTTTGCAACAAAATTGAAATTCAAAAATAAATTATGGAATGTTGAATATTTTTTTTTAGGAAATTTAACAATTCCCTATCGTGATTACTTTGAAACTATATGCGTTGAGTGCGGTGTGGATTTCTGTGGATTACTGTATTGGGAGAAGAATACCCATTTGTGTAGTTTGTATTGCTCTATGGAGTAGAGGGACATAGAGTGAGTGAGAATCACTTACTAAAATACGGAAACTGCCGTCAAGCATGAAAGCACTCCCACAAAAATAGTACAGTCAAAACAAATAGTACTTTCAACGCTCGTCAACTTCATATAATTTTAACGTATTTATTTTCTTTTGTAAGCCCTTAATCATTCTTAATTAATGTTTAATAAATGGTCTTTAGTTGTTACCTATATACAAATACATTGAATAAAAAATACACAACAAATTGTCAAAATCTTGTAGACAAATTTAGATACTCTAAATTTACCACAAAAGCATGTTATGTATTCGTCTAGAAGTTGACCTGTGGTCTGTAATGTTTCTGGAATTTATTGGCTTTCACAGACAGCTTCATCTGCAACTTGGCTTGGATGCGCTTCATAAAGTGAACATCCCGCGCTGTCCTGTAACAGATAATATCATGTATTAAACCACTTAAACAGATCTTTGACCATTGTTGCCAAAATAAGAAGAAAAGGAGGTTTCCTGATAGTTTAGCATACGCGTTTCGAACACAAAGACAACTAACTATAGAGGACTATATTTGATGTAAGAATTATATTTGAAGACATACAGATAATCCGTTTTAAACATTTTTGAGAACATTTCGTAAACTAGACAGAATCATATAAATACTTCAAGCTACAATAATGATAAAAACATTACGTAAAAATGTCCAATTGTTCCATATTGAAACTGTTTTGTCATGGTATAAACATCTACACAATACAACTTTAAATTATACTAACTAATGTGTTCAACAAGAAAATACAAAATGATGTTCGAAATAAATAAAGTTTATTTTCCTTACTTGGCAACCGATGCTTGTTCCTTGGGTGTCCATCCAAGCGACCTGTAGACCGCAAGAAGTTTATGGAGTTTGCGGTCCGGTTTTTTCACCAATGCTTGACTGTTATGTGTTAAATTCTGTTTGTAGTACCTGTAATACAGTAAAATTTATGTTATGTTTCAATTATATGCATAGCAACATTATTAACTTAGTCTACATATTATAATAATATGGTTAATGCTGTGGATACTTCTCAGGTAGGAGATGCACTCCTTATGCATTTAATTTCTTACACTTGCACTTCCATTATTGTACTAAAAGCAATTAATCATGATTTTACTTAGTAGTACCCACTGAAGCAGCAGCAATCGCCCTTAAGTTGCTAACAAAGGCACTGTATTGTGTTCAGATATCATTATTTTATGAATTAACCTGAACACAATATAATTTACTCTATGCTACTAATTTGGTGTAAGCCTTTGTTTTAAATAATTTTACCAATGGAATATATAGAAGTTGTTATATATTGTAAATAGTTGTGGGTAAATTGTTGCGCCAATGCATAATTGTATTAGCGAGCTCGTTCGATAATGCGATTCCACGCACGTCTTTTATTTATCGGTAATAAGTGACACAGCATCAGATGCCGCTCCTCCTCACCTCATTAAAGAACGATGGCCGACTGTAATTCCAGATGGCAGCACCAATTGGATATCGTCACCCTCCAATGTTATAGGTTCCTGTACTTCCTCATCAACACCCACATCGCCATCAGTCTTCTCTTGATCAGGGTATGAAGAACTGCAATAATAATTATTTTGATATGACTGTAGAACTCGCTTCTTTAAGCATGTCTTTATTTTTAAAGTAATATCTACTGTGGTGTTTCATGTATTTTTTTTAAAACAATACACTTGTATAGATGCTCTACTCAGTAGAGCATTATCTATCTATATAAGTGTATTGTATATTTTTTGTACAGTAGAGTCTACTGTACAAAAAAAAAACATTCTACACCTTCTGTACATTATTATAGTATTACTAACTGACCACCAACTCTTTTCATATTAATCATCAGAATCATGCTCGGCTCATTGGTCTAAATGTGATATAAGTTTACTATCGTATCTAATGTACGCCAGAAATATACACATTTAATAAAATGTTAAAGTCGGTTAGATAGGTTCAGATTTCACTGCAACCAACAATGTGATATGAGAATTATAAATCATAGATACACTGTTATAATACAGCAATAATTAATTGAACATGATTTCTGTGACAAAACTGGATGGATGGATAAAATTGAGTAGCTAAATTGACTGCACGGTTGGCCGAGTGGTTTCAGCGGTCGCCATGCCGCTTGCTACTGCGCCAAGTATCGTGGGTTCAAATCCCACGCGGTACAACACTTTGTGTGATCCACGAATTGTTGTCCTGAGTCTGGATGTTCTTTGTGTCCGTTTCATTTATGTTTGTAAAGTCCCCCACGACACAGGATGTTTATTCCTAATGTGGGAGTTGTCTTTTTTAATTTAAAAAAAAAAAATTCATATAATTACCTATAATCATAATAATCCGCATACTCTGCTAAGGCAAGTCCTTCATAAAACATTTTGCAGTGTCCCTTGGCTATCATATGACCTTGGACTGCTTCACTTGAGTAGAATGTGCGGCCTTTCTCATTGCACCATAAGCATATATAACCCCGTGAAATCTGTAAAATGTATATTATTATGGTGATATTTGTAGAATATAGAAATAATATATTTCTTGTTAATTTTAAATAACATATTTTGGATGAAATCACATTATCATAACATTTGAAATGCGATATAGATATACTTTTGATACACTTTCATAAATGGAAGTGGGCACAAAGAAAACGGTCTATTACTAAGGTATGGAAAAATAAGTTTACCACATGGAAAGACAACAAAGCACTATGAAAATATTCTTGAGGCTTGAACGAATTTAAAATAATGATAACTTATTATAGAAGTCAATACAACAGTGGTGAATATTAACAATTTTTTTTCAATATTTATCATTGTTTTTCTTGGCCCTTTTTATATTTGTGATTTATTTTAAATAAAGGTCCTACTCCATTTAAATTATATAATGTAGCCTAAGTTAGTCCTTATAACGTCAGCTACCTATCAGTGAAAGTCCCGTCAAAATCAGTCCAGCCGTTCCAGAGCAAAGACCTGACAGACAAAAACTAAAAAAAAATTTTTTTTGTATATTATATGTACTGTGAATGCATACATGCATTTAGTAAAAAGCTAGTTATTTAAATATAACAAATAGACACTAATTTTATTTATTTGTACAGATTAATAATATTTACTTGGGCTGTAAATACACATTTTATAGACCTGTACTGAATTAAAAACAAGAATCAGAATTCCATTTAACAAAGTCCTACTATACAAACAGGTTCTGATGCCTGTATGGACTTATGGTATCCAGCTCTGGGGCTGTGCCAGTAAGAGCAATCGTCAAATAATACAACATTTCCAAAATAAAGTACTCAGGGATACAGTTAATGCACCCTGGTACATTCGGAACTGCGACCTACATCGGGATTTAAACATAGACGTCGTAGATCTTGTTATACAAAAATATGCCGAAGCTCATGAAAACCGACTTCATCAGCACGTGAATGTTGAGGCAATCCAGCTTCTTGACATCACTAATATAGTAAGAAGACTGAAACGGACAAAACCGTTCGAGTTAGTGTAGTGTTTTAGTGACAAACAAACAATATGGTGATAAGTGCCGTGTACAAAGAACACATGAACAAAGTGTCTTCGCCTTAATAAAAACTAAGTAAGTGTTAATGGACGCATTCTTAGATTTATGATTACGTATTAATTTAGGTGAAATGTATTTACTTATTAGTCAACTTGGCTAGATTGTAAGATAAATAAAGTACAGAACATACTTTATTAAAAAAAAAAAAAAAAAAAGAATTTCATTTTCTAGAAAACCCTCAAGAATTAATCACAATACCTTTTTAATCACTATTAGTTCAGTGGGTATCTTCAGTCAAGATTCTCACACACTACTTTTTTACAAATATTGATACAGATGTGTTAATATTTTGCAATGAAACAAATATGCCTCGAAAATGCGTAATATAAAATTATAAAAGTACTCAATCTAGATATTACCTTCTCTCCCAAGTATAACAGTAGGCCTTTGGTATTGATGCAGTATTCCACGTCAGGTATGAAGAATGAGTGACTTTCAGACATGTGCTTCAAATTCTTGACTATATTCTTACTATGATGTCCACAAAACAAGCAATCACTTGGCTTTATTAAGGAGTCGCTCTCCTCGATACGACATTCTTCCCATTCATCAGAGTCAAGCTGTAATTTGAGAAAACAGTATTGTTATATAGTTCAATACATAAGTAGGTTCTAACTATAAACTGCCTAATAATGTTATTAGAAAGGCTTCACAGCAAAAATATTTTGCTATAACACAACTAAATGTAATTCAGGTTGCAATCAGCCAATTTATCTAGACCTATGTACACACTATATATGTTGTTTCATACCTATAGTGATAAATTTTATCAAATTAAAAACATTTTTTAAATCTTTTATACTTTTCCAAGTAGTAGATTTTATTATCCGTATGTGTATACATACAGATGGATGGAAAACATAATAGATAAATAAATAAATATTTCGGACATCTAACACACAACGCCATCTAGTCCCAAGCTAAGCAGAGCTTGTGATATGGATACTAGATAACTGATATGAATACATACTTTTTTTTTGTAAATTCATACATATTATACATAGAAAACACCCAAACTCCGAAACAAATATCAAGTACAGCAGTCGCATTCACTACCACTGCGCCACCGAGGCAGTTATATGGCAGATGCTTATGTATTATCTTCATAAGAATCGTTTATCCCCTGAACCCTGTGGTACGATAATAACCGCGAGGGTACCCCTGGGGGGCTTCTCATATTATCAGCCAACCCATCAGGGAAAGTCCCGTCAAATTCGGTCCAGCCGTTCCAAACATTAATCGGAACAAATAGACAGACAAAAAAATTGAAATAGATTTTTTGATGTATCTTGTATTTTTTCTATGTATGGGCCCTGCTAAAGTGACTCTACTCTGCCTGAAAGAAAGCATAAGCAGAACCCAAAAGTGGTGGTCTGCCACACCATGGCAGCCTAGTGATGAGTTTAACTGTTTATGATCTGTTCCCAAAGATTGCACACTAGTTACTTGCCACTGTGCATTGTGATTGGATAATGGGTATAGTGTTGAATACCTAAACAAAGTATAAAATAAATAATATTTCATACATTACCTACACATATTAGGTATTGCATTCATTGCCTATATATAGAATACTATACTATACAGACTGCCAGTAACATCTACATACAATAGGTATATACAATTGGTATGACTGCCAGTAACATATACATGTTACTGGCAGTCATACCAATAGACAAAGTTAGTATGTTATTTTTTATTTTCATCCACTGGTGATATGTTACTGTTTATATCTTGGGTTTTCATAATCATTGAATATGAATTTAAATCTTAACTGATGGGTTAACTAATAAATTGATGTTTCACTTAAGTTTGGTTAACAGAGGTTACATGGTTTTAGGGTGGATTATTGAAAATGGTAAATTTGGCTAGGGCATTATATCTTTTCTAGTAGTGTGCATTCATCATTAAGTGTTTCAGATTCAGATAAAAAACATTTATAATGTTGTAAAATATTGTACTTACTTTTTGGAGAAAATAAATAAATAGTTCGTTTAATTTGAGCGTTTTAAGTTGTTATGTTATGAGATATCAATATTGTTTTATATTTCTCTAGCTGTTGCCCGCGCCTTTGCTCGGTGGCAGATGATAATATGTACATATTTAATTAAAAACAGTGTAAGTATGTATGAATAATTTATACATGTTTTTAAACATATTTATTTTTACTTAATAGCCCATTAATAAGGACTTTCATACAAACTTTCGACCCTTATTTTAACCCATTTCGATCCTTATTCATTTGTAATCAAAACCCTGAAGACAAAGTTTCAAAAATGGCGGACTTACCTAACCTAGATGAGGTTAGGTACCTATATACGAAATGTCAACCCCTGTTTCACCCCCCGGCGTAGAATATCCAGAAACGCTATCTCATCATTATCATCCCCTGCTGGACATATTTAGGCCTGTCCAATTGCACACCACTTGGTTCAAACTTTGGCTTCTCACATCCAGCTCGTGCCACCTGTCTTGGGCATATCATTATTCCACCTGGCCTGTGAACGTCCTACACTATGTTTGCTGAGACGTGGTTTCCACTCAAGAACCCATTTATGTCAATGGTGATCAGTTCTGCGGCTAATATGGCCAACCTACTGCCATTTCAGCTTGCTTATACAGTGAGCTATGTCACTGACTTCGGTTCTCTGCCCCATCAACTTTTCCTGATGCAATTCCTTAGAACCGACGCCAAGCATAGCCGTCTCACTCGCCATAGCATGCTGAGCAACTTTGAACTTGTGGACCACATGTGCCACATGTGCATTCAAAGTTTAACTCGACAGCACACTTTAACTACCAAGTCAAATCAATCACATGGTGCTTTTCTTTTTTTATGCAGTGCTATTTTAGGTTTATTTTTACAGATATCACTATTTTGAATAGATGGTCAATAACAAGGACAACAGACGACCGTTGGCGTGCGACGGTTAAATGTTGGTGTTTTATTATTTCTTTATTGTACATTGATTTTCGTTGTTTCAAAATAACAAAATGTGCAATTGAGACAATTTGATATTTTAAAACAAAGAAAATCACTGCAATCACAATGAAACTTGGTGAGAGAGAAATAGTAGAGTGCCTATAGTTAGAGAATAGTGACAAAGAAAGATTATAAGTGAGCATGACAGTCAGACTCAAAATAAGTCCACCATTCATCTTCAGCTATATCAACATGTTGACTAGCCTCTTCTCCAGATGATGATGTCTCTGAATATTAACCTAGCTGCATTTTTAAACATAAAATAAATAACAATATTCTCACATTATTCACACTTGGCCATCCGTTCTATCCTTTTACTATATGGCCGACATATCTTGGCAAGTCTGAACATAGGCTCTGAGAACTTTAACGCATGTACACAAATTAAATAAATATCAAAAAAACTATCAAAAAGTTATTGCATAACCGTCTGCACGAAGTTCGCACTCGCCAAGATACATTGGCGGTATAGTAAATACACACACAATGAATTTATGTTTTTTAACTTGGTGGTAATGGCTAACAAAACAATAACCAGAGTCGCACTAGCACTGCATCACAAAATGCAGAATGTTCTTGGCCATACAAGTAAAGATATGTCATGTTTTTTTTAATCTAAATCTCACTATTTTAGTAAGGCTAGAGTTCATTTTTCATTTCTTAATAAGCCATGTGCAAAAAGTTATAACTTTTTTTCATATACAAACATGTGGTTTGATTTAAACACCCATAAAATAACCCGTTTCTTTTAATATTGCAATGTGATAATTTTTACCCGGTAGAGACTTTACATGCTGTAATAATTTTTACCCGGTAGACTTTACATGCTGTAATAATTTTTACCCGGTAGAGACTTTACATGTATATCATAACTTTTGTAATACCCAAATAATCATTTTAAGTGATAATTTGTGTTCTAAATTACTTATTAAAAACAATACTGCTTTAATAAGTTATTTAGAACACATTTTACAAACAAAACATTTAATATTAATATGTTACATGTGAATATAAAATGTTACATGAGGCAGAATCAATTATAAAACAGTAAACTCACTGTTTGTATAGATAAGTTATTTTTTATTTCAGTGTTAAGGATGGAGGTGAATAATATTGCGCAACTATTTATGCTATTGCATGGTTACAAAAGAAAAAACAACTACATACCTCCTCAATGTCAGTATCTGTTTCAATATCTTCATCATCACAAGCTTCAGGATTCAGTACAACAAACTTGCTAGGGACTTCTGCAGCCTGGTCAGGGACATCAGGTGTAACCTTCACAAAACTGTCAGAGTCTGAAGTGACACTGTGCTCATTATCCTTCTTCCACTCAAGATATGCTTTGATGTTAGCCATGTGCTTCTTACTATTCAAGTGACTAAGGAGGGCATTATAAGTGTTAAATGTTTTTGAACAATAATAGCAAGATTGTGGTTCTTCCTTTATTTCTTTTTTTCTCGATTCTTTTCTTTTGCTCAATATTTTTTTTTTGCTCTTTTCTTCTTCAATGTTCAATCCTCTTTTTACATTTATCGGTAAATTTTCGTACTCTTCATGTGTTATAGGCGGCAATGATGCTACTTTTCTCTTCAAATTGGCGCTATGCCAGTCCTGTTTGTAATGGTCACGCTGTTCCTCAGGTGTTACAAACCTCACCGCACATGATAAACACGTAAAAGACATTATTACTGAAGCAATATGAACATATGTTGATAGATAAATACGAATATCGATCAGTTACTGTGAAGCAGTAACTATCTAACCTCTTTTCTGCTTATGACGAAAGTGAAGTAAAATTAAAATAATACGTAAATTTATAACCCGATATATTTTTGCTAGCACGTTGTTTCGTTCATTCATTCGTTCTCAGTGTTGCCAAGTTTGTCAACCACTAAATACGTACACACAATCAAAAGAAAAAAACACTAAATTACCCTAAATTTAGAACTTTGAAAATAGCAGACATCGGGACTATGGAGGGTAGAGATATAATCGGGACGAATTCATATTAAATAAAAAGGTAGTTAATGCACGTAAAACAAGAAAACGAAGCTTTTTTATATGGGAGAGTGACTGATAGTGTTGCCACTTTTTAAAAGAAAGTCCCTGGAAATTGCAAAATAGGTAATATGCAAAATAAATCTGTTTGTTTCGTTTAAATTACCATTAGATTTTACATATGATTCATTTAACACGTGTGTCTAGAATTTCTAAATTTTCTATTATTCTTGAGTGGTTTTGTGCCTCTTTTTTGTTATTTTGTGCTGTCCTACTGGTAAAGGTCTGTTGTTTGTGTGTTTTTAAACTTTAAGAGTCTGTCATGATCCGATATAAACCTTCCGACCCACCTGATAATCCAAACCCAACCGCAAGATATATAACACCAAAGGGGCATTGGTGTTATATATCTTGGTTTGGTATATTGGTTTAATATATCTAGAGTAATCCATCAGTGTCTCTAAGCAAATGTCCTACTATCCAGGAAACTGATAACATAAAATACCTAGATATCACAATTGACAATAACCTCTCCTCTTAAAAACACATAGAAATTTTAGTAAATAGAATTCGTAAATTAATGTACGTATTTAAAAAATTGCGAGTTATTCCCAGCGAGAGATTCCAAATTGATCACTCAAGTTTATTTGTCTTTATGTCAACCAATCATCCAATACTGCATAACTTCATGGGCTGGAGCATTAAAAACCATTATCCTGCCTCTAGAACGAGCTCAAAGAGCGATTCTAAAAGTAGCCACCTTCCGACCATTCCTATATCCCACAACTATGTTATACCAATCGTGCAAAGTGATGACTGTCCGCCAAATTTTCATGTATCACACAGTATTAAAACAACACACATTGCTTCCCCATCGAGCCGAAATTACTAACAAAAGACGAAAAGATATAGTTTGTACCTCACAATCAGGATCAAAATACATTTATTCAAACAGTTTTGTTCTTTTCTGGGTCCATTTATACCTATATAATAGGTTAAATAGAGAAATTAGTATTTATAAACTAAATTATGTTAATTGTAAAAACAATACGCAATTGGTTACAAATTTTGTCATATGAGCAAACTGAGCAGATATTTGAATTGAAATTATTTTGCTGAGCTGTCTTAGCGCATTATTTTTGACCCACTTGTTTCTAGGACTACAAAATTACTATGTATGTTATTGAATTATATTGTTACTTTAAGCACTAATTAGTACTGTAAATTTAAGTAAATAAAATTGTTTTGTAAGCATTTTTCCGCCCGAGACACAGATTCAATCTAGTTCTGGCAAATAACAATTAACGTACTATATTTATAAATTTAAGAATTTTATTGTAAATTATTGTACCTTTTTAACTAAATAAATGTATTTAGAAAAAAAAAGCCTTTTTTGGAGTGATAACCACACTCACACATCACTCCAAAAAGGACTCTAAAAGCAGTACCCGGACCTCTCCCTTCTCAGGCGCAGAGTTGGCACACCGTGTCGTTATAGTCGGTTCGATTCCGACACACCACCCCGCCGCAAACCCTGGTGGGGTGACGGCCCGAGGTGGTTTACACAAGTTAAAAAAAAAAAGGGATTTAATTAAGCAAGTTTACTTCTTTTGTCAACCTTGCCCGTCCTGGTTAAAGAATCTATTTCATTAGAAAAATATTCTTCTTGACATAGTTCTATGCATACTAATAAACTCGAAGTAATTTCGGCAAACGTTAAACAATGAGCTGACTTAATTTGGTTATTTTGATTATGTTTTGATTTTAAAAATATCCTACAGTATGCTATCACTCTTGTTAACCTATTCAAAGATGAAAATTTTGATAATATTTCATTCTCTTTATTACTCTTAATTAGCACGTTATTTATTTTATTTATTTATTAACACTTCCTGTATTACATTTGCACGAGGCGGACTTAATGCCGAATGGCATTTTCTGCCAGTCAACCTTTGGATGGTTTAGTAAAGGACGTGGCAGGTGCATTTGTCTTATGTAGAGGAGTTATGAACAATATATATATAAGCATTGGCATAGATAGTTTTACATAGATACATGTACAAATTAATATTTATATAATATACATACAGAATAAAATATATAAAATATAAGGTTAAATTTGAGGTAATGAGATTATGAAGATAAATCTGATAGTTGTCTCTTGTAAAGGTCTCTAACTTTAGCCTTAAATGTACAACGGTTTGTTAATTTCCTGATCTCAAGTGGGAGCGCATTCCATAATAGAAGAGATTGGACAGCAAAAGAAGAATGGATAAGAGAAGAAGTGTGTGTTGGACATAAGAGTAGAAGATTATTAGTGGAGCGAAGATTTCTGTCATGGTTGGAACATAGCAATTTAAGCTGCGAAGTAAGATAAGTGGGAGTCATAGGATTATTTAAAATGGAGTGTAGGGTAGTCAGGGCCCGCAAGCCACGGCGCTGACGTATAGGTAACCAAGACAGGCCGGTAGCGACAGATCTCCTCCGATGACTGCAGTGAGGGCCCGGCGCTGCTCCGCCCAAGCGGGACAGAACTCCAGCGTGTGCTGGGTCGAGTCCTCACTGCAGTCGCAGTGGTGGCAGGCGGGACTCAGTTCCCTCCTAGCGACGGAGTGCAGGTACTTCCCGAAGCAACCGTGCCCGGAAAGCACCTGCGTCAGTCGGAAGGAAAGAGTCCCATGCTGCCGCCCTGCCCACTCGAGGATGACCGGCTGGAGCGCCTCCACGGTGGCAAAGCCAGCGCGTGGTGCCTCCAGCCGGGAAGACCAACGAGCCATCGTGGCTCGGCGAGCGGCTTCACGCCATTCGCGTACCTCCTCGGGTGGAGGACGGAGGAGGAGCTGAGTTCGATAGGCAGAGACATGGTCGTATTTACGTAGATTGAAGATGAACCGAATGCAATTATTGAGAAGTCGGTCAAGTTTGTTGAGTAGATCTGCATTCAGGTCGAGGTAGCATACATCACAGTAATCGATAACCGGGCAGATCAAAGCCTGTACGAGCATTAATTTGGTGGTAGGTGGAAGGAAGTTCTTGAGCCGATATAATGATCGCAAGGTTCCTATCACCCTTTGGCTTACGTTCCCAATTTGTGGCCTCCAAGTGAGGCTCGAATCAATCCATAATCCTAGATCTTTGACAGACGAACTGAGCGGTATAATGTTGCCGTTATAGACATCGGCGGCAGTTTAGACGTATCGACTCTGATTATCAGTCTAGGCTACCCACGATAATAGACTGACACTTCGTGGGGTTGATACTAACGCCGAACCGCTCAGACCAGTTTTTGATTGTCTCCAAATCACTGTTAATATTATCTATACCTTCTGCCAAATGATCGACGCTTGTTTGCGAATAAATTTGAAGGTCATCTGCATATAAATGATACGCACACTGAAGGTTGACCGTTATATGATATCTTTGTTTTCTTTTCCTCTAGATTTCTTTTGTTGATATTACCCTTGCTATAATTTATTTTTTCACCCTAAAGCCAGTTAGGTCCTCTTAACCATAAATTAAGACCTGCGCATGCAGAAGGATTCACACCTCGTGATGCACAATCGGCGGGATTGTCCTGTGATCGAACGTGTGACCATTGATTTCCTTCCATAACGGTTAGAATTTCAGCAAGTCTATTGCCGACGAACGTTGTCCAACGTCTGGGGTGGCTTCCCAACCAAGCGAGAACCACTGATGAGTCAGTCCATGCATGAATATTTTTTCTATCTATGCCCAAGGTGTCCGAAACTTGACAGATAAGTTTTGATAGCAGCACAGCGCCGCACAACTCCAAACGAGGTATTGAAACCTATTTGACGGGGGCCACCTTGGTTTTTGATGCCACAAGACTGACGAAAATAGTGCCGTTGGAATCTATGGACCGCGTATAGACCACAGCTGCATATGCTTTATTAGAGGCATCACAAAAGCCTTGCAATTCGATATGCTGATCATGATCATGTCTGCTTGTGTGAATCCACCTAGGCAAATGGAAACCAACCAATCTGTAAAGCTCGTTTCTATAGGTAAGCCAATCTGTCAACAGGCAATTCATCATCCCATTCGATATCCGTTGTATTAACACTTTGGCTGTTATTATTGCTGGGGCAAGCTAACCAAGAGGATCGAACACACGAGCTATGTCAGATATCACCCTACGTTTTGTCACAGGAGTTTCCAGCAGAGGAAGGTGAACAGTGTATTCAAAATAATCCGTTTCTCTATTCCAAGTTAATCCTAAAATTTTCATGATCTTATCAATTTTGAAATTTATTACTCGTATATCATGACTTACATATGTTTTTCTGTCTGTACCTTTTATTTAAGCTAATAATTCATCACTGCTGCTGGACTACTTCTGAAGCTGGAAACCTCCACGTGCGAGTAACTCATTCATCTCACGATATATTTCTTCGCCTTCTGATACCGATTCACAACCGGACAAGAAATCGTCTACGAAAAAATCCCTAAGAACACGATCCGCAACTAGAGGATAATCGTTCCCTTCATCACTAGCTAGCTGCACCAAAGTACGCACCGCCAAATAATGAGCTGAAGCTACGCCAAAGGTTACACGCAGCATACGTAGATGTTGCAACTCAGAATCTGGGTTGCCGCGCCATGAAAATCGTTGGTAATCTACATCGTCTGAAGCTACCTTAACTTGCCGGTACATCTTGACAACATTTGCTACGGGGAGATCGTTTTTTGTTTTTTCGAAAGACGGTCCCCATTTCATGTCATCCACATTTTATATATTTTTTATCATTAATTTCATCACGACGACGACTTGAAGACTTGATAATTGAAGACGATAAATACTTGACATTGGCAGAAATAGCTGATTCGAGTGATCCGGCTAGTTGCCATTTCGTCATCAAAAAAATAAATAAACATTTGCTACTACAGTTATCGGATGGCAGCGCCATCTATGACGCAAATCGGGTTGTAGGGTTGGGCCAACCATTAATTCGTCATTTATAGATACCCCGTTGCTACCTGAACAAGAGGCATCAAAGACTACCCTGACTTTAGTAGTTATTTTATGATCGCGTACTATGGCGTGATGCGGTCAATAAAACGCATCGTTTCTTAACTTTGCTCGAGGAACAACTTCGACGTGCCCCAAAGAAACATACTCATGAACAACTTTAAAGTGCTACTGTTTTAGCTCAGGATTGTTTAAGAATTTCCTTTCCAGCATGAGGAATCGTTTTCGGGCAATATCTACGGATCTCTCGTAAACGCAGTCAGGACGCTCGGTTTTAAACGGCAACTTACTTGTATGAATATATCGTCCCGTAACATCTCTTTTAGTACTGCTAGTATTAGCAAAATAATCAAATTAAGTCAGCTCATTGTTTAACGTTTTCCGAAATTAATTCGAGATTATTAGTAGGTATGCATCAAAATATGACAAGAATATTTTTCTAATAAAATAGATTCTTTAACCAGGACGGGCAAGGTTGACAAAAGAAGTAAACTTCCTCAATTAAATATACGAAGATCATACTATCATTGTTTTATTTGAACGAGGAGGTGTATAATTTGGCCTAATTTTAACGGCCTTACGACTTATTTATTTACAAAAATGCATTTCCTTATAATTAAATTTTGGCAGACAATCCGCGGTACGTTTAGCGAACTTACTAGACCGCACATTCGAGTTAAGAAAACCTCGACCAATGGGAACGAATGAAACTTACGTAAATATGGGCGCGCGCTGAGAATCCGTTCATAATTTCTTAGCTCTCGCGACGAGCGGTACGGCGCATGCTTTGTGATTTGCGGGGCGGCTGGTGCGACGTGACGGCGCGGGGGCGCTGTCGCCACAGCACTATGACCTTTTAAGGATGCTCCAAGGAGAATTGGTCACATCCTGGCAGCTGGAATGGGACAGCTCCTCACAGTGTAGGCGACAATTATTATGCAATACAGCCGAGCATAACCCCGAAACCGTGGTATTTTAAATTTAAAAAGGTGTCCAAACCAGTCATCACCTCTATATGCAGGTTCTGCATATGCCACTGTAGCTCGCCTGTTTTTTTTTGCACAAAATACGATTACGAGATTCATCCCTATGCGAATGTGATTTGGATGAAGGCAGTCTGGACCACATATTCTTCAATTGCTCCAATAATAATCCACCTTAGACCTCTACTCTTACTTCCCAAAATTAAAAATTCCCACTCCTATAAACTTACCATCCCTACTAACCTTTACATCCTGTAAGCTCCTTCAAGCTTTAATGACGTGTTGCCCTTCTTATTAACAACAAAACCCCTACTCCCCCATCCTTGCCCCGATTCCCAGATGACATCAGCATATTAGCAGTGAAAATCTGTGGAGTGTCCATGCTCTCCATCTACATCGCCCACCCCCATCATAGTCTCTTGCCTTTATTGAGAGCCATTCTTCAGGACTTGCAGGGCCCAGTATTGGTTATGGAAGACTTCAACTGCCATCATTTCAGATGGGGATCGGAGCACTGAGACTCTTTTGGTTTGGGTTTAGTCGAGGTTCTTGATTACTTGGACCTCTGCGTACTTAACTACGGCTGCTCTACTCGTAGAGTTCTTCCTGGTCAAAATAGAAGCTGTGTGGACTTAACCTTTTGCTCACTTTGCATTGAAAACTGACATCAATGAAAACTGACGTCCCTTCAATCTGTTACGCACATTCCAAGCTATTTTCCAGGATTCCCAGTGGATATTTTCAATTTTTTTTCATTTCTTATTACAGATTTTTTTAAATTTGTTTTTGATACCAGCTAAGAAAAATTAAAAATCAAAGTCCAATTCCAATGTTCATTTTTTTTTAATGTCAAAAAGATTGTTAATTTTTTATGGTATTATTTTATGTATATAGATTTACTCAATTGATACAGTGCTCACTGCTTTATAATTGTTTTTTTTAAACCGTAAAATCTATTATACAATCTCAAATCACCAGATCCTTTAAATGTGCCATTTCTTTTTCTTTTGATAAAATGGCAACCAGCCGGATCAATCAGATCCGGCGATCAGCTATTTCTGCCGATGTCAAGTGTGTGTGTCAAAAATGTGGATGAGATGAAATGGGGACCGCTTTTCGAAAAAACAAAACAAACGATCTCCCTAAGCCAATTCTTTCACGTACTCATTTTGACTTCATTAACTTTGACATTAGTCTAACAAGTATGTTGGCTAACTCTCTATTTTTTATAACTGACTAACTCGTATTATACGTTTTCAATTTATATTTGTTTGTTAAAGTACTAAAAAAAATTACGTTTACGTAGGTTAGTATTCCTTATCATAGTTGTATCATTTATATGTATAAATCTTCGCATAATTAATGTCTGACGCATTTTGGTATTGAAACAAGTTATGGTAAAAAGTTAAATTAGTATTTTTCTCAGTGCTGAGTGAATAAAAATGTTAGAAACTGAAGAAGTGGACGATGACTTCTTTACGCCAGTGGCAAGGTGAGATAGATCTTTACGTTTTAATGTATGTATCTATTTATGAGGTGTTTTTCCGGTATTAGGGGGCAAACAGACAGACAAACAAACAAATCACCTGATGTTGAGTAACTGTCATCAAATACTAGACTTAATCTGTAGACCTCCTATTTAAGGAGAAACCCAGACCAGAGAGTTCTCTTTCAATATCCAAAGCAAAAAAGAAGTGGAGTTAATGTGGCCATGGCTGTTGATATGATATGAATCTGCATATATTCTATTTATTCTTTTGTATTCCAGTACATCCCTGGCAAGTATATTTGGAAATATGTCAAAACCGGAAGATAGCAATGAAAATGATTCTTTGAAATATATTCCGCCAAAACCACAAAATACTGTAGTAAAAAAAATAGAACCTTTAAAAGCTACAGAGTGTGTCTTTGCATGTGCCCTTGTTGGGCATGAGTGGTAAGTTGTGATTACAATAGTATCGTAGTGGTCACCGATTCAATAACATTATATCTATAATAATATTATTATATTATATATTTTTACATTGCGTCGTCATGCTACACCATCTAAAATGTGCAACAGAGAGGGATGTCATACACCTATATTCATGCATGCTACCTGACTCACTCTATCCTTAATATTAAATTACATCGCGTCGTCAGGCTACACCATCTTAAATAAATAAATAAATATTCCGGACATCTAACAAACAACGCCATCTAGTCCCAAGCTAAGCAGAGCTTGTGTTATGGGTACTATACAACTGATATAAATACTTATATACTTTTTTTTTTTTTTTTGTAAATACATACATATTATACATAGAAAACACCCAAACTCCGAAACAAATATTTGCAGGTCATACAAACATTTGGTCCGACTCTGGAATCGAACCCAAGACCTCTTGCTTAGCAGTCGCATACGCTACCACTACGCCACCGAGGCAGTAATGTGCAACATGAGAGATGTCATACGCCTACATCTACGGGTGCTACCTGACTCACTCTCTCCTTAATATTAGTATAAATACCGGTGTTGTTTTTGTATATATATTCAATCATCAGTCATCCTTTGAATACAATCCTTTTATCATTCATCCCGCTGTTTTACTCAATACATTCTTATGGTCGTCTACATTTATAACTGGTTTGGTTTTAACACTGGTGGCGATCACAACATTTGTTAGTGGTTTTGGTTACCCGACCCTAACCACTACAATCTAATATATAAAATTCTCGTGTCACGGTGTGCGTAATTGAACTACTCCGAAATGGCTCGACCAATTTTCTTAAATCTTAGCGTGTATATCGGCTAGAGTGGAGAATCGGACAACATCTATTTTTCATCCCTATAAATGTTAAGGGCTGGACCCTTTCTTTAAAGGTGGTCCACCCTCAATTTATCTTTTTTTTTGGACAATATGTTTAGTTTTTATTTTTTTATGATACAGCATACAATAATACCTACAACGCTTAATTTTCAACCCTCTACGATCAACCCCTATGTCTTATTTATTAATTAAAAATTTAATTTTTTTGCAATTTTTTTTTTGTTATTTTTATGGACCTAAAAAAAAATTCGTACAAATAATATTCATGGCAAAACAACGTTTGCCAAGTCAACTAGTATTATATAAATGTATGTAAGCATGTGAACAATTTGCCAATACCCAGATAAATCTTAAGAGGTTTTCATTTGCCAGACATTGTTGGTGTAGTTTATGAATATTGAAAAATAGATAAAAATAGTAAGTTATATGAATGTTGACACTTTGTTGAAGCTGTGGCAAAAGAACAATCTTTCTGATGATGATAAACATAAAGTTTTCTGAACATTATGATCTTACTTATTGAACAATTTTTGTAAAACCCCACCTTGAGTATCTCATAGAATTTTGGGATCTGCAGCTAAAACAAACTGCCCAAAATAAAATTGTTAAAGTTCTTTTCCATTTTAATTATTTAACACCAACACAAAAAATATACCAGGAAACAAAATTATTTAACATTACACAAATTTATCAATTTAAGATGTGTGTTTTAATTCATAAAATTTTATCTGGTGATGTACAAACACATTTAACGTTCACAAAAAAATTGGAAACACAAAATCGTAGTACAAGACGAGCCTATCACCTTGTTTTACCAAAGCCCAGAACAAACTACGGAAAAAGATATATTAAATACAAAGGAGCACAAATTTATAATTCAATACCTAAGAAGGTTAAGGGCACAGAATCTTTCAGTTTATTTAAAAAATATTTAAAATGTCACATCTTGAAAGACTATAAACAGTAAAATAAAATCTATAAAATGAATAATAAAATCCAATGAGTGTGAATAGGCTCTAACTGGAGTTACACATTTTATGCCTCAATATTGTCGCTTACCTATAAGGAATTTATTAGTGTAAACAAGCTCTGAACTATGTACCTACTTTTATTAATTTTGTTTATTTCTTATGTGAAGTGATTTGTAATCTTTGAGAAATAAATAATTCTAACCTTAAGAATTATGACTGCCATTTATTTTATTTTCAGGTGCAACAATGTCTATACATCAAGAGGGAAGGTAGGATTTGCCATAATAAAGATTCAGAAAACTGGTGACCACAACATTGTACTGTATAATTCTGCTAAATCCACACTATCGAGCACACTAATTTCACCCCAACTAGAAGTAACTGTCAAGAACAAATCTTACATTTCATATTATGATAGTTTTGGAAAGTATTGGAGCATTTATGGCACCAATGAAGAGGTAAAAAAAATTGATGAAATTCTCAATTGCTTGGGAGCTAATGTTATTTATTCCAATCTCGCAGAAAATGTACCCGAACAGACAAACAATCCAGAAACTGGAACAAATGCTTCATTAGATGAAAGAGACCAAAATAGAGGTAGTGACACAGATTCCTCTGTAAATAAAAAAACAAAGATTTCTATTCTAAACCGCATGGCTAACATGGGCCACTCAGTGCTGCCATCAAAAATTGTATCATTAAAAAACTCTAGCGATTCCTCTGATACCAATGAACATGAAACACAACAAAAAGTGTTCAGACATAAAACAACAAAATCCTTAATAAAAAGAAATAATGTTGAAAATATTATGTCTGAATCCCAACAATTAACTGAAGCTCATCAAAGAGTAATTGTGCCTAATACACCACCTGATAAAAATGTCACTGTGTATGATCATCATAGTCAATTTGTACCCTTATCTAACACCAGCATGCTAGCCAACACCAATAATGAATTAAGTATGTTTATGGCAGAACAGAGAATTGGCAATAGTGAAATAAGAATAAATTTGAGTAGGATCACTGACAAGGTTGATTCTGTCTTAAACAAAATAAATAATCAAGAATATAAAGATACCAATGTATCTACAGATATACTCCTAAAGTTGCTCAAAGAATATGAAAATAAAATTAAGACATATGAGGAATTGCTTAAGTCAAGAGGCATAAATGAAAAAAACAGTATAGATGAACAATTAAAATTGAAAGATAAAGATGTTGAAAGAGTTAAGGATAAACTGAGTGAAGTTGAAAATATTAATGCTGCCCAAAGTAATGAGATTAGTAACCTTCAAAAACAGATGAGAGTTTTAGAGGAGCAAAAAATTTATGAACAACAAATTCAAACCAGCAGAGAAAATGAATTGATCTCGAAAATTAACAGCTTAGAAAACAGATTAGAAGAAAAAACTAAACAGTTGAGTGATATAACAAGTAGTGTACCTACAAAACCTGACCCCAATTACGATAAGACAGAAGATAAAGTTAAAACTATTATGAATAACACATTCCAGACCATATCAATGAACTTTGTGAGTGGTAATACCTACACTGGTGAAAATATAAAAAGAATTGTAGGAACTGTGATAAAGAAAATTACTATAGATGCATTAAGTGAACTGAAACAAAACTAAAACCTTTTAGTTCTTAGTACCATATATTTTATTATATATTTTTATAGACAGATTTAAAATAGTATTATTATCAAATCATTTTCCATAAATTGGCACTAAACTTTGTTATGTGTTATTTATTATGAGTCTTATTCGGCCACAAACCGCTATATTTTGTTCGCTTATTCATATGATATGAGTAAAAATAATGTAAATAGAGTGGATGAAAGCACAAATAATGCGATTACTTCAGTTGTATCAGATGCAGCTTTATATCTGGAACCCAAACATGATTGCCATAAGTAAAAATAAGTAACTGCTGCAGTCAACAAATCTATTATAAATGAACAACAAATATTTGACATTATTTTGGCACCTTGGTACAAAATGTGAATAGCATTTTTGTTAATCACTTATTTGAAGAGCGAATAGATTGTAGCAGCATATCGAATAACGAAGTTTGTTGTCACTAACACATCATAGCAATTGCTAACTAATTATACCTGTAACATTTTTTTAACATTAGCACTATGTTTATAACTAATACTCTTTATCAGGAACAAACTTAATTCACATAACATTATTATTTACTAATTGTAAATTAGGTTGCTATTTCTAATGTTAAATATTATCTTTCAGTAGATGATAATAAAAATATTCCCATGTAGATAAAATGAATAAATTTTAAATTTTATTGTTATAAATGCTACATGTTTCATTCATTTCAATACTTTTTTGGAAGTGGAGTTTTTGAAGGTGGAGTGGAATCCAAGGTGATGATGACCTACACTAAGGCGCCCTAGTGAAATACTTTTCCATCATCATCATGGAGTGCCATCCTCAAAATAAAGTTTCGTGGTCAGCAGATAGTATCCCTCACGATCATGAGCGGCCTCTTTCAGTTGGTGATACCTTAGTCCGGTCCAGGCCACGTTATCTATCCACTTCTTTCGTGATCGAAAAAAGAAAGAAGCCTCAGGAATTCATGTTGCGAGCCCCTTTATATACTTTTTCACGCCCTGTTTGAAGGAGCCAAAATCATAGTGTGACGGCAACACGTAGGTACGCTGTCCAGGTTTTGATCTCTCGGCACAGGAAGAAAGAACCGAAACGTTGAGTGCGAGAGCGTGTCTACTACTCTAAAACGGTGATTTCCAAGGCCAAGACGTGTTGTCCTATAGAGAAAGGGGGGACCAGGTCGAATAGCTCTCCAGAACACTCGCCATGATAAAGGCGACAGAAGACTGCCATAGACGCGATATCTTTTCGCAACTGTAGTCTTATGGAATTCGGTGGTTTCTGGACCGTCGATAATGTGGACTGCTCGCCGCTGCAACTAAACGAGAGCGTCAAACGAATACTGCGCATATTCATCGGAAAGTGAACTTGGGTCTTGTAAAGACACAGATTCCCGAATGAAAAACACCTTTTTTAGTACACCTAACTTCCGTGAGGCTGCCTTATTAGCCGCGTACTGATTGAGCGAGCAGCCTCGCGAGGCAAATCCTCGGTCGGTCAAGACGTGCCTCGCCCGAGGCAAGCGCACGCGCTGCCTCGCCCGAGCGTGCCGCGGCCCGAGCCGACCGTTGTCGGTTTTTGTCGATGCTCAAAGGCGCCTCAGTACGTTTGTCGCGCTCACTCAAGACGGTAGTGTTTTGCCTCGCTTATTCGTTGCATGTTAGTTGTGCGTCAAGGATAAAGAACATTGTCTTAATACACATTGTCAAATTCGATTTTACTCATTCGAATGAATTTTTTTTTTCGTCATTGAAGCACAACTCTTCAAACAATCTGTTCCCAGCCTGTAATCAATTTTTGTATAAGAGTTTAATCCAAAAACGTTTAGTTTTCTGTTTTCTTTTTTTTGCAAGCCTTAGAATTATTAAAAAGGCAGTGATAGCGACAGCTTTCCGAATGTGCGGCCTCATGGTGGTCTCGGGCAAACTATACGCACGCGCGGTCTCTATTGGACTTCAAGTTAAACTGAGCGTCGATGCTCATGGTGACTCGGCTTTGCCGCGCGAGGCAGCCTCGGATTAGAAAACTTACAGACCGAGGCCGCCTCGCGCGGCATGCGTACTGCGGCAAATGTCCGAGGCTGCTTCGCAAAACCGCTCGCTTGGTCAATACGCAGCTATTGACGCTCTCAATGTACTTACGTAGGTTTTAAGATGGCGGTAAATATCCATAACCAGGATACCGAGCTAATCCTTTTTGTGTTCTGAAAACTGGGGAGGGGACGAAAGGGAGACTTTTGGGGAGGAAGCGCCGTTGGTCGTTGAGATCGACCAGATTCTCACTACCTCATTGAGTGATGGCATGGCTGTAGGGTGTCCAAAATATCGCTCATGAACTGTGTATGTGAACTTTCGTCAGCATAGCAATGTGTTTTTTTCCTGCATCCTGTGACTTGATTTTTGCCTACGGGTTACAATTTTTGGTATCGACCTTGTTGGGGTCCTATTATACTATTTTATTAATGTAAGTACAGTTTTTTTGCACAGGCTGCTCGTGTAAGCTGGTCTAAGCGAGCATGTGTTTTGCTAAGTAAGTAATTATTATATAGACTATAATAAATTTAACAGGTTGTCCTTGTACATTCTAGACCAGCCTGTACCTAGTCTAAACTACTTTATTATACATTTCTTATTTCTATTGCTATGCCTATTTTAACGTTTATTTTCTACTTTAGTTATTTTTCTTCTTTTCTTTTACATTTTATCTTATCCTACGACGGTTCAGTTACATTATTTGTTCAAGCCCACTGTCTAGATAAACTACATTATTTAGCATGATTAGTACGCATTGCCTACTTATTCTAGTTACAGTATATATTAGCTTACTATGTTGCCTTGACTTTGGTAATTATCATATATACTACATAATATACTCGTATAATTTACCAAATGCTCAAATGCTTAATCTACTTATTTCTATTGGTTACTATTTTAACTACTTTTATACAAAATTCTATAAGGTAACTATTACTATTCTTATTTTCTAGAATTTTTGCTAGATTTGCCTTGTATGCTTTGATATCTATTTGTTGCTCCATATCGTGCCTTATACTGGCAATATATAATATAATGTATGTTACAAAGGGCTAACATGTCCTTGATATGCAGAAGAAACAGTGTGGGTATGGACAGAATTCTTGAGGTACACCCGCGTTGAGGACACTAATGCGGCTCTGGTGCGTTCAGGAAGGCGGCGACTTATTTGCACAGTATGGGGTTAGGCGGAATGCGGGAAGTAGAAGGACCTACGGTAGAAGATCTTCCAGATATTACACTAACTTCTTGTTGATGATACGTTCGAGCACCTTGCAGAGAATGGAAGGTTACTAGGTTACCCACCCGACATTACTTAATAAACATTTGTAAACTTATCATTAGTGTTTGTTTTATTTTAATCGGTTGATAAATAAAAATTATATCAATCTAAAGAATCACTGCGATAATCGTCATATACGTCTTAAAACTAGTATGACATAAAATACAGTGCATATAAGAGACTCTGTTTTAGAGCGACACTTTTTGCAAAGGTGCTTTCTACATCCATTTGCAGTCAGTGGTAGTCAATCCCACTCAGAGCCTAAATTATATTTCGTAATGAGCAATCAAACTAAAACTATTTCTGGGTGGATTTATTGGAATATCCGTGTCGGCATAAATATTACGTTAATAACCTAACTTAAAGGCTGACCAGCCGCGTAGCATATCGTTTCGACTAATCACGTGTTCGCCCTTTTCTCTGTTGCATCCACGTGCTGGAAAACTCCATGCGATTACTGACTATGAAGGGTTATATGCACATGATTGCCTGTGAAGGGTAATATGCACATGGTTGCCTGTGAAGAGTAATATGCATATAGTTGCTATACACATGGTTGTTTGTGTAGGGTAATATGCACATGGTTACCTGTGAAGGGTTATATGCACATGGTTGCCTGGAAGAGATTGCCTTTGGGTGATAAGGCCGTTAATTATACCTCCTAGTTTTGTGTTACCTTTAATGTAATCTGGTGTACAATAAAGAGATTATTATTATTAATGTTTGTGTAGGGTAATTTGCACATGGTTGTTTGTAAAGGGTAGCACATGGTTGTTTGTAAAGGGTAATATGCACATGGTTGCCCGTGAAGGATTATATGCACATAGTTGCCATGCAGTCGCTGATTGTAGGTCAAAATATGCAGACATGATAAAAGCGGTAATGTATATATGGTTGCAAGCGCATGAAACGAAGGCAAATCTCCGCGTGGTCGCCAGCTGTGAAGCTATATGCTGTATCCGCATAGTGTCAGACTATGAAGTTACAGGCGGTTTTCACGTGGTTGCCAATATTGTTGTTAGAGGTAGCCACAGTACTCTCGTAATTGCCAGACCGAGTCCTCATAGTATTTGGTTGTGTCATTACGTTGTTCGATGCCAGAGTTATGGGAATAATGTCGGCAGCTTGGTACCTACCTACTGCTATCGTCGACATTTGTAACTATGTACCTATGTGCCGCTAAAGTCCATATGTTCACCCATGGTGAAGGGTAAGATGCACATGGTTACCGCATGGTCTGGTTGATTATGGGCAGTTGCCTATAATCCAGATTATTAATTTCACGAAGAGCCTCTTCTGCAACACAAAGATAATAATTTGAATGTCAGTAGCATAGCACACTGAATTTGGCCCCACTTTTATGTTTTTGAGTTTTTTTTTATTTATTTGTTCGTCGTTTGTTCGTTAATATTCGAATGTAAAAATTGTTTGATCGTCTTTTATTTATTTATAATTAATTAAACAAATGTTCACCCTTAAGTTAGCCCTCCTGCAGAACTCCCACAGTGACTAGAGACCTCAAGCATCTATGACCATTAACTTCAACTTTATGGATCCTGTTACCCAAATAAGAGATAAGAAGATCCAAAGCAGTGTTCCTAATTCCATAGTGATACGATTTCCTGACTAATGTTTCATGAAAAACGCAATCGAATGCTTTATACAAATCATAAAATCTTCTTATGTATCCAGTTTATCTTCCCAAGCTCTAAATACAATCTAATAGTTCAACAGCAGCATCAGTTGTTGAGCTACTTTTTCTGAAGCCAAATTGATTCCCGTGTAAAATATTGTTTTCACTATGAGTTTGTAACTAACTTAGTATAATTTTTTTCAAAACTTTTATTGATAGTGGGTAACACTGAAATAGATCTATTATAAGTGGGGTCAGGTGAGCTACCTGACATTCACCAACATACACCACATGCAATGCACCTACCTATTGAAATCCAAAGCAAACCGTGATGCAACTACGCCAATAATTAATTTAGTTACTTGCACAGATTTCTTAACACCAAGAGCATTGAATGTATTGACAACGTGGTCACACGCTGTTAAGAGTTAAAGCTTGCAGACTATGAAGGTACATGCGGTTTCTGCGTGGTTGCAAATCGTCGCTAACATATAGCACCAAGCTCTGATTTTTCAAAAGTTATTTATTTACATTAATTTAAGAATTTAAAGGATGATCCACCAATCTTGTCTAAACCAAGAGTATGGAGGGTAGAGATAAGGAGTGTTATCTCATATGGTAGAAAATTGAAAAAAGTGTCCAGCATAAGCTGTAAATAACAGTTCAAAAACCTTCCTGAATGGCGCTGGTGTAGACACAGGGTATGGTATGAATGTAGCAATTGTGAACGAATTGAAGTACGCCGAGTTAAAAAAAATAACATTATTGTCACTACTTGCGTATTACAAAATAATGTAGTAAATATATTTTATTTTCTGAACTGTGAATAGTACGTTTATTGATTTTTTATCATTCAATTTTATGAAAAAGTGTGTGTATTGATTTTAAGAAGTTTACTCTGATGCTAATGTGGCGCCACCCTAATTTAATGCATTTCAACGGACACTTTTCATGTACACAGATGATACTCCTTACCTCTACCCTCCATAACCAAGAGCCCATACAAAGTGGACGATTTCCAATTATACAATAGCTCTACCTAGCGGAAGAAAGTAACTGAAGTAAGTACTAAACTGATTATTGATAGAAAAGGTTATTGCCATACCTCATCAGTTAGGTAACTGCTTACTTCCTTTCTAGCCAATACATTCTTAAAACCAGGCCATCCATTTTCTTTTGGTCCTCTACTCTTCGTCCGTCTGTATCTCCGTTAACTTCCTTACAACTTTCTACATTAGTATTAAACATTAAAGTGCATTTTATAACATTAAAAACGTTTCCTCCGAATAGTAGTACTTTCAGCCTTTCTTCCCTCCAATACATGTTCACCAGTATCTATGGTCCTAAAAAAAAGAAAAATTAACTTCATCCTCTCTGAGTAAAAGTGTTCTGTGGTTCTGCTTATGCTGTTAAACTGTCACGTTACGCTGTCAGTTTCAGTTAGAATATCAACTGAATCAATCAACATTAGTGTTATTATGTTATATATCGCCACATATTTAGAATAAAATATTCTGGCAGTATCTCCTTTTATGTTACACATTTTTCTGAGGTAAATTTTTAATGAACCAGAGGTATGGACGAGTTACAAAAGTCTTTAAACGAGTACGAACAACAGGTATCAAGAACAGAACACGGATAACGAAAGCAAACAACTGTTCCTAAAAGATTATTACTAGTTTTTATATTTCCAGCTATGTATGGTTAACAGCACCCTTGAAAATGTTAATGATGACAATGAACGTGAATCTATACTGAGTTTGCAATCAGATTTGCAACAACTTATTCAATTGACTAAAGAGAACCTTGAAGCTTTATTACCTAAGGAATCCACCTCTTCAGTTAATCAAAACAAAGATGAATTGGATGATGAGTACGCTTTATTTCAGGTAATAGACAAGTTTAATCAGTATTAAAAACATGTATAACTACAGTACTAATACAGACTAACTACAAACAGATAGTAGAGAATTTAAATATTGATTTATTTCACTGAAAATAAATCAATATTTAAAGTGTTAAAGTGTTAAGAAGACTGTGCAAGTAACTAAGTCAATTATTGGCGTAGTGCATTGAATGTGGTGTATTTCCTTACCTAATGACACATTGTAAGAGCATTCCTTTATTTAAGTCAGGTAGCATGCCTCACCCCACTAATTATAGATCTTTTTCAGTGTATTATAGTATTATTATATATATATAATTAAAATAAATCAGTTACAGACTCATAGTGAAAACAGTATTCTACACAGAAATTAATTTTGCTTCAGAAAAGGCAGCTCAACAACTGATTGCTGGTGTTGAACTATTAGATTGTATTTAGTGCTTGGGAAGAGAAACTGGATGCATAAGAAGTTGCGTTTTTTATGACACATTAGTCAGGAAATTGTATCACTATGGAATTAGGAACACTGCTTTGGATCTTCTTATCACTTATTTGGGTAAGAGGATCCATAAAGTTGAAGTTAATGGTCATAGATTCTTGGGATCTCTCGTCAGTATGGGAGTTCCGCAGGGCTTGATTCTCGAAAATAAAACAATATTTAAATTCTCTAACCAACTCAATTCTTTGAATATATCTGTAATAATAGGAATTAGGTTTTTAAACAATAAAATAGTTTAAGAATACTTATTTAAAAGAAAACTGGCTTTAATATTATTCCCCTAATACATGCAGGCTGAAATGGCAAAGAGTGGTGCCTACGAAGAAAAAAAAGAAGCTGATGCTGCTGATGCAAACAGTGATGACAAAGACAGTGATATTGAGGTAGTGTAGTAGAGTAATTCCTTTTTTAAAATAACAATTTGTAATATTTTTGTGCTGACTTTACAAATATACATAATAAGAAAACTAGGTACAGGCAATACTTCTGCTCGTTTGCCCCTATACAATAAAATAAATTAAAAAAAACTCCCAAACCAATATTTGCAGATCATACAAATATTTGGACCAACCCAGAAATCAAACCTGAGATCTCAAGCACTGCAACACTCAGCAAGGTCATATTATTACCATGTTGTGCAATGTACTGTTAAATATTAGTTCTGATTTATAACAATAAATGATCTCGGTACTACATAATCTGTAGCTGGATACAGGCAGGGAGGGACAAGGAGAAATGAAAAAAGTTAGAAGAGACCTACACCAGTCCCTATTAATGTTGAAACTAACATTGCCAATAAAAGAAAATAATTTTGATATTAATATTTGACCAATAAAGACTGTATTATTATTATTAAATACCAACTGAACCCCACGGTGCTACACGCGGTATGACAATAACCGCTGGGAACGCTGTGAGGCGAAGCTAGTATCTTTATAAATTGTGGCCTATGCCTTATTCTGATGTATAAGCAACATTATATTTATATTTAGCTATATTTATTATTGAGTAAGTAAAACTTCTAAGTTGCTGATGTAAATGGATTGTCACTTTCATTAAGTAACCTGTGTGTAAAGAATACCCTATGTTATCCTCAAGAATCAAAGTACCTGCATCCACACACAGACTGACTTACTTTCGAATTTATAATATTAGTATGTAATATATACATACAAATATAATAATAATTTAAATATCACTGATAGTTTAAAAGATGTTAAAACAAATTGAACATTTATTGAAAATAAAGAATAGATGTTTTGTTTATTTTAAGGATGATTTGTCTACCCTCCTGGGCATGAAGTGTTCTGTCTACCACACACATAAATGGGGTGGCCAACCCAGTCTATACAATGCCATGGTTAGTGCCATTGTGCCCATGCAAGAAAATATTGAATTCAATGATCTGCAGGTTTGTGCACACTTTTTTATTTTTTTTTAATTTGTATTTATTGGATATGTATCAACAGCGTATATGTAAATAAATGTACAATTTCTTTTATTTATTCCTTTTTCTCATTCAAGATTCTAGGATGGTTTTTATTTTTTTATATTTGAAAATGAGGTACTAATTTTACAAAGTTAAGTTGCTGTTGCGTACATAAATATTAAGGTACACAAAATGTAAAAGTGGAATGACATTTTAGAACCAAACTAATCAGTTGAAGTGATTACCCTCGGTGATTATAAACAATCACCGAGGGTAAGTAAACGACGACGCGGTCTGTACCTGGATGGGTCAAGACCGCTGGTGGCATGTTACAATGAGCGTCTCCGTGATTCCGAGGTCACGTTAAGCAGTCGGTCCCGGTTGTTATCATAGGATAACAGTCGTGAAGCTTAGTTGGAGGCCTTTGGGCGGCTTAACAACATCCAACGGCAAGATTACGTAGGCACAACATTGTCTTGCCAGTCCCCAACCCGCACTTGGCTAGCGTGGGGACGTATGGCCTTAACTCTCTCCTGAGAGGAGACCCTAGCCCAGAAGTGAGACATTATGGGTTGTTGACGATTTGATGAAGTGAATTTATGGATATAGAATAAATGTATGTTGATATTGGTGAGATGATAGTCATTGAAAAGTGTAGAGAAATAATTTCAAGGTTTAATATTTATTTATTGTTACTAAGTAACAAATAATTTTAATAAAGATCTTAAAGTTATAGTCTTTTATGATATGTTTTTATGACATTGCAGGTTCGCGTTCTATTTACTCATCCAACTCACGCTGAAATGTTACCCTGTCCTTTTTTCCTTGATGGAGAATGCAAATTCAGTGATGAACAATGTAGGTGAGTTTGATGAACTTGAGGTCTTTATCTGTACTAAAACATGTCTAAATAAATCACTAACATTTTAATTTGTATAACTCTTGTTGTAAAGCTTTTTGTAAAATGAGAAGTCCACGTGTAAATTAAATTCGCATCAATAGTAAATATATAATAATATAAATATTTCGGACATCTAACACACAACGCCATCTACTACCAAGCTAAGCAGAGCTTGTATTATGGGTACTAGACAACTGATATATATACATACATTTTATTTGTAAATACATAGAAAACACCCAAACTCTGAAAGATATATTTACATTTGGTCCGACTGGTAGCGTATGCAGTCGTATACGCTACCACTACGCCACCGAGGCAGGTTTAAATATGTGTTTAGTTTCAAGTACTTCTATTTTTTTAATGCTGTTTTAGATATTCCCATGGTGCAATTGTACAATTATCAGATTTGAAAGAAGCAATAGAACCAGATTTTAGTACTTTAAAAGTTGGAAGTAGAATACTAATGAAAATAAATCCACCACAAGATGAGGTAAAACTGTGTTTCAGAAAAAATAACAAAGTAATGATTTGTTGTCTGCATGCTTGGACTATTGTTAATTTTCACTTGATTTCAGGACATTAGTGTAACTAAAAAATCAACAGAAAAATATCACTTATGGCATAGAGCAATAATAACAAGTTTGGATCCAGAAAAGAAAGTCTGTTTGGTTAAATTTGAACATAGCATTACTGGACAGAAGCGAAAATTAGGGTCTGATGAATGTAGTGTAAAGATTGAGGACATATACCCAATCGACAGTAAGTATCCAAAAACATTATTCTATACATGAAATAATAATTATAATATAGTATATCATAATTATTTCACTATTCGTAGATGCAGAGGATGTAGACAGTGATACAGATGACAGCTTGAGTGACACAGAGTACCCAAACACCAAGACTAAATGTGTAGAAACATCCCATAATAGTCAAAACCTTTTGATTGAGAAAAGCCTTCAAAATCCGAACAACACTCCTATTGGAGAATGGGAAAGACATACCAGAGTGAGTATGTATTATTTCTTACTACAGACAACTAAGCCTGTAAGATGGTATTATACAGAAAGTTTTTTTTTTCTTTTATTTTTTTTTTTTTGGCGACGTAATCACTTCGTGACGTAGCCCTCATTAAATAAATAAAAGAAAATTTTTTTTTTTTTCGCCACGACTCTATTTCAGCATTGCGAGTTCTATTGAATAAAGGCTACTGTAACTAAATTTGTAAAAAGTTATTTCATAAGCAGATCATTATGTTCATGATTGGAAATGAAATAATAGAGCCACAATGATTTGGGCACTTGTAATGTTCACACCTTAATATATCTATTGCCACGAGTTCTAGAGTCTCCAGTTGCCATATGATAAAAAAATTACTAGCAAAATATATCATGGGCTTATTTGTCAGTGACTATGGATAGTGGTCAATATAATTGCTGCTTCAACAGTAATAAAATATTATTATTTTTTATCAGGGTATAGGTTCAAGGTTGATGTTGGCAATGGGTTACGTGCCGGGCACGGGGCTCGGTGCCGCTAGCGACGGTCGAGTGAAGCCGGTTGAAGCGCGAGTATTTCCTGTCGGAAAGAGTCTCGACCACTGCATGGCTATTTCAGAGAAAAATGCCGCGCAAGATCCATTAAAGGTTTTTATTTATTACTTGTATTTGTAATTATTGTTGAATAGCTATCCTATCGACTTCTGTTGGACTAAGCGTGATGTTTTATAGTCCTCGACAAATGGGCTATCCAATACAAAAAAAATCGTTCACATGTAATATCGTGACCAAGGGCAATATGGATTCATTTTTATTATGAATACTTTGAATAAATCGACGTTAACCAAATGACTTTAAAGGAAAAAAGTTGTTTTTTTTTATAAATTAAAATAATTGTTTTTAACTTTTTTTAATAGGTGGAACAAAGATTGAAAAGATTACAAAAAAGGGAAGAAGAAAGAAATAAAAGGAATTACGAGCGTGAAAAGGAGAGAGAACGACGAAATGTATTTAATTTCCTCAATAAAACTTTAGGTGACAAAGCTGAAGAAGTTCCAGAAGTTGAAACATCTTTGAATGTGAAGCAATCAACTAGCAAAGACCTAAATATAGAACAATTCAAAATAAGCGAGGATAAAAAGAGAATAGAACGTGAAATAATAAAACTAAATAGTTCTTTAATAAAATACCCATCAGGCTCGAACGGCCACAAAAGTATTAATATACAAATCACAGAGAAGAACAAAGAGCTTACGAGCCTTACGCAAAAAGAAAAGCAAATAAGTAAGGAACAGGCACACAGGAAGGATAAACAGAAAATGACTGTGTTTTAATGATGAGCAATATGCATAGGAACAATTAAAATGTTATAATTATGTTAATAATTGATGTTTTAACCATTAAAAGTTTAAATCTAAATGTTTTTTTAATAGCAACAATAATACAACCAAAACTAATAAATCTATTACTGCATAAAGAAAAGCCTGCTTAATTAATTGAGAACGATGTCTGTAAAAATGACGGAGTTTTTATTGCTTTTTAATGAACCGTTTTTAATGAATCTACCGTGGGATAGCTACGCTTCGGCATGAATGCGCCGGCTCGACCGGAGTGATACCACGGCCTCACAGAAAACTTGTGTGAAATAGCGCTTGCGCTGTGTTTCACCGAGTGAGTGAGGATACCGGAGTGAGTGAGGATACCCAACCCCTCTCCCCATCCCCCAAAGGTTGGCAACGTACTAGTGACGCTTTTGGTGTTGCGGGTGTCCATGGGCGGCGGTAATCGCTTACCATCAGGTGATGCGTCTGCTCGTTTGCCACCAATTCAATAAAAAAAAAAAAAAAAAAAAGAAAATACACAAATTTTGTTAAAAAAAATTGATGGTCTTTTCTTTCTTATAAAAACAAATATATGAATCACAAATTGACAATCGATTACTGACACAAATTTAACTATTTCATAAATTTTATCATCATTTTAATAGGTACGGCTTTTTGTTTTTTGAGATCAGACTCGAAAAGTATATCAATGATAATAACTGCACGGTTGGCCTAATGGTTTAAGCAGTCGCCACGCCGCTTACTACTGCGCTGAATGCTGTGGGTTTAATATCCACACAGGACAACGCTTTGTGCGATTCACAAATTGTTGTTCTATCTACGTGGTTCTATGTGCACGTTTAATGTGACTTTAAATGTTTGTAAAGTCCCCTATGATACAGGATTTCACGCTAATGCGAAGTTATGTTATACCTAAGATTTGTATCCTACTAAAATTATAAACGCGAAACTTTGTGTGAATCGATTTTGATTAAACTTTACAATAATATAGCTTACTAGCGGTCGCCCGCGGCTCCGCCCGCGTGGATGTCGGTTACCGCTGCAAAAAGCCTACCCAGGAAAGACACAGTCAGCAAAATGGCCCAGGTCAATTCACAGACACCGATACTATCATCGAAGACGCTGTCATAATCCGCAGGCTGCACAGATTGTCTTTCTCTGGATGTTAAAGTTGTTAATGAGGAAAATATTTAAATGTAATTAATACTAAGTTTTCACTTCTGCCGGCAGTCCCCGAGTGCAACTCGTTGTTTTAGGATAGATAACTAAAGCGATTATTGTAGAGCTTCTCTATAAACAACATTAGAAGTTAAATTATTTTCAGGTAACAAAATATACTGATGGTCGGGAGCCCCGACCCGTGATAGGGCAACGTAAAGTTGCCCATGCGTAAAACATATTTTAATTTTGCCATAACTTCAAAACCAAACGTCCAATTTTTATCATTCAAAGACCAAATATTATCTACATAAACTGTAGTTAGTGATGAAATAATTTATTTTGATAAGGATTGATAGCATGAGTAAAATAAACGCGTTTAAATGTAAAATTCAAGATTTTTAAATTAAAAATGGTTGTTGTACCTCACTCGACATAGATAGGTGTAGTGTGTCACGGACTTTTTTGTAGATATTTATAAGATCTACGATTAATTAGAACATTTTATGGTTCTATCTTTTATAGTATCGGCAGCGTACGCAAACTAAGTAACTTTTCTGGTTGATTTTTTACACCTTGTGTCCGAAAAACCCAAATATCTTACGGAACCCTATTATAATAGGGTTCCGTAAGATATTTTCAAAATAAAATATAGCCTATGTTACTCAGTGATAATGTAGCTTTCTAATGAAAAAAGAATTATTAAAATCAGTACAGTACTTTTTGAGTTTATTCGTTACATACAAAAATACAAATCTTTCCTCTTTATAATATTAGTGTAGATTAGTGTAGATAGTGTAGATGTAGATACATAATAACACATAGGCTACAAGTTAATAAGATACTAGCTTCGCCTCGCGGTGTTGCCCGCGGTTATGGTCGTACCGCGGGTAGCACCTTCTTGTAATGGTTTTGTTTGGTTTTCGATAACCTACTATTTATTATCTACTGTACCGTTACAGTAACTTCACTTTTATCAAGGTAAATAGATTTGTTGGTATTTTAAATAAAACACGCGAATTTCGTCTGGTTGCTTGACACACTAGGTCTTTGATACCTGTTCCTGAATACAAGTGGTAATTTTGTTTAAGGTCACTAATCTCTATTTTATGATTTCTTCCTTTAATGTACTGATTAGCATCGCTTTTCTCTATGGTTTTGCTTAGAGCTGATCAGACACAAGCAAATAACATCCATCTCACCATCCAGTGTGTGGTACGAGATCGAGGGATATTTCAAATTATATTGTACATATCTTATTTTATTGATCAACAACGAGCTGTTAGCTAGCTTCGGCTAGGTACAGATATGAGACCTCGACCTTTTAGAGCTTATACTCCTCAATTCATCCATATAAACAATATATTTTACCTTCAATTCTCTTCCCTTTTTACCTTCCGTTTCCAATTTTCCCATATTTGATTTCCAGAGCCCGGGGAGCGGCAAGTCCAGTGCTGCTATGGTATTGTTTCTTCGACAAAAATAAAAGTTTTCATGAAAATGCCCGTAGTGTACTTATATGCAAACAAAAGACTCGTCAAGATAATTGTTATGAATAGTAGGTATATGCCTATTAAACTAAAACAATGTGATCAGATATTTTTAAGACTATCAAATCACATTCGTCATTATAATTTGCCAAGTAAGTTCCGACATAACCACATGTGGTATTTTGGCACAGAAAAAAAAGTTCAAGTTCAACCGAAATTCTTAATATTTTCGTAGACCCACCGATATTGTGAGTAATTGATTATTAGAATTATCATGAGTCAACGCATCATATATCTGCGATACGCCTGTTATCAGTTTTATGCAGGAAGTAGTGATGAATCATATGAAGTGCTTCGATTCCTTTATATTATACCAATAGGGTATTGACCTTTCGTGTTCTCTTTAATATTCTTTTCTGTCTACTTCTGGCACTGATCATTACATATACAACTTCTTTTTTTTTTATTGAATGGGGAGCAAACGAGCAGACGCATCACCTAATGGTAAGCGATTACCGCCGCCCATGGACACCCGCAACACCAAAAGCGTCACAAGTGCGTTGCCGACGACCGGAGGGGTTGGGGCATGGGCCTCCGGTATCCTCACTCACTCGGTGAAACACAACGCAAGCGCTATTTCACACCAGTTTTCTTCTTAGCCTCAAAGGGCCATGCTTCAACTGGTACTATACTAAATCATAATGATGATACATAATTACGGTGACAACAGAAATTATAGCGTAAAGGAATCCACTAGAGTGAAATAAACATTGGCCTTGATATACTCGTACCTAAAGACCGTCACTATATAAGTACCTAATACTATTACGTCACCATAATACCTATGTGGAAAAATATGGCAAGACGCTAAAACATATATTATAATAATAGCTGACGTATGTGTTCGTTTGCTATCCATACTTATATTATAAATGTAAAATTACATCTGTCTGTCCTGCTTTCACGGCCAAACCGCTGCACCGATTTGAATGAAATTTGGCATGGAGATACTTTGATTCTTACGTTGTTTCTAACCTAGTGCGGAAGAATTCAACTCTCCTCTAATAATTGACACCTTAGTCAAATTAGTTACTTTATATTTAACTAGCTGACCCACGCAACCTCGTTTGCGTCTCCTATTGCCCGTGTAGTGCTCCGCTCCTATTAGTATTAGCGTGATTATATATAGCCTTTAGCCTTCCTTGATTAATGGGACTATCCAACACTGAAAGAATTTCTCAAATTGGACCAGCGGTTCCTGAGATCAGCGCGTTCAAACAAACAAACACTCTTCAGTTTTATAATATTAGTATAGATTACTACTTACTACTACAACTTTTTATTTAACAATTACTCTGTATGAAAAATGTACTAAATACATAGTTATGACGTCACTGTTTTGGACTAGAGAAAGCGAGAACACTGTATGATATAGCTAAAATGTGTATGTTAAATAGTTCATAAGTTGTATTATTTTTATGAGGGCGACATAATCACTTCATGACTAAGCCCTCATTACACAAATAAAGAAAAAAAAAAAAACTCCTATACACCAGGTTCAACAGCAGTGACCCACGAATACACTGAGTTAGAGACACCCTGGAAGTCCCAGGAAAAATTACTTGTCTTGCAACCCGTAATCTTGTCTGCTCACGACAGTTGTACTTTCTCGTATCAGTATAAGTTTTTTTTTAAATATGCTGCCGCGTTAGGTATATATACTGTATCGCGAGATACTTTACAACACACTTAGATGAAAAAGACACAAAGAACACCCAGATTCAGTACAACAATTTGTGGATAACACAAAGTGTTAGTCCATGTGGGATTTGAACCCTCAACACAGCTTAGTGCAGTAAAAAGCGGCGTAACGACCGCTTAACCAATACTTCAACTGTGCAGTCTCAAAACATAAAAAAGCCATATGCTTGTATTTCATCTTGGCATTCTTAAACACTGTGGTTGTAACATGTCAATAACGCAAATATAAATGACAAGAATGTCGAAGGCTCGCCGGAAATGCCTTGACATTAACGACACTAAAATTAATATCCAAAATTATAGGAACTGGTTTTCTAATATGAATATACCAGAAATATGTAATGTATCTTTATACGACGAACGAAGGAGTTTATAAAGAAACTTCAATTTAATTACAAATTTCTATATTTACATATGTGATGTTTAGTTTAAAATAAGCGTACATGGCATAAAATTACAATTAATGTATGACATATTTTTCTATAAATTAGATATTTGTACTATCAATCAATATTAACAAAGTACTTAAAATGTTAATGGGCGTGTGACTAGCAAATAACATTTGCTGTATTTAATAGTTACCAATTAGTTATAGTGACAGTGGGTCAGCGGATTCGCCAATATCTACTCAATATTAACACAATACCTACATTAGGTATTTACTGTGTCTTCGTAACTAATTTTGTCATATTCCACTAACAAGCGTTATTAACAGTGATGCATATTAGATATTTAAGAAAGGTACAGTTTATTTAAAATTGAGTATAAGATATTAATTATTTTAAAATGTAACTTTTGCATTGACATAATTTAAATAATAACTACTAAAATCCTTAAAATTGCTACGTGAGCAAGTTATTTGTACTTTTTCTTTGTTTCATAAAGCGATGACGTCTACAGAAGTACTTGCCAATTAAGTAAAAATTAGAACTAAACTCTTTAAAAAATTGGCTAATGGACCCACTGTACGCACTTCCCGCGACCTTCCCTAGGCGGCGCTAGTGTGAGCGTCCCGCGTCCCGCGAGCGAGCGAGCACGCTGACGTCACCGTCTGTACCAGCGTTTGTAACAATACTAAATGTATAGTTATCATCTAATTATATGCGTATGCATTGAAAGTTTACTTACTATAAACAATTTCCTACACAAATTCATCACAGAGATTTTGTTATATTCCTCATTATGACACCTTATTACCGTCACCATCCATTCTCGCTCATACATCCGTTTGATTTACAGTTATTTTAATATCTATATATTACATTAGACATAATGCAATAGAGAGTGATGAAGTAAAGAGAGACGTTCTTTGTACTAAACTAAATATAAGTACACTCTTGTGAGACTCTTCGCAACGCCATGCAATAATTACAATGTGATTGATTATGATGAGAGTACATTTGTGATGTCTTTATTACGTGTGTTGTGATATTTGCCGCTTGTACAAACTTTTATGATAATACGTATACAACAATTAAAGTCTCGAATACAACAAATATGACTACGTTTCTCATTAGATTCGCTCAATGGTCTGTTATATATAATTTTAATTTCGTAGCGAACTTTCGTGGAATACGGACCAGATTATGACAGAGTCCGGGTTATATTCTTATATATTATCAATGCGTACTTATTATTTTGTCTTGTTTTCGTAAATTAACGTTTCAGTTAGTTAATATAAGAAATGGTGAATGCTATAGCGTCGTACGCAGTCGGCTGACGACGCAGGCCAGGAGCGCGTCCACGTTGTCGAACACGGGCACTCCGGAGCGTCGCGCTAAGTCGGACAGATAGTGGCGACCTCGGTTGTAATCCTTGACGGCGACCTCGCTGTACTGTAAAACAGCGCAATCATATTTATGCATATAGGTAAACACAGATTGCACTTGATAACTTACATATTGATAGATAACGAACAAAATTGGCTCATTGTGGGTATTACCTACCTATATAGACTTCTTAAATGCTTGTATATTTCAGTTTAATATTATGTGGTTCGTTTTAATATGCTCTGCATTGAATGTTATGGACATCTCAAAGTATACTCATAGGCTTTATTCACACTCATTTTTAACAGACTTCAAAGGAGGAAGTTTCTAAATTTGACTATATATTTTTATGTATGTTAACCTCAGAACTTTTGACTGTGTGAACAGATTTTGATTATTCGAAAGTCGGTGCTTCCCTTGTCTTCCCATTTCAGTTTGGTTCAGTTCTTGAAGTCGGCTTTTTCTTTGACATTTTTTATTACTTTTAGTTCTTTAACGATACTATGTTTTCTTTTGTTATAGAATGTAAAACCAACTTACATTATGAGCTTTTTTTGGATCCATAGGTTGCACTAAGAGCACTGTGGCCGTCGGCCGCAGTCCCATATAATGTGCGGCTAAAACCATCGCCGCGAAACAAGGAGAATCCGCACTCATTGCGAACACTAACACCCGCGACCCTAACAACAAATCTTCATCGTACGTTCCTGTTATTAAAAAGAAAAATATAATTTATTAATCATTATAAAGCGAGGAAATAAAATTGCAAACTTTTAAGCAATCAAGTTTTGGGTGAAAAATATTGTTCAGGGTTTCATCACTATCAAAGCGCATTGACGCGTGCCTATCGTAGTCTACAACTGGGTTTAGGCCTCTCCCATTGCACGCCACCTGATCGATTTTAAAATTACTTACTTTTATCTACAAGAAGCATTGTAAATAAGATTTAAAATAATACTTTTTGATGATTAAAAGTTGTTCATAAACGGGTTAATTGTTCTAGGTTAGTTCAATCAGTCACTCTCATATATTGTACTTTTTCTCTTCGGAACCTAATTTAATTATACTGAAGAATGAACGGATATAAGTTCTTAGGTATATTATAATTGTAATAACGCGCTATCTCATGTGGTGAACAGTTAACCGATTAGCTTCTGTAAAAAGTCATGTGCTGTGATTATAAACATGACAGCGGTAGTTTTGATAGCGCGATTAGTATATTATCGATTGTTATCTATATTGATAGGACCAAAAACAAACATGGGAAGAAATCGTGTAACTAAAGTAGGTACTTATAAATTTCGTATTATACGGCACAGTATTGAAATGTAAATAAACACCAAAAATCCTTAGAAATATTAAATACATTTTTGAAAAGGATTATAAATATATATATTTTAAAAATTATAGAATTACGATAAAGGGATTAATATATAATTAATGCCTAAATCGTAATTCTCATATTTATCAAAGATTGTTAAGGCACGTAATCGATTATTTTATCTCGTGTCTGAGGCTACGTACAAATGTAAACTGCCGTCATCGCTCAACGTGGTGTATAGTGGTAACCCGCAACGACACTGTATCCCGATTAACCGTATCGGTTCTATTTCAGTAAATTTGCAATCGTCAATGCGTAGGTACATATAGTGGGTTGTTCTTTGACATCTAAAATGAATTTATCTGTCAACCGTATCAAAATGCATGTCAAACGGATTTTGGGGAAGCGTCGCTTGTGCATCTACGGGAATTTAAACTTAGTATATGTTGTTTTCAAGGTAGTAGAGCCACGCTAATTACATCACGAACGGGCCGGGTCAACCGGAGCGGTACTACCCTCGCACAGAAAATCGAAGTAAAATGACAGTGTTTGTGCCGTCGTCGGTGAGGGCGAGACCGGAGGTCTGATGATTCAGAAGTATCACTAGGCCGCCACGGATTGTGTCATCATGCTGCATTCGCAATGAGTACGGTGACCACCACTCTTGGATTCTGCTTATGTTTTCATTGAGGCAGAGTAGTATACATAAAATAAAGTCCTCAGGGTGAAACGTTATCTATTAGTGCATGCAAGTGCAAGTATTTTTTTAATAACAATATTGAGCAAACGAGCAGACGTATCACCTGATGGTAAGCGATTACCGCCGCCCATGGACACCCGCAACACCAAAGGGGTCACAAGTGCGTTGCCGACCTTTGGGGTATGGGCCTCCGGTATCCTCACTCACTCGGTGAAACACAGCGCAAACGCTATTTCACACCGGTTTTCTGTGAGGCCGTGGTATCACTCCGGTCGAGCCGACCCATTCATGCCGAAAGTAGAGAGGACAAACCTTTGAAAGGCTGCGGCGTGACATCCTCGGAGACGGTGTAGAAGTCGGAGGCGCTGAGTCGGTCGGTGCGGTCGGCGCGGTCGGTGCGGTCGCGCAGCTCGACGCCGTCGGGCAGGTCGGGCAGGTCGGGCAGGTCGGGGGGAGGCGCGAGCGCGGCGCGCGGTTTCTTGTCGCGGCGCGGCGACTCGGGGTGGGCGGGGGCCGCGCGCCGCGCCGCCGTGGAGAACATGCGCGTGTAGTCGTTGGCGCGCGCCACCACCACCGACAGGCCCTCGCGCCGCAAGCTCTCCTCCGGCCGCGTGCTGCAGCTCTGCGGAACGCATACCGCTCGTTATAACTGATCCACTTGGAACTATCAAACCGAACATTACAATCTAAATATTTACAATAGGGAAGATGACAGTGTCGTAAATTAATACCGACATATCCTTCATTGAAAGGAACATTAAAAAATATCTCACAAAATATAATTATGACAGCTTTTCATTTCTAGTACAAATTTTAATAAACATTGAAAAATATTGGTCAATTGAATGTTCTAAAACAGTGACGTCACAAGTTTGTGTTTAATACATTTTTCGTACAAATTTATTGTTTTGATAGATGATAAAAAGTAAGAAATTTTACTTAGGTATTGTCTACCCTATTCTTGGGGATTGTATGACCGATTACAGATAAATTCTAAATAGCATAACTGACAGATGGTACGACACGATTTATATGGAATATACGTCACATTTTCTCTCAAATAAGCTATCAAATATCTTTCTGTAACTGGTGAAACAAGTAAAATCTTTACAAATCTGACACGTGCATCACATAAGAGTAGTATGTTAAAATATTAACAACATTATCGATTTCACATAATCTATATTCAATATAATCCGTGTGTTGACACCATCCCTATCCATCCGATGGGTGTCTTAACAGACGACTAGGGGAGCAAACTACGCAAGACACCATCATTACAAGTAGCAAGAAAACTTGAAAGAAACCCTATCTAAATCTGGTCCACGTGGTATAGTAGACCAAAACCCCCTAGCTAAGGAGAGGCCTATGTCTAGCAGTGGACTTTTAAAGGGTATTGATAATACTGATGAATCAAGCAAGTGTTGTAACATCATCACATGACAGTTGTTTGTCAATCTATTCACAACATTATCAATTTGATATGATCTATGAGCAAACGTGTTTGTTCTTAGTTATTTATCATCATATCGAAACTTATACTTTTAACGAAATTTCTTGAAACATTAAATGGTCTATAGGGACGTTAATTATAAATACTGCACGGTTGGCCGAATGGTTACAGCGGTCGCCATGCCGCTTGCTACTACGCCAAGTGTCTTGGGTTCAAATCCCACGCGGTATAACACTTTGTGTGATCCACGAATTGTTGTCCCGAGTCTGGATGTTCTTTGTGTCCGTTTCATGTATGTTTGTAAAGTCCCCCACGACACAGGATGTTTATTCTTAATGTGGGAGTTGTCTTTTTAAATTAAAAAAAAAAAAAAATGTTTAACAAGTTACCGGGAAGGTGCCGCCTAGGTAGACGTCGTGAGTGGGCGCCCCGAGCATGGCGGGCAAACGTTCGAGTCGTCGTTCCGTTCCCGGCGTAAACACCGACTCACCGCTACCGCCTGATGCTGCTCCGCTTTCCTCACCCGCGGCACGATGACCGCCATTCTATAAAATTTCAGTGGTTCTAGAACTTGCATATGTCACAGTAAATACTTTATCAATTAATCAGTCTTTCAAAGTCAACTGATACCTAGACAGGCATCAGTTATCAATAGTTTAATCGAGAAAGACAATGAACGTTGCCAGATAAGTTAAAAGAGATTCAGTGAAAGATATAAAAGATAGTGGAGACATCTGTATATTTTTTTTCTAATCTACATGCAGCTCACTCGATTCTGAGAATAATTACTGATATATATAGATTTATTTATTTTCTTATAAATAGCTTGTAAGTATACAACAATAAAAAAATCAAGAAACTCAAATACTACAGCCGGACCGAAATACATATAAATCTAAGCTAATTTTAAAATGTATTTTCCTAAATTTACAATTAAGGTTTAACTAAAACCTAAGAATTAGTGGTTGAATTAAAGTTTAGCAGTTCTAGCGCCATCCCCTATAGGATGAGGTATACCAAAATCTAAATAATTATATATAACAAATGTATTTATAAGAAGTTGGCCAATTTAGTAAATTGGAATGCTTTATAAATTACCCTCATAGGAAATACGCAGAACACTCAAAATTAAAACTATAGGTTGCCAATTGAAGACATACCTACTACTTGCTATATACTTAACGTAGTGTAGTAAACGTACCTTAGGAATGATTAAGCCAAGTTTCCGTCCATAAGCTTTAAGTCTAGCATTATGGCCATTGAACATGAGCCCGTTAGAAGCCGCTGGCTCTTGTACTCGTGCATCACCCCGCGGCGTCACTCCCGTTACTCCTGATGCTTCTTGTCCATTTCGACTACTCGATTCTGTAAGTCCATTACTGTTAATCTCTATTACTATCTAATCGATATAATCAATCAAATGAATATCATTTGTTAAATTGCATTTGTTTGAACAGAGATACATACTCACGAAGATATGTTTAGCGCGTAATTCGATGAATATTAGATTCAATAGTGAAATAAGTAAACAATCAGATGAATCACTAATAGAAGAGTGCTTTAAATAAAAATGGAAACAGCCGGTACAATAGATAAGAATTGAAAACTTATGCAAGAAATTCAAATGACTGAACTATGAAGCAAAGCCAACAATGGCAATGTTAAGAATTTAAAAAACAGAAGCGCAGCAATAGTGAAATAAATGCAAGTGCAAAGCTAAGTGTATGAAATGTGTGCGCACACGCACCGGGAGCGGGCGGGGTGAGCAAATCACGGAGAGTGCGAAATGCGCGACGGATCCGTGACGTCACTGTCACACTCACGTCCCCGCCCGCCGTCAATGGACTCGCCACTCCGCCTTCAACAAATACCACACCCCTTACTGACTACCCACAACCACAACCACAACATATACACAGTCTAACGGCACAATAACCTGAACCTCATTCAATCATATAATTGTGTGAGTTTACATATAATCCAGGTACAGGAAGCATGAACATCTTGCTTGCTATAATGGCAGGAAGTAATTCCTTTAATTTATTGCCAGAAATATTGAACTCGATATGATGTAACGTGAAAAGCAATTACATCATTCATTTATACATCGTTCATCAAGCTTACAGACGAAACATTTCTATTAAATTACAGCGCTGTAACAAATACAAGTATGCTAGTCGTACTGACCTGCGTCGGCGGCGAGTTCAGCCACACACGCGCAGAACGTTTCAAAGTCAACGGTGTCATTGGCAGGAGGTACACAGCGATCGGCTACTTCCCGAAGAACTCGCGTCACATCTTTAAGGGCGTCGACGGCTTTAGACCTTGGTAGTCGTGAGTTTCTACCGCCCGCTGCATCATAGGTGCGCTTCAGCCGCAGAATGGTGTGACCAAGTGAGTGTCGTGGATGGGTACGCGCGCCCCGTAATACTGCCCGCGCGCAACGCAACGCTGATGGAATGTCCGTGAAGGCCGGTAGCCCGCGCCGCTCCACGGCTTCCTGCAGCGTCGCTCGGGCACGCGACAGTTCCACGTACTCACTGTGCGGTTACAATCGAATGTTATTAAACAGTTTTCTACACACAAACTAACAATTACACGATAACTACATATGTGATTCAGACTTCACAATCACAAGCTGACGTCAGCAATTGGCAAGATTGTAGTTTTTCTAACCTTTAATCGACGTTTTGATTTGTTTGACATGCTAACATAACATCATCACCTTTGTTAGACAATAAATTAAAAGTACGCAAATTTATGATTATTAAGGACTTCCAATTTCATGGTACAGGTGTAAATAAAGTTTAATCTATATCCACATGTCAAAGGAATAAGTATAGAAATAGTTATTGAATACGAAATCAACTGGCACACTCACTGGTCGCTGATGGCTTCATGTCCGATTGTTTGATGCCTCGAGTACGGTCTAAGCACTAACAACAAGTCTCTCGGAGCTGCTGCGAGGTGCGCGGCTTCGACGCTTGCAGCCACGGCGCGAGTCTCGCTATCCAAAACGAACAAAAGAGCTCGAGCTGCAGCTTTCGCGCGATGCTCAACCTCCACCAACTCCATCGACCAATCTTCGACTTGCTGTCAGACAATAAAACTGTCTATTAATCTTTTACAATGCAAGGATTAGAAAATTGCTTCTAAAATAACTTTAAACGTATCTCAAGCAACGGTGTTTTCATTTTCGAACAGGTGATCCGGCTGTTTCTTTTGCCACCTTTCACAAACAATAAATCCAATCTAGACAGCTTTTTGTCATATAGCTCAAACATTCATATACTTTGCCATGCCTCAGGCGTAACTGTAGTAGGGAACTTTCAAAATAATTTAAACGGAAAGAAACTTTGGTCTTTCGATATATCCGGTTGTGTAAAGTTAAAAAATTTAGTGAAAGAAAAGATACAGATAAATACAGATAGATAAAGAGATAAAAATATATATTTACATCATTGTTAGTGATAGTAATCAGACATATTATTTTATCAAAGATAGGTTTTAAGATGATTTTTTTCCAATGACCTCAGTAACATTTTCAATTTCTCTTTGAACACTCGTTGCTTTGAACGTGTGTAAACAAATTTTTACTTGTTTGCAAATCGTGTGTATATTATGTCACCGTAAGATTGTAAAAACCGTTAGATTATAATCTACCTAGCGGGATTGTAAGCTGTCGATAGATTGTCAACTGTCCCTGATTGGTCGATCTTACAGTATCTATAGCTCTTTTCTTATAGCTCTTCAATAATCATAGAGGTTAGGTTAAATATACCTTCTTTGATTATTCACAAATTAATTTTACTGTTACAAAAATTGTAACTAATTCCAAAGCTGTGAGGTATTTTCAACATGAAATCAATTTACAATCACACAAATACTTAACATTCGGCAACAAACGAATTAACAAACCAATATGGCGGCGCGGGACATATTCAGCGTTCTAGATGCGATCCGTCGCATACCATATTACAATTTGACGGTTTACTTCGATAGATTATAATTTAACTAATAAAAATAATACCTTAAATTTTTGGCAGTATCAGTCACAATCTTTGAACGCGAGATAGATTACAATCTAACAGTTTTGACAAACTCACGGTAACATATAGATTAAAACTAAAAAACATGAAAATGCCCCCAGCTGACACACACATAAGGACATTGACTAATACAATTTACTAAGAATTTAATATAATTAGTTGGACCTCAGTAGGAACAAATTGGTGGTAAGAGGTACTTATTGATGTTTGATTACCATGTTCGTCATGTTCTATTTAGTTGTAGTGACATCAAATGAGTATACCGTGCATTCCAAATACTTTAGTCATATGTTACGGTCAAAGTACAGGAAGGGCAAAGTCGACATGAGACTGTATAACACTATATAGGTATTTCCTTCAAAGCTTTTATATACGTACCTTTATTATGTTATCAAAAAGCGTTGTTCAACAACTCTTTGTCAGGCACAACTTTAACCAAACAATATTTCTCAATTTGTTTTCCGATCCCAAAAAAGAGTTGTTTGCCAATTAGATTGTTTCTATTTTTACAATAGAATGGAAAAAAGTTTATTGATTTCAGTATAACATCAATTTGTACAATAATACATAAAAACTGTAATATCTTCTAAAGCAAAAGATCTAAGCTCTTGGTTCGATTCCGCATGGATTTGTTAGTCAAGTTTAAAAAAAATGCTTTAGAAAGCGTATTTTCCGTTTAGCATACTTTCTTCCCTATCAAATTTCAAAACGAATACACCAACTCTAGGGGGGGAAAATTAAACAATGAAGGAATGTGCGAATGTGCGCCATATATGGTTAGTAGGTACTATGCATAGTTTGTATTCCCTCTAACCGCAATTAAGTGTTCTTTCTGTATAATAATTATTATGTTCAACTCAAAAGGTTTTAATACTTTTTATGTCTGTTTTGAATTAATAACATCGGGTCTCAAATACAAATGGTTCTGAATTCTGTTGCACATTATCGTTATGTAAAGTACTAAGAAAATAATATTTCTTTAACAGTTACAGTGTAAGTAACAGTGTTATCTAAAACATTAATCAAAATGTAATTTCAGTTCGACACGAGATGAAAGGTATGTATTTTCTTTATGCCCACGAAGTGGGTTTGAATTACGTAATCTTTGTTTCATATCTCAGCATCCAGACACCGAACCGCCATAAATCAATGTCGTCATCAGTTTTATTCTCAGTCGAACTTAACTTAACAAGACAGTTATATGTTTATCAATATTGATTGCTGTTACGTCAGCATGAAGTATTGTACACAGTTCAAGAAACAAATCTCAGAAAATGTTCCGTCAAAAACAATAAAGTGTTTCCTAACAGAAACTACGCTGATTAATGGCACCAGGTAGGATTACTATTTGTACGTTTTGCATTAAAGTTGTGGTACACTTTAACACACACATAAGTAAAAGAGAGAAAAGCACAGGTGCACAGATGACGCATTTCAAAATACTTACTTTCAAATTATCGTTTGTACTAGTGCCATTATTACATTTCAAACACTGAGTTATGATAAAAATTTTACATTATGGTTTCACTATGTTTGCAGGTACTTCCAAGGAATAAATTGAGATTGGTAAATAGCAAATAGTTGACTAACTAAAACGACATCAAGTAGTTGCATTACAAACAAACCTGTTATTTGTCATTTGATAAGCGACGCAATTTCTATACGCAGTTCTATACGTACGCTGCTCATCATTTTTAACAAGCGCCTACGCTTTATTACAATCTTTAAACGTCTAAAACGCTAAGTGACAAAAGTTTTATGCAACACTAGGCCCGTTGGAACCCTTATAATTATAATATTAAATAATATTAATTTCCACAATTATATTGATAATATGATTTTGTTTCAAGAAGACAACCGTAGTTATAAGTTTATGTAAAAATCTAAATGATTTCAGAAGGTTGCTTTGTAATGGCGTCCAAAAAGGACAATTACAGGTTAAATATAAAAAAACCATTTTATTTATTATATAAATACATTACATAATGCTAACAATATCAGAAAACATATCGGTTCGTTTTATGTACGTGTTGTATCTAATTCCCCAAATCATAGATAAATCTCGATCACGTTCCTTTCAAGAATTATGGACGATAAATGTGTTATCCATTGCAGAGAATCTGAAATATGTTTAATTGTCTTATTTAAGCTTGGTATGAAATTAAGGTTTATAATTAGATTCTGACGATAGATTACAGCTGTCCTTATAAAGATGAATATTAAAGCTACCACTGTGAATATTAATATATAGTCGCCCACACGCTGTTGTCATTATGATCGTACTAAATTATGTGCTGCTTTTTAGAACAGAATCTTGTTTAAGAAAGATCTGCGTTTCATTTTATATTTACTAATAGGTTTGAAACGCGGGAGAGCGATACTTCGGAACAAAGCTATAGTAATTGCTATAAAGCAGTTAAAGCAATTCTGACGTGACGATTCTGGAGCCTAAGCCCCTCTTCACTCTAATTTCTAGAGAAGGAAGACTTAAAAGACTACAACACACTTGTGACTTAAAGTGTCCAATGACGGTGGTACCTCCTCCTTTGCATCCCTATATAATAGAGAACGCTTCTCTCTTCTTCCGAATACGTTAGCCTAATCTTAAAAAACGCGGAATTTGTTTTTTAATGACATTAGTTCTCCTGTTAGTAGGGGAAAATAGGACGCCGCAATTTAAGTTACAAGCAGAAATCGTTATTGCCGCAACAGAGAATTCAAAACCAGTAGCAACTCTGAAGACGATTATTCTTATGAGTGGCTTGTTGTGACAGATAAATAGTAGCAATAGAAAACCTCCCACTATCCAGTAACTTGAATTTTTTGCTAAATTTATTATGTGATAAGTTATTCAGTATAAACTTACAGTCAAAACATTTATTTCAAACTATCAACAAGAATTTCGACCTTGTCCTTGAGCAAATAACACTTATCTCTACTAATACAATAAAGTTTTACTTTTTGTTTGATGTTTGTTTGTTTAGTTGCACTAATCTTTATCACTACTAGTTGGATTTGATCAATAATGTTTGTATTAGTAAAATGTATGTAATTTAAGTTGGGCCTTAGAAGCGGAGTATTGGCCGTAAACGCAGGTAAAACTGCCGGAATGGCTAGTAAGTTACAAAAGGAGACCTGTCGAGGTTGTCAATCAACTTTCGTATAGTAAAAGAAGGAAGTATTTTTTTAATGATTAATAAACCATGATCTTGTATCCAAAAGATATGGCGTGCAATGGGAGAGACCTATGTCGAGCATTAGACTGCGATAGTCTGATAATGATTGTAACAAATATTCACAGTAGTTTCATGCTATTGCGTGATATGTGTCAAAATACATAGTCAGGCTACATTAAAGGTACTTAAGAAATCAGTGTAATCTCTAGTTTATGCGGTTTATCACTGAGTGATTTTATATGCAATTTTGTCATGATCATTTGAATATTTTAGATAAAAGCAGATGCCCTATACTTCCTTCCCACAAAAATGTTGCTAATCTATCTATTATCTATTTATTTTATATATATTATATATAAATGAATTAGTGTTCGTTAAGTCTCGCTAAAACTCGAGAACCGCTCGGCCGATTTAGCTGATTTTGGTTTTAAAATATTTGTTGTAGTCCAGGGAAGGTTTAGGTGAATAAATATAAAAAAAAGGATTTTCGAGAGGAGAATCAGTAAAGAATGTTACAAAAACGGGGGAAAGTTATTACGCTACTACGAGACGTAAACGAGGTTGCGTGGGTCAGCTAGTAAAAGTAATAAATATTGTATAGGCGTACATAGAAAAACATACCATAACTTAAGTGATCTTTACTTACCGGATTGAAATACGTGATGCCCATCTTTTTCAGTATCGGAATGGCTATGTCTGATCTCCAAGTAGTTGGGTTACAAGACCCGCCCAGGAACACCTCGCAGGGCGGAGGTGAAGCCTCGCTGCCTGCAAAACACCACACGTCTTAACATAAAACTTGTTAAAATTAGTTTATTGTCTATTCTAGGTAGCAATTATTACCACTAATACACAACAGCCATAAATAGTTCTCATCCCTATTAACATGATTATTCACGTAGCTATTATAACTAACCAAATAAATGTGTTATTACGTCAATAAATAAGATATTTCTATGAAAAAGACCTATTAATTATATGATAAGAACGTTTTTTAAAGTACAACGTTTGACGTTCCACGCATAATAGGATGAGTTGACCCTATTTCCCAGATGAAGTTGAGGCACGCAGAAGAACCACTGTTAATTGTTAACAATTGTACTGCGGCTGAACACGCAACCAATGAACTCAAACCACAGTATGTCAGAGATTGATAAGTGGTCTATACGGACCGGTTCGATACCTTATGTTTTATACATTAAGTCTGAATAATATGCACGGTCAATCTTTGTCAAGTTGGTAAAACCTTGAATACTAGGTAGTTAGGCAGTTAATTTGCGCTATATAACAATATACCACAAGCGATGACAATTAATTAGTATGCAAACATAAAATAAAGAGATATGATAATGGGGTACAAATGTTAATAACTGTTTATACTAGGATTATAACCATGTACAGTATAGATTAGAAAGTATGGATAAGTGAAGTTCCTCAAATCAGAAGTAGGTACTCGTCAGTCATCGATGAGTATCAACTGAGTGGGCTACACCATGTAGGCTGATTGTCGTACTACTTAACACGCCTACTTACATACTCGTGGATTTATGATTACCATAAAAGACTGCGCATTCACCTCCAATAAATGCTAACTAGTTTTCTATTGTATGTCGTGGATCATCAAACATCACATTTGATTATAAATAACAAAAGCTCATAAACAATATTCACCCATGCAATACGAATTAAAATGGCAAAGGACAGCGATTGTATAATTTCCTTCGATTTGAAGATAAATAAAGAAATAATTAAATATAATGTAACGCACAGGTAAGTTATTCATTCATATTTACACTGCAGTTTATAAAACGTGGCCAACCAACACATCAATCCAATTCGGGATATTCGTTCAGTGCCAAAACGAAAACGTAAACACAACGCCAGATCAACAAACGCACTAACATCGTCTGCTTCGCCCGCACTCACGAGATTTGAATAGAATAATATCCTCAATTGTCACAACTTTAACAAGAACTTCACACATGATGTATCATATAATCCATCGTTTAAAATCTATTATCTGCGTCACTCTATAAGTTATAAGATGAGATCGAAGATGTATGAGCAATAAATGAACTTCTTTTAATCTCTTTGCCAAGAAAAAAAATATCTTATTAATCCAACAAGCACAAGTATGCGTAGTATCGTTATTAATAAACTTTTTCATTGATAAAAACCAAATATAAGAATACTGAAACGCACAGGGCACTATCATTGTAGTCGGCGGCATGATTGCGGATGTATCGTGCAGCAGTGTCGGTGTGCACGCTGTCCACCCGCGAACGATCGGCGGCCAACTGGCGTTCGTCCGCGTCTCAAATCTACGCTCAAGTACTAGCCAATTCCGCATTTTAAAATATTCCGTTATTTCTATAGCATACATAAAACATACAAAGACTTATGGTGTTGAGGATACCCATAACTAACTCACAAAACCCGTTTAGTCTTTATATTCGTCCTTAAAGTGACGTCAGCAGTCAATTAACGAAAGTTATAGACGATGCGACTTAAAGTTGTGACTTAGTAAAATTTATTGACTTTGTAATATAAATAGATGAAATTAAAAATTACCTAGATTGTCCAGGGAATATATGGACCAGGTACCTATATAGTATGTGCGAAATTACAAACATATTACTAGTTTTGTATATTAGAACTTTTAATGACATTTGCGCTCATGTTAAGTCATGAACCTATTAGAAAATGTAAATTAATAAGTAAAGATTGCTTTTAAAAGTCGTCATTTGACAGAACAAATCTTCCGGTAGATAAGGAAGCTGACGCTGTATCGTTTGTTTACGTTATATCTGTTAGTTGGAACAGTTCAGTGTCATCAATGTATTGTATTCGCATCATTTGGTGGCCGAAATCGTGGGCGCGTAGTACTCTCCGAGTGAGACGCATCAAAACAGACGCTTCCGTACTCTGTTTATAGTCTGTGCGGAAGAGCCTGGAAGGCCACAACATATTTAATAAGTAAACTCTGCCTTTTATAAACTTACTTTGAAAAGTGGAACTTCTTTTCGATAAATATCACGTTCTGATACATGCTATGTAACACAATGATCCTATCCCAATCTAAAATATTTAATTTTCTAAATAATCTAATGTTACCTAAATAGCGTTTAATATAACTTATTAATTACTTCGACTGCGGCTTCGCTCGCATTTAATCAAAAATATACTATGTTACTTCTAATACCTCCAAGAATGTGTGTACAAAATTTAATGATGATCGGTTAAGTAGTTTTCGCGTCAAAGCGTAACAAACAAACTTACTTTCACCTTTATAATATTAGTGTGATGTGATAGTGTGATGTAATGAAACCAAAATACAGATAGTTCCAAAATTATGTAAGTACTTTACCATTTACAGTCAGAGAAAGATTTATATTTTACTTCTATTAATATAAAGATTAGTCAAGATGCACCAAGAGATTGACGTAAATCCAATTATAACATCTATGAGTGCAAACATATGACTGAACGTAGAAAACAGGGCAATCACATTAATAGCTGAACAATTAAAAACATACATATACGCAATAAGTGATGACCACATGTCCCACGAATGTGAGTTAGTTCCTATTTATTATTATGAATACGTACATCGTACTTTACTGTATGAAGAAAATAAGTACGGTCAGATAATATACTTTTGGTTGATATTTAAAATTAAAAATACGATAGTGAAAAATCGTGAAAATTTTCACGGTTAAATCGCTGCGTTGATTTCAATAAAATTTGGCATGGAGATTTGATTATTAAGGAAGTACATAATCTACTGTATACGACTGACTGAGTAGACAGATAAGAAATGTAGATTCAATCGAGTTTTAGCTAGTGACATAATATTTATAGTTAGTAATTTGTAAATGTTCTTACGTACTAAAGCAGGGACTACCGGTGTTTATTTGTGGATTGGTAGTACCGTGCGGAAAGTTTAGTCACTGTTTTCAAGGGACACTCGACCTTTTATAACAGGAAAATTTCGATGATGCACAAGGACCACTCACAGTCCTTATTTTCGAAGCAAACAAAAGCAATTTCAAATTTCTCACCGTTCACATGTTTAGAAATGGCGTCCTTTTCTTTGAGCTCTTTTTCTATATTCCATTGTGGCGACTCAGGTTTGTTCGATGTCCTGCGAATGAAAACTGAAATTAGAAACAAAACATGATCGATACTACAGTATAATCGGAAAATGATCGAGCAAAAAACGAATTATTTTAAGAGTGAAATTGTAGGGTACGGTCGTTAAAATTCAGTGCATGACAAATGCTTTACTGTTTGGCATTCATGGGTCAATGCACGCGCCAAAGGTAGTTAATGTTGTTCGGCTCAACACCGAGAAAAATCATTTTTACGTCATCAGTAAAATTAACTTGATCACTGTTTGTACTTGACCAAAATATATATATATAAGAGTAATACAATATTATTTTAGTTGGTATATGTCAATCAACTGTACCATAATAGCAGCAACAATTAATCAGAATCTATTATAAAATATATTCCAACCAAAAGTACTGTGTTTAGGTATAATACAAATATATAAAGTAATTACAAAAATAATTGACTCATGGGGAATTTTCTTTTTATTCTAACACGGAAATGTAGTAACGAAGAATCTGGAAGACCTGTTGCGGAAGGAAATGTAGGTCAATATGGATAATTAGCAGAAACTGACTAATGACCGGACTGACTAAGTCTTTAACTACCATGTGTTTTAAAATGTTGCAAGGGTTGTGTGACGAATTATTTTTCTACAGAATTTTAAAATTATGAAAAGTTATGTTTGTAAACGGTACAGAATATGTGGTGTACGGTTATTGGAAGTGTTATGCCTATTTTGTTTAATTCTATGAGGAATTAAACAGTAACTTAACAGTATGTGTAAGAAATAAGTAAATACTCACTGCCTGGCTTGCCTCGAACACCGACGGAGTTCAGCGGCGAACACGCAGAATTCTCCGAATGTGAGAGTGAGCGACTTACGGCGGGCGCACTGTCGGGCACATACCAGCATTTCGAACACTGCATGAACAACAATAACTTAGTTAAGTTAAATATTTTACATCGGAAGTATAGAAAAGTGGGAGAATTCAAAGATGACATCAGCTAGGAAGTAATACCAAAGACCTAAAAACTTACTATAAGTTCTAAATTCTACTTTGTTTATTTATTTTTTAATGTAATCTACATTATCATTTAAAATATGCAACTTGTACTGCCTGCGTAATTCCATACACGCCGTAATCCGACCATTTTTGTAATTTCCATTTTCTCAATTGTTTCACCTCTATCTTTTATCTCCATTATCTCTATCTTATCCTGTTTGACTACGTACCGAACATAATGGATTCGATTCCCCCTAGGAAAAACAGCCACGTCAAGGGACTAAGCGTGTTATTAGTGTAATTTATCTATTATCATGTAGTAATCATAGAATATGTACAACAAAGTCTAGTACAACAAGTACTAGTTTGATTACGATAGTATCGGTTCTGGTTAGTTAATGTTTTTTAATTTCCTAACTTTCACTTTCCATAGTGCCATGTAGACGACAAAATTATTAGAAAATGTGGGTGTTTATTATGCGTCAACTTAACCTTTCGAGAAAAAGGCGTTTGAATTGATAGTAACTTGCACATTAATTTAATTTAAATATGTAAATTAAAAAAAAACACAAAAGGATATGAGTCATCTTATTTTTTACATTACATGTCTAGTTATATTTTTTGGGAATTTAATCCATATCTACGTAATGTAATGAATCACAACCTTTTTGCCTATGTGATATTAATGTTTGTTTATCTTAAATCGTTTAAAGTAACTTTATCGAACATTACAAGCATATGTCCAATAGCATTATTTCTTTTTACTATTATTCTGCATCAACAACAACTACTTTTTTGTAAAGTCTATTTTGACTTTTTAATAAAGCAATCTATTTCAGACATTTACTCGTATGTTTTATATACAAATTTAATATGAATTTAGATATAGATACTATTTGCTTGTTTTGTACAATACTATAACGCTTTTTGAATATTTCTATATAAATAAAAATTAATCACACAAATTTATGTACGCCCATAACTTTCAATTGACTGCACCAAATTGTTTTTTTTAATGTATTTGTTATTGTCAGGATTGTATATATAAAGAATTTATTCTGTTGAGTTCTATTCACTGCAGCGCTGTGGGAAGTTGACAAGGGATTACTAAAAAATGTTTTTCGATAATTTAGAAAATATTCACAAAACAAATAAGGCGATTCGAAGTTCGCCGGTCAGCTTATATTTTATGGTTTGTTTTATAAATGTTAGATATTTATAGTTTCATATTCTTTTAATCGTCTTGCTTTCGCTAAAAAATGCTTTTGCCGACTTTGCATACATACCAAGTCGTTTGCATTCTTATAATTATATAAGTTATAGCAATCTTTCTAGTAGTTAATTCACTATTCAGAGGGTATATTGGTAAGGTTCAGACAAACAATGTGTTGTTTTGTATGCTTATACCGGAAATAATACGATTATGTAATTTTTATTTCAATCGTTCCTGATGTTTGGCTGACGTTTCGACGACGAGACGGTAAAACTCAGGTAAATTAAGGTGCGTCACACTCAAAAACCTAAGAAAAGTAAAAGTGTATATTTTTCATCACAGTAGTAATAAAAAAGATACATATTTATTTTTTCATCACTACCTGTGTTAAAAAATTAAGTTCAAAAAATATATGGCCTTGTCACTTAAATTACTCTTCATTATAAGTTTTTTGCTTGCATTTAGTTTGACATAGTCCGGTGTCTTTCTTTATCGGATTAAGAAAGCTAAATACAGTCGACTCTCGTTAATTCGAAACTTGAGGGACTCTTCAAATATTACGAATTATCGAGTGTTTGAAATATCAAATGGTTCGTAATTTGTGAGAGAAAATAAATAAAACTTCGAATTATTAAGTGTTGATCAATTATTTTTTAACTACTATTCTATAACAATGTCAAAAGTTTAGAGGTACATATGTATTCACAATGTGAATTAATTAATCTTTCGAAAGAACTCTGTTATAGTCAAACTAATCATAACAAAAACAAAGGCTCGTGTTCGTTGATCTTGTGTTTGAACTTACAATCTTTCCGCCTCCTTCTCTCTGCAACTTTGAATTGTCGAGTGTTAGACAGACGCCTATGAGTTCGAATTAACGAGTCGTTTTGTTATATAGCAATGATTTTTTCGTTCGAATAACCAAGTGCATAAAAATGTATGGATTTAGTTCGAAATATAAAGAGATTTTGTAGGGAACTCGTGATAACTTTGAATTATAGAGGGGTTCGAATTATCGCAGGTGTGAATTAACGAGAGTCGATTGTATATATATAAAAAATGCTACTAATACTACATCTATACTAATATTATAAAGCTGAAGAGTTTGTTTGTTTGAATCTCAGGAACCGATGGTCCGATTTGAAAAATTCTTTCAATGTTGGATAGTCCATTTATCGAGGAAGGCTATAGCCTATATATCATCACGCTAATACTAATAGGAGCGAAGCACCAATGAAGAATGTTTAAAAAACGGGGGAAAATTTTCACGCTATGGGCATTAGAAGACGCAAACGAGGTTGCGTGGGTCAGCTACTACAATATAATTTGTAAAATTTCAAAACATATATTATGATTATTTATAAAAAAAATAAGCGTCCTTGGACCCTTTACGTAATTCTACTTAACTTAGATAAGTAGATATCGTATTACAACATCCCTAAATTAAAAAAATCGATAATGCTAAGTCTACCTTGTCGTCATTTACCGATAGGGGATGACATCACGTATTTGATGGCTACTGTGAAGTCATCATTATATTGGAAAATGTGGTTTATCGACATAATCTTGGTATTGCCCTAATAATTGCTGGTATTTAAGGTATTGGGGACACCTATTGCGTTCACGATCTGGTGACGAACAAGATAAAAATTGCCTAATAATCGACTAACAAAGTAAACAAAAAGAGAAAGACTTAATTATGCAATTTCTAACAAGGAAAGTAAATTACTTTCGGTAATTCTTCTGTCCTGCTCTTCCTATCCTTTTTTCTCACATGTCATTTGACGGTCACATCACATTCCTATCAATATTTAAATAGTTGTTCCCAACGACGAAATATAATATTTACATATAATTGTTCGGTGTATGACCTCACCCACGAAAGTGTAGTACAATACTATCATGACCTCACACAATTACAATAGCCGTCACAATAAGTATAAAGACAAGCACTGTTAGAGAATGTCTATTCGTATTATCATTGTAACATGCCTCATGAGATCTTCAAACATTAAGAGCTAACGAAGTAGATAATAATCTGTATCTACTATAAAATCAGTTAGTGTTTAGTACCTACCCGTTTAAGTACGAGGATAACAAAGACAATTATCCTCTCAAATGACGAGTCATACATAAATTAATGAGAACATTTTATTAATCCAATTATGAGAACACTTTGTTATACTCCTTTGAACCACTGCCAAGTCAAATTTCATTTTAATACGTAAAAATTTATATATGTTTTGTATTTATTGGTTAAGTCGTTAAAAGATGCTCCAGGATCCAGAAATTATAGAGAATTCCTCTTTATGCAAGAAAATATGGAAAGAAATGGATTATATTATCGTAAAGTAATAGCTATGCACGGTCAATAATAATCACAAATTTTAACAACAACAAAAACCGACTTCAGGAACTGGACCAAATTGAAATTGGCCCACACGGGAAGCACCAGCTTTCAAATAAAAAAATAATCATCAAAATCGGTTCACCCAGTCGAAAGTTATGAGGTAATAATTTTTTTTTAAAAAGCAGTCGAATTGAGAACCTCCTCCTTTTTTGAAGTAAGTTAAAAATCATTTGATTTGCCAATACTATTATACAAAAAACTTGAGAGGTGTCAAGGGACACCCGGATGGAACGAAGTTCGAAATAGAAAGACGAAACGAAAATATCTGTGTGTGTCGTCGTCGTGTCGTGACAACAAATTGTGTCGTGACAACAAATTGTGTCGTGTCAACAAATTGTGTCGTGACAATTTTTTCGTCTAGCCCCCTTACACAACGCGCCATAAGGAACTTGGTTCCAAAACTTCGTTCCAATACAGAGACATAGGAATAAAAAAAAAACTTGAGAGGTGACAAGGGACACCCGGATGGAACGAAGTTCGAAATAGAAAGACGAAACGAAAATATCTGTGTGTGTCGTCGTCGTGTCGTGACAACAAATTGTGTCGTGACAATTTTTCCGTCTAGCCCCCTTACACAACGCGCCATAAGGAACTTCGTTCCAAAACCTATATTTTTCTTTCAATAAGGCAAATAATAGTAATTTTGTTTGATGATGGCTGCTAATCAGTTTTTAAGATACGAGTACAATGATCACGAATAAGTTATTACATACCTATCTCATTCGTGATCATTGTAATGATCAATGCTTATCCTAGTAAACATTTTAAGTGCAAATTTGTAAACTAGATTAATTAACCACAAAAATCTAATGCATCTGTTATTACTACTAACAGATACATTAGATTTTTTTTTATATAATTAATTACTATCTACCTATTAAAATTTTGTTTACTATTTCGGTATATTACTTTATGCATACCTAGTCAACATTTATCATGGTCTGTTAATGAATAAATTACTTTTACTTCAATGTTAATGATTGTTTTTCATATAGCCCTTAGAGAATTTTCGGGGGCTTTTGTTATCGAGCGTGCGGACAGTAAAGTGGCGGCGTATCAAACGAAGAGTCATGAACTCATTCGGCGGCAATTGGTCATCAGTGAGCAATAACGGTGAGATCACTGAAGTCACACGCGCAACACCTGCTACAATAACAACAATAGCGGATGTCTATCGTAATTAAACACGTAGTAGTATCCTATTCCAAGTGCAAAATAAACGATTACGTTATAATTGTTATGATTGACAATAAATAATCACGACTTATGCCTTGAATAACTTTAGTATGATGAACCCTTTTGTTTAATTATAATATTTATTTATTTACCTCATTCCGGATTTTATATACAGAAATAAACATTACATATATGATGGATGATCTAAACGACTCCAATATGAACTATGAATATTCCAATAAGTACGTAGTTTATTCCGACTTTCTTCTCCCGAATCGTATATTTACAAAAGTGGTCCAAGTACAGGCACGTACACAAGTATACATTACATAAATTAATAATACATATTTTCCAAAATAACAAATAATTTTCTATCCCTATTCATTTTCGATCGATTCGATCTTTATTAGTCGATGCGAAGCAAAATAAAGACACGTAATCTTGTAGAAGTGTCTCGTGAGCCTTGAAAAGAAATCAATAGCTTTCTACGATGTATGGCTCGGCACTGGCATTTATAAACAGGTAAGACTTGCGTATAGAATGGGTTGGCAAAAACTACACATATTTTAGGACAAGTAAATTGATGAATGTCTAATTTTCAATACACTCAAATTAGATTTCTATTGCTAGTTAGTTTTAGTGACTTTCGAAAACACAACTTAAAAAATGCATAGTAAAATATTTAAAATTGAACAAGTACTTACCTACCTACTAGTTAATGAATGGGTGCTATTCTGGACAAGAATATCAATAACAGAAGAAGTCAAAATTAGATAGCCCTCTATTTTTATCTACAGGTCTAACAAATAATTTAATTAAAATCAATGAGTGGTTTCTTTTGATTTGATTTATTAGAACCAAGAAGGTTTATGCATAATTCGAAATTCTTAAATTTCTATGCAGATCTTGTTCATTAGTGTATTATATTACCATACTAGCTGAACCCCGCGGTGCTACCCGCGGTACGATGATAACTGCGGGCAACGCCGCGAGGCGAAGCTATATCTTTATAAATAGTAGCCTATGTGTTATTCTGATGTATAAGCTATATTGTGGTAAAGTTTCATTCAAATCCATTCAGTAGTTTTTACGTGAAAGAGTAACAAACATCCATACATACATACATCCATACTTACAAACTTTCGCCTTTATAATAGTAGTAGGATTGATAAAAGCTGCATCTACAATACGAGTATATGCACGCATATATATAATGCAGTAACGACGATGCAGACGAATTGGCGAAAATGGGATCGAAAACTGCAGTTTGTGGACTGGAGCTACTACTACCCGAAGCTCAAATAAGAACATGGCTACGTGCCATTACCGAAGATAAACACAAAACCGTATGGAAAAACCACGAAGAATGCAGGCAAACTAAAAGTGCAGTTCCGGTAGTCCGGTGATTAGTCTAAAAAGGGACAAGCACCTATTCACTACAGGTGCAACAGACAGCTCTCTGTGCAGGGTATCCATGGAGGCTGAAGAAACATCACAGCACGTTCTCAGTGTGGCAGATCAACGGGCAGATATCCTACAATCAACATTACTCCCGGAGATTTGCAGTGACCTGAAAAGGCTGCTGAGCTTCTGGGAAGTTCTGGGATGGTTGGAGTATGTACAACGGCCGAATCAAAAGGCTAAGTGCAGATATAGCCCGGAAAAACAAACAAACTCTGCGTCTATTTCACCTTCTTAAACCAAACTAGATACAACATAACACATCGTAAAACTAAATCACTAAAAAGTGCATTATGTTTTTATGCGTCAAATAGTCACAACGTTTACACTGTTTATAGCCGCGTGACCTAAGTTAATTACACTTGTTAGATTTATGGTCGATAAATATACAAAAGGGGCGAAGCTTAACGTAGTAGGCCCGTAAATTGTTTTATATGACAGATAGTAGTCAGCGCATACATTTGAACCGTTGCGATACCATCACCGCCGTAAGATGTCGGCACATCTCCGTGATATATTAGACAAGATGTTACAGTGTTAAGTACCTCAAGGTAAATAAAAATATATTGCAATTTGACGGTTCAGTAGAGAACAATATTCCTCAATTACAGCGCTAGTGATTGAAACACTGGTTCCTGCCAGTTACCTTTAGTCTTCCTGTTCTATGAGGTGAAATATTTTTTTCAAATATAAATAGGACTAACATTAAATATTATCAATTCATTATTAAATGAATCGTGTAACATGAACCCCCATAAAAAAAATCTTCAAACAAGTTGAGATGTTTCAATTATGAAGCATTTTTAAATCGATAAAATAATAAAAGTTGGAGATAACAATTTCAATCTAGGCTAATGCGATTTCACCTTCATTTGACTCAGTTAATAGAACAGTAAACCAAAGATTACGATCAATACATTCAATTTAACGGTAACAGGTGTGTTAAGAGAATAATGTTGCAATAAAACCGTTTGAATACATATAAGATTGCAGATAAATAACAGATATGATATGAATAAGTGCGTGATTATTATCTGTGCAACAGTAACTGTTGCAATACATCATTACTACTATTAAATTGTATTTTGTAACATGCGGAACTAGAATGGTATAATTTTTATAGGCATATTGACATTTGCTGTTGAATCAGATGATAGCGTCATCGTCTATGGTCGTTCCACCGGTCATTCGACGCATGATACATCGTTATTGTGTATCTATCACCAGAAACAATATCACACGCAATACTCTTATATTTTTTGCTGTTTATAATTTTAATCTAAAATCTTAAGTTCTTCTTAAAATATATTTTCTAAACTAATTGCGCAAGTTTCACTTGTATTTTAAAGATATAAATAAGAACCTAAATGGCAGATTTTTGTACCAAAATTAAGTTTTAACAAATATTCGAAAGTTATCTATGGTGCAGTGTCAAAATCTTGTGGTATGTAAGTATGTAAATTTGTATATAACATATAAATATTTATCAATTAGTATTTTTAACATAATCGTATTTGCTTGTTTCTAGAACATCTATGAAATCGAGTTTTTAAACTGCTTGCTTATGTGATAAAACAAAAATGTAAAAAAATAAAATAGAAGAGAAGAATATTTGTTTTAGTTTACATATGAATTGATTGATATATACAAGGTTCAGTATTAACTTTATACTACTGTTACCTTATTATCAATAACGAGTAAAAGTACAAATATTAGCTCAATGACGTCATTCTATTATCATATTTATCATCCTATCAGATAAAGTTCAAGTGATATATACCTACAATTTTTATTGATAGAAAAGTAATTTATTTAGACAACACTATACAATTAATACGCATTATGTCATGATAACTCTTTCGTATTATATCATGATTATAAATTGAATGGATTTTTTTTACAGTCTCTCCTTCAAATGGGATTGTTTTCGGACGTGTCAACGGAAGGAGGTGAATAACTGTAATAATGGAAACGGCTAGGTATCAGTAAATATCAGATAGGGAAAAGAATAGAAACTGCAATAATTCATAGATACCAAGGTACCTAAAATACAGTACCTGGATGACCGAGCTTTTCTCTATATTTTTTTTTGGTAAATCTTATCATAATAAATCCTATCTAGATCGATTTATCCTCCCAAAACCCCCTGCATACTAAATATCATTAAAATCATTAGAGCCGTTTCCGAGATTCACATAATCTATTCTAATATTATAATGAGGAAAACTTTGTTTGTATGTTTGTTTGTTTGTAATGAATAGGCTCAAAAACTACTGGACCGATTTTAAAAATTCTTTCACCATTCGAAAGCTACATTATCCACGAGTAACATAGGCTATATTTTATTTTGGAAAAAAATAGGGTTCCGTAAGATATTGGGGTTTTTCGGACACAAGGTGTAAAAAATCAACCAGAAAAGTTACTTATTTTGCGTACGCTGCGTAAACTATAAAAGATAGAACCATAAAATGTTCTAATTAATCGTAGATCTTATAAATATCTACAAAAAAGTCCGCGACACACTATACGGGGGATTTTTTTTCGCTACGGGCAATAAAAGACGCAAACGAGGTTGCGTCGGTCAGCTAGTAAGTATATAAACTGCCCGCTAAACGGTATTACATATCGAGAATCACAATGCATATTTTCCGCTGAAAAAAAAAACTTGACATAAGCGGTGTTTTATTTGATAAACGAAACAGTATTAAAAAGGAAACTATGAAGAAGGGCTAGGTTTGTAGAAATCTAAATTTAAAATACATATAAGTTTTTAATAGTGGGCCCAATAAAATTAAATTCATTCGTAAAAGTCTATGAGAAAAGTGCACATACATATTATGTATCTCGAAATTCAGTGGGAATTAATTGCATACTGTTAATATTAAAATTTCTAAGCAGTGGCTACAGTTTAATTTGTTAGGGAAAAACTCATAACTCACTTAAAATTCCGTTAAAAGCCTTGTGGTTATTGCGTTAATATTGACGCAATTACTATATTTATTTTAAACTTTTACATTTGTATTACATCCATCAACAACTAAGGAAGGCTTAGCTTGTACAGTCAACTCGTGTACAACACACGTGGTTGTCGTTGTACCTTTACAACAACCGTGAGTAACGCAGAGGGGTGAAGCTAGTCTTAAAAAATGGCCAAGTTACTCCTTATATCATCAGTGAATCAGTCCAGCCGTTAAAGAGATTAGTCGAAAAAAAGAGAGAGACACTAAAATACGATACAATGAAAAACAAAATGAATGGAAATAAAGGAAAATAAACATTTTACGATACAATGGACCCGTAAAGCTGTATTCTGTTTAAGTTTTTTACTATATATAATATTAAATAGTCTTAATGCGGAAATATAGAGATAACTGTAAGTATATTGGCCTACGCCTTTAACCCGCTATGAAGTCATTGGAGATACTGATTGATAAATTATTCTTGATAAGGATGCTTCACTGTGCAAGTGTCGATAATCAAGCTCTCAAAAAATTTAAAATTTAAGAAGAATGGTCGTTTACTCTGTTAGTAACTCATATGCTTCAAAAGAAGTTGACACATATAAGTTTCCATCTAAATTTACTAAACCTCATAAGAACAGATAGGTAGAAAATTTTAACGTTTAAAGAAAATATTTGAATTAAATACAACGAAATTATACATTAATATAATTCTTACCCTGAGTCTTAGTAGGGTATAACTCGATGTCGTTGAAGAGGCTCTGAATACGGTCGGCGGAGGCCGGCTGGTCGGGCGGACCCACTCGACACTCCCATGCACTCGCTACCTCCCTGCAACAACAAAAACATATTTTAATTTTAAATTGTAAACTAAGCATACGAAGATATAGTTTAAAGTACATTTTTAGTCCAATTTACCTATGTCCCTGTAGTACCACCATAATATACCACGTTAACTTTCTCGTCGTAATTCTAAGTAATATCCAGTATTGTTATGGAAAGCTACCTAAAGCAATCAAATCTACTAACGTATGACACTACGTATAAGAATATCTTACGTATTTCAAATATTGGTGTTAACTGAAAAGCAAAGATAAGACAACAGTATAAATATTGTTGGGTACCAAGCATCTAATCTAATAAGTAGTCATCCTTGTGACGACATCACTACGTTGTACCAAGCTGTTAGATATAAATATATAATATAAACAAAATATGGTTGTATAAAGACATGATTAATGTTAGTAGAACAACCGCAAACACCGCAAAAGTCATCGACTGTGTAGATGCACGCAATACATAATACGATTATAAGGAGAATCGATTAGACAGGAATAAATTTAGTTCGTTCAAGGTTTGTAATTATTGTCATCTGATCTACATTCCATTTGAACAAACGAGAGTTCAGAGTAATTAATCCGGTGAACGCTAATGAAAATAAATCACATATAAATTAAGTTGAAGAAATATTTTATAAATTAGTCAATCCGAAGACTCTAAGATTAAAATATTTGCCTAACAATCTGATTAGAAATATCAGCAGAGTACCAAATCTTAGCGTATTTAAAAATATAGAAAAGTTCAAATGGACACTTTACAAAATAACAAAATACGAGTAGCAATCGATGTGGGAAGATGTGAACGCTATCAGTTCTGTTGTATCAGCAGCACATTTCTACGATATAGCCAAGTGTAATCACATTGTCCATAAACAAAAGTTTCCGGAGTACGGCAGACTAAATATCAACTTAGGGCGTTAGGTTACCTATAATTACGATAGCGCCTGCTGATACTGACGTTCCCATGTGAAACTGTTCAGTTAACTGTACTCAGAAGTTACTAAGAGCATGAGTAATAATAGTTACGCATTGTAAAAATATATTTATTAGATTTAAATTGTAATGTGTGTAACTTGGATACGGAATAAACAACTCACGAGTACTGCAATGGACATCCACTACATTTTGTAGCCACAACATAAAACACATTTCCAATAATTAAATGAAATTCAATGAAAATAACACACTTTATTAATAATTTCATTATCAAAGAATTATCACTTTAGTACGAACAAATGAACCGTCGGGGTACAAAAGTGTATCGACTAACTTCACATTAAACAAACAGTATTTATGGATTTTATCGCGTACTTACTTTGCGCGATTCACAAATAGTGCATGATGTCACACGTATTGATAGTCGTTCAGATATGAAGTTAGTAGTTGCTTCTCTTAGAGTTCCGGCACTCAAAAGGTTAAAGGAACCCTTTATCAATCACTTCGTTATCTGTCTGTCTGTCGTTCTTAGAAACGCGTAAAGGTATAAACCTCAAAGTCCCTTAAAGCTATAAACAATCAAGCTTTTAAAAAATATTTCAGCCAGACAAAAAACTTATCGGTTCTTGGTAAGTCATGAAATTTGGCAAGACGCGTGTGGCACGAAAATTGAGTGTCATGTTCATCAATCCATACTTTGGCATTCATAATATACCTAATTATAATTGCGAAAGTAAATCCGTCTGTCCTGCTTTCACGGCCATACCGCTGCACCGGTTTCAAAATTGGCATGGAGATACTTTGATTCTTGAGGAAGAAAATAGGCTACTGTTTGCTGCGATATCCGAAAAAACCACGGGCGGAGCCGCGCACAAAAGCTACTTTAATTTTAAAAATGAGCAGGCGGAATATTAGTCACGTAGATCGGTACAGGTACAATGGCTTTGGACGAATGATCTCATTGGTATGAGAGAATAATGGACTAGTCTTCAACATTCGGTATATTCTAATATATTTATTTACGTTGGATCGCAGTATCCCACAAGATGTAATTAAGTATGTATTTCCTTCAGTGTGGTGAGACAAATATCCATGGTGTTCAGAGTATAACTAAAAAGAATAACTTTAGTAATACTCGTAGTACCATTTTCTGTTTAACTTTCGTATAACTACCCTATACTTTATAGGTACTCTTTGTTTTGCTGCATGCCGGTTTAATATTCGTTGATGAGTACATTAAATTTAGTCACCAGTAAAATAAGTCAAACTAGTATTACATAATATTATTACTAAAACAGTAACACAGTATATATTAAAAAAAACATACCGAAAGTTTTATTTTTCATTTAATTTTTTTTTATTTCTACATAGAATTGAATAAAAGTGTTTAGTTAGGGTTGGACTATTTTTTCATGTAACACTAGCTAAGCTACACAACCTCCTTTTGTCCATAGCGTAATAACTTTCACCCGGTTTTATAACATTTTTCATTGGTGTTCTGCACCTATTGGTCTTAGCGTGATGATATTATATTGAAGATGTAACACAGAAATATTTTTTTAATCTGATCAGTTGTTCCTCAGATTCGCCCATTCAAGCAAACAAACAAACTCTTCAGTTATATATATAAGTATAGATTCTATAAATCGATAACGTATTACAATTAAAAAAATAAGTAGTGGATTCAAATCTCACGATTTTATTCTAGAAACGTTTGTTTGTATGTTTCAGTGAGATTTTGAATTCTTTATGACATGAGTAATGCGCGTATAGGTAAGTCATTGAATAATTCACGTTGACCATTACATTAGTCATAATGACATACATTGTCAGTCCCTTCCCTTCAAACGAAACGGTTAAGTGTGTGACTAAATAGCAATCATTTCATTTACAATTCCTAGAAAAGCGTTAAGCACCTCCGAAAATAGTAATACATACTCTTATATAAATTAGGGCTATTGTTCTATATTATATGAATTCCCCAGCATATTAACAGACTCATTGTGACACCATCCCCTCGTCCATCGAAACCATGAAATGGTGATATCCTGTACTTGTATTCTAAAATCATCTCATGCAATCGTCGTATTATTGCTATTATTAAATTCGATTTAACAATAAAATATCAGAAAAGGAAATTGAAATATTCACGTAATCATCATAATGGTTATTATGGCAGTTGCTAGCAATTTGGAATTAAATAAAAATGTATTCGCAGTTTCTTGTAATATTACCAAAGGGATGTTATTAGCTAAACTTTGACTAGAAACTTTTGACAGGAGAGTATAGCTAGGAGTGATATACCTGCCATGGTGAGCACACAAAAACACCCTTAACCATTCACAACATGGACCATTGTTTGCTTTTTGCTGTGCTATCTATGAAAATAATAATAATACCAAGTCAGTTTGTTGATGGAATTTGACATTCCTGACGGTCAGTTGCAACATCGAGAGTTATTTGGAATAGCATTTTGATCGAACTTTATTTATAAAGGATGGCCTTATGAGCGCTTAGGTGTAGTTCATGTTCTACTGAGACCAAATATTGAAAAGTTTAGTATCCCTCCAGACCAAATAAAATATCTTTTGTTATATGAAATAGTAAAAAGCCAGGCGAACTCATATTATCTACTAAACAATATTAGTTTCGGATGTCCTCGCATTATACCTGTGAAAAACCTTATTTTTCATTCCCTATGCTACGAGAAACTAATAAAAGAGTTAGGTAATTTATAAGATCCTGCCATTCGTTGAACATTATCATTAATACTTGCGATTATAATGGTTCCTTAGATATGTTTCACGTCTCTCTATTTATTTATATATATGTATTTACCATTTTATTTTGCTTTTTTGTAATTATTGTATAATTTATAGAACTCACACTTGTATCTGTCTGTTTCCTTAATAAACTAAAAAATAAAATCTGTTTCATGATTAAATTATTTTAATTTACTAGGTTGTTTTATCCAGATTCTATGTAAGGTGAACTTAACCTTAAACCAAAGATCTTAACACATCTTGTAACAAAATTAACTAAGTTAGTTTCCTCAGGACCAGCATTTCTTTTTCATTAAGTTGCATAGTTAAGAAGATTCTAACCTCATATGTGTACTGTGATCAGTCCTCCACTCCCCTCAGAACCTTCATAATATCACTTAGAAACTAGTACCACGCCAGTAGCGGTAGAAGTGTAGTAGCGGGCAATACCAGTACTTCTTTCAAGGTGAAGAGTTTAGATTTGGTAACTATGAAGTGACACTGATACAAACTGACGTGATGTATGCTTGGGTCTTAGCTTATTAAAACAAAGGGAAAGAGTAAATTTACATACTAATAATAATAAGGTATCTGATTTCGGCATTAGCCGTTTCTGCCTTGACCTAACTAGGTGAAACCTTCATAAAAGTGCCAGTTATTGCTGAAATCCAAAACGCAACACTTGATAAAAGTAAGTCATACAAAGTTACGTCTACTAACAATAAAATACTTCATTATCAAAACTGTATTACTTGGTATAACCAGCGTTGCAATTTTTTATACTAACATTTATTTTTTATGACAAAATCGTATTGCAATGACATTCAACAATACCGATATCGATAGTAAATTACAAACGAAAAGCGCGTGCGACCGAACTGAGTGCTTACAAAAATATACCATGACATCATGGTGTGCGACCGAAACGGCATCGACCCTCTCATTCTCACCGGCACGCTTATAAATACATGAGTGCATTTACTCCATTCGTGTTCAATTATGTGTATGTATACGTTCGATTTGTCAGTCGACATCAAAATAAAGATTAAAAATGGTTTAATGGAACAAGGCCGATGAAAATGGCTTAGTATATTAACGAATTTTTATCAGTACCTATGTATGCATATGGTAATGCTTGCTTAAAAAACAAAAGGTCACGGTTTGTTTCCGTACGCAAATAGGTTAGTATTTGGTTCCCCTTGTTCTGTCTTTATGTGATTTATGTAGTTACATGATACTTGACAAGGAAAAGATAATCACTGTTTATCCGTTCATTATTATTGTTATATATTTTTAGGTTTTTGATGCTATCTCATATCATTGATCAAAATACCTTCAAATTCCATGATTTAAACAAGAGTAAACAACCGCATAAAAAATAAAGTTCTATACTTAACATTCGTGGCTGACAGGCGATTTCAATGTAAACAGTCAATGAAGATCTTTTGTTTCATAATTATATGAGGCAACAAATAAAAATTAACTAAAAAGCTGTCTATTTCATTATTTTGGTTATATAATAAAGTAAACAATTGAAGAGCGCTTTCTTTTTGCTTTTAAATACATAATGAAAACAGCGAATACTCATGGCTAGTACGCTTTCTTAACTATACATCTTTTTCTTCAGATTGCGTAATAAATTTTTCACACGTAAATAGCCAGGGTAGCTCAATTTAGACGTCTGGGAAAATAGTATTTAGCCTATTTTAACAGTATTTAATACGTCATGCTCATGTATACTGAAACAGTATAAAAGAAAGCGTAAAGCACCAATGCTATGATTAACAAAGCTTTTGAAACTGACGTCATTTTAAGTTATTGACCTGAGTTAGCCTCTATACATCATTCAATGAACAATTGCACCTTAAATACACTTAGAGAGGTATTCATCGAAAGATTTTTTTCAATATATGCCTGGTATTCATCATATAGGTAGGTATACGAAATTATTTAGAATACCTGCTACTTTCATGGCATTGTATGTGTGGACTGAAGGCAATGACTTTAGGGATTACGTCTTCCGAACAGATACAAGCTAGACAGGCGAGAGGCAGCGCACAGTGTTCTGCTACTGTCGATGACGGTCGGTAAACCCGTCTTGGATTAGACTGGTCAATGCCTGTCGGAGATGTTGTAAGAATGAAATTGTGATTCTCATTCCCACGGACATTAACAACAGAGAAACATCAGAGTAACTTTTAGCCGATTAGAGTCCGAAAGACCCCTTCACCCCACCCCAATGAGTTAGACTTTCATGAGGGTTCTCCACCAAATTATTAAAAAAATAAAGGTCTACCGCATACCGCGGGACACCACCGCAGTTATTCTACTAAAAAAAAATTAATTGTTGCCTAAATACTTACCTAACAACATTTTCTAGATTCTAATTACTAATTTTAATGCTAAGGCTCTGAAATGCAGAAACTGAATTAAATTATTTGAAAATAAATGTTTAATTATTTGGCACGGCAATGCTCTTTATAAAAGGACATTTGTAGTAACATAAAGAGTATAACCAGTTCCAAAACATATTAAAATATTTTATTTTCTTTATATTACTAGAGACTTGAAAAATGTAATAAATTTAATGACACTAATGATCTAATTAACACAGTTGAATTCTACTTAAAACTGAAATGATTCGATTTGGAATTAGATTTTTAAATAGTTAACTAAACGCTATTAAAATATTATTTTGATATCATGTAAATTTATTTTTAACAAACTATTGGTTGGTATAAAGTAGAATCAGTTACCTGTATTACCTCTGCCCCACGACCTGGGTAAGCAAGTCACCATGACGTCATGCTAATGTTGTTGACCTAACCACGAGTCTCACGTCTGCAGTTATTAAGCAACCTAGGCAAATCATGAGATTTACTGATCTGTGACTGATTTCAAAACAAATGTATACAATTCGTTATACAACAAATTCTATTTTACTGCAATTTTTTTCTTTAATGTTTCTCAAATAAAATTTAATTCAATTTGAACGGGTACTAGCTGTAAATATTTTGTATTACTCCAGCAGGCATAACATATATTACATAAAAATAGAACTTACCTGGCCAAGGTTCCTTTCCATTTAATTAAACCATTAGGTCTGGCCGATTTTTCGTCCTCGGTGACTTTACATTTGATAGGATCGACCGCTTCGAAAGTTGTTGTGTGTTGGGCTGGAGTATATATAAGTGGTTCCATCCGACAGGAGAGTGCGGCCCGTTTGGTCGGTGTTGCTCGCGGGTATGTGTGATGTCTGGCATTGCTGATAGCAGTTGAGTCACCACGCCTTTGCTTAGGTAATGTCCTGGCACACAATGCACTGGCGGCATTTTTTAAGTGTGATCGAAATCTATTGTTCCCGCTTGAAACACTGAGTACACCCCCCTCCATCTTCATCCCTTCAACACTTCTTTCACTTTACTAAATGTATATTAGAGCCCATGGTGTTTATTGACCACTTCATCACTTCATAGAAATATCACCGATTAATTCTTGTTGCATTCTGTCCATTTGTTAAATCAATTTAGTAGGTAGATTCAGTTTCAGGCCATTTTCATTTAACTAGTATATTTCATCTGACACATATAATAAATTATTTTTAGATATATACGGGTGATTGGATATCGAAGATCAACACGATTGTCACTTAAAATATCAGAATGGACTAAGCATATTTTTGCTGTAAACTATTATAAAAATAAGTGTTATAATACAATTAAGCTCTTTAAAAGCACGAGATCTTGGGTAATTTTTCGCTCTTTTTATTTCTACGCCATTACATGTGGCTTAATAATTTTTGAAAAAATAAAATTATTCTTAAAAATCTATTATAATGTATATATTCATGATTTTTTTAAATCCATTAACAATGAGTAAATTAATTTCTGCAGGAGGTGAATGATGCAGAAAACTAAAGAATTAAAAAGAACGAATATTTACCCATATACTGATGGTAGGTGGTTAGCAGTGCACTCCTAAACACCCGTAACATCACTAATGTGAATTTGTGCGATGTGCGATCTTGTTATTGGTTGAGATAGTGAGAATACATGATAGATATCGAAGTCTGCTTACATGAAGATAGATACACAGATATCGAAAAAGCATAGAATTCTAATATTGATACCAAAGATTTACGTCCATGGATCGACTTAAATAGTGTAATTTCTATCATTTATCAAGATATAGGTGCTATATTTACACTTAAAATAAAACGCCGAAGAATTGTAATTCAATTCGGGACAATACCATATTACTCAATAGATTCAATTTTAAAAACAACTTATTGAACACTCTATACATCTTAAAGGAAAACCGGGTTCTTTTTTATTTGCACTGGCTGAGCTTAGGTAAGCAAAAATAAGGCAAGCATATAACACCTGTGTCATAATTATATACATGTACCTATATGACAAAATAACATGAAAAACACATAAGTGGGTGTGAAACTTATAACCTTAACTGTTTTTAGAGTTCTCTTCTTTACCTCAATTCTATCTATTATGTATCTTGTAAATCTTGACCCTAATCTTAAAGCTAAAAGTTATACGCTTCAATGTCTAAATATGATTTTAATAAATATACTTATACGCCTACAACTAGCAAATGGTGAAGCAAATAAATTTTCTGGCAAAATTAGTCGTGTTGCGGTCTACTTGGTAAGATATATGCTCTACTGCATTGCGTCAACGTTTTTGTACAGAACACGAACATTAGGACGTTCACTGCCAACTTCTTTAAGTGATCGCATCATCTGCAATTACCTTTAAATATTCTACATTTCCGTTACTTACAATTTATATCGGAATAAAAAATATAAACGATTTTCTAATGTAAGCAATTTTTTTATGTTTTGAAAATAACGCGACTTTGCGGAAGGCTTTTGCCATAGCGGCGCAAATCTGAGTGGCGGCGGGGAGGTGAGCGGGGCGAGACGTGGGCGCGCTGACATCACCGCCAGAGCCAGCCGATCTTACATCACCGTTGACTGCCTCCCACCAGATGCCGCCTGCGCGCCCGCACACCCCCTCCACTACTCACTAATTCATAATTACTGAATATCAATTATTTATCAATATCTATAGGTATGTTTATATGTTATGTTTAATGGGTTTCCAAAGATAAATTTAATATTTGAGTCCGTGTTATATCGGACACTTAATGTCCTGCTACACAAGAATGCATAAATTGGTCAAAGGTGTATCATGATATCAGTCTGTCAATTCGATGCCAACCATAATCGAACCTTTCAATAAGCGGTTATAGGAATAATTGTCAATTCACAAACGTATTCTCATCAATCAACCTTTATATGTACATATAGCTAAATAGAGACAATACGAATTTTAGTATGGTATATTAACCGTAAAATCAACTATATTAGCCTTTATAGAGATCAAGGTTAAACACGTTCCTTATAGCGGTATATTAGATATGTACCTAATTTCATAGCAATTAACATCATTTGTCGCTACCTTTAACCAATTCTCTTTTTAATTGCATATTAATAAACAATATGAAAATTGGTTGTTGTTTAAGTTTATTTTATACAATCTAAGTGCTATGCCTGCACAAGCACATTTATTTTAATTTCGACATAGCCCCTCAGAAAACTTTGAAGCTAGTTAAAATTACATTCCTCATAAATTTCACTTTGTAATAAGTCGTTGCCTAGTGTGGTAACTTAATTCTTTTTTGAACATCAAAATTACCACTACACAACTAAACTACATCAGCTTGCAATTTGCTAAAATATATTATTTTACATCTAAATAACATGGAACCTCTGGTTTATTATTCTATTAGAGATGATACAACATTGTGAGCGTGCATTTTTAATCCTACATCCTTCTATCGGAACTCCACAATAATACTTTGTCAAATTATATTGTTGTGGTGTTGATACGTAAAGTACTATGTATCCCCACATTTCCCACGGCAATGATGTCAAATTGGTTTATCAATCTCGGCGGGACGGATGCGGTGCGGCGGCAGCCCAACGTCCGTACGTGGGTGGTGTGTTTTGTAGTGCGTACACAAACTGTTGAATTCATGACACGATGTTAATCGACCAGCGGGATGTGCCGAGTGCCGAGCTACTTAATGAAAACGAAAACATTCTTATACTATTATTCAGTCTAAAGACAGCTGATTTGTTAAAAAATACAACGAAGCTTGTGGAGTCACACACGGTCAACCATGTAAAATTGTTATCTAAATACCGTTACTTGTTAACAATTGTTGTAATAGTCTAAACAGGTTTAACGGCATCTTGAAATGTGCACACGGATGTGGATGCTAATTTGAGAGCGACTGTGTAGAGTTGTTGCGAAGAGGCTTAATGTTGTCCATTGATCGCATACAATAGAGGTCCGAGGTCATACTTTAGTGGAACACCGATTGTGTTCTCGTCTAGAGAACGGGTTCAGGACATCCTCGTCTTCTTTGTAACATAATAATACTTAATAAAAAGAACTATAGGGTGATTTATCTCAAGTGATCTATACTGTATAAAATCTAAATTGATCAATTGTGTCTTGCTTTCGAAGCAAATACATTAAAAGTATAAAAGATTCATCTGTCCAAGGGGTTTGATGTAAATAACAAAAAGATATGCTACAAATACAACCACGAATTATATTTCTATATTATATCTCATAAGAATAATATATACGACTTTTCTCAAGTACTTAAAATATAACTACAATTTTGTTTTTGTTAATTGGCTAATTCTATAAAACGCGGCAATCATATCAGTCTATTCTGATGTCACTGTAGACAGTAGATATGATAACACAAATTAATTACTTAGATATTATCTACTTTTTTGAAAGAAATGTGTCCTATAACAAAATATACCATTTTGACATTTCATTTGCATATATATCAGTATCAGTAATGTTGAAAGACGGACGATGAATCGCGTATGTAAACTTAAATACTAATTACAACCTAACTAGGTTAATCCAAGTGTTGTCTTACCATTCTTTATTTTTAGGTAGTCGACCTCCACATGGTACGTCTATATCATACTATAAACCTCTCTTAAAATAGAATGGCAAGTATTCCGGATTCTGTAAGTAGCCATATGAGGTATTTCTATTAGTCATACAGTTTAATAAAGCGGTGTGGTTTATTTATTAGTTGATGGTGAGAAAGAACCATGCAGGAAATTCGTGCTATAAATGGTAAAATTCTTGTTCAACATAATGTTAATTGTAATTTATTTAAGTAGAAACAAATTGAGCTAATACTCAAACGAATCGTGCACAATCATTTAAATTATCTTATCTCAATTTGTTATGAAGGGCGTAACGATCCGTTCGGAGAGGGGCATCATTTCTATTAGGGTACTACTGACGATCCTAAATATTGATATCAATAGGCAAAAGCAATACATACTGATTGTGAACTACATATGGATTTAGATTGCATTTAAATAAAAATTGTATTTGTTTTTTGCGTTGAACTGATAGCCAAATACTAAGGCAAGGTATTGAAATGTTTTACAAATGGTACAATGCGTAAAGCTATCAATATTGCATAGTATAGAGAAGGGTTCACTAACGTTATCAAGATTATGGTGAAAATACATCAAGGCCGTTGGAATCGCAATATAATAGTTGACTACAGTTAGGTAATTGTAATGAGACTGCTTGGACCAAAAAACACAATCTCATACAAAATCGATATTTATAAGTTTGTTTTATGATTGATTTTTTTTACAGGTTACATTACATATATTTTTATTCGTTTAAAATATTTCTTTAATTTGATTTACATTATAAATGAAATTGATTTTCTAATACATATTTTGACGGAGAGACAATATTATGGCATAAGCTACTTGGACAAGAAAAGATCTTGAATAACTGGAGCTTACGGAAGTTAAACTTAACTATCATTCTAGCAATAAACGAAGCATTGTTATCAATAATTAAAAAAAAAACTATCCACGAACTTTAATACGCCTACTACATGAATTTTGTCTTAAAATTTTAATGCAAAGACAGTTAAAAATAAGTAGCAATTAACAGAGTTTTTTTCCTAAATGTGTTTAAGACAGGTAAGGCAACCGTGCAAGGCTGAAGTATAGTGAAAACGGGTAATCATTCACATATGCATAGAAATAAATCTGTAAACATTTAAAGTGCTTATATGAAAAATAGGCATGGTAATGACGCTTGGAATGTTAAACAGTGGATGTCTTATTGATGGGATAATAATGGTGAATGTTCAGGTGACCCTTTCATAACATATGTCATATTGTTACGTTAGTGAGTTATGGCTTATGATGCAATGAACACGATTAATTTATAAATATTACTTATCTAATACATGATTTCATGTTTTGAAACTAGTTTTAGATCATCAATAAAATCTATGACTTTATAGTTCTCTTTTCTTGATACAATATTTAAAAGATATTATGAAAATTAAGGTTTTGTAGGTTTTCGTGTGCGTGCGTGAAAAAAGATGTTTCATCTAATAATTTAAATTTGTTAGTCAACATAACCATTAACTATGGTTATGTTGACTGACTGTGGAGATCACACAAGTGATCATAAAAATATATGAATAACGCTACTTTGTAATACTATGTTGATTATTAGCGCTAATACTACAACAAAATCTAAAAATTTAAAAAACATGAATGTATGTACAATACTAGAATGTAACAAGTGAAAAGTAAAACACAAGTTTTGTGTTCAACAAAATTTAATGAAAAATATAAATAAAAGATTTATACACATAAATGTTAGGAAATATATGGCAGGCGGAGGCAACGTATTACCTAACTGACCTGAACAATATCAACAAAGAAGGCTAGATTTACACATGCCTACTGAAATCATTTTCTATAATAATAACCTGATACATCTTATACACGGCCGTCTGGTTCCGAATTAGGCAGAGCCTGTGCTAGGTAACTAGACTGCTGATATCATACTTATCTACACTAATATTATAAAGAGGAAAGATTTGTATTTTTGTATGTAACAAATAAACTCCAAAAGTACTGAACCGATTTTAAAAATTCTTTCACCATTCGAAAGCTACATTATCCACGAGTTACATAGGCTATATTTTATTTTGGAAAAAATAGGGTTCCGTAAGATATTTGCGTTTTTCAAGAAACAAGGTGTAAAAAATCAACCAGAAAAGTTACTTATTTTACGATTTACAATAATATATCAGAATAACACGTAGGCTATAATTTATAAAGATACTAGCTTCGCCTCGCGACGTTGCCTGTGATTATTGTCGTACCGCGGGTAGCACCGCGGGGTTCAGCTAGTATTATATATATTAAAACATAATATTCTAAATGTATTGACTGCGTCGGTGGCGTAGTGGTAGCGTATGCAACTGCTAAGCTTGAGGTCTCGGGTTCGATTCCCGGGTCGGACCAAATGTTTGTATGATCTGCAAATATTTCTTTCGGAGTTTGGGTGTTTTCTATGTATAATATGTATGTATTTACAAAAAAAATTGTATATAAGTATTTATATCAGTTGTCTAGTACCCATAACACAAGCTCTGCTTAGCTTGGGACTAGATGGCGTTGTGTGTTAGATGTCTAGAATATTTATTTATTATTTATTTATTACATCTAGGTCGATCATAGAATTTTTTGTACATTATGGGAATAGATCCTCACAAAAATGGAGCCTAACACGAATAAGCTAGTAGTAAGTAGGCTTGACGATAATTAGGATACTTAAATGTACCTACTAATACAACCTATGTATTTAAAAAAAAAAAACTTAATGACATGAAAGCACTTCTAATACCATGTTTATAGACTACAGAATGGTCACTATTAATGACAATTTAGTATTAATTATATTCCCAACTCTTTTAATTTTCTTTTGAAAATTTCGTTGCGGGTTCCAAGACAGTTTATTTTTCCTATCACTTCCCGAATCACAAACAGGATCAATCCTGGTGTACAGGAGTTTCAATGATTTCGAGATTACTTCTGTTATATCTACTAACCTATAGTTTTTTCGTTACTCATTTACTTACTTCCAGGTAAAATAAATCATGATTCTCGCAGTCGGAAAATTTAAACAAAAAGTTCTATACATTTTTTTCTACATTATTTATCAGTTAGTTGACTAAAATGACATATCACTTAAACTACCTTTTAGGTTTTAAAAATGCTATACTGGTTTTGAATCGGTATAATTTTATTACTTTGTTTTCGAAAGACTCAATAAGTAGCATTAAATAATTGCTGTAAAACATTATAAACCATAAAAGCACTTGTACGTAAAAATGATTCGTATTAAATTGAATGAAATATTAAGCTATAATGTATTGGGTGAATTATGTTGGTCATTCAACTCTATATAAATTCTATGATAAACCGCAATTAGATTATTCGTTCATAATATCACCATTGTAGATGATTCGACTGACCTTTGAATTGTTTAAAACTACATACATACAACTCTACATTTTTGTCAGATTCATCTGATAAAAGCTATGATAAAATAAAATTCAACGATTCACATGCATAACATTATACGAGTATTAACTGAAGCTGACAGTCTATTTGTAGTACAGTACCTATGTAAAAATATTGAGCATACAACGCATTCTATTATATTATAGATATTTTTATTAAAATCACTGTTATTTTAATAAAAATATCTATAATAAAGGTAAGTATATATTTCTATATGCTTTTATATACACATGTATTATATATAGCAACTCAACATGTTATCGCAGTCAACTTATGAGTGTGTAGCTATAGGTATATGTTTGTATATGTATACATAAATATTATATAGATATGATAATATATGTAATATCCCTGATGATAGTGAGGCAGTATCAACGAAAGTATCAGTTGGTAATCATCGGTAAGTATTCAAACACTAGATTTTGGTTCAGTGTAACACAACTTAACCACCCAATTTTATGACAAATTATTTTTTGTAAACTTTTTGATATGCTAATAAAAACCATTGTCATATAAATTTGAAATAAAAACATTATGTATATATGTGATATTACTTCCTTATGTAGATGATTTAATAATACTACATAGATATGAGTCATTTCCATATAAATGCGACACAAAAAAGCTACAGCCAAATTAAAAATAATAAGTCCATAACTTTTGGTTAAATACGTTCATGTATAAGAAGTGAGATCAACAACTTTTAAAAATGATGTTTTATAAACCCACCAAAGCTCTGGTGTTTTGCCAAGCTTCAGTCATTTTATCGAGTTTGGATTGTAGTTATAACCGTAACTGTAAACTCTAAGGACAGCAATTGAACAGTTTAGTCCTAATTTTAATAATAATACATCACATACATACATAGCGAAGAGACAACGGCAGTTTCACAAGGAAATTTTCATAAAACCCTTACATATCCCTTAAACACAATAAAGTTCGATATACAAGAATCGGTAAGTATGCAGTATACGATCCATTACTGACATACATAAAGTAACATATCGTTTTATTCACCCGTATATAACTAAACAAAGCTATGGCAGCTTTCCACCAATATAATAATATTCATAAATCAGTTTCACACAACGTCACTGCAAATAAACTAGCATGTTTGTTTAATTAGCGCAATTAAAACAAAAAAAACGTTAGTGTAGGTGCGCATGTACCACGCGCCGGAGCTGATCGCGCAGCACTGGTGACCGGCGAACGATAGCGACACTCCGACCCTACGGCCGCTACTATGAAACCGGTAACGACTCATAGCAACGTAGGAGCATCTCAGTCGTATAGAACAGCGATCGCGGCTCCATCACGACTACAAACTGATTTACGTTTGACGCTAAACAAGCACGGTGAACAGTCAAGCATTGTTGCCCCAATACACGACGCTCAAACCTGATAACAAATATGTATACACAACTTATTCATATACTAATAAATTGTGTACGTACGAGTATTTCATAGTTGATTCAATATGTGAAATTACCGAAAAGTGTCACCCGTACGAAGGTCTTTTTTATGTAAGAATCAAAAGTTCGTTTTCTTGTTTAAGTTTTATTTAATCATTGAGAACAACCAAATGATCAACTAAGGAATTACTTATGATAAAAAACAACTTGAAGTAAAGTTTATACGTACCAGCCGAGCGTCATTTTTAACAGTAATTGTAATAATGATTGGATAACTACTGACTTTGTATGACTATGCCTGGCACTCGACATCGATATAACAACTATTTGTTGCTGACGTACTTGTTTCAGCAATAAATTATTAAGCTTAAACAGAGGGTTCTTTATACAGTAGGTACATGCTAATACGGTAAATCCTAAGACTTTCCAGTAAGTCCTAAGATAGGTATACCATTTAGGGTGATCGTTTATTTCGAACGTTTACCACCACTTGATAAAACTTAAGATTTGCCTCAAAGAAAAGCTTTAAGCCCTCAAGACAAGTTCAACTGTAAATATCGCAAGAACATTATTATTAAATTATGTAGGTTAGATAAGTAGGAAGAATCGTGATCATTAATCAGCATCTGGCGTTAATCCTAATGGCAAAAGCCCGAAAATATCGTTATTTTTGATTTCTTACATTTACTAACTCGTGTTGGTAAATCCTAAAATTTACTAGTAAAGTCTAAGATTTACCAAAATTCGGACTTTTACAGTAACATATACACTGAATGTCTATGTATACCTAATCACGATTGTTTCTGATTGCGACCTTTGTTGTGAGTATTGTGACACTGTAATTAGTGTCGAAATTGTAGCAAACAACACTTGAAAAACCTGTGCTGAGTCTTTTTCAGTGTACTGTTACGTACTTACAATAAATTGTAAATTTATAGATGTAAGAAATCATCTATATATATAAATAAGTGAATTGCTGTTCTTTAGTCTCGCTAAAACTCAAGAACGACTCGGCCGATTTAGCTGATTTTGGTTTTAAAATACTTGTCGTAGTCCAGCTAAGAGTTAAAAGGTGAAAAATAAAAAAAAAATTAGAGCGGAGCATCAGTGAAGAATGTTACAAAACCGGGGAAAGTTATTACGTTACGGGCAATAGAAACGTAAACGAGGTTGCGAGGGTCAGCTAGTCAATATAGCCAATAGTGAAGTGAATAGCTCATACGCATTTCTAAGAGTTTTCAGCCTTTCGTACAAAACACACTATGTACTTATTCACAGTCATTCTATTTTTTTTATTTTTTTTTTGTTTTATAAAATAAATAAATATTCTGGACATCTAACTCACAACGCCATCTAGTCCCAAGCTAAGCAGAGCTTGTGTTATGGGTACTAGACAACTGATATAAATACTTATATACTTTTTTTTTGTAAATACATACATATTATACATAGGAAACACCCAAACTCCGAAACAAATATTTGCAGATCATACAAACATTTGGTCCGACCCGGGAATCAAACCCGAGACCTCTTGCTTAGCAGTCGCATACGCTACCACTACGCCACCGAGGCAGTTATTCAATGTAACATCACTTTTTATGATTTAGAAATTCACTTACATACATGTTATTCAATTTCATCTGTCACTATTAATAATTGTTTAAATATAAATATTAGCAGTAATAACGACCATAGATCACTTATTAGATTTTTATTTAACCTGTGGCGACTTCTACATACAGCGCAACAGTTGATGATACTACAACGCCACCTACCGCAGATACACTGAACTACGGAGCAACGTACTACACGAAGAAACTACCAATCTTGCATCGCGCAATAGAAATTCTCGCGCCGATTATCATATATGCAACATCCCAACTTTAACTGTTGGGCAGTGGCCCGCCAGGCATGATCACCTCGCGTGGTCAGAGGTTGAAGGGACATGACATTCGTTCCCCACAAACCCATTACTATTTTGTTCGTAATTGTTTTGAGCGTAAACTATAAATAGGTCGGATACAAAACGATTAGACACCCTGTACTCACAATCAGAAATAAAGAAGTGTATGTATCTGACATTAATGTTGCCATATTTACTAAAAACTAGGTTAGAATTTTCGTAGCTATTCTAATTCACTTTTACTTTAGTACATACAATGTGCGCACTAGTAGCCAATAAACAGTTTTTGTTACAAAGAACCCATACCTAAAGATGCCTAGAATTTTTTGTTTCTACTTGTTTGTTCAATGTGTCCTACTCATACACCTTCACGTCTACTTTATATACCGCAATCGACGTGGAGAAGTGAGAGTGAGTAACTCTTACCCACTAAACTTTGACCAATCGTTGAATCCTTAGATAATGTTAGTCCTTATGCAAATGTTACATCAGCTCAATAATGTTTTTCAATTAATGTTTTGCACATAATATTTAACCTACGTTTAGCACACAACTCTTTAGTGTAGTTTCATCATGTTCGGAGATACAGATCACACGACCGATAGAGAATTATGAGCAAAGCTACGAGTACGTCTCTATGCACTAGAATGCCAAATTTTACAGCACATCTTTAGACAAAGTCAAAGTCAAACTATCCTTATCTCTTAAAAATATTTGAAATCGTCTTTTATGTAGACTCTAAAATCATAAATCTACACATACAATGGCAACAATTTGTTTTGTCACATATTTACCTATACCGATTTACAATCGCCCGTCTCCAGCTTTGGTTAGCGGTTAGTTCCAATCAGCCTTGAGGGTTGGTGCTAGACAAGGTTGAACCTTATGAGCGGGCAAATAATTATCTATATACACTTCAGACAATGAATTTGTCACATTTATTTAATTTTGATATTGCCTTAAAGCAAACATATGAAGTACTTAGGTAAATGATTAGATAATGACCAGTGATGGAATGAAATCAGAATCAACTATGTGTAATCGCTTACTTTTTTGCGTACATAGATAAACGAGTTGCTATTTACTCACGCATTGATGTCAATAAACTAGTTTCAGACGATGCACGAAGACCCTTTTTTGTCTATTTTACTGTAACTGAAATATATTGGCTGACTGCCTTGGTGGCGTAGTGGTAGCGTATGTGACTGCTGTGCTAAAGGTTTCGGGTTCGATTCCCGGGTTGGACCAAATGTTTGTATGATCTGTAAATATTTGTTTCGGAGTTTGGATGTTTTCTATGTATAATATGTATTTATTTACAAAAAAAGTATATATGTATTTATATCAGTTGTCCCCATAACCCATAACACAAGCAATGCTTATTTTGGGACTAGATGGCGCTGTGTTTTAGATGTCCAAAATATTTTATTTTTATATTTATATATTAGTCAGTATGTAAGTATATATCTCACTTAATCAATAATACATCTGCTACACATAGCTCTGCACCAACCAAAAGATATCGATTGGAAGATATAGCATTAAGTTCGTAGCTTAAACAAATATACATAGTATTAATTACAGTATAATAATATGATTTATCACAGTTGACCGGGTCACCACTAATAACAGCGAGTCATAAAGTCATAAACGGCAAAGTGTACGCAGAGAGTATCAATTTGACTTAAGGAGGCACAGATTTCATATTCCATATCCATGCTATAAAAATATATGTATAACCCGAAGCAAATGAATTGCTGTTCGTTACTCATAATAAAACTAGGGAATTGGCATGCCTATTTATTTAATAGTATAATATTTGTTTAAATTCAGAGAAAGTTTAAATTATGAGAAAATACAGAAAACAATATTTATACCATTAAAAACAAATAAAATAACATACCTATTAAAACTCAGAATTTTAAATCGACAATACATGCTCGTATGTATGCTCTGCTTAGTTAGGGACTAGATGGCGTTGTGTGTTAGATGTCCGAAATAATTTATTATTATTTATTTATTTGGATCATCGCGTGTTAAGATTAAAAAATGAAAAAAGTGGCACTATGATGACTATGGCAAAGGATCGACATAGTTAATGGTTGTCAAACATTTAAGAGTGCGTTCAAAAATGTATTTTGTGACTAAGCTTAGAACGAGTTTTCAAGTTATAATAAAAAATATAAAAATCGATTTCCCGAGGTTACGCGAAGTTAATTGGGTCATCTAGTTTTTAATAATGTAACATTAGTCTAGTAGTATTTTAATCACTGAGTACCTAACTTTCTTAAAGCACTCCAAAATTTCATTACGAAAATGTTACTTACCAAACATTGAAGAAACGATTTATTAACTTCTTATGAAATCTATAGTCGTTCCAATAGTTTATTTAACTTTTGACAGCTCTAGTACTTAATCAAATAGTGATACCCTGACCCGTTACCTATTCGATTTCTTTCATCGATCGATTTTATGCATTAAGAAGTTTTAATCGATTTAACAAACTCATTATTTTATAGATAATTTCGTACTTCATATTTCTATGTGTTTCAATGTGCGACCTCCTTTGTCAAAATAAAGAAGAAATGGATTAAAAGAATGTTGTTCAAATATGACGGTTCTATGTCATGAAAAAATATATAAAAGGAACTGAATTTTCAAAATGTATTATTGTATTGTGTTGTAATTCAGTGGTTAATATTGTATTTGTTAAACTATTGATGATCTTTATTAAATCTCTCTATGTCTATTTTAAAATAATCTACAGTATTTCAATGAGTAACCTTCAATATAGTTGAGTATTTATATTCCTCCGTATTGATTTATTTGTGAATTCTCACGTTTGGTTGAGTTGAGCGTATCGTTCCTGCCTTCGTTACTGTCAAAATGCCAAAAAAGAAAGTACTCAAAGGACAAACAAGAGAGTTTGTCTTGCGACTTCGTGAATACTTTGAAAAGGAAAGCCGTAATGGTGGGCCTCTTATACCAGTGACTCAAGTTAGAGACCGTGTTGCAGCAGCATTAGGTATTAGTGCTCCAACAGTGGCAAAAATAACAAAAGAAGGCTACGGCAGCAGTGGCATGGAACAGAATAAGCTATCTACACCTAAGAAAAAACGTCCGCCTAGTAAAGTTACAGCCGTTGACAATTTTGACGCTGATGCTATTCGTCGTCATATATACGACTATTACCAAAGAAAAGAGATTCCAACATTAAAAAAACTAACACAATCTCTTCGAAATAGTGGTTTGTTCCGTGGTCAAAAATCTTCTCTGACAAAGGTATTGAAAGACATTGGAATGTTATTCCAAAAATGTGACAAACGAAAAATTTTAATGGAACGCAATGATATTGCTTTGTATAGATGCGATTTTTTAAGACAAGCAAAAAAAATAGAAGATTGGTCGAATGTTGTTTTCACAGATGAAACTTGGCTCAATGCGAATCATACGCTGTCAAAAACTTGGACTGACAACACCGTTGGCTCCACTTCTACAGTACCAATAGGAAAAGGCGAACGACTGATTATTTGTCATGCAGGAACAGTAAAAGGATTTGTGCCAGGCGCTCTATTAGCTTTTAAATCCCAGAAAACAGGAGATTATCATGAGGAGATGAATTCGAACGTGTATGAAAAGTGGTTCAGAGAAATGCTTACATCACTCGAAGAGCCATCAATAATATTTATTGATAATGCACCTTATCACTCTCGTCAAATTAATAAAATACCAACACAGGCCAACAAAAAACATGAAATTATAAACTGGCTCCGTGACAATGGCGAAGAGGTGAATGAGTCCCTACTAAAAGTAGAGTTAGTAAAGATATTAAAAACAAAGAAGCTGCCAAAACGATACGTCATAGATGAAATGGCAGCAGAGCATGGGCATACCGTCCTCAGAATTCCCCCATATCACTGCCAATATAATGCAATTGAAATGATCTGGGCACAAGTTAAAGGATATGCTGCGAGGAACAATACAACTCCTCCTTTCACCGCAAGAAAAATGCTGAATTTACTGAAAAATGCGTGTGAAAAAGTAACTCCAGAAAACTGGGCGAATGTTGTAGAAAAAACAAAGAAGGTGATAATGTCGGATTGGGATCGGGATGTTGCATTCGACAATTTATCTATCCAAGAAATGATAATCAATATTACTGAGAACTCAAGTGATGATGATTCCTGGTCATACGAAGAAGACGATTCTTTATAATTAAAATTAGTATTACAGTACCTCTTTTGGTTGTTTTATTTTTAATCCGTAAATTACTACGAATTTCAACATTTTGTACCTGTTCATTACAAGTAGGTACCGCAGGTAGTTTTTATTTGAACCAACTATAGTAAGTCTAAACAATTATTTTAGATTCATTAATTTGCGGCGAATACATTCGATCCCATTACTAGGTACGAGTACGATGGAACTGTTTTCATTACGCAAATTATTTATGCATTGAAACAGAGACATTTAGGGCATTTTAATGCAAAATAATAAAGCTTTTTACGTGATTTGATATAAAATATAATCACAATAATTTTATTGTATGTTTTATTAATATAATCGATAATCGATTTATTTCAAAACCGTTTTTATAGTCTGTGGTCATTAATTACGAATGATACATCCCTAAGTAGGCGGAGCCCGCCCATAAAGTACAGTATTATCTGTAGTACATTGTATGGAAAATTATTACAAAACTTTATGTGCGTGATCTGTCAAAAGTTAAATAAAGTATTGGAACGACTATAGTAGTTACAAAAGTTACTGTAAGAACTAGCTACTTTTACGTCATGTTATGAAGTTTTCAAACATTCAACGTAAATGGCGCTATTTCTCGTAACTGGGTAAGTTTACAAAATTATCAAAAGAAGAACGTGATGTCGTTAATATTATTATACTCGTAATATTCAGTCAGTCGTTGTATAAAATAATGACATGCATGTGTATTTTTACTTTAATTTATTACATAATCACATTTTAAACACGTCAGGCCATTGTAACCACTTGTAATGTTTTTCTGATTTGAAATGCACTTTATTTCCAAACGAGAAAGCACTCCCATTGTAAGTAAGGCATGCGTCAACTTTTTGTCTACAATACTTTATGCAATGAGTTCTCTCCAAAGAGAGCTTTCAGGCACTTAATGTTACGGAGCAAAAAACGTGAACTAACCAGAATTAAAAAAAGACTCAAATGTCTGTTTGTATGTTCTTATTATTGCGCCTAAACTACTGAACCAATTATACTTACTAATGAGGTGTCAATAGATACGTAATGATGGCCCGGGTTGCATAGGCTATATAAATTGTATTAAAGTTTTTACATAGTTAATAGACAATATTTAAAAATAGTATAAACCGAAAAATTCAAGTATCCCAATTCACTAATAAGAAAAAAAATTAAAAACAAAATCCTTTTTAAAAAAAAAAGTTTTATTCTATTTTTAAATATTATCTAATTTCGTCAAAGATTGTAAGGGTACAATTTTAAAAAATAAACAACGACACGCCATTTTTGTCTTAGCATACCTTTACTGCGATAATTTCGCAGGTTGTTCACCAACTTGGCCTACCGAATGACAACATACAACAGAACTATCTGTATATGAGTTTAAGTTCACTTTTTTTTTTTTTAATATTTCAGACATCTTAACTATGACATAGTTATGTTAGTGCGTACAATATAAACCAAATTCAATTTTTCACAGTTCACAAAATACACGCCTTTTAGCTATAAACGTATGACCTCAACTGACTTTTCCTTTATAGCAGTAATTAAAAAGATTAGGCAAAACAATTTTATTTACATACATACATATAATTACACTCACACATCACAAACAAATACCTACTTGAATAGTTTCGAGCTGATGACACTAACGACACACAATCATATGGGCTGCAGTGTTGGAAGGCACCTGTGGCTATCTTACACTATGCTAAGCTGCAGACCTACTAACTAGCAGTGTTTTTTGTATGCGTCAGTTTTGCTTTCTAACTTTTGCAAAGCTCCGAAATTATTAGACATAAGAACTAGAAAAACATTCAACCCCGTATACTTGTAGTTCACGACATATAATTATAAATGTGATTATTGATTAATTATTTTTTATACACGTATGACTAACCTTTTCAATGTCAACAGGAGAGTTGAACAGAATAATTAAATCTAAGTCACTTGTATGCATTGCAAAGGCCTCTGAAGAAGTTTCTAGCTAGATCTAGACCTATGTCCTACGCGACAATAATTTCATCCCCATTAATTAGAGGGCTGGCAGCCCACTACGGTGCGCTTTTCGCGAAACTGCCTCGCACAACAAAACTGTGGAATGTATATTATATATAAATACGACCTTCAAACCTTCAAGAAAAGAGCGTACACCTTCTCAAAAGGTCGGCAACGCACTTGCCATGGATGTCCATGGGCGGCGGTAATCACTTACCATCAGGCGATACGTCTGCTCGTTGGACACTAATAAAAAAAAAATACAAGTACGTTTTCTTCCTAGAAACCCCTCCCTTTAGAGTCAGGGGAAGAGGATGGGGGGATGTTTGGGCTCTAGTAACCTCACTCTTTCTGTGAAAATCAATGAAATTCATTGCTTCTTTTGTGAGGCAGTAGTATCACTCCGGTCGAGCCGACCCATTCGTGCTGAAGGATGGCTCGCCCACGATAAAAGATGTGTATAACTCGTACTCGTTATCGATCAGATATCGTTTACCACCATAAAGTTTGTATATATCCAATATCTATACAAATATACAAATCAATAAAATTGGAGTGTCTGTTTGTAATATTAAAATAACCGCTTTCTACTACATGCATATGAATGTACGAGTATATACGGTACACATACCAAAATATATATTTTTAATTTTTTTGTCTGTCTGTCTGTTTGTTCCGGCTAATCTCAGGAACCACTGGTCCGATTTGAAAAATTCTTTCGGTGTTGGATAGTCCATTTATCGAGGAAGGCTATAGGCTATATATCATCACGCTACTACTAATAGGAGCGGAGCACCAATGAAGAATGTTTCAAAAACGGGGGAAAAATTTCACGCCGCGGGCAATATAAGACGCAAACGAGGTTGCGTGGGTCAGCTAGTATTATATAGGTATAAATGCAATGAGTGCAGCGTAATCTAAATAGTGGTCTAAACATTGGTGACAGAAGGCATAAAAAGGTCATGGTCGACTTTGTTTTGTTTTATTGAATTGTCTTGTTCTGCCCGTGACTTAGTTCTCCAATCTCGGTCATAAGTGTATTTACCTACGTAAATATGTATGTGTTAAAGTATCCATTTTAATGTTAGTTCATTGATTACTGGGGCATGCGGCAATAGCAGTGGTACTCCATGATAAATTATATTATACATTACTAGCGACCCCGTCCGGCTTTGCACGGAAGTCTTTGAAATTCTAGAAATTCCTGTACTATACTATACCTATATGAATTACTCTATCTATTGTTGAAAACTGCATTAAAACCAGTTAGGTAGTTTAAGGAACGCGACTTAATTTTATACTATGTAATAAAGATGTAGTTGAATAATTATACTTAGTACTAGCTGAGTCCCGTGGTGTTACTCGCGGTTATTGTTGTACCTTTAAAACCGCGGTCTAAAAAAGTAGCCTAAGTTACTCTTTATTACATCAGCTACCTGCCAGTGAAAGACCCGTTAAAATCGGTCCAGCCGTTCCAGATTTTAACCGGCACAAACAGACAGGACCGACAGACAAAAATTGTAAAATATGTTTTATATTTGTAGTTTCAATTTTATTTATTTGTATAGCTTTGCAGGTGTCAGTGCGTAATTTGTTGTGATGATGATTCGATTTAAATATATGCATACATATATTGGACCATCTGTATCCATTGAAGTTATACGATGCTATAAATGCAGTATAGCTCGTTGTCGATAAGATTGTTTGCCAACCAGTTGGTACAATAACCGTTGTGTTACGTTTCCCAAAGTTTCACAATAAACATTGTTGTGGCATCGGTTACCGGTAACCGATACTGAAGTAGGCAAGTCAAAATATTTTTAAGCGTTATTAAACTGGTTCCAAAATCAAAATTTGTCCCTAAATTAAAATCATTAGTTACGTAGTAATAGCAATATGTGATGTTGTTCTCCTAGCCGATTACGGCCACGCTGGCCAGTCTCAATGGAGACCAGTCAACTACGCAGGGCATATTATAGTGCACAAGTGTGTGCGCAAACACAAGAACACTCTCTGTTTCCTCTCTCTCATAATCTGATGGGACGGTTAAACGACACGACCGGGGAAAGATCAGGCGCAGGACCGACAGCTTTACGTGCTCTCCGAGGCACGGGGGTTCAGACCCCAACTTCCAAACTCCGAATTTTTATTAAGTATTTCTATAATCAAAAAAACTCTAACACTTTTAGCCCGACCCGGGATTCGAATCTGAGACCTCTTGATTAGCAGTCGCATACGTCATATGTGCATGTGCATAGCAATTAATACATTAATGTATAATTAGCTGAGCCCCGCGGGTACAACAACAACCGCGGGGCAAAGCCGTCGTAGTCGAAAAAAGTGGTCTAAGTTACTCCTTATATCATAAGCTATCTACCAGAGAACGTCCCGTTAAAATCGGTCCAGTCGTTCCAGAGTTTAACCGAAACAAACAGACAAAAATTGTGTGTGTATACATACATATGCATTTTGTAAAAAGCAGTTGTTTTAATATCACAAACAGACACTCCAATTTAATTTATTTGTTTAGGTGTATAGATTAAAACATCAACTTTACTTTTACATTTAAATTTTAACCCTAACAAAAGCATTTATTTAATTGTGGAATAAATTCGCTTTAACACGTACTTATTGATCATATGACCAAGATTCATCAATCTTCAAAATGGCTTGATGATGCATTAGGTGAAGCATCAAGCTACATCCGCCGTCGGACAATGACCAAAATAAAGTTGACCGCGGCACATTCGCCGCGAGCATTGCTGCTATATTTTGGCAAGTCGACCGGTGCGTGTCGCGGGCGCTCGATGGCATCATCGCTATGGAGGATCGTGACGTCACCGCGCCTTTTCCAAACGTGGCCGTCAGACGAAAATAAGTCCCCGTCCCGCTACCAGCCGCGGCCCCTTGCTTCGTCACCGACCGAATTAGCGAGCGAAGCGGTCGGCATTCGGCAGCAGCACTATACACCAGACATACAAATCCAACAAAGACAAACTGAAGTTGCCGTTCTGTCACTTTCATCAAAGAATTTCTATTTTAAAATTATTATTATTCAACTTCAATGACATATTTTAAACACCATGGTAGAGACAAAATATTTAAAAACCAAAAGGAAAAGCTATTTAAAATACATAGATTTATAGATTGACCTTTCAATATTGCATGTCTGAAATATTTTTTTTATTATCTACAATATTAATATTATAACAGTTCTTTTTATCAAATTTATATAGTAAGCTCTATTGAAATGCGTAGTTCGCCGTTCAATTGAGGTAATGTTTTATTTTCTATCCTTTAATATCAATTCACTACATAATCTATAATTACTTAAATTAATGACTTCTTTGTTGCATAGTTTAAGTGCATTTCTATCTGCCAAAACTTAGATCAGATCAAAAATAAATTTTAAAATGGATTATAATTTTTGGAGATTTCTTGATATAAGTTGATTGAAAAAGATCTTCAAATGATATCATAAAACTGTGTGACACAATATTTCCAACACAGTAGTATTAATAAACTATACAAATGTCTAATAATATACGGTGTCCTCCAAAAGCAGGTCCAAATTTATTCACTTTATGACTTATTATACTTTATCACTAATGATGTCACATATCTAAACAAATTCGCGATTTTAATATTTGAACAATATTTACTGTTTATGTTCGAATATACTATTCTTAAACGTAAGTACGAATTGTCCCGAACTATATTTTCTTATTTATAATCTTAGATTAAGATCAGATCTTGATCTTGGATCTATCAATCTTCGAAATGGCTCGGTGATGCATCAAGCTACATTTTTGGCAAATTACGGCATTAGTGATACTCGTACTTAATTCTTAGAAAAAAAATATTCAAATAGGGTCTACTAGTTGAAAATAGTAAAATTGAGGAAATCATACCGAAATCTAAGATGATCATGGATGTAACATTTCATTATCAATAGTAGGGTATATCACAAAGATTAAGGCGAAGAGAAGACGTTAAGTTTTATATCTATAAAATGAATCGCCGAAATGTATGTACGCGCATAAATTCCGATCGGCTGCACCAAATTGGATAATTCTTTTTTCTATATGTTCCTTATTGTTAGGACAAGGTTTTTATAAAAGAAAATCTAAGGTTAACGGATTTTTTTTGTACACGACTGTTCTGTGGGAAACTAATAACTACTAAAAATAAGTTTTTTAGAAATTTAGACAATATTAACGAAATAAACATAATAATACAGCGGTACGAAGTTTGTCGGGTCAGCTAGTTTAATATAGTTACGAATATTGTGTACGTTGTTATTAACAGTTTGCAAATCCTTACTTATTAATATAAATGCAAAAGTAACTCTGTGTGTCAGTCAGTCGTGCTTTCACGCCAAAACTAATGGACCGATTAAAATGAAATTTGGGACACAGATAGTCTAGAACCTGAGAAAGGACACGGGCTACTTTCTAATGCGAAAAAAAGGTTGTAAGGGGTTAAAAGAGGGGATGAACTCATTTCTTTAATATGAGATCTACCAACTACAAAGCTTTTCTCCGAGATTTCATCATTTAAATCGTCAATGTACGTACTTTTTGTTTAGGTACTCTTATTTTTTTTTGTTTTATTAATATGGGGCAAAGTAGCAGACGTATCGCCTGATGGTAAGCGATTACCGCCGCCCATAGATGGCATGGCAACACTCTTTTCTCGAAAATTCAGGTAACCTATTAAACATCACAAAGGATTTCACTAAATTCTGATCTAGAATAGTTAATTAATTGTTTTTAAGATGTCAGCTATTAATTTTTTTAGTAATACCTTTTAATTGTATGTATTTACATTTACATTATCATCAGTCTAACGCAGTTTACTGTTGGACATAGACTTTACCACATTTACTTATACATATCTAAGTATATTTTATATGACATCAAGTTACATACAGGTCAAATAATGTTTAACAAGTAACTGCAATTAGAATACCTACACATAACAAAACTGCGAGTGCCGAGACACTGAGTCATTAGCCATTGATTTTTTTTAACGATATTTGACGTAGAATCAGCTTAGTCATTAACACCTGTTTAATGAGTGTTATAGAAACCAATGTCGGTTTTAGCAACGTTTTTATTGATTCCATATTTGTTGTTTTACCAGCTCAGGTACATAAATACAATGTTTCGATTACTTTAGCAAGGTTCTTTACATTTTCACAGCACTATTTTGTAAAAGGAGTAGATATTTATTTCGTTTAAATACTTAGGGGGCGTCCATAAATTACGTGAGGTGTTATTTTAAATTTTCTGTCCCAACCACCCCCCCCCCCCCCCGGTTTGATGTAGTGAGATTTTATTCAACCCCTGTTTTTTTTTTTTTTTTTTTTTTTTTTTTTTTTTTTTTTTTTTTTTTTCGTGTGGAAACCCCCTCGGGCCGTCACCCCGCCGGGGTTTGCGGCGGGGCGGTGTGTCGGAATCGAACCGACTAAAACCACACGGTGTGCCAACTCTGCGCCTGAAAAGGGAGGGGTCCGGGATCGCTGTTATTAACGCAAACCGGACCCCTCCCAGCGCCTGCCCGCACTGAAGCGGGCACCTCCTCCAAGTAAAAATCTCAATTTAGGCGACGCACGGCACACGCGTACGTCGCCCCTTCGCGGCTGGCCTTTAAAGCGGATGGAGGGGAAAACCCGTCCCCACCATCCGCGGCCACACTCAGGGCGGCATGAGGCGCAGATGGGCGCGCCTCCGCCGCCCGGTTCGCCGGCGGCGGATCGGGTCCGAGTGGAGATCGTCCTCCCGGGCCTTCTCCGCCGCCTCCTTCTGCGAAATTACGTCTTCGCAGAAGGATGCGACCGCGGTAAAACTGCTGTCGCCACCGGCCATGGAGCGTATGATGGCCGGTAGCGACAGATCCCCTCCGATGACTGCAGTGAGGGCCCGGCGCTGCTCCGCCCAAGCGGGGCAGAACTCCAGCGTATGCTGGGCCGAGTCCTCACTGCAGTCGCAGTGGTGGCAGGCGGGACTCAGTTCCCTCCTAGCGACCGAGTGCAGGTACTTCCCGAAGCAACCGTGCCCGGAAAGCACCTGCGTCAGTCGGAAGGAAAGAGTCCCGTGCTGCCGCCCTGCCCACTCGAGGATGACCGGCTGGAGCGCCTCCACGGTGGCAAAGCCAGCGCGTGGAGCCTCCAGCCGGAAAGACCAACGAGCCATCGTGGCTCGGCGAGCGGCTTCACGCCATTCGCGTACCTCTTCGGGCGGAGCACGATACCCGTACTCCGCCCGATGTTCAGCCGCTCGCCGATAAACTTCGGCGAGCACTTCCGCCTCCAAATCCCACGGGGGTGTTCCGGCCAAGGCGCAGGCCGCCTCGGTGGACACCGTGCGGTATCCGCGTATGGCTCTGACTGCCAATACCCTCTGAGGGCGCCAGAGACGCGCCTTGTTCTGGGCAGTCAGAGCCCCCACCCACACCGGTGACCCGTAAAGGGCCATCGACCGGACCACCCCCGTGTAGAGGTGTCTTGTTTCGACGCTGGCTCCACCCAGATTGGGCAAGAGTCGCCCAAGGGCGGAGGCAGCGTCGACCAGCTTTGGACCAAGCTGTCGGAAGTGCTCGTCGAAGAGCCACCTACCGTCGAGGATCAGGCCCAGATACCTCATCTGGGCCCGAACCGGTACGAGGACCGAGTTGACTTCGATTGAGGCGCCGGGGGGTGGACCACGACGGGGCCCATGAAAAAGCAGGGCCTCCGTCTTGTCAAGGGCCACCCGTAAGCCCAGCGCCTCTATGCGCCCAACCACCAGAGAAACACCCCTGGTGGCCAGGCGCGCCGCCTCTTGGAAATTGGCCCCCCGGGCTGTGACAAGTGTGTCATCGGCGTAACAAATTACGCCCAGCCCGGGGGGCAGACGACTACGAAGGACCCAGTCGTACCCCACGTTCCACAGGAGTGGTCCAAGGACAGACCCCTGTGGAACGCCGCACGACATGGGTCGCCGTCTCAAGACGCCATCTCGGTCCTCGTACACGACGGTACGCTCCTCTAAATAGTCTGCCACCAGCCGCCTCAGGTACTCTGGCACTCCATGGTACTGGAGTGCTTCCCTGATGCAGCTGAATGGCAGACTATTAAAGGCGTTGGCGATGTCCAAGGACACCGCCAACACCACGCCGCCACAGCTCACTGCCTCTTCGGTCACGGCCCTAAGGCGCATCACGGCATCGACCGTCGAACGCCCCTCTCGGAACCCGAATTGGGCGTCCGACAGGTCGGGCCCCACCTCGCTGAGATGCTGGACGATGCGGGCAGAGAGAATCCTCTCGAACAATTTGCCCGCCTCGTCCAGCAACACGATGGGCCTATAGGCCGTGACCGAATCGGCCGGCCGTCCCGGCTTCGGCAACAGGACCAGCTTCCCGCATTTCCAGCACTCAGGGAAGCGTCCGGACGCCAGGCTGGCGTCCAAAACCTCCCTGAGGCTTTATTCAACCCCCTCCCCCATCCCTCAATCTCACGTGAGATTTTTCAAATTGTGGGTTTCTTACGTAAACGCGTTGGATTGTTTGTCGTTTAACAACTTTTAACCGCCAAACATTTCAGATATCTATGGGAAATAATATTTATTTTTCTTGAAAAAAGTAGGTTTTCTCTATCCCTCTTGGTAAGTACCCCTGACCTGTTCTTGAGGTCGGATCCATTGCAGTGGACCCACATATTGTCATCACTGAGTGTTTATTACGATTAGCGATCGTGCGACTATGGGATAATAAACAAGTAAATTTTCTTTTTAGGCTGTTATTTCTTCTTTAGTAACTTTTTATAAGCTTTGCTAATAAATTTGCTAAGACCAATAGGAGCGGAGCACCAATGAAGAATGTTACTAAACCGGGTGGAAATTATTACGCTACGGTCAACAGGAGACGTAAACCAGGTTGCGTGGGTCAGTTAATATGTATTAAGAGTGTTGCATTTTAGTAGGTATATCATATCAATAACAATAACTTGACACATCCCAGATACAGCTGCACAAAGCAGATCCTGTATTGCAATAACCAGACTGTTGATAAATATTCATTTCTAAATGTAACATTTCATAAATTATATGTAACTGCCTCGTTGACGCAGCGGTAGCATACGACTGCTGTACTTGAGGTCTCGGGTTCGATTCGCGGGTCAGACCAGATGTTTGTATGACCTGCAAATATTTGTTTCGAAGTTTGGATGTTTTTATGTAATATATAATATACTTACACATTTTGTACTGCCTCTCGGGAATTGAATTTTTTACCCACTAAAAAGTTGTCTAAATTTTGAAAAAAGTAATAGTCGGTAGGTGCAAGGTCTGGTGAGTATGGCGGATGAGGGAGAGCTTCCAACCCCAGCTCTTGCAGCTTGGAGACTGTCTGTTGCGCAGTATGGGGTCGCGCGTTGTCGTGAAGGAGCAGTGGGGACGACCGATTGACCAAAGCTGGTTGCAGATGTGCAAGCTTCTCCATCATTCTCTCCAGTTCTTCACAGTACACATCTGCATTAATGCTCATGCCGTTTTGTAAAAAGCTGTGGTGAATCACACCCGCACTGGACCACCAAACAATGACCATCACCTTTTTAGGGGTCATTTTTGGTTTAGGGCATTGCTTTGGTGCTGAACCAGGGTCTAACCAACTTGCTGAGCGCTTTCGATTGTCGAACAGAATCCATTTTTCGTCGCACGTAACTATTCGTTTCAAAATTCCTTCATTTCTTTGCCTGTTGAGCAGCGAAAGGCAGGTCTCGACACGTACGTTGCGCTGGCGATCGTTAAGGTCGTGGGGCACCCATCTATCAAGCTTTTTTACCTTGCCAATTTGTCGCAAATGGATCAATATTGTTTTGATGCTTACATTAAAAGCTGCTGCTAGCTCAGCTGTAGATTGAGTTTCGTCAGCTTCCACAATCGCCTTTAATTCATTATTGTTAACCAAAGTCTCCGGACGACCACGAGCTTCATTTTTCAAGTCAAAATTTCCAGAACGGAACCGGGAAAACCAATAAAGGGTTGTGCGTTCGTTTGTACAGTTCTCTCCGTAAACGTTTTTGATGTTACGTGCCGTTTGTGTCGCGTTGGTGCCACGACGGAACTCATATTCCATAATTACACAAATTTTTAAAGTATCCATTATAACGAAAAATGTTCAAATGTAATGAAAATACAACGCTAATCAAAAAACAAAAGACTGAGTTTGTAAATAGAATGTCATGGTTTTAAAACAAAATTAATTTGAATTTAGAATACAGAGCCATTACAAACTTTTTTTTATTTGAAATGACCAGTACTGAAGAAACACAATTTCATAGGAAAAGACTTATTATTTTGTGTGTTTACAACAAAAAAACAGGTTTTATGTATTTATATCGGTTATCTAGTACCTATGCCTAGCCTAGCTTGGGACTAGATGGTGTTGTGTGTTAGATGTTCGAAATATTTATTTATTAAGACATTTTTTAAATACAGTTACAGTAAATATACGCTACAGATATATTTTTTTAAACGATTATCAAACCTCTTCATTTAGAATCACTAACTAGACTAACAGGTCAGTCAAGATGTAGGTACATACAATTATTTAATACTCTTTTTGATTGCATAGCTGTACTTTTCACTGAACGCTGTGATTAGCATTCATTAAAAAAACATCAGACCTAATTTTATCTATCAAGATAAATCGATTGAGACGTATTTTTTATAGGAGTTTCTTAATAAATAATAATGTAAAGCTTCACATTAATTTCTAATTCAGGGCCAATGGACGCGGGCATGATTTTGAAGCATTTTAAAATATTAAGAATCGTTGTGTTTACAAAGGTTGTCAACATTATAAAATAATGTTTTTGCAGTTTGGTAAGTCATTCATTCCTGAAAACACGCGCGACAGTATATCCGTTCCGAGAAATCTACTCGCGTTTCCTGGAAGCGCTACTATGGGCGCACACATACACACATGCAACTCTCTATAAATTGCAAAACAGCACACATCGATGCGCACGGCCCTGATAACGCGCCTCCGCATGCCGTGACGATTTCACGAGACGTATCGGTGCTCTCATTAACCAATGAACTGGTGTTGTGAGCTCAGCTCGACTTACATCCAATGAAACTAATGCAGCCTAAGAATTACAACTTGGAAGAAGTCCACAACTACTGTCCATACTGCTAAAGCGTCGTATATATCAGTTTGTAAGACAGAAAACAATATTAGACAGTGTTAGTTTTTATTAAGACGTCATTGACTGCCTCGGTGGCGCAGTGGTAGTGAATGCGACTGTTGTGCTTGATGTCTCGGGTTCAAATCCTGGGTCGGACCAAGTGTTTGTGTGATCTACAAATATTTGTTTCGGAGTTTGGATGTTTTCTATGTATAATATGTACGTATTTACAAAAAAAAGTATATATGTATTCATATCAGTAGTCTAGTACTCATAACGCAAGCTCTGCTTAGCTTGGGACTGGATGGCGTTGTGTGTTAGATGTCCGAAAATATTTATTTATTTATTTATTGGGTCTGTCAAAACTTGTAGACCAAAAGATTCCTTTAAAATGTCAAATCCATGCTAAGCATTGCTAAGGTGATTTTGACAAGTGAAACTGACGTTCCGTAATTACAGAATGTAACTATGCACTAATCGAACTCACTATAAAACTATTTAAATATAAGTAAAAAAATAATTAAAAATGGAATAATCTATACTACTGCGTTGAATAAATGTAATAGGGCATATTTCAGTTAAAATTTCCACAAATAATATTAAATAATCGTGTGATTCTTAATTTCTGCAAGTTGCCCTGAAACAATTATGTTCTGTGGTTTTTATTATTAAATTTTAGTATAGTTACATTTTAATCGTGTCGGAGGTAATTTTTTTTTTCGAACAAATATTTTATTTCGAACAATTTATTACCACACAACGCCGTCTAGTCCCACGCTAAGCAGAGCTTGTGTTATGGGTACTAGACAACTGATATAAATACTTATATACTTTTTTTTGTAAATACATACATATTATACATAGAAAACACCCAAACTCCGTAACAAATATTTGCAGATCATACAAACATTTGGTCCGACCCGGGAATCGAACCCGAGACCTCAAGCACAGCAGCCGCTTACGCTACCACTCGCGCCACCGAGGCAGTCATGATAATGATAACAATATTCATTTTACAAATCGAATATTGTGTTGGGATTTACTAACCGGAAGTCATCTTCTATTAAATTAATATCTGTTATTTCTTATTCGTTTCTTTTACTATAATTTTGTTTTGTTATAGATATGTATATATTGAATAATTATTTAGCTAAAGAATTAAAGTTTATAATCTGAAACTAAAACATCGATCCGTGTTTACTGTCAATAACATTAATATTAACTTTTAATTTTAAAATGTTTTCTACAATAATAATATAAAGCGGAAAGATTTGTATTTTTGAATGGAACGAGCTCAAAAACTATGTACTGGACTGATTTGAATAATTATTTCACCATTAGAATTGAATATTTATGGGATACGTTGCGAAACTTCATACAGCCCCACCATTAATAACACAAAATATGATGAATTTCTTAGAGAAGCATGTAACCATGTTACAAAAGGTGACTGGAGGAAAGTGGTACAGAAAACAAAAAACACAATAGAAGAAGATTTTCAGACTGATAGGTATTTACAATTTAAGGGAAAGCGAGTTGTTTTTTTTTTTGTCTCAGATAATGAAGAAGTTATCTTAGAAAGTGATTAAAATTTATAGTAATGTCTATATTATGTTTTCATTAAGGCTACACATGGCCTATTATTATGTCGGATTCCCCTCCGTCTGATAACAGCTAATGAGTTGTACCTATTGCTTACACCAGAATAACCCAAGTGCAAAACAGACAATAGTAAAATTAAAGTTTTAATTACTGGTTTCCATTGCTTATTTTTTTTTTTATTATTGTATATAGGGGCCAAAAGAGCAGACGTATCGCTTGATGGTAAGCGATTACCGCCGCCCATGGACACCCGCAACACCAGAGACGTCACAAGTGCGTTGTCGGCCTTTTAGGAAGGAGTACGCTCTTTTCTTGAAGGTTCGTATTCTATTCAAGAAACACAGTAGGGTCAAATATTTATATTTTGTATAGGAAATCTACATTTTAGATTTGTGGTATACAACAAGTAGGTTCTTAAATAATACAAAATTTAGAAAAAAACCGACTTCATGTACTGGACCAAATTGAAATGGGTCCACACGGGAAGCATCAGCTTTCAAATAAAAAAAGAATAAACGAAAATCGGTTGGCGTGATATTGAGTTACTCGTCAATTTGTCGCGCACATACTTAATGCATATTAAAGACTTCTATGGTTTTCTCATGGATGACATTGTCACAACTAGATCAAATTGAAATGGGACTACACGGGAAGCACCAGCTTTCAAATAAAAAAGAATTTTAAGTAGTATTAGTATAAGAGAAACTTGTAAAATTATGTTTTGTTTGAATAAATATATTATTATTATTAATTATTAAAATCGGTCACCCACTCGAAAGTTATGAGGTTTGTACAAACATTAAAAAAAACAGTCGAGAAGAAAGAGACTGATTTATTTCTATATTCGAATATTCTCACTTTGGCTTAATACACAAAAAGAAATTATACAAAAGAAGAAGAAAGAAGTATCAGTTTTCTAATAAAAGGTGACGTCAGTTACCTGTCAAAAACATTGATTCAACCATTACGGAGTAGCTATAGCCCGAACAGTCCAGTGAAAAAGCAACCATTCATTTCAGCTCATAGCGAAGTTGCAAGTGTTTCACGTTGATTCTTTTTCTACAATCGCTAACGCCTCTATACGTTTGCAGAATGCAACTTATCTAGGAGGGCAGATTTCATATATTTTTTATAGTGAATGTATGGGCAAACGAGCAGGTTTCTCTCCGGCAAGCTTCTCTAAATACTTCACTTCATTGTCACCAGTATAATTGAGTTTATGGTATCATTTTGTGTCAAAACATGGCTTTCCCACCATACAAGTGTTGCCTCCCTTTGTATTTGTACACAGTTAATGGGAACCTATTTTTCCTTAAGACATTTTGACTAATATTACCTTAGACTTAATTAAGTATAAACAATAATATAGTATCTAACAATAACTGGAATTATTTTTTTTTTGTTAGAAAACAAAGAAAATGGGCTAACCCTGGAAGTGCCATCGGATTCCAGTAATTTTTTTCTATTTTTTTATGTCATACAGTGGACTACTATAAGCTGTTGATGATGTATGACGTCTTTTTAATATTTTGAAAATAGAGTTTCTAACAATTACGACAAAATCTTACAAGAATTCGGCAGTATTAATTCTTCTAATATTATTGGTTCACAATGGAGTTCTGTACTGAACAATATTTATTTTGATCGACAGGTCTTGGAATTGCTTTTTGCAAGGAAGCGCTTCGGATTTTTTTTATGTATGGCCTTGCCATAATGACTCTACTCTGCCTGATGGAAACCATAAGCATAATCCAAGAGTGGTATACCACCAACCATACTCAATGCGAATGTAGGACGATGCAAAAATGCAGTATGGTGACCCACACCATGGCGGCCTATCTAAACTACAGAATCAAAATTTTCATTAAACGCATTAGCGACAGACGTAAAACGAAAACAAACGAAAAACGAAAATATGTTTTCTCGATGTTTTAGTTAACGTACTGCTTATTTTTTATAACTGATAACATACTAGTGGAAAAAATGTTAAGAGTGATACCACGTCCTATTGAGATCTAGTTAAGGAGACTATTCAGAATCTTTGCCAATAATGTGAGCTCAATAAAATGATTGCAGAACATCGGGGTCAGCGCCGAGATGCCAATGGTCAATAATGATGGCTTGACATTCGAACCGAATAGCAATCAATCAATTAAACTTTGTGACTGCCAAGTACGTTTTGTTTATGTCAGACCGATGTAACTTGTTTAATTTATTAGGCAATGCATGTCAAACGAAGAGCAGATGCAAATGACGTAGATCTTGAGTCTATTTAAAACTGAAAGCACATGCTCATTATACTCTGTCCATTTGTTTATTTTCTTTTGACAGTTGCTTGAGAACGTAACTGTGCCAAAGTTTAAAACACGATTTTATGAATATATAGAGTATCTTTTCAGTTCAATATAGTATTTACAATCATTTCTGATACAGTTCAAGTACCTAATATTATTTACTAGCCGACCTGTGCCCACTTCGTTGGGCGTTAACCGCCCGCTTTTCTTCGACTTGAATTATAAATACTATTATTTTTAATTTAATTTTTTGTTCAATCATAATGAAGTAGCCTATGGCACTCTAGAATATAATAAAATAATTTTAAGAATCGGATCAGTACTTCTGAAGATTACCCCCTAAAACTAAACAAAGTTAGAAACTTTACTTCTTCATAATATTAGTATAGATTATGTTTATAAGGAGAGGCCTGTGTATTTAAATGATGTAGCTAATGTATTTATGTCTAACTGCATTTGGCTGTGAGTTTTTACTGTAAATACTGAGCTACAGTTAGTAGTCATCGGTCATTGAAATAAGATAATGTACTACGAACAAAAATGAGGTCAGTTTCGTCGGGCTTTGCGGGCTCGACCGGGGCGGTACTACCCTCGCACAGAAGACCAGCCTAAAATGACAGTTTTAGAGCTGTCGTATTTCGCTGGTGAGTGCGAGACCGGAGCCCAATGATGCAGGGGTGACAGTTATCGTAATAGTGTGCGAGCAGTGAATGTTCGTAGAGTTATGTTGAGGGTGATGTGGATCGAGCCGTCGGCCAGGGAGACCCGTAGAAACGGTGGTGCCGCTGGCCGCCCGCGGCATAGAGAGGGGCCCAACCAAGGCTAACCACCCTGGGAGGCTGCCCCGTCAGGTCGCGCATAATCCACGGAGTGGCTCGTCGTGCCGGTTGGTGACCGGACGGTGGGACCAGGCGACCACTTCCGGGAGGGTACGGGGGCCCTTCCGTCCGACGGTTCGGTCACCGTCAGGCCTCACTATTGTATGGCGATACAGCATTCCGAGCCTCGGTATTACACTGCCGCGATGACTGTCGCGCCTTTTACGCTCCCACTTCCCCCCCTCTATTTTAATCATGGCAGCAAAGAAAAGATATAAACGTTCAACAGCGGCACCCCATTCACCCACCAACCCGCTTTTTGAGGTGGAGTTTACTAACATCCGTGGACTCCATGCAAACCTCAATGCCGTCCACCAACATCTTGAGACGGCTCGGCCGGCCATGCTTTTCTTAACGGAGACACAAATACGCCGCCCTGCCGACACGACATATCTTCTCTACCCCGGCTACGTGCTTGAGGAGCGCTTCCTCGCTAAGGCTGGAGTGTGTCTTTTCGTCAGGGCGGATGTTTGTTGTCGCCGATTACGTTGCCTTGAAGACCCATCCTTCTCCACTATTTGGCTACACGTGGATACCGGCTCCATGAGCCGAATCTACGTGTGCCTATACCGATCCCATTCTGGAGACTACGAGACAACTAAACTTTTCGAACATCTCAGTCAGGCAGTGGATAAAGCGCAGGAACAGTTCCCGACCGCTGAACTGGTGTTTCTGGGAGACTTTAACGCCCACCATGAGTCCTGGTTGGGATCTTCCAGAACTGACCACGCGGGTCGGACTGTCCACGCATTCGCTCTCACGCATGACCTCACCCAGTTGGTACTCCAGCCCACCAGGATACCAGACATACTGAGTCAAGCGCCTTCCTTGCTGGACCTTCTGCTGACGAGTCACCCAGAGCAGTACAGTGTATCGGTGCTCGCCCCTCTGGGATCCTCCGATCACTGCCTGGTGTCCACCACTGTGCCTCTTGTTGCCCTCCCACGAGCAGTGGCAGCAAAAAGACGGTTATGGCACTACTCGTCTGCAGACTGGGATGGAATGCGGGACTACTTCGCATCTATCCCGTGGGCACAACGCTGCTTTAAATACAGTGATCTGTCGCAATGTGCGGTTGCTGTGGCCGGCGAGATCACTGTCGGAATGGAATACTACATTCCCTACAGTGAGGTCGCCGGCGCAACAACCCGTCGCTGGTTCAATCGCGAATGCGCCCATGCTGTTGCCCAAAAGCAATCAGCCTACCGCGCATGGACCAGGGCCCGCGCTCACGGCCACCCCGACGTGGATCGACTAAAAGCAGCGTTCAACAAAGCCACTAGGGAATGCAAGAAGGCTTACATCACAGCGGATGCCCAGCGCATTGCGCGGCTTGGCCACGAACTCGTCGCATACCCTACGGGTAGCCGAAAGTTCTGGCGATTGGCTAAAGCCGTGCAGTCCAACTTCTGCCAGCCCACGCTACCACCGCTTAAATATCCCGACGGATCACTTGCCCATCAGCCGCAGGAGAAAGCGAAACTGCTTGTCGATCTCTTTGCGGCTAACTCCCGAGTCGATGACCGCGGCATGCACCCGCCTACCATTCCCGCCTGCGATGCAACAATGCGGGATATTCGCATCCGGCTGAGTGATGTCCGTGCGGAACTTCGGTCACTCGACGTTCGGAAAGCCAGTGGACCCGACGGTATCCCGGCGGTGGTTCTTAAGAACTGTGCACCAGAGTTGTCTCCGGTTTTGACGCGCCTGTATCGCCTGTCATATTCCTCGGGAACTGTTCCGGAGGCCTGGAGAGAGGCGAATGTTCAACCCATTCCCAAAAAAGGCGACCGCTCCAACCCGGCCAACTACCGCCCAATAGCTGTCACCTCCATTATCTGCAAAGTATTCGAACGGATCATAAACAAGCAACTGGTCCACTACCTGGAGGATCACACCCTACTTAATGATCGTCAATATGGTTTCAGGCCGAACCGATCCACGGGTGATCTTCTAGCGTATGTCACACACCTTTGGGGTGAGGCTATTGACAGGCACGGGGAATCTTTGGCTATTAGCCTGGACATGGCCAAGGCCTTTGATAGGGTTTGGCACCGTTCGCTTCTCTCCAAACTACCGGCATTCGGCTTGCCCCCCAAACTCTGCAACTGGGTTGCCGGATTCCTGCACCAACGTCGCATCAGAGTACTTTGTGACGGCGCGGCCTCCGACGTTCAGTCGATTAACGCAGGAGTACCACAGGGTTCCGTCCTGTCGCCCACGCTGTTTCTTCTGCATATCAATGACATGTTAGACCTTGGCAACATTCATTGCTATGCAGACGACAGCACAGTTCATGGACGATATATTGCGCGCCCTGCGGCAAAACCGGTAGATGTAGAGAAAAATCGACAGGAGCTTGTCGCTCAGCTCGACCATGTTCTAGGCCGCATTTCACAATGGGGCTGCGAGAATCTGGTCGAGTTTAGCGCCAAGAAAACACAGGTGTGCGCGTTCTCTGCCAAAAAGTCTCCATTCCTTCCCCTTCCGACTTTTCAGAACACTCAACTACCATTACGAGGCAGGCTCGGTGTCCTGGGCATGGACATCTGCTGCGACCTCAACCCGCGCGAGTACGTTGAGAGTGTCACTAAGGCGGCCTCGCGGAAGTTAGGAATCCTTAATAGGGTGAGACGGTTCTTCTCGCCCGGGCATCTGTGTCTGCTTTACAAGGCCCAGGTTCGCTCCTGCGTGGAGTACTGTTCTCATCTTTGCGATGGAGCCGCGCAGTATCTGTTCGACGCTCTCGACCGGTTGCAGCGGCGAGCCATTCGCATTGTCGGCAGTCCCCAGGCCACCGAGTCCCTTGAGCCTCTGCAGTTGCGTAGAGATATCGCCTCTATGGCAGTCCTCTATCGCCTTTACCATGGAGAGTGTTCTGAAGAGCTGTTCCAACTGGTCCCCCCTTCTCCCTTCCTCTACAGGACAACTCGTGCTGGCCTCAGAAGTCACCGCTTCAGAGTGGAAGACATACACTCTCGCACTCATCGATTTGGCTCTTCCTTCCTGTGCCGAGCGGTTAAGACCTGGAACTCACTACCAGCGCACGTGTTTCCGTCCCACTATGATCCCGGGTCCTTTAAGAGGGGCGTGAAAAAGCATCTCACTAGGCCGCCATAGTTCTGGTCACCATGCTGCACTGTCCTTGTTTGCATTGAGGATGGTGACCACCACTCTTGGATTCTGCTGGTGCTTTCCATCAGGCAGGGCAGAGTCATTTTGGTAGCTCATGTATAAAAAAAAAAAAAAAAAAAAACTGTTGTAAACTTACAACTATTACTAATAATATTTAGTACACAGGAATCAACGATAAAAAAAAATCTAAAATTAATACATTTAGAATGTTTGGCCTAATTGCCAAAAAATGATTTTCGTATAATAATAAACATAAAATCCAATAACCAAATTAACTTTATTTTCAAAACGTAACGATGTAATTGAATATAATAATGTGTGAGTGTACTCACTTGGTGAGACTGGAAGTAGCATCGCAGAGGGCGACGGCGGCGGCGGCCCGGCGCTCCGCAGCCGCGTCTACCATGCCTCTGCATCACCGCGATGGGCATCACTCGCCAGTCGCGCCACCTCGACCCTACACCACCACCCACCACACTACACTACCACACTGACATCACAATATAGGTACATGTAACACCCTCACTGTCACCAGTTTGATACCTGAGCACTTGATCTTGCGATACGATACTATCGTATTTCAATTTAAAGTTATATCTTGCCTATAAGCGTTACAAGGTTCTATTGAGAAGACATAGGGAATCTGAAACAAACAAAAAAATTAACATTATTTACATCATAAATTGTTTCGCGGGTCTTTTTATAGGATAAATAACTATGTTATGTAGGTTTTTAACAGTTTAAGAACAATTGGATTAATAAAACCAAAGGACAATGCGTATTTGTGTGGGAGGAATGCCGACAACTGAAGTAATAACTGTTTACTGACATAGGTGTAATACACATAGATATAAAATGAATTAAATCCTTACATTTTCCCATTATAGAAAGGAAAAATATAGATGATAAATAAAATAATGATAATAAAAACCAAGCAAGGGTCAAAATTGAGCCTTGATTCACTTAGCCGTCATACAGATATTTTATTTTTTCAAACGTAGATAACATCGATAATGGTTTAAATGTAGTTAAATGGCACATCAAAACAGTTTCAAGATATAAATCAAATGATTGAGGGGGATATACCAACTGATAATATACTTTGAGGTTTTCGTTATCAGCATTCATTTTTATGATTGAATTCCTATTTTTGGATGATTACTACATTTTATCCTTCAATTACCAATTGGAATAAGGCAAGATCGTGGAGTAGAAAATAGTATAAGATGGACCAACAAAAGTACTCGTAGTAAGTACATTAACAACATATTAAGTTATTTTTTTAATTAAATTATATTCAGAAACAATTCAAAAATCTTTCATTTTTGATTTCATCAAAATTTTTAAGAAACTTGTTTAATTTTAGTAGTTAAATGCCAAGATGAAAGATTTTTTAAATTACCTCAGTCTCCTACGATGCAGTCGTGGACAAAAAAAATCCCCGTTAATCTTTGATTTACTTCTATACAAACCTTGTCCTAACAATGACGAACATATAAAAAAAGAATTATCCAATTTGGCAGGTGATCGGCAGTTATATGCGCGTACATACATTTCGACGATTCATTTTTATTTATATAGATAGATAGATTTGTATAAGATACATCTAGATATTTTGTTTCATTGTATCGTTGTCTTAACACACATTCTAGTTCAAATAAATATTTAATCTACGTGCTGAAATCATATCTTTCTTCAGCATTTTTTTTGCGAATTGTCAGTTTGCCAATAGGTCAATTTAGCAGACGAATTACCAGAGTCAATGACTTAAAATTTTTAAAAGTGGCATTGATACGAGTATTAGAAAATATAGTCTACCTAAATAAATTAATTACTTTTTATTTTTAATTCTGATGATTAACTATCAAGTAACTGAAAAAAGGTAAGCATGTAAAGTACACAAAGTGTTTTTGTTCCCATTGCCCCAAGGCCTGAAATAGTACGGTCCACCCTTACTCATAATAAAGCCAATAAGACCGAACGTAGGGGTGGAAACACCACATATATCCATGGCTTTTGAGCCCCGAGGAGCTCAAGGGATTCCCCTGTGCGTCGCTAGACGTGAATGAGTAATTGTGCAATGATTATGGTGGCCCCCACCCTTGTATTCTACTCATGTTTTCCATCAGGCAGAGTAATCACTTTGGCAGGCTTCAATAAATACTCCTAGCGTTAGCAAATATGTAATTTGAACAGAATATAATAATAATGTACAGTTATTTGGCCTTTTATGTATAACTTCAACTTATCAAGGCCTACGCTGATGATCTCAGTACGTAGTTGAAAATTAAATTAACTTTACTTTGCCCGACTTACGATGCAACTAGATTTACTAAATAATACCATGAAAACATTACTTTAACTATGCCAAATTTTATAGTAATCCATAATTTCCTTAAATAGCAGTACAAAGTTTGGCTTCACGTAACAATATTCAACTATACTTATCCTACTTACGAGGTATGTTATAAATGCGAAAGTTTGTAAGGATGTGTGTGTGTTTGTTACTCTTTCACGCAAAAACTACTGAATGGATTTTCATGTATTATATTATAGATTTTTTTTATAATTTGGTCATAATATAACGATAACTCTCAAGTAAGTTGGAAAAAATACGAAGAAGAATACGATACCCGAAATACACGCGAGCGGAGCCGCGGGCAAAAGCTAGTTTATATTATAAAGCTAAAGAGTTTGGTTGAACGTGCTAATCTCAGAAAGTACTGGTCTGATTTAAAAGATTGTTTTACTAGTAAATAGCTCAGTTTTCGAGAAAGGCTATTGGCCATCATGACTCTACAACGGAAAGGAGCGGGGAAAATGTTTAAAAACGGGGGAAAATTATTCCTTATGAGAGTTTCCATAACGTAAACGGTTAGTTTTACAAAAAAATTGTTGAATGACAAAGTTTTTAATTTGTAATGGAGAATACTTTGAAAAGTAATATATATATTTTAACAAATACATTTTTGTTTTTTTTTTGCCCACGGAGTTTATGGAGCTTCTTGCGGTTTTCCATAGAAATGAAATTTTGAAACTGCGTGGTTCCAAAATATCTATAGTGACCTTGTATTACAAGAAACTTATAAGCTCTCGTATTATTAGACACGAATTGACCAAATTAGACAGATTTCGCCACTATTGACCTTCGTAAATCCGAATTTTTCTCGACCTATCGTTGAGAGACTCATCATGAAATGCAACAAAAGCACAAAATTAAATTAGCCGGGATAAGTTACTCATAAAGTTGAACAGATCTTGTGACTTGAACATAATGTGTTTATTTTTGACAGCGTAGTATGATGACCTCATGATGATTTCACTCACACCGAATGAGAAGAGGAACTACGCAGGTGTCGACACCGCTCAATTTAGCATTTATGGTGTGTGGGTAAAAGCATACAACAATAATGAACTAATACTTAATACTTCGATACTCGTATTAAATCTTCTAATAAGAAAAAAATCTTAACTAATAAAGCTTAAAAATAATACTTGAAGTTTATTGTTAACAGTACTTAGGCTTTTAACAAATTTTGTAAGGTACTAAAAACTTCACAAAAAAAATTATTTTGGATTACCAAATATAACTTTGGAATCACATATGTGTCGGCAGTATTGACGAATTTTAAGGGCTAAAAACATAATAATATAACGAATGAGGGTACAATATTAAGGTCATCAAAATTAATTCCAGTAATAGGCAGAAGTCATCTCATCTCAAGAAAAACTCTACTTCTTCCTGGAGTAGGGTGACTGGAGTGTGAGACTTTTCTGCTTAGATCGTCCCTGTCGCATGTATTATTATGATAGGTAATTAGGGATTTTTTTATGTCTAGGTAACTGTGTAAAGTACATTTACCCCTGACGAATTATAAAAAAATGATTAAATTTTGGAATTAGATTAGACATGCAACGAATAGTATATTCGGCAGTATACCGAATACCGAATATTCGGCGAGGACCCTAACCGAATAGCCGAATATTAGGCAAAAGTATTCGGCTGGATTTTAGCGCCAAAAACTTGTACAGACGTGATTAAATTATGTACCTGTTTTATGTACCAATGACTACTTAATAAATGATTATAAAAGAAGTGAGAAGCTTACCCTTCTAAATTTTGATTACCACAATAATTCAAATACATAGAATCCTTCATTTTTCCAATTCAGAAGATGATTATGTACCTGTGTTATGTACCAATGACTACTTAATAAATGATTATAAAAGAAGTGAGAAGCTTACCCTTCTAAATTTTGATTACCACAATAATTCAAATACATAGAATCCTTCATTTTTCCAATTCAGAAGATGATTATGTACCTGTTTTATGTACCAATGACTACTTAATAAATGATTATAAAAGAAGTGAGAAGCTTACCCTTCTAAATTTTGATTACCACAATAATACAAATACATAGAATCCTTCATTTTTCCAATTCAGAAGATGATTATGTACCTGTGTTATGTACCAATGACTACTTAAATGATTATAACAGATATGAAAATATGAATATATTCGTAATCAATCGATTTTAATTTTAATAATCAATGACAAAATATATTATTTAAGTATTCGGTATTCGGCCGAATAATATGCAGATATTCGGTATTCGGCCGAATATAATAAAAGCAGCCGAATGGGCCGAATACCGAATAGTAACCGAATATTCGTTTCAAGTCTAAATTAGATTATATAGATCAAGTGCGACATAAACAAAAGGCCGGCAACGCACTTGTAACGTCCATGGGCGGCAGTAATCGCTTACCATCAGGCGATACTTCTGCAGTACGAGTATAATAGGCAGTTCTTAAACCGATGCCCGCAGTTCGAATCAGGTATGTCTTCGTATATCTCTTTCGTGTGGTTCTGTACTTTGAGTACTTTTACGGTTATGATACGGTTATGTATACCAATTATGTATTTAGAAATTAGTGTCCGGCCGGAACTGGTTTTTCAGCTGAAACCGAAACCGAACCTTCGGCCTAGCTCCCAGTTTCAGCCGAAACCGAAACTCGCTTAACCTTGAAACAAACACGAGCCTGTATCAATTTTTTCAAAAGTTGTCTTGCATTTTTGGTAATTATAGTTAAAATTTTTGTATTCTTTACGAAAATTTAATTAAAAAAAAAGTTACATAGGTTTTAAGATGGCCAATAATTTAAAATTATCTATGCAGATGCGTTTAAAAGGTTAAACACAATTAGCATTTCGCACAAAGATATTTTTTTGGCTAAACATGTTTAAGAAACTAAATATTGAAACAGCTATTTAGCAGTGCTAAACGTGTTTAACAGTAGAAGAACAGCCTCTGGCATGGGCGTAGCCAGCCATGGGCTCAAGGTGGGGCAGCAGTTCACTGTCAATCGTATGGATTGTTTTAGAGCCTCTAAATTATCATAGCGTTTAGGGCAAGCCTTACTCTCTAAAACAGACCATAAATTATAATCCAGTGGATTAAGATCAGGACTAGATGACGGCTAGTCTTCAGCTCTGACGGAGTCCGGAACGTTCGTTTCTAACCAAGAGTATTCTCATTTTGGCCAGTAGAAGCTGAAAGCTACTATAAGCTGGCTTACCACGACAAGGAGGCACCAATTCTAACCAAGAGAGGGTGGATCGAGCTTTAAGACCCGGCACCGAGTCTTGCCGAAAGGATAATTCTTGGTTATTGAACATTGTGTTGTTAAAGGGCTTAACTACCTTCTCAAAAATGGTTTCTTGACACACTTGTGCCGATGTTTGATACGTTTTTCACAAAAATATGGCTCAGTCACTCTTTCATAGCTAACATCCCACCGAACCATCACTTAAGTCAGATAATGCCCACGTTGCACTCAATCATTCTGTTTGTTAAAATTTTGCTCAATTGTAAAAAAAATGTCATCCGTACATAAAATTTTCTGTGACCTCTCTTTGCCATCGTTTAAGCAGTTGTTTTGATTTTACCACTCTATTCTTTTTTTAAATTATCAGTTAAAAAATTATCAATGCGTCTTTTATAGGTAGCAAGTACTAAGTCATTTTTTAAAATATGCGACATGGTTCTAGGTGCTATCTTCATCTCCCGAAATAAAATGTTTTGCTTTCGGACAGGATTTCTTCGAATTCTTTCCCTTACGGCTTTGAACGCCTTTTTACGTGGACGACCAGACCTTTTTCTATACGCGGTTATCGCACTGTACCAACCGAGGTAGTGTGCGCCTCGGCCGGAATTGCCCAGTGGGATTTGCAGGCGGTAGTGCTTGCCGAAGTTTATCGGTGAACGATTAACTTCCGGGCAGAGAACGGCTTTCGCCCTCCACCCTAAGAGAAACGCGAGTGACGTAAAGCCGCTCATCGAGCCACTATAGCTCACTGGTTGTCTCAACTGGAGACTCCACGGGTTTTCCCCTCCATCCGCTTCAGAGGCCAACCGCTAGTAGGCGACTTACGCGTGTGTCGTAAATTCACAGTACAGTACAGTTGGTCACAGTAAACGTAAATTAAGAGAGTGTACCAGCAGACGGTGCCCGCTTCAGCGCGGTCAGGCGCTTGGAGGTGTCCGGATGTGTTAATAACAGCAGTTCCCGGATCCCTCCCTTCTCAAGCGCAGTGGCACACCGTGTGGTTTTAGTTGGTTCGTTTTTTGGTCGAAACCGAAACAACGGCCGAAACTAATTTTTTCAGCCAAAACCGAATCTTCGGTCAGTCACTAATAAAAATACTGACATGTGTTATGATTAAGATGTCCAAACTTAAATAAGTAATAACGTCTATTAAAAGATCGACACAATACACTAACTTTAATCATTTTAAGCAAAGTTAGATTATTTTATATTATAAAACCTATGAGTATGAGTAAAATCAATGACAACTTGAAATGTCTGAAGAACTCTGACCCTTAATAAAACTGGTAGGTAACTACTGTTTGGATAAACGTAAGAACAGTTTCTACGACGACATTATTCTTGGAAATATTGCGACAAAGAAACATTTCCGGTTTAATACTATGTCAACGATAGGCATATCCAGAGAAGGTCCGAACGTGTCCTGCCCGTCGAATGCCCTTATTATATAGCTCTTTCTTTATAATGTGCAGTACGTGTATAATTAACCCTCTCAGGCCATCTGCACACCGGGGTTTGCAGCGGGGTGATGTGTCGGAACCGGACCAACTGAAACCACACGGTTTGCCACTCTAATCCTGAAATAAGAGGGATCCGGGCACTATTGTTATTGAGACATCCGGACCGCCATATATGGCCCCTGAGGCAGATGTGTGAGCAGCTAGCTGGGTTAAGTACGTCTGTTCTACTTCCATATTTCTGAGACTGCATTAGAAAACATAATAAAAGGCCAAAGGAATTGGTTATGATGATAACCAACAGGCAAGGTACATATTTTACCCAACAATAGATGTATATATCGACCAGTAAGAAAGTAGGTACAGAGTTATTTACCTTTACTGTCCCATAAGGTCGCGACTGGACGATTAAAGTGCTATAAAGTAACTCAAGTATGCCCCATCATGAATTATAATGTTTTATTAGTTTTATTTACTTAAGTAGGAAATACATACCAGATTATTAATTACACACAGTGTGTACAACAGTGTAATATTGACACATAGACACCCTATTAAAGTTCTAAATAGATACCTACGTTGTTTATGTGATAGTTTTTCGATATCAAAGTGACAGTTTTACATTTAATACCTATATTTTTAAATTACCATTACTGATATTACTTTAAGTCATAAACTTATAGGCCTATAACAATGGTATTAAATTTTCGTAAATAACAAAAGAAATCTTTGATGTAAGAAAATAGTTCAATGTTATCAAGCAGAAATACATTTTTACAATACAGGTAGGTATATCGTTGTTGACGAGACATAATAAGCATAGCAATGAAGTGTAAGCCAGTATTACAATTTTATGTATGAGATCATCGATATGTATATACAGCAAATGTAATAAATATAAATATGACTCACCATCTATGTACCCTGCTACAGAAAGACGGAGTAGGTTATCATTATCACTATTGATGAATGTCACACACAATACATACGTCGTCACAAATCGTCCACTCTCTCACATTTCAGTAGTTTTCGATTACAATATTCAGCTAAGGCGATAACTAAAACCATTTTTATTATTCAGTACAAATTTTTCTACAAGTAAAACCAACAGTTTGAGAGAAAGAGAAGCAAGCAAAGCAAAAAATGTGTATAGGTAATCTTATGCGTAGGTATTGAATTTCTGTAAATTTAACAAGTGGCGCCATCTCTGATCTGTTTTACACAACGATTGGCATACAAATAGAAAACTTATCTATTTGACATCTGTCATTATGCTTGTTAAGGGGTAATGTAGCGAGTGACTCGGTTACTATTTTATTAACTGCCCGAAATATAATATTACTTATGCAAATTAAGTCCATATTAAATCTTAATATTTTCAAAATAATTTATCTCGATATTTACATATTTTTTTAAATTCATTGTCTTTACAGTAAAAAAATACGCCTTGCCAAGGTTACTGCGCTCAAACGACTACAACTTTTTTGTGACAATGTCTGCATCTGTTGATTAAAATTTGAAACATAATAAGCTTCTAAACAAGGTCAACAGTTTTCATCAACTCGCAGTAGACGAAAATAATTAAAAATAAGTGTGTATTATGTCCATGCTTTCGAATATCGTCCATTTTATGTGTCATCACCAAATATTCAAGTACAAGTGTCCGCGAAAATGATCTGTACTTTGTTTTTCGCAATCACAACGTTACATGAACATGGATGACCTAAAATGCGAATATGTGAAGAAAAAAAGATGTTTGGAACGCTCAAGAAGTGCAAACTGAAGAAATTATAATGTTTCCCAACACTCTTATAGGCAATCATTGACCTATTCAAGCCATCGCTTAACGATCGGTGAATTGCTTGGTCACAAAAGTGAAAATGTGATGTGTCAAATGATTGTTTACCTCACGGACAGGTGAGTGGTTTGTAGAAGTTGTATGCAGGGTGGCGGGAGGTGGGCGGTATGTCTGGTCGATCGAGTCCTGTGAACGGCGGTTACGAGGCCGCAAGGCTCACCGTCCGCAAGGATCTCTTCCCAGAAATTCGCTTACCTAAACTGTCATCTGTCACTTCTGGTAGCGAAAGCGACGAGGAAGGTGACGACGCGTTGTCCTGTGTCAAGCTTGAAACCGATTTCGAGCAGAGCATCGACGAAATCGCCAAGCAGAAGCTTCAAGTGGCCAATGGGGTACTTCCTTGTCCGACCCGGCCGCGTCATAGGAAACATAAGCATCACTCTAGAGAAAGCTCTAAAGGCTCCACCATGAATGGTTGTTTACCTCCTAAAAGTAAAAGGAGAAAAGACTCAAAAGATTCATCTCATAGGAAACATTCAAAAAGTAGTGTTGTGTTGTCACAAGTGAAAGGTGGTAAAAACTTAAACTTAGTGAGTAGTAGTGAGTGTCAGGATGATGATGAAGAGTGTGCAGAATCAGCAGAAGAAGAAATGATGGAAGAAGATGAAGCAGAGGATAGTGAAAGTTCTGAAGATGAACAGCTCAAGCACAATTCAAAGTTACCATTAACTATATCACGGCAAAGTGGTAAACCATACAGTCATGAACTTAGTCAATTATCAACAAAAAAGAGCAAAAGAGAATCAAAAGAGCAAAGAACTCATGCAATTATACCATGTAGTGGTAAGCCTCGGTCGATGTTGAACATCTGTAGTTCACGTAGTAAAAAGAAATCAAAAAAGTCTGAATGTACAACCACATATCGCAGTCAGATACTGGATACTAACTCCATAAAGATAAAGATTAGAAGAACAAGTGTACACGAAACTGTAAGTACCTATTTCACATTTTTGTACAATATTGTAATACCCATGTTTTTCTCATTTCATATCAGATAAAGTATAAACTAATTGTTGTAGATTTTTTCTGTATAACTACACCTTTACTTACATTGTATTGCAGTTACTCATTTATTACATATCAGGCTGCATATAAAGTAAATATCTGCAGTAAGTTCATAACCATCATCAACACAATATGTTAAAATGTTTTGTTGTGTTGTTTGTAAACATACAAAAAGTATATGCTTTGAATTTATAGGTGTGAACTATTTAAAAAGGTTGAGAAGTAATGACCCTGTTCAAATTCACTATTTAATCTGTTACCTAACTGTCCATATAAGCAGCTGGTTTTTGGTTGGTATTATAACCTGTTTTAAATGGTGTTATGAAAACTTGGCAAGATGATTATCTGTACTATGGATACTATTACTAGGTAACTAGTAAATTTACAATGTAGGATTATCCATTTTTATTGGTTTACTATAAACAATGTTACTTAAAATATTATGGTTTTAAAATTCTAAGTGGTAACCTAGTTATGGCCTTTATGCTTTTAAAAATTAAGAAATATAATTACCTACAGAGGTTGTTATAACTCAAAAGTATTACAGTACAAGTTTTCCCTAGTTCTGTCTACTATCAAAGAATTTATAAGATTTCTCACCCTGAGAGATACAATATTTTTAATAGGTACTGTTTCGGCCACTTAGATTAACTTGCAATTTAGGTATTAATACTAAATACTACTTACTAGCTGACCTATGCAATCTAATCTGCCCTAAGCAAAATGTTATAACAATGTGAACAAATTTGTTTACTGTACAAAAAGGTTATAGTGAGCCAACTTTAACGGATAGATATGTGCTATTGCAAACCATTTTTAGAACTTCTAAAGGGAAACCACTTTTTCATACACTGTTTTTAACTTAAAATATCGGGTTTAAAACTTTTGTAAACATAAGTTTGTACACAAATTTTCCATGCTCCAAAACATTCACCTGATTTTGCGAAATCTAGTTAAATAAGATGTTCAAATAACCACACTTGAGTAGATTCCTACCCTGTACATATAATAGATATAGAATATATTTTAAATTATCAATTATTTACCTATACAAACCAGCTCCAAAGTTTATTTCATGGATTTAAGTCCTAGCCAAAGATTGTTTCTTGTAAGTTATTATTCCAAATATCAAGATTCATTCAAAAACCTTTAAAAATGTTAAGTCTCATATACAAAGTTATATCTCCTATTTTGCAATCTTTTAAATTTATTTCGATCATAAAATTAGAGTAACTATTATGACTACCTCAAATAGAAAAATAAATCTATGTCTATGCCTTCCAAAAGAATTCAAAATACCATAATATGGTGTACTGAATTGAATGTGTCATAGTTACATTTAGATTGCGTGAATGGCTTAATGGTTTAAGTGGTCTTCTCATCACTTTCTACTGGCTGAGTGTTGTGGGTTCAAATCTAGGACAATGCTTTGTGTGATCTACGAATTGTTGTTCTGAGTCTTAAGTGTTTTACGTAACTTCAAATAAAAAAGCCAACGGTATATTGAATAGAATTTATGAAAAATATGATGTTTTATTGAAATTATTTGTTTGTTAACTTACTTTTTGTAAAGACAACCAGCCATTTGACATATCTAAGTTTGCTGTAGTTTGTAGCCGCAAGTTGGGACTATCATTGCACACCCAGCTAATATCACATATACTGTTTAGATTGTTAGATAATATCAAATCTGTTAGAAAACTTTTAAACAGCTATAGACACTTGGACGTATTCACATAATCACACAAATAAAGAACAATGGTAAGTTTTTATAGGATTTTTGTACCGCCTGGCGTATCTCATAATCTCATGGTAGGAATTGTTTTTGTATTTATTTGGCTGCCAATATCACTGACAATAATATTTTAAATACCCAGATTTTCTTGAGCCGTTAATGAAATGTTGCTCATTTACTAACTTCAGCAGTAAGCTAATACATATATCGATTCAAATTTTCGATTCAAAATCGTTTTTTATCATAATACGTATTTATTTTAAAATTATCTAAAATATTTTTGACAATCTGACACAACACCATCTAGTTTTCAGACTAAGTATACCTTAACCCTTTCTTGACCGCTCTGTACCAAAAGGGAAACACCTATTTATTGGGGGTTATGAAAAATATATTGTTTATTTTCAATATTCTATTTCATTTTTAATTAGTCTAAACTACTGTCGTTAATGACTTGTTGACCAAAAACGTTCATTTTTATACAAAGGCCTCCCCGAAGGTTCCTTATTACAACTGGTCCGGTGCTGCCCGCACCCAATGGCTTCCCAAGACCCTCACTAGCTCTTTGAACCATTTTATGAGGGGACCTACTTAAATGTTTGTTTTATTTTAATCAGTCGGGAAGATAATGGTGTTATAGTAACTAGCTTTTTTGTATGAACATATTTATTTTATCTATCAGGATGTCTAAGGAGGTAAGTTTGGTATTTTAATTATTTGGTACCTTTTAAACCTTTTGGTACTTCATCTTCAAGGATACGCATATCACATCTAACTTAGCACACAAATATACAGCACTGGACACAGGTAGACTGGCGACACGGGGCGCGGGCCTTATCGTAAGACCAGCACTGCAGTCACTCTGACTGCAGCAATATGCTGAGATAGGCGCCTTTTCTGGCATTACACAGGATATAATATAACTGCTCACATCCTACAATCTTAACTCTGTTCAAAACCATACACTGTCCAGTGTTTGTCAGAATAAACGTTATTTCTTTCTTTCATAACATTTCCGATTACTTGTATATATGTAGTACATATGTACATTGAAATTTATAACATCTCAAATACGAGTGTGGCAAATTTGGTATAACGACTACAAGTGTACTAGAAATAATATTTTCTCAGACATTCAACATAATTCAAAGAATATATTTTCTTGCAAGCAAAAATTTTCAGGTATTGGAAGAAACCATAAATACGATCACTGAATATAGTGATGATAACATATCATTTCCCCTTTATTCCCGTTAATCCTAGTGTTATCACTGATGAAGAAAAGGATTTTTATGACGGTATAGTTATATCAGGTTCATCTAAAGATATCCCTGGAATCATCGAGCTGTTACCTCTCTAATGTTGGTATTTCAGACTCAGGAGGTAGCGTGTTGATGGACCATTTACCACTAAAGTTGTACGAGTTACAACTAAGATCGATACGAAAAGAAAAGTTTATTGTAGCAATTGGTAGACCAGTGACGGCAATGTGGTGAAAGTGTACGCCAAGTTATTGAATAGATTATGACAAAGCTGAGGACTGATACAGAATTAAAACTGTAAAAGAAGACATGACATTAGTTCCAAACATTCGAAAAGCGACATTAGTTCCAAACATTTGAAAAGCGGCATTAGTTCCAAACATTCGAAAAGCTATCTGAAATATCAGTTCGTAATCAAATGATATAACACAAACTAATTGTATAAATGACTCTGTACGAAAACAAAAACAAAAAAAATACATGAAAATACTCTTTCGACCTAACTGCATGTTCCTAGTTCTGTATAGGTAGGTACTGCCACGGTCCCTGAGTCTGAAATACCAACATTACTTATAGAGGTAACAGCCCAATGATTCCAGGGACGTCTTTAGATTAACATGATATACCAATACCATCATAAAAATCATTATGACGATATTGGTATTTCATAAAGGGCATAAAGTGGAAATTATACTCCATATTATCATCACTATATTCGCTGATCGTATTTATGGTTTCTTCTAATCCCTGAAATTTTTTGTTTGCAATAAAATACCTTCTCTGAGTTATACTCAAACTCAAATCATTTATTTCCATAGGCCCCAAAAGGCACTTGAACAGTCAAAAATACAAACATCAAAATATAAAACAAAACTCAAGTAATCAATTCAGTGATAAAAGGTAGATACTAATACTAAATGCACTGAAATGATTTGAATTACCGGAGCTTAGATTGATTTCGATTCAACTCAAAGGTTTAAATTGAAATCAATCCAAGTACCAGCTCCGATGGGTATTGCATTCATGAGAAGAGCTGGTGAGAAACTCATACAGGATATACTTATTACATGTCTGAGAAAATATTATTCTTAGTACACTTGTAGCCGTTGTACCAAATTGACACACTCACACACACTCGTATTTGAGATTTCGTTATAAAAACTTAAAGTTATAATCGCATTTTTTTTCTACTAAAACTTTATTTTTTGTATAAATATGATTTAGAAAAAAATCCATATAAAGGGTGGCACTAAATCGGATAAAGTACTTAATTATGTTTGACTAGCTGACCCACGCAATCTCATCTGCGTCGCCTATTGCTCGTAGGGTGATGTTATAACAGCGTGTACAAATTTGTTTACCATATAAAAAGGTTATAGTAAGCCAACCTTAAAAGATAGACATATGCTTTCGCTGGCTTTTTATAGAAATTTTAAAGGTGAACAATTCTTTCATACCTTGTTTTTGTGAACACGCAGCGCACGCAATGAAAGCTCTTAAAAGTAATAATTTTCCCCTGTTTTTGCAACATATTTTATTAATATTCTACTTCTGTTGGTCATAGCGTGATGATATATAGTCCATAACCTTCCAGGATAACTAGGCTGTGTAGCACTGAAATAATTTTTAAATCTAATTAGTACTTCCTGTGATTAGCGCTTTCAACCAAATAAACAAACAAACTGATCAGCTTTGTAATATTAGAATGGATAGGAAATAAGTAGTTAAGTTTAGGGCTCCCACACATAACTGCGAATTCGCAACGCATCGCAAATATCTGCGAGCTCGCACGAATGCACCGCAAGAACTTCCGATCTGATTCGCATCGTGCATTCCTGCGATAATACATCACACTTGTTGACGCCATTTAGTCCGTCCTGAGACAGCGTAAGGGAAAGGTGCAAAAAACAAAATCATCAAAAGCACTGGCAGATCAAAGTAATTTAACTTCTACTAATGATAATTTATTCCACCTATAGCACCTATAGCGCAATTTCAATGGAAGAAGAGTTTGATTTTACCAAATAAAATGTGGACAAATAATTCATTTTTATTTAACTTTGCCCAATAGTCAGTCCCAGCATTTCCAAAGGCATAACATTAAATTGTTCCCCTGTACGATCGTTTTATAAAGATGGTGATAATAACCTCAAAAAGCTCTTTAAATGAAAATATGCTCATTCTAAATTAATAAAAAGAAAACCTTCTTCTAGTCTCAAAGCATAGTATTTCCGAGTGAAATACTGCCTATGAGCGTTCATAATCGTAATAAATCGATGAACCCAAAATCTTCTTTTTCTATATCTCTTGAACAACAACAGCTGTGAAACAATCTTTTTGCGATCTATGTCACTATTCCTAAAACACCTCCAATACGGCTGACTACCGTCGAAACTAGTGTCACCTGAACAAACGCTTTGCCGGACGAATTCGTATCGCAACAATTCGCGTCGCATCTCATCACATCACAGTTATGCCCTATCATGATTAACTAGCTGTTGCCCGCGGCTCCGCCCGCGATTACGTCGGTTTTTTCGTGCTTTTTCGCGGTCGCGGATATGTGACTGTGCAAAAATTAGATAAAAACAATCCTTGATGCGGATTATATATCATTCTAAAATTTCAGCTCGATCGGTGCAGAACTTTTTGAGTTTTTGAAGCGTACACAAACCAACATAACATTTTTACATAATATATATAGATTATTCAGACATCCGCATAAGAATAAAAGTGTTACTATAAATAAAAAGATTATATCTAACATTAAAAAAAAATACTTTGTACTTTTGTTATAACGGTAGTATCACGGATATTTTTGAATTACTCCTGTAACAAAAGGGTAATCAGGTTGCCGGTACTACTGCTAGGAAGATTGGCAGTAACACACAACCTTTCATAAACTGAGTAGATGTCAGTAGGGTTAAAACCCATCTTCAATTAAAGAATGTTTTTGTTTAAATACAATTCCCGCATTAGGAATATACATCCAGTGTCGCGGGGGACTTTACAAACATACATGAAACGGACACAAATAAAACCCTGACTCTGAACAACAATAACGCCGGGTTTGCGGCGGGGCGGTGTGACGGAATCGAACCGACTAAAACCACAGGGTGTGCCACTCTGCGTCTGAGAAGCGAGGGGCCCGGGAACTGCTGTTATTAACACGACCGGACCCCTTCCAGCGCCTGCCCGCACTGAAGCGGGCACCTTCTGCTGGTTACGATCTCAATTTAGGCGACGCACGGCACACGCGTACCTACGTCTAAATACGAATACGAAAACCCGTCCCGTCCATCCGCGGCCACACTCAAAGCAGCATGAGCCGCTGGTAAACGCGCCTCCGCCGTCCGCGGATTGGGTCCGAGTGGATCTCGTCCTCCAGGGCCTTCTCCGCCTCCTGGTAAGACGTAATCTCGCAGAAGGTCGCGACCGCGGTAAAACTGCTCTCGCTACCGGCCATGGAGCGTATGACGGCCGGTACCGACAGATCTCCACCGATGACTGATGATGACTAGCGACCGAGTGCAGGTACTTCCCGAAGCAACCGTGCCCGGAAAGCACCTGCGTCAGTTGGAAGGAAAGGGTCCCGTGCTGCCGCCCTGTCCACTCGAGGATGACCGACTGGAGCGCCTCCAAACTGGTGGCAAAACCAGCGCGTGCAGCCTCCAGCCGGGACGACCAACTAGCCATCGTGGCTCGACGAGCGGCTTCACGCCACTCGCGTATCTCTTTGGGCGGACGACGAAAGTCGTTCTCCGCCCGGTATTCAGCCGCTCGTCAATAAACTTCGGCGAGCACTTCCGCCTCCAAATTCCACGAGGGTGTTCCGGCCAAGGCGCACGCTGCCTCGGTGGTCACAGTGCGGTATCCGCGTATGGTTCTGACCGCCAATTCCCTCTGAGGGCGCCAGAGGCGCGCCTTATTCGCGACTTCGAAGGACCCAGTCGTACCCCATGTTCCACAGGAGTGGTCCGACGACAGACCCCTGCGGAACGCCCTCTCGGTCCTCGTATACGACGGTACGCTCCTCTAAATAGTCTGCCACCAGCCGCCTCAGTTACTCTGGCACCCCGTGGTAGTGGAGTGCTTCCCTGATGGAGCTGAATGGCAGACTATTGAAGGTGTTGGCGATGTCCAACGACACGGGGGCGGTGTTCTTGGAACGAATCCTCAGAACAAGCCGCCCCTACCTCTGATTCCATAACGGGTGGAACATCGTCCTCTCTGCCCCCGTCGTCTCTGACCGAGTAGGCCATCGACGGGGCTGTGTGCTCCGCCCATGCGGGAAAAGACCCTCGACCACTTCCTGCAGGAAGCTGGGCTGGAGAGTCCCGTTAAAGAGGGGCGGGAGGCGACGTGTGGAGCTTTTGTCGCACCGCACGATAAAAGCGACTCCAGGGGTCGAGATTCTCCAGCATCTCCTTTCTTTTCTCGTCTTTAGCGCGGCAAATGGCCAGCTTCAGAGTTCTCCGCGCTTCGCGGTACTCCTCATGAGGTTGGTCCTCCTCACCGTCTACGCGGTGACGCCGCCGGCTGCCTGTGTAGGACCTCCGGGCACGAGTACAGGCCGCACGGAGGTCCGCCAACTCCTGGGGACCACTTAAACCACTAGGCCAACCGTGCCTACTGTGTTAAGCACTTCCTTATAAAGGAGAGAAACAAGAGTGCCTGTGATTCAATAAATCTATCATTGCACCTGGATATTTAACCAGAGTGTTTTACAGGTATATTGCCCGACAGCTATTGGCCTCAATAGGTTAATATTTTCAATCAGTCTGTACTTTACTACACTTACAGAATAGGTATGGAAAATCCGTCGTTAATATTTCCGGCCTGAACAATAGAGATGTATTTTAATATCATTTTAGCATAATAAAAAACTTTAAGACAAACAAAAATCAATATGGTACACTAACACACTCTATTTACTTAAGTTACCTATAAAACTTAATTAGTAAAAGTGAAAATATTTGCATAATATTGTTGTTCAATGATACCTCTTTATATTGCGAAAACTATTGTTGTATACAGTAGATACGGAAAGAAAGTGTCACCAAGCGGACCGCCAAATTGAACATCCAACTGGCTTTGAATTTTTTAATAGATGTCTGTTCGCTGCCGTTTTACATCGGGATCATCCATAGTTTGTAATTTTAAACCTCAATACAATATCATTCTTATACCTGTATTTTAATTTAATTCTTTAATGATACATCATTGTGTCTCTTTCTAGCTAGTAGAGTTTTAATTGATGATTGATTTATAGTATTTATTACAACAAATTACAGCAATAGCTTTAGTAATTTTATTTTATCGTTTCTTTCTACTCGTATATCATAATGCATTGAGATAAACTTGACTAATGCATAGTTTTTTATAACAATTAACGATTCTTTACAAGTTTTGGACTTCACCTTTAAAGATTATTTTTGCTATAAAAAGAGAATAGTTTATTAAACAACAGCGATACCAATAAAAAAGATCTGTTCAGAATCGAAAATATCCGCAAAAAAAACAACCTATTAGTTTTATTATTATTTGCGTAATAATATGTGTCAAATATAAATTCCCATAATATTTGATTATTATAGCTATAATATATATATATAAATATGCCAGGTAACACCAACGCCGACTTCAATAGCTGACATCGGCCAAAGGAAGTCTAAGAAGAAGCGGACTGCTTCACCGGCAAGCGTGAGTTCTGGTGAGGAGTACGACCCATCGCGTGGTGACACCGCTGCTGCAATGAGCGTCGCTGCCCCGAAACCACGCCATCCTCCCAAGACTGTTAAACCTCCGAAGCCGAAGAAGGCTAACACTTCTAAAAGTAAAAGTATGTAAATACATTTAATCATATCATTATAATTGAGTTAATTAGGATGTTAACATTTATGTATGTTTGTATTTATTTGCATTAAAGCCACAGTGTTTTTGGCAGTTTATCTTATCAGTCTACGTAAGATTGAACTGGGCTAATTGATGTTTTGCGCTATCTATTATACAATACAGCCATTGCGACTGCACGGAGAGCAGGTTTTAGTGGTCACCTATCTAACAAATGTTGTCAGATTCGATATTTACGTAGTAGAACAATATTATTAAAGTCATTCATATATACGTTATTCATATATACACGCTATAACTTATACTCGTACATGCTTGTTTCTTTAATATTTAGAAACACCTGCCAGAAACGTTTGCATTGATTTTAGATAATCGAGTTTCTGGTTATCGTGAAATAGAAAATAAGTTTATACATATTGGTTTAATTTATAAAAATAAAGTGGACGCAAACGAAAGTTAAGTTAGTACCGTGGGAGAGCCACGCTTCGGTATAAATGGGCCGACTCGACCGGAGTGATACCACGACCTCACAGGAAATCGTCGTAAAATAGCGCTTGCGCTGTGTATCACTGAGTGAGTGAAGATACCGGAGGCCCATACCCTATCCCATATCCCTGCCCATCCTCCAAAGACCGGCAACGCACTTGTGACGCCTCTGGTGTTGCGGGATTCCATGGGCGGCGGTAACGCTTACCATCAGGCGATACGTCTGCTCGTTTGCCCCCTATTCATAGAAAAAAAAAAAACTTAACCGCTTCCGTGCGTCTACCGAGATTTTAGCTATTGCGAAATTTCATAACTCTCCCTAACGAACTCGAAATTCATTATATAATTACGCCATATTGAAATCAAATCATCGCTAGTCAATCAATTAAATCACGGTAACAATGTGTTATATTGTGTATGGTATACAGTCGTTTTGGTCGTGACCGGTCGGTCTTACCCTGTGTTGTATAATGTCACGTTTTATAAATCTCATGTACTATTCATTTACAGAGAAAAGTGAAAAGACTGAAAGAACTAGAATTAGTGGAGCAGTAAGTAAGGAGATCAGACAGCAAAGTCCTTGGGGGCACTCTATGCCCAAGGAGATACTTTTAAAGATATTTGAATATGTTGTAGACTCCGATGGCACATTGCCCTCTGTGATCAGGTAAATATTAACATACAAACGTGTAATGAAACAGAAAACATTTGTAACAGTGTTATATTAATATTCACTTTCTGTTTTCAGAATTGGTAGAGTGTGTAAGTTATGGCACAGTGTTAGCTGTATATCGGAATTGTGGAAGAATGTAGATCTTGCGCAATATACTAGTGAAAAATGTAAAACAGATTACAAACTCGTATGGCTCCTGGAAAACCGGTTGTCGCAATGTCAAAGTTTAAATATTGGTAGGTACTGAGTTATTTGGAACATGCATTTATTTAATTGATTCTTATGTTGGGACATTCGTGTACAATGCGCTAAATTTAATGCATGTGCATTCAAATAAACAAACTCTTCAGCTTTATAATATTAGTATAGATTTAATTCATCACATTCGCTCTATTACGGCGACCACGTTAGTCGAAAGTTTAGTTAGGTTGAAAGATTTATTTTTTAATATTATTTTAGCTCTTCAACTGCTTTTGTATTATTGAATAGGGGCAAACGAGCAGACGTATCCCCCTAACGGTAAGCGTAGATAGCAAAAAAAAATTGTTGTTTTGCTACTAAAGTATAATAAGGCATTTTGTCACTCTTGCGTAATACGTTATACAATTAATTACTTTATTCATTGTTATTTGTTATAACTGTGCACGGACGGCTTGGTGGCTTGGGCGTCACCACACCGCCTTGCACTATACTTAGTGTGGTGGATACGAACCCCACATGGGAAAACATTTTGAGTTCACAAATTTTTATTTTCAGTCTTTGTGTTCATTTTATGAATGTTTGTAAAGTCCTTTATAACACAAGATATTTTAGTGTGGAAGATGTCTTAAAAAAATGTTCATACAACAATCTTTCATTAAATGTGTCAATTAAGATTGTTGATGCATAATACATAGGTAGATACTAATTTCCTTATGGGTTCATTAGACCTACATTATGTGCACGTACTAAGCAGCAACTTTTTTTTTAAATTTAAATAAGATACATAATTGCATGTGTACTGTATTTACCCTATTATATGTTATATTTGTAACTTAAATGACGCATTATACTTTACTAATGATATTGTTTATGTATGCAGCACAGTGGAAAGTAAGCAACGTATCCTGGGTGCTAGCGTGTGTAGCAGACTATTGTCCAGAACTTGTCGAGTTGAGCGTAGCTGGTTGGAGCCGCATCACTTCAGAGCAACTGTTCGATCTCATGCAAGCCTTACCCAAGTTACAGAGGATTGATTTATCACTTACGGTACGAATATACATTACTAGCTGACCAACGCAACCTCGTTTGCGTCTTCTATTGCCTGTAGTGTGAAAATTTTCCCCTGTTTTTTAAATGTTCTTCATTGGTGCTCAGCTCCTATTAGTATAAGTGTGATGATAAATAGCCTATAACCTTCCTCGGTAAATGGACTATCCAACACTGAAAGAATTTCAAATCGGACCAGCGGTTCCTGAGATTAGAAAAACACCTGAGAAACAAAAAAACAAGCTTTTCAACTTTATAATAATAGTATAGATTTGTAGCATTCCAAATTCAAATTATAGTCATTTCATAAATTTGCCTAAATTTTTTTTAAATACTCTTCATAAAATTAATAAGCAAACACACAGTCACCGCAATGATACCATTATAAGTAAAATGATAAAAATCATGTCTATAAAGGGTCTCTCTGAAATACATATATGTAAGTAAAACCGATTATCCTTTAGGAATATGTATAACAGATAACATACCATATCTGTGTGTATCGTTTTATAACCACCGGTTTTCAATTGGCTGAGCCTTGTTAGACGAAATCGGGTAACAAACAGTTTTAAAACACTTGACAATTATACTCAAGAGCTATATCTTAAATTCTCATTAAAAAAATAAAAATATTACGTCTACGAGCTTACGAATCTATATCGCAGTTGTGACTAAGCAGCCTTGATACTTTTGTATTATAATATTATTATTTGTTAAACTGATATTCAGGTAAAATTGGATGAACTGGTAGCCAACCCCAATTAATCTTGGGAATAATAAAGGCTAGGAAGGCGAAAAATATCATTTGTTAATCATTCTAATGTAATATTATTGCTACTAGCCATTCACCTGTGTGTAGATGGGTATTTTTTGTACTTTTAAGAACATTAACTAGGTAGGTATTTGAAGATAATTAACTTTGAAAGAAAATGCAATCAACTTCAATGTCCCTTCATCATGTTGAATTGTAATCAACTGTGCTCTTAATGAGATTTATGTTAAAATAAGAACCTCCTTTTTTGAAGTCAGTTAAAATTATTTTACTAGATTGAGTCAATTTTACTGTTATTTGATTTAATTAATTAAAACTTATAAACGCCTAAAATGGATTTAGAAAAATACTCGTAATTGTGTGAAAAGCACAATAGTTTGATGAAATTAGAAAAAGTGTTAGATTTAAACTGTACTATACGAAATATTTTTTTAATTAATAAAACAATTATAAAAAAGTAATATATGTAGGTCAATTTGGCACAGACTAACAACACAAATGAATCATACTTTACAGAATTTCGTTCATTTAGTGATTTTTATTTTACAATAATAATTACAAATTCTAAATTATTTCAAATGTTTTGTGACCTAACATATTGTTTTCCTTTTTTTAATAACCAAGCCACCATCATCTTATATTAATACCTGTTCTACATGTTTCAAAAGTAATAGTTGTTGAAGTTTTATAGTACTTCATGTAATAGGCCTCTTAATTTTATTACAGCACTACTTCATTATGCTCCTTTTTATGTTATTTAGATTAAGAGTAAATAAACTAAAATGAGATTAATTCACGCACGCATTGACCTTGAATTTAATTATTCAGGGTCTAGAGGCATGTACAACTTAATGTTTATATGCTATGTTAAAATAATGAATATCACTTTTACACAGCTGTTCTTTATTCTGTACTTAACTCTGAACACCTATGTATTTACCTTTGCATAAAATAATAATGCACAAAAATAGCAGTTTACAAGTATTTCTAACGCCTGTCTATATATCTCGTATATTAATCTAAATGGTAACTTTTAATTTTCGAATATTGCAATCTCTTAATGTAACTTTTTATGAAATTTCTAAATAATGTATGAAATAAATCCAAAATCTAAACACGTGTATTTATTATAGAGAGGAAGAGACAGATTCAGTAACAATTTAATTTCAACCTAAAGTTCTTCAGAATACAAATGTTTTTGACGAAATAAAACCAACAGTTGCTCGCGTTCCTCGGCATCATTTTATTTCATTACTGAATATTTGCCGACACTCCGTCCGTTAGCGCTGTCCCTTACATTTGAGCACTTTTTTACATCGGGGGACTTAATGACCGTTTAGTGTGTTCATATTCAAATCCTTAACATAATACTTATTTTAATAATAATATTCGATCAATAAACATAGAACATTTATTTCAGTCTGAAACTGGTGGTTCGAGTACATGCCTTTCTGCGGCTTCAATGGCACGTATCTCCGAGAACTTTGGCGCAAGACTCACGCACCTCACTTTAACTAATAACAAATTTGTAGCCATGCCACAGATACTTCTATCTATAGCGGTAAGTTATAGTTATTGAATGTTGTTTTAAATATGCCAGGTTAACAATATAGTTAAAGACCCTAATAAGCTTCCACCGAAACACATTTAACGAACCATAAAGTTTTGTGTGCCATATCGTCACAAAGGAATCTTAATGTAGTTGCTCGATTAGTCTGAAATACAGTTGTTTAACCTCTCGGGTGCGGCAACACGGATCCATGTTTGTCCCGTCGGTGCGGCACACACGGATCCATGTTTTTCGCAGTTAACTTGCATTTTAATTAATTTTGGGTATTAAAGTTATTATAACGAAGTCTAGAAAGGTTTGTTATGCATTTGCTTTATACGAACAACATTTTAAAACATTCGTTTGTCAAGTGCGCTTCAAGAGCCGTAAAAAAAACGAGTTCCAATTTCAAAGTTGACGATGACGCAACGCGATCTGTCAAGTGCCTCTTAAAACTGATTTTTTGCCGATAAGGTGATTTTGAAGGTAGTTTGTTGTTATATTTTACTTATTATACTTATTTTAGGAACCACTATCAATACGAATTGAGGCATAAATCATGCGTAATTTTGAATAGTGTTACTCAAAAAGTTACCGAGTCTATTACCTATTGAAAAGGGCTTACTCATTTGAAGGTTTTTACGCATTTATTCTTATGTTTTTATTGATAAAATGATATAATTGCGATGAGAATCTTATATAGAATATAGAATAGCAACAAAAATGTGTTAGAAAAGCTAAATATTTAAATAAACACTAATTTTTTGCCTGACGAGCGAAATTAGACGCACACATACAAAGGGCTCCCACGCCATTACTGTTCTACATCATCATCAGCGTATCGTAGTCCACTGCTGGACATAGGCCTCTCCAATAGCACGCCACTTAAAATTGTATATCGCCGTTGATTCGTGTTTGCACGCAGCCTAGCGGGAAGTCCCGGAACTATTAACACCCACACATACACAGTAGTGACGGACAATGAACAAGACGTAAACTGATCTTTGTTTATGTTTTACTAAATTATTTTGTATTGACCATAGACTTTGTGTGTCACATAATGGAACGATCAGTTTGTTCTCTTTAGCATTCAGTCATTTTCATAGAGTTTAGAGAATTCTCAGAACTTAAAAATAATAAATGAAAACTGGTCTAGCAAACGAGTCCTTTTTTTAAATAACTTGATAAATAGGTTGTTTTTTTTATGTATTGTTCCTGTCTTTTGCACTAGTTAACTAAAAAAATAAATTATTTAACTAAAAAACACTATTTCTTCATATAAATACTACGTAATTTGGTGTTCGGCGCAAATAATAGTTTGACAAAATGGCGAATATCTCGACAGCGAAATGTGATTTTTACAAATATGTTTCTCAATGAATTTTTACTGCAGTTATAGTGTTTTTTATATCAGTAGATAGCTTAGTTATCGAACTTTATGAGGATAATAAGTAAAATGAATAATAAACCACATAAAATATTAAAATCATGTTTATTAACACAATAGGTGCGTAAATTAATACTTGGCTCAATTGTGAGTAAATAATAATGCGATAACATTAGTTTAGTAATAAAATATGGCATAACCATGTACGCTTGTTATCCATCTTTTGAAAAATAATCACTTTTATAACCACCGAGCATTGTTTTTGAAAAGATTTGATCATTTTCGTACACCATGCACCGTGCTGCAAAATTTTGCAATTTCGCCGCACGGTGCATGTAACCGGAAGTACCCGTTCGCGCATCCGAAAGATTAAAAAAAAATTCAAGTGTTGATATTCAAAATTTAGTTGGCTAAAAGCACATTCACCGTGAGAGAGCTATGCTTCGGCATGAATGGGTCGGCTCGACCGGAGTGATACCACGGCCTCACAGAAAACCGGTGTGAAATAGTGTTTGCGCTGTGTTTCACCGAGTGAGTGAGGATACCGGAGGCCCATACCCCAACCCCTCCCCCCATCCCCTTTCCCATCCCCCAAAGGTCGGCAACGCACTTGTGACGCCTTTGGTGTTGCAGGTGTCCATGGGCGGCGGTAATTGCTTACCATCAGGTGATACGTCTGCTCGTTTGCCCACTATTCAATAAAAAAAAAAAGAAAAAAAAACATAGTTTAGAAGTAATGTTGTTTATTTTGCACAGAGTCATTGCTGCAACTTGGAAGTATTGGACATTTCGGGCACCCTAGCCGCCTCGCACCCCGCCGCGGTGCCGCTAGAGGCGATGCAGAGGGGCTGCCCCAAGCTGCGTGTGTTTCGCGCCGCCAACTCGCAGCTGGTTTTACAGAATGCAAGCACTGCACAACAGGTAATTCAATACGGTAGATGACTATTTCGTAAATAAACACCGATGTCTCCTACATTAAAAGTTTAAAACGAGTTTTACAAACCATCTCGGAAAATATAATTTGACAGATGATAAAAAGTAAGTAATTTGATTTAGATATCATTTAGTTGTTGTACTAAAATGTCCATAACGAGTTCATCTTTTTGGGACAGGAACTAAAACATTGAATAAATAATATAAATATAAATAAATTTAAATCTAAGACTTGTCATGTAGTTAATAAACTCTAACTGTGAATTTTTGTAACAGATGGAGTGTCACGGCTGGCCAGCATTGGAAGAGCTTTCGATAGCTGGCGAAGCGGCGACCGAGCGGGTGGGAGTGGGCGAGTACCGCCTCGGAGACGACGCCCTCGCGCGGCTCGTGCGGGGCGCCACTCGCCTGCGCCTGTTGGACGTTCGGGGCTTGCAACGACTCTCCGACTCCGGGCTCGTTAGAGTACCTGCATGGGACCTACAACATCTTTTCCTTGGAGGTTTGTGTTTCTTATCCTTTTGAAACAGTTAAATATGCAAATGTCACTCAACAATCTACTGCTAGACAGACGCTAAGCCTCTCATCGAAAAAGAGGTTTGGCCTTGGTTTGTTTAAAGTTTTCATTCTCTTTGCAGTTATATTGACCTGCTCCTTTTGTCGCCTCTTACGACACCCGTGGAATAAATAGTGTTGGTGGCACTCAATATTCTTAATCCATCCTTATTCACATGTGATTAAAATTATTTTTTTAACGAAAACAGTTAATGTATATTACTTGCTTTTAATTTTAAAAACAAATATTGTCATACCTACACACGACCCGCTTGCTGATATATATCAGTATAATCTTGAGTGATGCCTTCATGATGACTGTTTATAATTTACAATAGTTTTTTTTTGTTTTTTCGCGACTTAGGTTGTAAGGTAACCCGTCAAAGCAGCGCTTGCCTAGAGCTGATCTGTGAGAAGTGGTCGCACAGTCTGATTGAGCTGGATTTGTCGTGGGCTTCCGCTACTAGGGTACTGGACGATGCTGTCGCTGCGCTGGCTGACTCGCCCGACAGCAAACTCAGGTAATTCGTGTTATTAACAAAATAATGATTTTATTCATAGAATCTCCGACCGAAGTGATGCCACGGCCTCACAGAAAACCGGTGTGAAATAGCGCTTGCGCTGTGTTTCACTTCACTGAGTGAGTGAGGATACTGGAGGTCCATAACTCACCCCCCTCCCAATCCCCCAAAGGCCGGCTAGTTGTTATGTTAACCAAACACATTATTTTCTTTCTATTTCAGAATACTCAACTTATGTGGCTCATCAGTATCTTTGGAACCAGTCAAAAAAGTACTTCTAAAATGTCCCCTTATTGAATCTTTAAACCTTAGTTCATGTCGTGCTCTTCCACGAGGCATGAAACGTTTGTATACTGGTAAGGAACTGCAAGATCTAAAAGATAACTTAAATCCTGAGAAAATCAAAGCCAAAGAAATTAAAGCTGCAGAAAGTGAAAAAGCAAACAAAGATGCTAAAAAGTCTGGGTCTGATTCAGATGAAAAGAAGCCTGCAATGGGGGCTTCCGAGAAATCTGATTCTAAATCTAAAATATTAAAGGACAACTCCTCATCTGTCTTTCAAGAACCAAAAAGCGTCTTAGAGTCTACTTCAAATATATTTGAGAAACAGTCCCCGATGGCTAGAACGCCTGTAAGTTCTTCGCCTGATAGCAACTCATGTGAACTGACGTCTGGCAAAGATATAAATGAAATAATGACTCTTGTTTCTGAAGGTAAAAGATCGATAAGAGATACCACTCCTAAACTATTAAGTCCTGCCACACAATCTAAACCAGATTCCTCGTCTACACCCAGGTCCGAATTCATTAAAGGTGAACTTGGAAGTCCTCATTTCAGTCCCCTCCCTAAACCAGACAGTCAAGTACAAAATAGTCCAGAGGTCCAATCAGAATTATTAAATCACAGTCAAAGAAACAGTAACTCATGGAATCTAGGACAATTTAAAACTACACCAACACATAAGTCTGAAGCCAGTCCTCTAAGTAGGTTAGAAAATCACAATAAATTAAGGCATGGTAAAGTTATAGAACAATGTAGTCCAACCACTTCTCATGATAAGAAACCTAGTCCTGAAACACATAGTATAAAACAAGACAGTATAAAAAACCCTAATAGCTGGAATTATGGAAACTATAGTCCCATGCCTCGCCAAGACAATCAATTTTCTTCTCAAAGAAGTCCATATTCAGCCCAACCAAGCCCTGCTCAACCTAGCCCGTATTCAACACAACCTAGTCCTTATTCGACTCAGCCAAGTCCTTACTCTTCGCAACCTAGTCCTTATTCAGCTCAACCGAGTCCAGATACAAGTCAAATAGTGAAACCTGATTTACAAAAGTCTAGCGCTTGGAACACCGGCAATTTTAGTCCTATGCCCAAACACCACCAGCCATTTTCCCCTCATCCTTCTACTCACGCAAGTCCTGACCCTGGAGTCGGTATAAAGAATGATAATCTCAGAAGCAATGCAAATAAAACCCCAGGACAATACAGTCCTATGTCTCGACAAGATCGTTTGCATCAAAGCCCTTATTCACCTAGACCAAGTGTGGATGTATCTTATAGTAACAAAAAGAGTCCAGGCGTCGGTAATTACAGTCCAATGATGCGTCCAGATTGTCACTTACCTAGTCCTGATAGAGGACTAACTTCCAGACCTTCGTTGAGTGGCAGGCAACAGCAAGATATTTATGGGAGATCAATTCCTAAAGCTCCAGATTTGATACACAATAACACAACTGCTCCTGATCTTAGTAACTCTTGGGGAATAGAAAGATTTCACCAGATAGGCAGTTCTGCGACTACCAGTATAGAATCGCTGGTTTGGGGAACGCCTTCATTTAACCCAGAGCCTGCTCCGCCTATTCAGCCTCGCGTTGACAACATTCCCACCATGTTGAACACGCCGTCTCCGCAAACTTGGCCAGGTTTACCTTTATTCGATAGCAGTGTTCGAAGGCCTAACGACGATTTAAGTGATCCATGGACAACAGGTCAATTTCGTGAACAGCCTTATAATGTGCATAATAATTTTGTAGAACAAAACAATTTTGAGTTAAGTTCTCTAAGCCATCAGGCACATTTGCAGAGCTTTTTGGACGACGGTTTCTCGGAAACGTCTCGCGTGGACTGACGCCCTCGCCTGGGTTCGTCTTTGCGGATTTCGAATAATACACTTTGTTGTTATGGACAAAAGATATTTTATGATAAATTCTCTCGTTGGAGAGGTTTAGGGTGATGTTGTATTTAATAATGATTGAACAATTATATTATAGACACTGTACATAAGATTATTTAGTTAAACTTAAGATTAAAGAAGCTAGGAATGCATTAAAGTTATTTTGCAGCGATAGTTTATAAAAATGATATATGTATAAGAAAAATATTATTATTAAGTATAGTAAAATTCATCCATCGTCTTAGATATTGTTGGATTATACTCATCAGTTAGCTTTTAAAATGAGTCTTAATTGAATGCCAAAATCTATTTTTACCGAGGCCAAAATTTATTTATTACTGTCCACATGAATATTTAGTATATAGTTTAACATGTTGCAACGTTTTTTTATGAACTTTATGCATTTTTCATTATTCAGAACATTCAGCTAAAACACTGCAGTAGTAGATTAAACATTCCGTGAAACTGTCTTCTATAATATCAAATGACATTCATTTAAAGAATTACCTTCGACAATGACATTATTTATTTGTGTTGCTAGATATTTGATATTTTAGATATTGTTGTGGTAAAACAATAGTAAATTTTATTGTTGACAATGCATTAAAGTAGACCATAAACATATTTATAAACTTTTTAAATTTTGTTTATAACAAAAAATAAATGATTTATTATTAAGAGCAATATTTAGGAGAGCGCTTGAAGCTAAAGCGACATAATATTTTGACTTCACTACTAAAAAGGTTTGAAAATTAGTGTAGTATTACCACTACAGTTTAGCTTGCTAATAGGTGTTGATACAGCTCTATTATCTAGACAAAATGTGTGCATTTTATGACAGTGTTTGTGTGAATAGCTCCCCAACGAAGTCATCAATAGTAGTTTATAGAAACGAACACATAAAAGCAAAGCATAATTAATATTGGTACACCGTTTACAACACTCGCTACAATTCACATAAACGCAAATAATACTTATGACACTGATACCATAACTGATGATTGCATGATAAATAAACATTTATCGGTGACTCATTAATTTTAGTCCCCCTCTCACCCCTAAATTGTTACTGCAGTTATATATTTTGTTAGACTCAGATCTTTTCGATATTGTTATTGCGTTCGTCATATGAAACTAACTTTGTAAGAAATTTTGACAGCATAATTAACATTAAGATTATCTCATGTTATCAAATTTATAAATAGAGTGTACTCTGTGTTAATTAGAGCAGCTTATTCATTTTTAAGTACTTATCAATAATTTTGAAGACATCATTAATCCATTAGCAAATACACTCAGAGCTTATCGAGCTTTAGCGAAAGGAATTTTATCAATTTTCTACAACAATCATTAATTTTACAAATATGTATTAAAATTACTATTTTATGAATAATTTTAAATTTTTTCGTATTTTAATTTAAAAATGTTGTATATTGTTTTTTTTTTTGGCAAATCGAACTAATTGAGTTAATTAATATTTAAATTACACACTTTGATTAAAATCGCCCAATTGCCATATTATAATTGCAACTCAAAGTAAAATTTAAATTATACACTAAGATTGCCCGTGCCTTTGCTTGCTTATAAATAATTGTTTAGTGCCATTTGGAGCATACTTTTTTTCTAGATGAAAGTTACACTGCACGGTTTATGCAATATTACGTGATGATCGAATGAGCCACGGTAATTAAAATTTATTTGACAGAATTTTGATATTTAACTTTTCATTCTCTATCATTTTACTATTCCTGTTAGATACTGTCGTGTAAAAGAACTCCATTGTACGCGACTGGTGCAATGATCAAGAGTATCTTGTGTATTATAACTACACGATAACGTAGTACAATTGCCGACCTTATTCACAATTAGTATTAACATCCGCTGAAAAGAAAAAGTGTTGTGGTAATGTATTAATGATGACGAATATAACTGATAGAGTTATTCTACGATGTACCTACGATTTGCCATTATTTTTCATTGTATTTTGTCTTCTAAAATGGATGAAAAAAGTTCTTCTAAAATGTATTAAAGATTTGTTCATTTGGCCGTAATGAGTTTGAATAAATTTGTCTTCTCTTTGACATACTTTAAAAAAATTGAGGATGTTATAAATTCGTTATTCAATCAATATTTTTCGTGTAAGTTACGTGATATCTTCCTATTTGTAAACCGATTTCAATTATTCTTTCTTAATTGAATTATTTAAGCATAAGGTTGGTCATACATAAATGTAGTTACCTGGAAGGCTCACATCCTGGTTGGTGTTTGTCTTCGAAGCCTTCGAAAAATTGTGAGTGTTAAGCGTACAATAAATTATATTGCATTGGTAAATTAATGGAAGACTGCAAGGCAATAATATAACTTACAATTCATCTTGATTTAAACACATTGAATTCGGTAATACATCTATAATAGTTAATAATTATGTGATACACTACACACGTTTTATTTAAACTGATGTTAAAGTTTCGAATGAAAATCCTTCTGATCCTTGGTATTTGAATCTCAAAGTACAGTATGAAACACGAGATTTTTTTTTTTTTTTTTCAATTTAAATGTATTTAGATACATCGGGGTGTACTTATTTCAGTCGTAATTTTCTTGTGTTTGTTTTCATTTTCTACATTTTTATCGATGATTATAAAATATTTTCAAGGAAAAAATCATTCTACATTAACATTTATTTAAAGATTGAAGCCAAGTACAAAGTGCTTTATAAATGATATATATTATATATAAAAACTATTACATAGGTACATACTTCGTGTTGTGTTTAAAGAGACCGTAAAACCACCAAATATCGTTTCCAATACCTACATTATTAGCCTTATGAAATGCCTAACATTTAACTGAAGAGAATATTTTATAGTTTTATTAACTTATTACACAAATGAAAATTATTATCTAACTATACATAGAATGTATAAATATAATATTAGGTAAATATTATGTTAAATAATCGTGTACTATAGTATGTATAAAATAAAGTTGACTAATATCTGTAAGTTCTGTTATGTAGAGATTTTTGTTTGTAATATTGTTACACTACTGCGCGGACTTCTTACAGGTGGTCCAATTTTTTATAATCTAACCAATAAAATATCGATGTGGTTGTACATTTACATTTTGAATAGAATGTACTCTATTTATTAAATTTCTTTTGTTGAAAAACAGTATCCCATCTATTTTATCCACCGATCCTTTACCACTACACTGTACATCATCATCAGCCTATTGTAGTCCACTGCTGGACATATGCACGCCACTTTACTAAACTCGTCCGAAACGGCTGGGCGATTTTATGAAATTTTATGTGCATATCGATTAGGTCTGAGAATCAGCCAACATCTATTTTTCATACCCCTAAATGATGAGGGTTTTCATACCCCATTTTTTTCGCGGGCTTTGAGCGCGGCGACCGAATCAAGAAATTCCGTAACGAAATTACAACCTAACACCCCCCACTCCACCCACCATGTGGAGTGGGCGAGCGTTCGCTTAACGTGTGTGTATATGGTACGACTGTATGAAGCTCGCACGGATCGAGACGAGCTGCTCCGAAATCGTACGAATACTTAAGCACTGTTTGTGAGAAAGTATATAGGTATCTATCATATCTTTATAATACCACAGTCTTTTCCCGATATTTAGATAATATCAAGTCTCAAACTTATGGTTCTTATTTCAGTTACCATAAACCTAGTTTCAATGATATAATTCCTGAATAACCTACATGTGTTGTAAGATAATAAAAATATTTTAACCGATATTAACTTCTCATTTATTCAATAAAAGAAAAAATAATGTTTTGTTATCGGTCACCATGTTCAACAAGTGTAACTTGAATTAATATCAGACAAAAAACTTGAATTAATATAAAAAAAATACCGCATAAATAAAAAAATAAATAAATAAATATAATTGCATAAGTTGATAAAAAATGCTATGCAATAGCTTTACCGCGGCAGTCCCCGAGTGCCACACGTTTTTTTTTATTTGAGTTAGTTTTTGCTAGCGTGGCTAAGATAGAATAGTTAACGTCATGCTTATATCGTATAATAGGACCTGAGCATGATTCAAAAGAGATGCAGATAACCGTGGGAGAGCTATGCTTCGGCATGAATGGGTCGGCTCGACCGGAGTGATACCACGGCCTCACAGAAAACCGGTGTGAAATAGCGCTTGCGCTGTGTTTCACCGAGTGAGTGAGGATACCGGAGGCCCATACCCCAACACTTCCCCCATCCCCTTTCCTATCCCCCAAAGGTCGGCAACGCACTTGTGACGCCTTTGGTGTTGCGGGTGTCCATGGGCGGCGGTAATCGCTTACCATCAGGTGATACGTATGCTCGTTTGCCCACTATTCAATAAAAAAAAAAAAAAAAAAAAAAAAAAAAAGATGAAGTTGCGTTGGTCAGCTAATATTTTATAGGTGTGCTCGTTCACACTGTGTTCATAACTGTCGATGTACAATTTCGTCGTCTCCGGAGCTGAATACATAGACCTGGTGTAAGTTATGTAGAAATCCAAGGGCTAGACGTTTTTGTATGAAAGATATCAGAATTTCTTAACGCATTTTATTTAGACAACAAGCATACACAACATGATAAAATATGTTACGATATAACAAGATAATCTCAGTTTAAACTTACGAAGATATACGTCATACATATAGCACATAAAATACATTATTCGCCATTTTTGGCACAATAAAATGTAATATTTTATAACATTAATTTACACCATTTCTTACGAAGCAATGTTTTATGCAAATCGCGTGAGTGCCGTGCCACCTTTCTCTTTATCAGATTATTACGTAAAGAAGGAAGCAAAAGGATTTATTTTATTCGAGATAACTGTACATTTGTAGGTACTTCATAGATAAACAACTTCAAATGACATCCATAAAGTTTGTATAATAAGGAATGTTCGAATTTAAAAATTAAGTTTTCTTTATTAAATACTATCATATTCTTCGTAATTAAACTCTGTTGCTTCGGACGGTGCTAATAAATCCTGTTGTGGGTTAGGTTTCTTCTCGCTTTTAGATTTTTTATGTTTATTTTTCTTTTCCTTTCTGTCTAACCTCTCACTGTAATCACCCCGATCTTTGTCTTTTGATTTTTTCTTTTTGTGCTTCTTCTCCTGGAGAAATGAAAAAAAATTAATACCAATACTTCAAAGTGTCAATATGTGTTTTTACGAAACATCTGGTAAATTAAATTAAAAAAATTAAGAGGGACGCGGCAGTCGGTTGGACATGGCTTGGCTTGTTTACGTTTTTTCTTGAAAACGATCATATTCGAATGTTTTGTAGCAGTTGGATGTTTCGAGAATGAATAATATAAAAAGGCGCTTCGTCGACCGCAAGTCAGTTCAATTTAGTTTGAGCTACAGTGTGATAACTAAGTGTTATAATGTTTAACCCAGCTACCTTGGCCATCATTAAGGACAATTATTGTGCATTATTTGAAGGTTTTTTAAATTGTTTATAATTGAGTCTCTTTCAGTCTTCATAAGCCTTATATTTCAAATTATTCGAACCCCAACACGTGACTATATTAGATAATTTCATTTCATCATATTGCCATTAGTTTCTCTCATAGTAATATAACATCATCTTGTGTATCCTGGGTTGTAAAACTACTATTATAACTGTATTGAACTACTATAACTATAATAAAAGTGATATAGTTTTAATAAAAAGATGGTTTATTTATCCATATATAAATAAATTAATCTCTATTTCTCTTGGTATTACGCGTGAATAACTAGATCAATGTCCATAATTATTTATTTGATAGATAGCCCATTTATAAAAGAAGGCCATATAACATTATGTATACGATTAATTGGAACTTTTTTGTAAAGATAGACGAAGTTGCGCGGGCCGGCTAGTTTTATATAAATCTCGAATAGATTTCAAAAGGAGGAATTATAACACAACTTGGATTGTAAAAAAGATCAGAAAAATTCCGCAATTATAAGGAATGAGCTTAGTCCAAAACTGGGGCGTTTTGAGGCACGGTCTTGTATTGACTATTCAAAGCTAGAAAAGATATAGTATAGCTAAAAAGGTGTCTTCTTTCTTTGTACTCGCGACATGCGATGATGCAAAAGTGTGTTACGTATTAAAATGTAGATCACACATGTTACCTTTTCACTAGATTCTTTTGTCCTATCTGGATCTTCGCCACCTGAAATTATATTACTTTATGAGTGAGTAATTTATCAAAGATAATTAATTAATCAGTCTTATATTTCAATATTATTGTACTAGTAAAGTTTGTTTTTTGAAGTGAAAACTTCATTGGCGGCGCTGTGTACTTTTTTGGAATGGGTAAAAATGAATAAACTCGTGTCAGGTCACGTGTCCTGATCGAAAATTCGTAAGGATATTTATTGTTAACAGCGCCATCTACCGATATACTTTGGTAGCATTCGATTTTCTAGATAGTGGTCCTTTCTCAATATGATTTTATATACTTAAAGTTAATATTTCAGTATCTTAAAGTGATTTACAATAAATTAAAATAACGATTTTCTACTTACACAAAACCTTTTGTAAATCAAAAAGATTGTTTACAATTTTTTTAAAACAGCGACATCTATTGGATTATCAAAGCTTTATTTTAGTTCTTTTTATTGCACACTATTAAAAAAAGCATAGGTGTTCATTTCAGGTAACTTAAAACAACCGTTTGTTTATAGTTATGAGTTTTCACTTCTGTCGGCAGTGCTTATGACTGCTTTGTGTTTTTTAAATACAAGAGCATAAACATTTTATGCTCTTAACTTAAATAAATCTTTAAATAGACAACACTAGAACAGCACTAAACATGAGGGAGATAAAATTATGAATCATTCACCTTCAGGAGACCTCCTGACACTGGTGTCACCAGCCCAAAGGCTAAAATCATTATCCATTTGTAACTCTTCCTCAATATGAGTCTTGCTTTCAAATATATGGCCATGGGAATTGTCAGCGCTACTATGACTAAGGTGGGTGTCGTCGTCATCTTCCATTGTGATCCGACTCATCATTGTGTCCAGTGTGCCATCAAGGTGACTGGACCTAGTTTGAAGTTCTATTGGCGCCTTTGGTTCGCGCCTGACGATATCTGCTGACGAACTGACGTCAAAATCGAAGTCTTCTTGATCGATTGTCACTTTTGGATTTGTTGTGTTCTCATCGTCACTGAAAAATTTAATATAGTAGAGTATTTTTTTTTATTTGAAAGCCTGCCAAAGTGACTATATGACTGATGGCAAGCATGAATAAAATCTTGGAGTAGGGGCCAACATACTCACTGTTCTCTCGCTCGTCACAGTTCGATTTTTATCCAGAACACTTGTGACGAGCGTTATACATTGGTGGTAATTCTGTTGTTGTCATCACTAAACTAAAATTCACTAAAATTTGTTGTTGGATTATATACTTTTATCTCATCTACTTGCAACAACAGAATTACCACCATAAAGTGTACAGGACCTACTACATGTCACGTGTATTAAGAAATATACCTATGTTGTTCAGAAAATCGATGGCCACAGAATAAATAGGTACAATCTCTTCTTTCATGAAACTATTTTCGATTGGCGGATAATTTCAACACAAACCTCCTTTGTGAAAATCACTGGCCACCTATGTGTAGTTTTATTTTTAAATTTGTTTAAAGAATATCTGTCACTCTTCTTTTGTTTGCAACAATGGACGTCAGGCGGGAAGATTTTCGTGCTTTGATTTTCTATGATTATAAACGAGGGTTAAATTTCAAGGCATCTCAAGAAAATTTACAAGCTGGTTTTGGGGAGTCCTCCTGCGTTAGCAACAATTACTTATTGGTTTCGTGAATTGAAACGTGGTCGAGCGAACTGTAACGATGACACCAGACCCGGCCGACCACCAACTGCAGTCACTAATGAAAACGTCTATAGAGTAGAGTGGCTATTGCGAGAGAATAGACATAGACACATCAAGAGATACAGGCTGAATTAAACATTGGATCACAGGCAGTTTCCACCGTCCTGCATGAACACCTTAAAGTAAGGAAGCTTGCTCTCACCGATGAGCAAAAATGCCGTCGTGTTCTTTGGTGCAAAATTATGTTAGAAAGTTCGAAGAAGGAACTTCGCAAAACGTATCCTGCATTCTTACAACTGACGAATTATGGATATATAGCTACGATCCTTTCACGAAACAATCAAACACCCATTACGTGGATTACCCACGCAATGGGTGTTTGAAGAGGACGATTTGCCCACAAAAGTTGTTCACGGTCGGAGCGTTAATAAAAAAATGATAGTGGTTTTTTTTTAACACGCATTGGACTAGTAGCAGTAAGTCCATTAGAAGACCGTAGAACAGTTACTAGTAAATGGTATAGCGAAGTTTGTCTGCCTCAAGCTTTCGGGAGTTCGATAGCGAGAGCCCACGGAGCGGCATCCGTGGCATTCTTTTTCACCAACATAACGCGCCTGCTCACACAGCTGCTAGAACTATGGACTATTTGACAATTTCGGGGGTACAAATGTTAACTCATCCTCCATACAGCCTAGATGTAGCTTCATGCGATTATTTTTTAATTCCCACGGTAAAGAATATGATTCGTGGGCGAAAATTTATCACTGCAGACGAGGCGAGAGTAGAATTTCGGCGGTTATTTTTCGACCTTCCGCAAGACACGTTTTTTAAATGTTTTTAAAGCTGGTTCATGCGAATGCATAAGTGCATTGGCATTGGAGGGGCATATTTTGATAAGCTATAAATAAACTTTTTTAATATTCTAACTATTTTTTATTTCACTAACTATTTTTGGAACAGCCTACGTATGTATGTAACTATGTTTACCAGCTAAGCAGCTTGTAAACTTGTTAGGTGCAATAATAAAAATTAATCGCCGAAATGTACGTATGAGCATAACGTCCGATAGACTGCACCAAATTGGATAATTCCTTTTTATGTATGTATGAAATGTATAGATAACCGGAAAAAAACTGTTTTTTTTTTGTCCACGACTCTGCTGTGGGAAGCTAAAGCGGGCATAATTACTTAAACAAGTAATTCAGAAATTTAAACAATATTTACGAAAGAAAAATATAAAGTATAAGTATTTTATAAAGATTATTATCTTTTATTAAATGTCTTAATATTACCTATCAGTTTCATAGGTGACATCTTGATTGGTAGTGCCTGATAATGGAGGAAGATCTTCCAAGAAGCTGCTGTCGAGAGTTCCTGCGTAGAATTCGTCTAGTCCTCCTGAAGAAGCTGAGATATTGGCTCCTGTTGGCGTACTTTGTCCACTAAAATTTATAAAAAAAAATCTTTTATCTTTATCTTTTGTCTGTGTATAAATAAACACATTTATTTATACACAGATAAAAGAAAACATAACCCTTCTTTTAGAGCACTTGAGTGAAAACGAGTTTTCTCACCTATCCTGTTGCAATAATCTAGGCGGCGTCATGTCTGTACTGACTTGATTCTTAGGCTTCGTCATTTCAGGACTAACGTATTGTGCCTGAACGGTTTGTGTAGGTGTTTTGATAGTAGCTCCACCAGCTAATGATTGCGCCAACTGTAATGGTAATTGTAATTTAATGACTATGGTTTATTAGTCAGACGCTCAATTATACTAATAAATAGTCCAACCATCAAATTCAGTTAGCTCCCAGGGTTGTGGAGGTTTGATACCAGTGCTCTTTCCTTGAAAAATCTGATATTCAGGTAAAACCGTTTGAACTAGTAGCCGACCCCAAAAAATCTTGGGAATAATAAAATCTTTAATTTAAGTCGAAAGGTATAATTTTACTTAGGCAGGTGCTAGTGTGCATAGACTGATCTTGACGGAGAAATATAATAATAATAAATCAATAGCAAGGTTTTTTATTTGCATTTGTACCGTGTTATGCAAATGATCCAAACCAATGTGACCAAAATACAAGAAGGTATTAATGCTAAACTAATGACATGCATATTTCTAGAAAAACTAGTTATTATAATGTACAGATTCTTATATTTAAAGTAATATTCAAGATTTGGCCTCTATACACTAGATAGAGCCTTCTTATTAAAAACTGCTATTTATTTATTTATTTATTTATTTATTTATGGTTTGCTTACAGTCATAACATTATTACTTACTTTAGGTTACATCGACTACAATTTAGGCTAATGTACAACCACTTTCAAGCAAACACAGCATGCACAAAAAATATAGCAATGAAAACAGGAAAAATATGTAGAATCAATTGAATTCAAATATATAAGAGTTTACGAATGGAAATTAAAACTACCGGTTTAACCCGGCAGCGCCAACTCCCACTCGCACACTACTACTAACTACTAATACTACTAACAAAAATAAAAAAATTAAAAAAAAACTGTTTTTAACAAGTACAAAATAAAATGTCTATCCCATCGCTCAATTGAATGCCAAATTAGTTGTCAATGAGGGTGTTAATACACTTTCGGAAGTTACACAAAGAATCACTGAAAATATCCAGTGAGCTGCTGTACTCATTAGCAAGCTTAGTTAGACGACAGATTGGAGAATTTGTTCCTAAGACAGTTCTTCGTAGGGGTGGATAGAAAGGAGTGATTATTGAACGTGGAAACCTCGTTGGAACCCGCAGTTTTATTCTACTAAGAAGCACTGGGCAGTCTATTTTACTCGTCACAAGTTTATAAAAGAATGTAAGGTCCAGTAATTTCCTACGCTTTTCAAGTGAATACATTTTGAAGTGATTTAATTTATAATGATATGAAGATTTCTTCAGTGCATTTTGAATTCCAGATGTATTTGTTAAATGCCATATGAAACGTTTTTGTATACGTTCAATGCGAAGACTATAAATACAATAGTGCGGGCGCCATACTACACTACAGTACTCCAATGTACTCCTAACAAAAGTGTTATACAGCAGTATTTTGGTTTTCGGATTTCGAAAAACCTTGCTGTTTCTGATCACAAAACCCAGCATCTTGGAAGCTGATCCTAATATTTTCTCCATATGGGGTACCAGTGTGAGTTTCCTATCTAAAGTTACTCCCAAGTCCTTAATACAGTCAACCTCTTGTAAACCTGTATCTTGAATACAATAAACCGATGGAATAATTTTGTGGTTCCGAGTAAATTTAATGTACCGGCATTTGGATACATTCAACTGCATTTCGTTACTTAGACACCAGTTGGAAAGTTCATCTAAATCTGCTTGAAGCTGTTTGATGCCACTTGGGCCGTTTATTACTTTAAGAATTTTGAGGTCGTCGGCAAACATTAATGGAGTCGAATATATGAAGCGACTGGGAATATCATTGACAAATATATTAAAGAGAACTGGTCCCAAATGGGACCCCTGCGGAACGCCAGATGTAATCTTGTAAGTGTCTGATGTGAAGCCGTTTAACACGACATGAAAGTTACGATCCGTTAGATATGATTGAATCCATTTAAGGAAAGCGCCCCCAAAACCATTTCGTGACAATTTTCTCAAAAGAATTTCATGGGAAACTCTATCGAAAGCCTTACTGAAGTCCGTATATATTACATCTACTTGTTTTTGGTTATCTAAGGCTTCCGACAAAATCTCCACAAAAACACTAAGATTTGTACAAGTAGACCTGGCCCTTACGAAACCGTGTTGATGTTCTGTGAGACTAAGCTTGGAAAAATGCCGGACATGTACGTTCACTACTGACTCGAAGAGCTTTGAGAGACTGGACAAAATAGAAATTGGTCTATAGTTTTGGATTAATTCACTATTGCCTGACTTAGGCACGGGTACTACTCTAGCCGCTTTCCAAACATTTGGGAATATACCAGTACTTAGAGACCCATTAAAGATCATAGAAATAGGGGTTATGAGACTTTTAGCACATGAAACCAAAAATAAGTTAGGGATACCATCCGGTCCAGGCCCTTTCGATGTGTCTAAGTTCTCAATTTTAGTCAACAATAATTTGGGCGTAATAGTTACTGAAGTGAAACAATTACTGGTTAGCATATTACCAGTCATACAGTTTTCATTTAGAAGAGATATATTCTTAGGGCAATTTATTTGACTGTCTTGTGTGTAAACTGACGCAAAGTGCTTAGCAAACATGTTACTTATTTCACTTCCATCACTAGCAAACTCAACGCCATCGCCAATATTAGCCGGATAAACACCTGACCCACCCCTTTTAGCCTTCAAGAATGACCAGAAACTTTTGCAGTCACTAGTTAAATTATTTTCAATAGTAATGACATAATCATTGTAACACTTTAAGGATAACTTTTTACTGTCTGTTCTTAACATTCTGATTTCATACTCATCGAGAGGATTTTTGTAAATCTTATAACGTTGCCTTAGTTTCTTTTTCTTTCTCAGCAGTTTAATAAGTTGTCTACTAAACCATACTGGGTATCTATTACTCTTTTGCTTGCAATATGGAACAAACTCATCAATCACATTGTGTAAAACATTATAAAATCTCGCAAGCATTGTATTAACATCCTCATTACCAAACAACGAAAACCAATCCATCTCATCCAATTTTTCACAAATAGCACGGTAATCTGCTTTGTAAAAGTTCAGTCTACAAAAACGGGTCTGCTCCAATTTAGCATCACCCACTAAGGCAATAGAAATATTAAGTGGTGGGTGATGAGGATCGACAGAACACAGAATATCACCGGATACAACCACACGACAACCTCCAACATCCGATAAGACCAAATCAAGAACCCTATCATTATGATTGAAAACATCATTCCATTGCGTGAGACTATTTATGTGTAGAAAATCAATAAATGATTGACAGAGTGATGACAATTTAGTGTCAGTTACAGAACCGTCATATAGTCGACACCAATTAATGGAGCCAAGATTAAAGTCACCCAAAATACAAGTTGAACCATTCCAATTGTCAAAAAACTGATTACAAATCTTCATATAGTGATCTAAAGTTTGTTGTTTTACTGGAGGTGGCAGGTATACTATACAAATTGCTAATTGACGAGCAATTTTCTCATTGTCCAAAACATCAAGAATTATCCACAAGTCTTCACATTTACTTTGCTTTGTTTCTAAGCGCTTAGATTTGTACTTTTTAGCTACAGCCACCAAGACGCCACCACCCTCATATTTGTTACTATCCATACATAGTTCAGAGGTTTCGCGATCTCTCCTATATACAATATAATTTTCATTGAAGAGTTCAAAGTTTGAGACACTACCATTCAACCATGTTTCCGTCAACGCTATAATGTCATAGTTGCAACAACTTACATTTCTATAGAAACTGTGAGTTTTAGTTCTTAACCCACGTACATTTTGATAATATATACTTAAATTATCGAAATTTATATAATTTTACCACCAATACTTGCATACTATAACAATAAAAAATAATAAAACAAGAAGAAACAATACCATTACTATGATCACTTAATTAGTCTATCTAATGTACTTAAATCATTAATAAAAATGGTCTCTGAGTTCTCTTCTTTCTTCAAGAAAATTCGGCCCTGTCGAACCCAAACAAACTTGTACTTCTTCTCCTTTGCTCTCAATCTAGCTGCGGCGTGCAAAGCTTTAGTTGTAGGTGAGAGATGTTCGCAGACAAATATGGGAGATTGAGAATCAAGGTATCCAAGGTGCTTGGCATTAACCTTGTCTTTAGGATGGGTCCTGTTATAATTAACACAAGCCGCAAGAAAGCTATCTCTTAGTCTTGGTGAAGACAACTGAACGACAATAGACCGCGGTCTACTACTAGCACGGTTTTGTTTAGCAATGCGTGTACACTTTAAGATTTCACATTCTTGGACCGGACAGTTAACCAGTTTGCTTAGGGTTAAGGCTATGTCGAGGAGGTTTTCATTCACCTTTTCTGGGACACACTGAATCTCGACATTATTGGCGCGAGCATGCTGTTCAAAAAAGTTCATTCGTCTTGTTACATCATGGAGAGATGTTTTCAATAGTATATTTTCAGTTTCAAGGCGTTTGACCAAGTCTTTTGCTTCTTTTTGCTCCTTTACAATACTATCGTATTGGCAACTCATGAATTTAATGGAGTCCTTCATTTCCCTTATCTCATCCTTAACTATTTTTAATTCTTTATTTAATATATCCGTGACGGTCCCCATCAAATTACTCATGCAAGTACCAATTTCTTTTGCAACAGCTTTCTGTACTATTTCGCTAACCAGAGATGGTGTAAGCTGCTCCCCTGAATTGACGTTCTGTGGCGAATTTGAAGCTTGTCCCTTACCACGCCTCGCCGTCACATTGGTACTCATTTTTGTTGATAAGAAAGTTTTTTCTATTTATAATATAAAATAATGCTACCAAAACTAATGGTTCAAATTATGGCAACACTAATTTCTATCAACCGTCTCGAAGCAAAAAGACTCGTATCTAAGTCTGGCAATAATATTAATGTGTCACTTCCTGTCACTCTTCAAATGACAACCAAGTCTAAACAATTTATTATTGATGTATATCCACATCTACCCACATTTAAAAAAGCAAACTCATAAAAATCGTGAATCTCACTTTTATGCTACAATTTCACGAATTTTAACGAACTTAATTATGCTCACCAACAATACCACAAATGCCTACAGGTTCCCTCCATCCAACCACAGTACTTTTACACTACAAGTAGCAGTTATAAACACAATTATTAATTTTACACCACGAATCACTTTAAAATCATTTGACCTGTTGACAGTTGGCTGTCACGTATGTAGATTAATATGCAATTTATAAGTTTCGACCATTTTATAAAGGTAAATTTAGCAATATCTTTAAACATCCATAATCCAGTAGGGTGATCGGATTCTATCTGTATGGTAAAGGAGCCAGAACACAGAGTGTCACCAACCCTATCCCTTGTTTTTTTTTTTTCAACTCCTCACTCCAACACTTACACTCCACAACTCCCGCACAAGGAATAATTCCTGTGTCGCGGGGAACTTTACACACATTCAACAATTCAACAACACAACACTTGGCGAATTAGGGAACGGCGTGGCGACCACTTAACCACTTGACCAAACATGCAGTCAAAGTTCTTTTTTTTTAATTAATATGGGGCAAACGAACAGACGTATATGGTAAGCAATTACCGCCGCCCATGGACACCCGCAACACTGGTGCGTTGCCGGCTTTTGGGGGAAGAGGAGGGGATGGGGGATCCTCACTCATTCGGTGAAACACAGCGCAAGCGCTATTTCACACCGGTTTTCTGTGAGGCCGTGGTATTACTACGATCGAACCGGCCCATTCATGCAGAAGCGTGGCTCTCCCACTTGGCTCATCCCATGGCTGTCGTAAAAAGAAACTAAGGGAGCAAACTAGCAGGACAACATCACTGCAGAGAGATGGAAATCTTGAATCAAACCCTTTACCAATCTGCCTGCCCAGTACGGTATAGTAGGTCAAAACATTTCTAAGGAGAGGCGTATGTCCAGCAGTGAACTAATACACTATAAAGGCTATGGGTAAATCCAGTAGGCAAGCTTTTACACAGAAGTTTACAAACCTTTTTATTTTAGTAGGTATAAATGGAACTTACAAGAGGATTGACACTCGGTGGTATTATGGGTTTGCCAGCCCCCAAGACTATGCTAGGAGATCTATCATTATTAGTTCGAGGCTCCTGCTGACTAGAACTTTGTCGACGTTTATTCGCTAGACGGTCCACAAACAAGTTGTAATGTGATTCCTCAGAGTTCTGTAAAATAACAACCTTGATTATCACTTGGTGACCTTTGCATACAATGTGAATATTTTTCGGACATCTAACACACAACGCCATCTAGTCCCAAGCTAAGCAGAGCTTGTGTTACGGGTACTAGACAACTGAAATGAATACATATATTTATATACATATTTTGTAAATACATATTATAAAAAGAAAACACCCAAACTCCAAAACAAATATTTGTGGATCACACAAACACTGTCCGACCCAGGATTCGAACCCGAGACATCAAGTACAGCAGTCGCATACACTACCACTGCGCCACCGAGGCAGTCATGTGTACATAATGAAACTCTTGTAAAAGTGTGTATAAAAATGAAAAAATCTATCTACCTATTTATCCAGGTTTAGTACAACTAGACAAACTGACCTGTCATCCAAGTGCTATTAATGCATATAGTAGTCATGTACTTAGGTATAAGAGCATTAGTGGCTGTGGAATAGTTTATTTTATATGGTATATATAACAAATGATTTCTTTTTATATGCGCTTGAGCAGATTCCAAGAGTATTGGTCATAATATTCATTGCGATTGCATATAAAGCAACAATGCAGAATGGTGATATACACTATGGCGACTTATTGAAATGCTTCTGCATCCTTGGGCCTCCAGTCTTGCACTCACTAACGATGCACGACAGCATGAATACCGTGTTGCGTTAATACCAATTTCACATACAAATTACCCAGTCTTTATTCAAAAATTGCACTTACTTGGAATTCATCAAGTTCCTTTTCAATATCCTCCATGTCTTTCTGGTTTCTTTGTAATTGTTCTAATAAACTTATTTTCTGAAGTCTTAAAAATGGAACGCTTAGAAATTTGTGGAGTAAACGCAGGCCAAAACCGTTTCGCATAGAAGATTCTGCGTACCGCACTGGTGCTGTTCTAATAACGAGATAAACTATTTTTTTGTCTTTGGTTTATTCATGCACACAAATCGTAAAATAGAAAGAACCTTCCAATGTAAATGACTACGCGGTTGGCTTAGTGTTGAGGATTCAAATCCCACTAGGGACAACACTTTGTGTGATTGTTGTTCTTCTGAGTCTGGGTGTTCTTTGTGTACGTTTCATGCATGTTTTTAAAGTCCTCTGGGACACAGGTTGTACTTATATTCCTAATGCGGCCTATACAACCTGTTTCGGAATGGTGTCTTTAAAAAAACGAACTATATTTAAAGGACATTAAAAACTACATAATATTTTTTTATTAAATTCACTCATGAAAATTAAATTTTATATTTAATTATGATTACTTTGTAACTGTGTTAATATCAATGGCAATCCATATCTATACAAATAAATAAAATTTAAGTGTCTGTAATTTCAAATAAACAGCTTTTCACTTAATGCCTATGGAAGTATGTATAGATTACTTACATCAAAGAAGCAAATTTTAAAATTATTGTCTATCTGTTTGTTCCGGCTAATCTCTGAGACTGGTGGGACGAATTGGATAGAACTTTCACTAGTAGATAGCTGATGTTAAAAGGAGTAACTTAAAATACTTTTATTTCAGAAAAATAATTAATTTACGCGTAAACAGTGCACACAGTTCAGTCAGCGCAGTTCAAGAGGTACACAGTCCAGCAACAACACACAGTTCGACAGTCAACAGCCAGTCCTGTCAACAGTGCACACAGTTCAGTCAGCGCAGTTCAAGAGGTACACAGTGCACAGCAACAACAGTTCGACAGTCAACAGCCAGTCCTGTCAACAACACAGTGCACAGCAGCAACAGTTCGACAGTCAACAGCCAGTCCTGTCAACAACAACAGCTCAACAGCTCAGATCGCCTCGAAGAAAACAGGAAGACAAGAAGCCTAGAAGAAGCCTAGAAGAAGCCGAAGAGCTCCAGTACAAGCGAAGAGAACACTGCAAGATAGTCAAGAGAACCGAAGAACCGAAACCGTGTTGCAGTACAAGTGCGAGTAGCAACTATAGGTGTAGCGTCAAAGGTGTTAGCATCATAAGAATAAACTGATTCTTGAAACATCCCCGACCGTTGTTTCTATTTAAATACAGTCCACTCAGATAAAGTCTCAGATAAGTCTAAATCGAAGGCCCTGTGGAACGATCCCCCATAGTTTTTGGTAAAACGAGTAATATTCGATTCAGGACGGAAAGATCTTGCACCGACCAGATCTACGTTTTGCGAATGATCTTGGAACAATGCAACGAAATGCAAAAGCCGCTTTACACTTTGTTCGTCGACTTTGAGAAAGCGTTTGATCGGGTAAGATGGTCGAGCATGTGGCGTTATCTTAAGCGGAGAGGTATACCAGACAAGCTCATCGAGTTAATAAAATATCTTTACGTGGGTTTCTCTTGCCGAGAGAACTCAACGGCCAATTGTCAGATCTGATCCTAGTGTTGGCTGGAGTGAAGCAGGGATGCTTGTTGTCTCCGTTGCTACCCCTATAGTGTTGGACGAAGTGATGAGGCAGGTGACAGGGAAGGAAGAACGGGGTTTGCCTTAGGTCAACGAAAAGGTCTTAGACGACATAGACTTCGCAAACGTCATGTGCCTACTGGCTACCTCACGAGACAGGCCAATCTAAGACCAACGACCTCGTCTCGCATTCTGCAGCTAGGGAAGGTTTACGCATAACCTGCACAAAAACAAAAGAAATGCGCCTAAACTCCTCAGATGTAGCACCTATTTATGTGAATAACGAGGCAGTCGAGCAAGTGCAACAAAGCTTATGCGCAGTTAAGGCCGGTTTGGTCGTCATCAACACGCCACACGAAGATCAGAATCTTTAACTCGAGCGTAAAGTCGGTTCTCCTGTAAGGACGCGAGATATGGTTAGTCAAGAAGGGGGTCACCACCAGGCTACAGGTGTTCATCAACAAATGCCTAAGGCGTATACTGGGTATACGGTGTCCACGAACCATCTCTAATATAAAATTGTGTGAGTTAACCGACCAGAAACCAATAGGAGAGGAGATTTTGATTAGAAAGTGACGTTGGATTGCTTATGCGTGGCGGGATATGGAGATATAGTTGTCAGGTACAACCATATCTCCAAACAGAGCTTGAAGCAACAAGCGGACGGCAAAAGAAAACGCGGCCGCCCTCAAAATAATTGGAGGCGATCAGTCGATAGAGAGGCTGCAAATATCGGCTACAGTTGAACTGATCTCGAAATTGTTGCGCAGGACCGGGAGAAATGGAGGTACCTTCTGAGAGCCCTATGTCCCTGATAAGGGATAAGAGGACATTAAAAAAAAAAAAATTTGATTTAAAAGCAACAAAAACGAGGCTAGTAATCGGTAAAATTTCAAACTCGCTTTTGCCCATAGTTGCGTCCGCGTGTATGTCGGTTATTGCGGTCAAAAGTAACCTATGTCCTTTCTCAAGAATCAAGGTCTCTCCATGCCAAATTTCACATATTACTTAATTCAATATTTTACAGTAAACACACAAAACATTTTTATTAACAGCCTGTTAAATAAACATCAGATTTGGAAATGTGATATCATGAAGTACATGTGGCTTTAGTTAATTTTATCAAATAGATACTTATATAAATATATAAATTTTTGTTTCAAGTTACTGATAAACACTGATAGCAGACATAAAGAGTCAGAGAATTCATTCCTATTATATTATTTCTTAAAAAGACCACTTCGCACTAGGAATATATCCAGTGTAGCTAAGGTCTTAACAAACATTTATGTATGTATGTAAAATCCTTAGCTGTAAAAGTTTAACAGATACACAAAAGCATCTAGACTCGGAACAACAATTTGTGGATCACACAAAGTATTATTATCCCACAACACTTAGTTCTGTATACCATACATGCAGGTAATTGTAAGATATACATCTTATTACAAGGTAATATTATATCCTATGAAAATTCCTACTTAATGCATACCTGATAAGTTTTGCATGATGTAGAGCCTGTTCAATGTGATGTAGATGCACTTGGCGGTGATGGCTCATATCACAATGGTTGCCCAGTACTACTACTGGTAGGTCCGCTGGCACTTGAGATAATTCTTTCACCACATAATCAAATGTCCTGCCGACAAAATTCTATTGATAAGTAAACTATGTATAGAATACTGTGACAATGATTCGAGGATGTCTAGTTATTTAGGACAAACCATTTCTCCATGTAGTGATGGATTAACAATGCGTAGTGCCACCATACCTATTCATCCCATGAGTATTGTAAGAGGCGACTAAGATAGCAAACTAAACAGGACAAGAACACTACAAAGAGAATGGAAAACAACCAGTCTGATCAGTATGGTATGGTAAGATAAAAACCTCCTTTGCACCTTTCCAAGGAGAGGCTGTGAGGTGAGGTGAGAGGTGAATTGTTAATTCACTGCTGGATTCAAGCCTATGTCTCAGGCTGTTAAAGTGATGAGGGTGGGCATAAAGACCCAAAGAGATATTAGTCTATATATATATATATATATATATATATATATATATATATTTAAGATATAAAAACAACTAACAAATAAGTTCCAAATACAACCAATTGCTAAAACTCACCAAGGCTTGGTTATATCGAGCATCAGTATCACCCCATTGGCATTTTTATACACATCTAAGAATGTTGCATCTAGGACTGGTGTCTCATAGCCATCCTCAGATATTGCAGCTGACGTTTGGTTTTCTAACTTAAGTCCTAAAGGAGGTTTCTTCTTTGTGCGGCCTTTGTCAACTACTTCCCATACTTCAACCTAAAAGAGAACAACTTATTAGAACAAGACAGACACTTTAGAGTAAATGATCACTTTTAATACCTTTTTTACTGGAAACAAACCCTTTTTTTTACATGTGGAAACCCCTATGATCCATCACCCTACGGGGGATTGCGGCAGGGTGGTGTATCGGAATCACACCAACTAAAACTACACAGTGTGCCACTCTGAAACAGGATTGATCCTTTAACTCCTGTTATTGACTGGAAACAAGCTCTATACCAACCACTATGGTGCAAAACCAGTCCAGGCAGTGGACTATTAATGGCTGTTGAAGATGATGATACTTTTTAGCAGCTTACAGCATTTATCCATACGTTTATAGAACGGAAAATCTAATATAACACATCTTGCAACATCTATTAACAGTTAACAATCACATATAGAGCTAAAAAACTTTCACCCACCTTCACAATGTAGTCACTATTTTTGTATGTCCAGTGTATAGGAGCCACTTGTATTTGATCAGTTGGTACATATTCTTCGATAAACGGTCCACCTTGGAGGCGCTGTAATAAGCATGATTTACCAACATTTCTGTCACCTTTTATCAATATTTTCACTGAAACATATTACGCCAATGACAACAATAATACGTCAATACGATACAAGTCTCATGTAGGTAAACGTAAGTGAAAAAATATTTACTGTTAAAGTGAACCCCCTTCGAAAATTTCTTCTGTAAAGAAGAAGACATGGGCAAAGGCGCTGGACAGCGATCATCGCCACTTCTTGCTAATTTTTTAAGAGCGGAGAACATTGCTCTCACGTAATTTTATCAAAATACAACGAAAGCGTATTATGTACTATGATAAAATGAAACAGCTGGCCCATAAAGTTATAGTGTTAGATCTCAAAATGTCAGCAAAACATAAATAATTTTATGTATATAATACAAGACTTATGTCATTTATGTCGTAAACAGAACAGAACAACTATAAAATAATTGATATGTGAAATTGTTTATGATTATGAACTTTTTCTATTTAAATTTATAGATCAAAGCCTTTTAGTCGAAGACGGGTAAGAAGGATTAGCTACAAAATGAAAAAAAAAGAAAGAACGTTTGTACAACGTATTATAGTCTGGCCACTGAGAGAATGCGTTCCTGACAGGTCGTGATCCAATGGGCGATGTAACTTTGAACTGGTGTACAATTTATGGCAAAATTTTAAATATCTTTTATTAACCTTAATAATGAGTAATAACATTAAAAATTGAATAATCATGCCAATGTACAATAAACCTTTTATTTTGGGCTAAAGTTATTAACAATTAATCAATTAATTAATTTAAGAACAATAATTTTTAAAAGTCTAAGGACGTCAAACTGCGTTGTTTCAAGGTTATGTCAATGGTTTGTTTTTGTAGTGATGAGACAAAATAATACTGAATTGTAACTGAGTATTTTTGGAATATATCGAATATATCGTAATATATTCTGTCGATCGATATATTGTTAAATAAAACGTTCTAATTTTATAATAGATAATTTTATTTATTTATCTTTATTGAATACACTAAAAAACAGTAGAACAAGATGAGTTACCAAGTATGTAAGGATGTCGTACAGTCGAATGTTGTCACCATTTTAGGGAAATGTGCCGAAATGCTTTGGGCATTTATACGAACGACATTAAAGTTCCTGGGGACATCGGAGAAATTATTCGAGAGTGTGTATAATGTACTTAATACATACGAGTTAAGTTTAATATAGTTTATAATACGATATAGGTACGATCAAACCAAACTTATGAAAATAATTGTCGTGATATCAGTCAGCTGAATTAAAAATAAATGAAAAACTATTTTTATCCCTTTATATTTCTGGTAAAAAGAATTACTTTTCTAAGAGAAGCAAAAAAAATTGATAATTGGGACAATATCGTTTTCATTGACGAGACATGGCTGAACACCAATCACGAGCTTTCTCGTTCTTGGACAGATGACACTCAAGCGTCGACGTCGAAAGTGCCAATCTGTAAAGGAGCACGTCTCATAATATGCCACGCTGGTTGTGCGAAGTATGGTTTTGTGGAAAATGGTTTATTAGCATTTGAGTCAAAAACTACCACGAAGAAATGAATGCGGCTGTATTCAAGGAGTGGTTCCAGGATGTGTTGCTACCTGGCCTTCCAGAGCCTTCAGTTATAATAATGGATAACGCCCCTTATCATTCGGTGCAAATAAATAAAGCACCTACTCAAGCTAATAGAAAAGAGGAATTGGTGGCTTGGCTGCAAAGAAGTGGCATTGACGCAAATATGTCAATGCTAAAAGCTGAGCTGATGAAATTAGTCAACGACCATAAGCTATCAAATATTCGATACGAAATAGATGAGCTGGCTCTGGAGTACGGTCATCGCGTTCTCCGAATTCCTCCATATCACTGCCAGTACAATGCCATAGAGCTAATCTGGGCTCAAATTAAAGGTTATGCAGCCCGCCATAATACTTCTCTACCTTATGGCATAAAAAAGATGAAGACGCTTTTAAAAGAAGCATGCGAAAAAGTCACAAGAGATGACTGGATGACGGTGGTTGAAAAAACTAAAAAAATGATATTTGATGACTTTGACCGCGATATTCGTATAGACACTATGATTGATAATAACATGATAATACATGTTGGTGAAGATGACAGCGAGTCCTCAAGCGAATCGGAGTCGGATTAAATTTTGATTTGACATTATTGAAATCTTAAAACTATGTATTTCATAATATATATTTTTCTATAAATACAGTATTTTTATTTTCTTTCCCTTGGTTTCATTCAGAAATTACGATTAAATTTAATTCATCCATCAACAATTTTGTTAATATTGTGTTTGAAATATAAAATATATCTAAATTGAATAATTATGCATAATGAATGCTATAAATACTGTTACCAAATATTATTAATGATATTCATGGCACATCACTACTCATGACCAATTTACAAGTGTCAGAAACGCATTCTCTGAGTGGCCGGACTATAGAAATGGAGTACGCGGGTTAAACATTTAAATTATTACTAGTACATTGAAGAAAGAAATACATATTTTAATTTTTCCTAAGCACGTAACCTGGTTGTTGGTTTGTCAGAATAAGTGTTTTATTAAAGAAAGTACAAGTTTTACATTTATTTTTCCTCTCACCTCGTTAGACTACCGCGTAGATTTATAGTTATTATCGTTTTCGACTGCCAATCAAGTAATTATGAAGCTTAGCTGTGTTGCACGCCAATCCGTTACTATGTGAGCACGATATTGGGAAGTCAGTGTCATCAAATGTACTGACAACTAGTTCAATCTTCAAATTCCGTTCGTGGAGGATACTGTGGAGATTCGATACCAGTTGCTCCATGAAAAACTGATATTTAAGTAAAATCGTTTGAACTAGTAGCCGACCCTAAATAATCTAGGAAATAATAATAGCTAGAAAGATGTTTACCTCCATAACTATTTCATATGAAAATAGTTATTACTCATAGAAAAATATAATAGCTCTGGTTTTAAAGAAAATAATAGCTTTTACATTTTCTAGAATTGACTCTTTGTAAAACATGTTCCAACAAATTCACGTGTCACTATTTATTTAAATATACTGGGGTAGTTTGAACATTTCAGACCTCAACTTGAAGATAGCACCAGCGTTAGGTGACCCCTAGGCGTTACAATAACATTGTACAATATATTTTATTGTACAATAAGATTAAAAGGCGCTTAGAATACAAACATTCAATTATATACGCAATATTACGAATCATATATACTATATATAATACATGCGAGTGAATTTTTTTTTTTGTTACCACATGTCATAAAGCACTTTTGCTACAGACCATATAAATGTACTACATACTCAACACATACTCCCAGACTCGTTTAAAGTTCTCTGTTCTATAGCGTCAGACAGAGTATTGCTTTAAAAGATAGCGTGGGCGTTCATACTTCTCAACAATATATTGTTGGCTCTATTATTATTTAAATAATATTTCTCAATGAGTCAGACAAATCTGGCAGGTCAAATATCCTTCCAGACTCTTTAAAAGATCCGCTGTGCAAGGAAGCGCAAGAGCATTATTTGAGCGCAAAAGTACAAATGTGATGCGCTCTGACACGTGAATATCTATCTCTTACTTGGCTACTCTGAGTTTGTGTGTTGTTCACTAACAAAACACTTTTAGTCTATATTGTTTGGAAGTATTTTTTTTTTTTATTGAATTGGGGGCAAACGAGCAGACGCATCACGTGATGGTAAGCGATCGCCGACCTTAGAGGGATGGGGAGAGGGGTTGGTGTATAGGCCTCTGGTATCCTCACTCACTCGGTGAAACACAGCGCAAGCGCTATTTCACACCGGCTTTCTGTGAGGCCGTGGTATCACTCCGGTCTAGCTGGCCCATTCATGCCGAAGCGTGGCTCTCCCACGGAAACGTATAGTATGAACGCCTACGCTAACTTATATAGCAATTAATACACATGACGCGTATGTCTGCCGAGTCTGGGAGTACGTTTGGTCCATCAGATTTGTCTGGCTCATTGGAAAATATTTTAAAATATCATTCATAAAGATATATTTATAATTTTAGCCTTCCTAAAATGATGTAAGTTAGCATAGTATTTTGCCACTTTTGATACTGCTAACTGTAAAACGAACCGCCTTTCAACTTAGCGAGTATCCATTCCTTTTTGAGTTTATGTTAGATTACTGATCCTAAAAATTTCATCTTTCCTAAAATGACGTAAGTCTGTGGTGACTGGTTACTCAATCTAAAATGTTGTGAAAAATTGTGAACAATGGAAAAAGTTGAGTATCGAACTGTCATAAAATTCTTGTTCTTGAAAGGCAATACACCTACGCGAAATACGCTGAATCACGCAGCTAAAAAAACTGTTTTTCAGCTGGGAAAGTGATGGAAAAAAGGAAAAACCATCGCAAGGGCATAATGCATATCATTACTAGGAAAATGAAGGAAGATGGCCATATTTGCCGAATTATGATTTGAACTGCTTCACCATCCGTCTTACTCACCATATCTTGCCATCAGTATGTAGAGTTGTATTAAGGAGACTATGTAGAAAAAATGTTATATGGGAAATTTCTTAGACCACATACGGTTGCCATTGCCTGAATTTGTTAAATTCAATACTACAATGATCACATGATATTCACAGACTATTTAGCCATTTTTCCTATTTCTAAATTATTTTGAGTGATAAATAAATGTATTTAAAATGAATAATACTTGTAATGTCTTAAAATCTATTTAAAAAAACATTTGGACTATTTAAGTTATATATAACAGTGCAGTAGTACAGTATACTGAACTAATCCCACTTAGATTTTCTTTTTTCAAATATTTCTTTGCCGTCTTTATCCACTGCACTATAATAGCCCATTGCCTCATATTTGCTTCGCATATAAGCTATATATCCAAGTGCTAAACCAAAACATGCAGCACCTATACTCATCACGACAATATTCTGAAACAAACAATAAAATCTATAAATTATGGTTTCATATTTAAATAGACAAAAAAGGTTATTGAAACTGTACCAAATCCTTTTTGGTTACATTGGAAGCCAAATGCAGGAGAATGATTTCTCTTTTATTTTGCTCTACTGAATCCGCATGCACTTTCATTGAATGTTATTTCAACAGTATTAGCTGGTCCATAGTTGATGATTGTCAATATAGTACAGGCCACTTCACACTAAAGATAAAGGCATTGAGCTAGACTCTACATTGTTTAATAATTTATTCTTTTTTCATTTTAATGGTCCGAAGAAAAGGACTATTAAAGTGTTGGTAGTAGAATCTCAATTAAAACTATTTTCTCAGATGCACAGACAAACTATTAGGTACATTTTTTCCAGTGCGCCCCTGATTAAAATAAAGATAGCCAGCATTACGATAGGCACTTAAATTTAACAATATTAATGTAGTCTAAATAATGATTTAGGTTATGAAATCAAGATGTAATATTTTGTAAAACTTACAGGTTTGGCATACAATTCGAAATTTATAGCTTTGAAAGCTGTGGATGACCTCATAGACCGGATACCATCTCCAGGTTTCTCGTTGTTTTTGTTAACAGACATATTAATTCAAGAAATAAAAACTCTTATATAATATTTTAGTGGAGTTTATGTAGAACAATATACACAATTTAAGGAAAGAGATTTTTGTAACACAGAGCGTTAATCAAAAATGATTATGGTTATATTCTTAGTTTTAAGTAAGTTAATAATGTTGCATTGTACAGTAAATAAATATGTACATTTTTTGAATGTTTTTATTTACATCCCTTGACTCTTGACAGATAAAGGTTATAGACTAGCCTGTCAGCTATAAATAACCAACTTCAGTTAAGTCCTATGACCACAAGCTCGACTTAATTTAACTTAGAATCGACTAACGATTCTGCTCCATTTTCTATTATTTACTATACTTTCTAATTTTTGAAATTTTAACTGGCTGTTCAGTTTACTAACTTGGATATTTTTAGATCACAAAATCATTTGCATTAGGAGATCTTTAAGAATCCAAGATCCTTTCGAAAGGTTATTCTTTATTAAATGTATGTTTCTTTAGAAATTTGCTAGTTTTGATTATACCAGTAAGAAAAATGGTAAGTAGCCCTAATTTAAGAAATATCGATACAAGTTGTTCAAATTTGAAATTAGAACACGTTTCGAAGGTGCTGTTAGCATTCGTAGCCATAGAGATTGATAAGTAGTAAAAAATATGGACAGGGAGTTATTTAAAAAAATATCATAGACGCCAACTTGGCATTATGGTTATGAAAGTCAAGATTAACTTTTGGCGACCTATATCTTGTCAAAAGTTACGTTATTTTTAGAAGTTTTCATGAAAATGTTCATATTTATCCATTAGGAACGTGTTTAATATCAATGTTTTTCAGTTTTGTATCGTTGTAAGTTTAATTCAAAATAAAATGGAGTCAGACTCAGCTCTACACGCTGATGCACCTGATGGCGCGGAAGTGTTGCCTTTGGAAGCGAATGAGGCTGTTGATACCGCTGAAACCGGTGAAAACAATGTTTCTAGTCAAAACGATGTCGAAGAGGCAGCTCCTGCGGAATCATCGGGTAATTATTTGATTAATAAAAACTTATTGACAAAGTGGCACTTAAAATAATCTTGCTTGAAATTCGTTATTTCTTTTAGTTTGCGTTATACTTGCATCTCATTTTCATTAGTATAAAATTATTTATACCTGTAATGTAGCTGCAAATGGGGGTCCCACGAGTAGCAGCGATGCAATGGACGCAGATGCCTCTATGTCACAGGAAGAAGAAGAAGAAAATCCTGCTGAAGAAGGTAATGAATGGAATTTCATACTTTTTATATAAATCTTTAATATGATGCAGTAACATCAACCTATCGCGGTATAGGCCTCTCTAATGCCACTTGGTTAGATTTTGTACAATATACATTTGTAAACATTCATCACCTACTGTTTTCATGTCCTGTATCCTTCACATGACAATAATTTAATATTACTTTGAACAACATCACCATTTACCCTTTTATTAATGTTATATTTTCCAATGGCCTTGCTTAAAGCAAATTCTTTTATAAATCTAAACATTTGCAATAAAGTATATGAATTGAAATCTTTGAGTTTAAGATATTTTCTTAATATGTATATACATTTTATAGAATGGTAGGGCAATAATAGCTAGGTCTGCTATTGTTTTTACTATCTCTTGTATAAAGCATCAGGTCAGTAGATTGCTTTCTTTCTATTGACATAATGATTTTAAACTAAAACAAAAGTAAGTCCTGAAATGAGTGCTTGCTTTATTAATTGAATGCAATATTTATAATTTTTTTAGCAAATCCTGAGGCAGATGAGCAAATGGATTTAGATGACACAACAACTGGCACCGGTGCTGATGAATCTGCATATATTGGAGACAATTGCTTATCCACACCGGTAAGAATATATCCCTGTTTTTCTAAACACTCTAAATTCTAAATGAAGGAGGAGAACCATTATTAAATTTTATTAATGCATTTGTTTGTTTGTCATGTCTTAAATTAATAAATTTGTTTGTCAAGGCCAAAGGTTCTTTGAATCTGCAGTCATTTAATACAAACTTAACTAACTCAACTATTACTTACCTTAATATGACATTACTAGCTTTTACCTATAATCCAATGGATGTGTAGTTTTTGCATGAAGGTGTAACAAACAAACAAACATTTGAATTTAGTAGGATGATTACAGGCATCAATTTTTTCCCCCTTGTTCCAATATGTATTATGTGTGAAGCCTTAAAATGCATGTCTGTTGTCACAGACTGGTATCTAATATCTATCATCAGATATAATTTGAGGTGATCTGAAAGGTTTCCTCAGCCTCAACATGAAGATAGCACTTGTTAATAAGAATTAGTGAATATAGTTGTGCATCTTTAAATTTGCATGGATGGGAGAAGTATGTAGAGTTAAAGGAGACTATATAGGTACACTAGCTGACCAATTTGTGTAATAATCTTCCCCCATTTTTGTAACATTCTTCATTAGTGCTCTGCTCCTATTGGTCTTAGCGTGATGATATATAGCCTATAGTTTTACTCACTAAATGGGTTGTATAACACTGAAATAATTTTTCCTGATCCTGAAATTAGTACATTCAAGCTAATAAACAAACTCTTCAGCTTTATACATTAGTATAGATAAACAAATAAGAAAAATGTCTTGTTTGGTATGGTTTTAAACCTGATTTAAAGTTTTTTAGGAAATATATATAAATAAAAATGTTTTATAGGATACTGAGAGCCAACAAGAACCTATGGTAAAAGAGGAGTCTGGAGCTGATGAAGCAGAAGGTTTAGGTGGTGCTGCAGAGGAGTCGCCTGACCAGTCCATAAGTTCAGCTATGCCTACTGATAGTGGTGTTGGGGAAGGGGATGGAGCACCTTTAGTACAAGATGGTAATGTATTTAATTGTCAGAAAATAAGGTAGAAATGGCAAATAGTACACAATTAAGGGCAAATACCTCATATCTTTGCTGGCATCAACCGAACGGTCGCATTCACATTTTACGGCATTTAATCGGGAGAAAACAAAAACAATAATACACTGCGTATTAAATTTGATTTCTAACTACAAAGAGCATGCAATTAACTGCATTTAATGCGTCAATATTTCAATTTATTTCGCCCGAACATATTTAATGTATGAATTTCCATCAATTGGAATATGGCAGAAGGACTTAGAGCAGGAGTTGGTAACATCCTATTTGACTTCTAAATCTTTTTTTTAATACTAAATTTAAGTTTTACATAATATAATTAATTTATTCTAAGTTACATAAACTATCATGGATTCAATCACTAACATCTATGTGCAGTAAATTAAAACCTGAATACTTCAACAATCTAGTGTGGTATTTGTATTGTACATCATTCGGTTAACAGATTTTCTTTTATTAGTATCTGTGTATTATAATTTGAAAGTAATTGTAGATGTATATTTTAGATGAATCAAGCACAATGGACGAAGACATGGGTGGCGGTGAAGGCGTTGCAAGTAGCGATGACGTGAATGATATCAGCAGTGCAGCTCAAGAAGTCCTTAGCACTGGTATAAGGTATGAATTCATATCTAGAATCACCTTTAAATAATTAAAATGACCTTTCTTTTTCCAGAAATTTTATTAAGAATATGAAATCTAATGTTTGCTCTACATAAATAAACATATAGATGTCCATGAGTCTTAAAAGTTTTCTATATCATTCTTAAACTGGCTTTTTTCTTTTTAAATATGTCTCTCTCTCTCTCTCTTTATTTCTTCCTCTCTCTTTGTCTTCCTATCTTACTTTTTTCTCTCTCTTCCCCTCGATATCGCTTTTAGTTCTTTAGTAGTAGTTAAGTGTTGATCTATGATGTTCTTTCTAGTTCAAGCACAGCAGAAGGGGGAGCCGACATCTCAAGTAGTGGTCAATCTGAGACTCCTCTTATATCTTCAACAGCCAATGGTCCAGCAGTATTGCACTCGTTCTCTATGCCACAGGAGCAACAGCCAAATGAGTTAGTATTTTCGGAAATATATTGTTTCTTAATCTCCTTTAATATTATCCTATCTAAAGCCAATTAATTTATATGTAAGATTTAGTAGCTATCAACAAAGTTTTTTAACAGTTAATCAAAAGATAATTAGAGTATTTTGTGTTCACTATTCAATATGAAAATATTTGTAATTGCAGTGCAGACGAGTGATCTTTATGTAAAACATACATACATTTTGTGGTAAAACACTCAATCCCCGATTAATACATCATAGCTGCAAAGTATTGAGTATTACAAATATGTATTAAAGTTGTAATTTCTGTATCATTTAGATTTAGCGATGCTGATACATCAGAGATGGAGGGTGCAGCAGATACGATGCCTGATACAATGCCTGATACAATGCCTGATACAATGCCTGATACCATGCCTGATACAGTGCCAATTGTTAGTGAATCAATGCCAATACTATCTATGAATGCAAATGGTTCTGCATTGCTCTCCCCGACTTTGATGCCAGGTAAAATAAAAATAATGTGTATAATTATCTTAGAGTCAAAGTCTTGTTATATAAATCAATACAAAAAATGGTAATGAAACTTCCATCAAAGGAATTCATATTGAAATAAGATCATCGTTTACTACACTTGCATTAGTGGTTGTTAACAAGTAATAAAGAAATTAATTATATATTATATTGTAGAAGGTCAAGATGTGGTTTTCTAGTGACATGTCGCTCTGGAGACTACGGACCCTTATTGCCTGCGAAGGAATGACGCGTGTTCTTTTGTTCGGAGTGCAATATCATCAATACATATAATAGAATCGTAATTAGTTTTTGTTTGTACATGAAATATAGATTATTATATTTATGAACGCAATAGAATCCAATACAATGATTTTTAGATTTTTTTCTGTTTGTAAAATTGTGCACTCAAATCTCAGAAACGACTTCATCGATTTAAAGCGGTTTTCTCTAGTGCGTTGTGATTTGTTCCACTTAACATGTAGTGTTTGTAAAAAAGGTGTAACAGTTTAAATTATCAACTCGACAACCGAAACATACGCGGGCAGAGCCGCGGGCAAAAGATGGTTTATAATATATAGATATATATATTTTATTTAAAAATACAACTCCCGCACTAGGAATGATTCCTGTATTGCGGGGTACTTTACAAACACACATGAAACGGACACAAATAACACCCAGACTCAGAACAACAATTTGTGGATCACACAAAGTGTTATTCCATGTGGGTTTTGAACCCACAACACTTGGCGAAGTAGGGATCGGCGTGAAGACCGCTTAACCACTAGGCCGAACTTGTATTCTAGGTATATACACGTATATATATTTGTTCTATCATCATCACTGTCGCAGTCACTAGACATGTGCGTACGTGTTGGCCACACATAATGAACGTGAACTAATAATGTTATGTGTCGGTCGTGTAGCGGACCTCGCGCCGGTGGCGAGCGAGGAGGGCGGCGCGGGCGTGTCGTCGTCGGTGGCGGGAGGGATCTCGGCCACGGGCGCGGGTGCGGCTGCGGCTGCGGCTGCGGCTACGGCTAGCGGGGCGGGGGCGGGGGCGGAGGCCGAAAGCGCCGTGAGCAGTTCGGTGGCGGCCCCCAACGGCGCGCCACCGCTACCGCCGGCGGACGCCGCGCACGCGCTCGCCACGCTCGCCAGCGCCGCGCTGCACCACCAGCACGAGCAGGTTAGCTGTCCTCCCCCCCACACTACTTACCATATTTAATTCTTCATTACGATGACAAAGTTTTTCGAACTCTTATATATACATATTTTAGGTTATGTTATAGGACGGACGAAATACTATATGTATATTATGTTATATCTAGCACTAGGACTAGTGGCCAGTCTCAGCGGAGACCAGTCAACTAGGCAAAAGATATAATAGTGAACAAATGTTTGCGTTAACACGTGTGCACTCTTTGTTCCCTCACTCTTTCAATCGGATGGGATGGCTATATGACCGGGGAGAGGACTGCGACGGCTTAACGTGCTCTCCGAGGCATAATATTTCTTTAAATTTTGAGCCTTGTATATTATGTCCTTTTTTTTAAATCACCTATGAATTCGATTTAAGTGTAATATTCATCATTTGCCTTAAACTTGTAATTTAAAACTTGACAATCCTTGCACACATTCGTTTTGCGTGTAGCTTCCGTATCGACCTGGCAATACACTTACCATCAGGTGATTTGTCTATGTGTTTGTTCTCTGTGCCATTAACAAAAATTGATTTTCTGTTCATAAATGTATTTTGTATTTATTACAGAGTGAGCCTGAAGAACCAAAACCCCACGATGAAGATGCATGGTACACTGTTGGCATTGTAAAAGGAAACTCATTTACAGTAAGTATATATTGTCAGTCTTTAACAGACTTATACTGGGCAGAGGCCACTTCGGAATAAGAAGACTATTAATGTGTGTGTCAAATTTTATTCTCTTTGTAGTGATATGTACCCATAGTATGAATAGGGGTGATGACATTCCGTAGCTTTAGTACGGTATAAAAACATCTTGTTTTTTTACGAATTCACTTGCGATTCTGAATATTGACGTATTTCTTATACACATTTTCTTTTTACAGGTGCAGAACTATATATCTGACCCCAATGTGGATCTATCCAACCTTTCGTTAGACAACTTGCCGGATCTTTCTAGCTTGGCTACATCACCTCTTGAACACGGCACGGCATACAAATTCAGGATCGCTGCGATCAATTCTTGTGGTCGTGGAGAGTTTAGTGAAGTAAGTGCACAATAAAATACGATTTGAGTTCTTTCATTGAAAATCGTATTATATGGCGATTTTAATTGAAATTGTCTGTACACATTGCGGCGTTTTATCAGGAACCTTTAAAATTGTAAAGGGTTATATCAGGTTCCAAACTTTGAATTCCAAGCTTTGATTCAGGTTCCCAACTTTGATAACGTCTAGTACGAAATATTGGAACTTGATGATGGGGTCAGGGAGGGAGATCCATTTTATTAACGCGAATGGACCATAGTTATAATCGAATTTTTAACATGTTTATTTATAGAATCCGGCTCGAAGGACCATAATGTACAGTGTAAAAATAATTGTTACAAGTTTGCCCAATCGGCGATTTTATACTACTACACGACGAGTGTTTAGTTCAATGATCAATATTGCACACCACCTATGCAATTTCATGTTATTCTATATATATGTTTGTTAAGTGCGGAGTCATTAAATCATGTAGGTACGAGCTCGTACAAGTTTTAAAGACAAAATAAAGTGAAATAGTTTTGTTACCAAATTTGTTATCGTCATGTAAATTCACAATAATTTTTAATATTACGATTCATTTCATCAGTTTTTGATATTCCAAAATTTTGGAAATACCAAGCTAATAAATGTTAATTGTGTTTTAGGAATCGGCATTTAAAACCTGCTTGCCAGGATTCCCTGGTGCTCCATCGGCGATAAAAATATCAAAGTCTATAGAAGGAGCACATCTATCGTGGGAGCCGCCACAAGTAGCTGCAGAAGGCATATTCGAGTATTCAGTATATCTAGCTGTAAGGTCAAATTCACAAGCAAAGGTAAACCATTATCTTACTAATAAAAGTTCCTCAAAAACAATAAAAATAAATATTTCGGGCATCTTAACACACAACGCCATCTAGTCCCAAACGGATATAAATACATAAATACTAGTTTTTTGTAAATACATACATATTATACATAGAAAACAACCAAACTCTCAACACAAATATTTGGTTAAAACCTCGAGAACATCAGGGGCATACGCTACCACTGCCTAATAGGGAATTAGCATAAAAAAAATATTTGTCTCAAATATATTTTTTATGCATATGCTATGTATATTCTTTTTTATTTAGTGGTTATTGAAACCAAGAAAATATTAAATAAAAAGCGAAAACTAAGGGAGTGAAATTCAAACTTACAAAACGCGTCACTATTGGTTGCAGATTGGTTGACGTCAATGGTCACTTCATTGCAGTAGTGTTTATGAGAAAAATTAACTTCTTCCATAGCAATTAAAACTGTAAATAAGTATAAAGTAACTGAAACACTGAATAGTAAACAGACACGAAATGACAATGACGTCATTGGCCCTGTCAAAAGCGCACGCAAAATGGCGGCCTTTGAACAGCTCAAATTTTGTGTTTGAAAATTAGTTTGACTATTTTCACGCCTATTTATATTTTTTTCCTTGTTATAGAAACATAAATGATCAGATTAAGAAATGAAAATAACATGCATATTCCCTATTGATCGTTCAATTAAGATGTGTTAATTTGAGTACACTAAAACAAATTTTCTGGTGGCAAATCAAATTGAGTGTTGTTTTACTTACGAATCAGTGACAAAGTCTTTCTTTGTTTCTTTTTTAGTTTCTTTGCTTAATCTTTTTTTTAAACTATATTTTTTTATAAAGTGACGAAATGCATTAATACAGTTTTACTATATTTAGTACTTGTTAACCGACTTAATATAAGGAGGAGGTTCTCAATTCGACTGTATTTTTTATGTTTGTTACCTCAGAAGTTTCGAATGTGTGGACCGATTTTGATGATTCTTTTTTTATTTGAATGCCGGTGCAGTTCTGGAAGTTGATTTATTTTTGTAAAACTTTGGTTATGCTTGTGCAGGAGGCACCAAAATCCCAGTTAGCGTTTGTCCGCGTGTACTGTGGGAAGGCGAACACGTGCGTGGTGCCGCAAAACTCCCTTACGGCTGCGCACGTCGACTCTTCCACGAAACCTGCCATCATATTCCGTATCGCGGCAAGGAACGAAAAAGGATATGGACCTGCCACTCAAGTCAGGTGGTTGCAAGGTATGTATTTCAAGTATTTACGTTTAAATTTCATATTTATAGTATTGTATCCATACAAATAAACAATAAATTAAATGACAACAATTATTGACAGGTCATACAATAAATACAATAACCCTGTCTTTAGAACTCAATACATATAATAAAATCGTATCTGTTCGTTGTCAGTATTAAGTATGTATGTGTTATGTATAAGAAAAACTATTGTTTTCTGAACGCAATAGAACCGAAAACAATGATTTTTAGAATTTTTGTTTGTGTGTTGTTTGTATGTTTGACGTTTGTACATACTAATCTAAAACGGAAACGGTTAAACCGATTTAAATGCGGTTTTCACTAATAAGTTACAGTTACCACTCCACTTAATATTAAGAGTTTGTTACATTTCAATCGGTTCATAAATTAAAAAAAATGATATCAGTTTGAAGAATCACCGCGATAACCGACATTTATGCGGGCAGAGCCACGGGCGAAAGCTAGTATGAAATAAAGTTAATAATGACAATTTTAAATAAATTTTGAAGATAAACTAGTTTGCCTAATTTTTAGAATTAAGAACAAATATCGTAATGTTTTTATTTAGTTGTTGGTCACTTGTTCACAGATATTAAATCAACCGGAGTGAAGAGGCCCGGCGATGGCCGACTAACTGGCGCCTCGCCATCTAAACAACCTAAACAATTATTGCACTAAGTGTTGAAGTTTTGTGACAATTTATACAAATAGACCAAGACATTACATTGTACAGAACTACAGAATATAAAGCAATGTTGAGTTATCCAATGTTAGTATATCTACGTTATATATATTAGCATAAGTTTTATTTTGACAGTGAAATCTCACCACGGCATGCTGACACACTTTTCTATAAATTATTCATTTTGCTTTTGCCAACATGTGTAGCAATAAATATAGTTTGTAATAAAAATACTTTATGGATTTGTTTCATCGTTTGTAAGAGATGACTATTAAAGTAGACTGATTGATAATTTGGACGAAACGAGATGGAATACAAAATATAGAAATGTTATGAACATATCTATGCAATATAAATATGGAAGTGATTACGTTATTTTTTTTGTAAACCCATTATTTTAGTATTAAAAAACAATAATTAGCTAGGACTTGGGAGCCAATTTTGCTGCTTTCACATTAGATTTAATTAAAAAGATTTTGGTACATAATTATAAGGTATATTATGAGAGCGTAAGTCAAGTGCATTTTATTTTATTACTAGATAAAGCTCTTAGGGTAAAAAATATACAGATATTGCATTTGGCTTTTAATACTTAATTACATATTATTGAGTACACTATACATTTGTTTCATTGCTATAAAATGCTATCTATTCAAAACTCCGGTAGGCATTCCAAAAGAAAATAAAAATACAAATTATTACTTATATCCTTCGTTTTATAGAAAAATTCCTATAGTCGAGATATTTGCGTTTTATTATGATATTAAAGCAGTATCACTAAATTTATTATTTGGACAAGTTATATATATATATTTTTTATTGTGATATAGGTCCATACACTTGTAGACGATGTCGTTGAACCTTGGTTACTGCAAAGGAAAAAAATAAATTATTCAGTTTTCAGCATCAAAATGATCAACACTATAATCTATTATATAAATATAGTTAATAGCATGAATTAATATGTCTTTAATAGTTCCAAAACTATTTATATGTATATGTCGCAGCCAATTAGTTTAATTAGCCGCTCAATCAATGGTCTAGTCTAGCTCTTTACTAAACAGCTTCGTTTAACTAGCGGTTAGGTAAAGTTTTTTTTTAAATTTTAAAACATCAGTACTTACTATTAAAACAAAAGAAAAAGAAACTAACTTAACCATTCTATTTTGGCTGCATTCGTTACATAGCCGCTAGTTTTAAACAGCGCTGTTTAGTAAAAAGGAATGAACGGCTAATTAAGCTAGTTAGCTGCGACATTATATACAAATAAATAAAATTGAAGTATCTGTTTGTAATTTCAAATTTAAACCTTTCAATAAAAGCATAAAAAGTGCATATGGTACTATCATTAAAAAAAAGATTGTCTGTCTGTTTGTACCGGCTAATCTCTGGAATGGCTAGACCGAATTTGACGAGACTTTCACTGGCACATAGATGATGGTGTGACGGTGTGATGATGATGATGTTCTTCTAGCCGATTACGGCCACGGCGGCCAGTCTCAACAGAGACCAGCCAACTTCGCAGGAATATATTATAGTGCCCAGGTGTGTGCGATAACACAAGTGCACTCTCTGTTCCCTCTCTCTCATAATCCGATGGGACGGTTAACCGACTCGACCAGGGAGAAATCAGGCGCAGGACCGACAGCTTTACGTGCTCTCCGAGGCACTGGGGTTTTGACCCCCAACTTCCAAACTCCGAGCTGTTATTACGTATTTCTATAATCAGAAAAACTCAATAAATTTTTTTGGCCCGACCTGGTTTCGAACCCGAGACCTCTTGATTGGCAGTCGCATACGTCAACCGCCAGACCAATGAGGCGAAGGTGTGATAAGGAGTAACTTAAGATAGTTTTATTTTAGACTAGCTTCGACTCGCGGTTTTCAATGTAAAGGTACAACAACAACTGGGTAACACCGCGGGGAGCAACTAGTTGTCTGATAAAGAGGCGGGGTCGAAGGTAGGTTCTTACCAAGGAAGTAGTTCCAAAGAGTTTGTACCATCCTATGACGATATTTGAGAGGTTCAAGTCATCGAGCATGATCTGTGCCACGCCCATGAACACTTTTTTACCCTCTATACGTCCATAATCACCCCATACTGTCACCTGCGAGAAAAAACAATCACTTCATTGAATACCGCTGTCAGCGCTGTTAGCGTATCGTAGGTAGGTATATTTAGTAATAACTAACCCCCGCGCGTTGACATTGGGATTGAACCTTGTCATAATAAGAGCCGCGTGACGTCATTCGTCGCAAAATAGTAACGCTAGTAACACAATCTAAAAGTTTATTTTTAAGAAATTTAATTTGATAGTTTGATTGATTGATTTCAGTTGATAATTCTTGTAAATTTCACATGTACTAAAGCAATACTTATATTACTTCTGGTACTGTAAAAAGTAAATTGAGTCGATTTAGTCAAAAGATGAGAAAAACTGTTTAAATATTTAATTTATAAAAAAAAACATTTACAGTAGGTATGTAGTATGTAATTTTAAATGTTTATCGGTGGATTTTAAAGTGAGTTGCAAAAGCATAGAGAATGATAAATAAAAAAAATGAATAACGATTTAGTTTAATTCTTCAATTCCACTCATATTTTCTGTATCATCATTGCGTTGCGAACTGTACTGACGGTTCTCTGACGTCACCGCTCTTAGCTGTCAATCCCAATATCAACGCGCGGAGATAATACTGCTTTTGTATTTTTGTACTTTTGTCATGATATACATATTTTTTGTCTTCTTTCAAATTAGGAAATCGAATTCACCTTTGTTTTAAAGCCAAGAACACTAAAGAATAGAATATATCTTCTTTATAAATATTTAAAAGAAATGTTTTCATTTTTTATTACATATTAATTGTATCTACAGGTAATATAAGAACAAAGTGAGCAAAAGTATTCGTTGTGTCTGATAAGGATTATATAGTTATATTAAGTTGTATATAATATACTCTTAGGAATACCCTCTCTCCAAAACCCGGACCGAGCGGTGCGCTATAAAACGTGGCGCGCGCTTAGCAACGGGGTCATTCGATTCTCGGTCGGCAACGGTTGAACATTTCTACTAGTACTCTGTGATTTCTACTCTACCTTCCATATTGTCATTTGGTCATTGTTATTATAATTATCTTGTCATCGGTAATTTATTAAATCACTTGCAGTAACTAGAGTTTGTGGTAATAGCTTTAGGTTATTATTTGTTGTGATTTATGGTTATCGAGTGTTGATTGTTAATTAAATAATTTTAGCAATACATGTACGTTATATTTTTTATAAAAACTACCGTCACTTTAAGTTTATAAGATCAGAAGTGGGATTCGAACACGTGTTTAGTGCTATGTGCCATCTGTTTCGTTGAATAAATGTCCGTTAGTAATTGACCTAATTACTGCAAGTTTCGTCGTTCATGTTTAAATAATTGTGCGTGTATTTAGTGTACGAGTATCGGTGAGTGTTTACCATTTGATTTAATTTGGTTACCACGATATGTCGGGACGTTCAGAAAGTGTTGAAAAACTACACGGTTCTAGTGGAACGCGTCGTAATCGTTCTCGAACGCTAAGAAGTAGATCGAGTAGTCGTAGCCATGACTCCGGTAGAAACAATCACTTCTTCATCGCGTAAACGACGTGAACGTTCACATAGTCGTGAACGGACGAACGAACGAACCCCTCCGCTTGTGTGTGTGTGTGTGTGTGATCACAAACAATCCGATACCGTGATGTGTCCCGTAGCCCACGTGACGGTCATAGACGTCGTGACACCTCATTTAAACAACATGATTCTCCGCGTGATCAGACAATAGCTCAAATATTGGCTCGTTTGAATTCTATTGAGAACCGTTTGCCGACCGGGACAACGCGGTTGCGAATGTCTAGGGCATATAGGAGGTTGCCTGCGCGGTGTCGCGAAGTCGTGGCTTAACGATTAGGTAGCGAACGATCGTTCGTGTCGTTTGTGTTTTGGTTGCCTTAACATTCACATAGAAGTACTGTTGTCAAAAACAAACAAACTTTGTATGAATTATTTGAAAAGATGGTGCACATTAGTTTCTCACCAGCTCTTTTCATGAATGCAATACCCATCGGAGCGGGTACTTGGATTGATTTCAATTTAAACCTTTGAGTTGAATCGAAATCAATCTTTATCACTGAATTGATTACTTTACTTGAGTTTTATTTTATATTTTGATGTTTGTATTTTTGACGTGTTCAAGTGCCTTTTGGGGCCTATGGACATAAATGATTTGACTTTGACAATTTTAAGTCAGAATTCCGTTCACTGTATCCGTGTAATGTGGACGTAATGTATTGCGATGCACCTGAACGCAAAAAGAAGTCATACAGACTTCGTGAAACTATCCACACACAATTTTAATTTTCATTATTTTGGGAAACGATCAACAACCCACATTCTGTTCGACATTTTTATTTTATTTGTCTATTTGCGAACTTCATTATGTCGAGATCTGGAGTGTGTCTTCCGATAGACAGTGTCAACGAAGGCGCGATAGATTGCACAGTCGTGAAGAACGAAAGCGTTCTCGTAAGCGCGATCGTTCGGTAAAAAAACGCATTGAACACTTATAACAGCTCGTTTGAACGCTATCGAAGAAAACAAACCGAATGAATCTCGCACACCTCCAAGACCAACTCATCGCAGCACACCGCAAAACAGTGAGTCTTATTTTTCACAAACTTTGCTTGATATTTTGAGTGCAACGAACCCGTTTAAATCGCGTAATTATGTTTCGAATGTTGACCCGTTTATACACGATATTGAGGTATGGTGTGCGGAGGTGTAGCGCGCTAGATTAGTTAACAATTGGAACGATTCAGAATGTCTTTCGCGAGTGGCTAATTGTTTGAAGGGAGACGCGAAAAACTTGGCTTGACGAGTTGGTTACAAACGATCGTTCGTGGACCAATTTCGTATCGGACATTATGTCCTCGTAAACAACATTATGCTAACATTATTTTTGAAGTAATGGTTACAACATCCGATAAGTACTTGACGTATGCCGAGTACGCCCGTCGTTTGCTGCTTAGTTTACGCATTGTAAAAGATTTGAGTAACGATTTAATGGTTCAAATCATAGTGCGAGGTATAGATAACCCTCCAGTACAAGCCGTAGCTGCTAACGCTGACCTGACAGTTGATAACATAATTTCATTTTTACCTTCCTACACTAAACCTAAAAAGAAATATTCATTCGCCGTTACCGTCTGAATTCTCGGCACAATAATTCTACACGATCAGATAGCAAATGTTTCGTATGCATCGCATCGGACATAAAAGCATTGGAATGTTCACACTTCAAAGCCGTCTTGTATTAACGCTCCAGAGAGACTAATCCGTTCATTTTGCAAAAAGATGGGTCATAACGAAGTGGATTGTTTTGCCAAACGTTGTTCCGAGTCGCAAGATATTAACCGAAAAATAAAGTGAACTCTTGTTCGAATGTTGTTAGTGCTCTTTTCTGACTAGTGAGATCGAATAACTAGACCAGATAATTAATGAAGGTCAGGTGAAGCCGAGCTCTTCGTAAAATTGAGGCACTTGTGAAAACACCAGTTACAAGTAACGTGCGACAGGTTCGCCAGTTCCTCGGTCTAGCTGTATACATATATACTTGTGCAGGCTTTTTCGATCGTGAGTAACTTTTGATCTGTTACAGATATTGAGTGAGATGACGAGTAACTAAGGTTGCTTGGAAGCTGCGCTTCTACCATCACTTGTGCTGAGATGGCAGGCCGTCAGTGGCAGTAGACTGCGGTCTTACTGAGTTGGTAAAGGCAGGTGCTGCGGTACCTCTTCCTCCAAACTCATGGTCTTCCTGATAAAACCTGTAAGACCCATGGACAGGGTATCCAGCCCCAAACTCGTGGTCTTCCTGATGTGAACTTGACCTATGGACAGGGTAACCAGCCCCAAACTCATGGTCTTCCTGATATGAACTTTAAGACCGATGGACAGGGTAACCAGCCCCAAACTCGTGGTCTTCTTCTTTTCCTTGGGGGATCAAACCTTTTCCAATTCCTATTATCACGAAAGCTATTTGTTAACTCTGTTTTCAGCAACAGTCGGAGACGATATACCTACTGAGGATTCTAATAAACTTTTCTTAGAGGATCGAGACTACAAATGAAAACAATGAAGAAATGTGGACCTGACATGGACGTCAGGGTGTCGGGAGAGGCCGTGTTGGTCAAGAAAGCTCGACTCTGGCATGCGGGGGCCCTATAAGGTCCTACGTGTACTACCACATCACAGCTATGAGCTGTAACTACTGGCTGGTTCGTATGATAAGAAAACCCTGGCAACTGCCGAGGGTGGACACCTGACGCCTGCTCCGCTTTCTTCGAGGCTGGTGAACGATCAAGATACTTCTGTTTGGCCTGAACCACTGGTTCTAGGCTTCTGTTTGGTCTGGGCCTCTGGCTTATGACTTCTGTATGGTCTGGGCCTCTGGCTTATGACTTCTGTATGGTCTGGGCCTCTGGCTTATGACTTCTGTTTGGCCTGAGCCTCTGACTTATGGCTTCTGTTTGGTCTGGGCCTCTGGCTTATGACTTCTGTTTGGCCTGAGCCTCTGACTTATGGCTTCTGTTTGGCCTGAGCCTCTGGCTTATGGCTTCTGTTTGGTCTGGGCCTCTGGCTTATGACTTCTGTATGGTCTGGGCCTCTGGCTTATGACTTCTGTTTGGTCTGGGCCTCTGGCTTATGACTTCTGTTTGGTCTGAGCATCTGGCTTATGACTTCTGTTTGGCCTGAGCCTCTGACTTATGGCTTCTGTTTGGCCTGAGCCTCTGACTTATGGCTTCTGTTTGGCCTGAGCCTCTGGCTTATGGCTTCTGTTTGGCCTGAGCCTCTGGCTTATGGCTTCTGTTTGGTCTGGGCCTCTGGCTTAGGACTTCTGTTTGGTCTGGGCCTCTGGCTTATGACTTCTGTTTGGCCTGAGCCTCTGACTTATGGCTTCTGTTTGGCCTGAGCCTCCGGCTTATGGCTTCTGTTTGGCCTGAGCCTCTGGCTTATGGCTTCTGTTTGGCCTGAGCCTATGGCTTATGGCTTCTGATTGGCCTGAGCCTCTGGCTTGTGGCTTCTGTTTGGTCTGAGCCTCTGGCTTATGGCTTCTGTTTGGCCTGAGCCTCCGGCTTATGGCTTCTGTTTGGTCTGAGCCTCCGGCTTATGACTTCTGTTTGGATGAAATGATTCTGCTCTGCCTGATGGAAAGCACGAGCAGAATCCAGGAGTGGTGGTCACCATCCTCAATGCTAATAGAGACAATGCAGCAGACCCACACTATGGCGGTCTAGTGAGATGCTTTTTCACGCTCCGCTTAAAATACCCGGGTTCATAGTGGGATGGAAACACTTACGCAGGTAATGAGTTCTAGGTTTTGACCGCTTGGCACAGGAAGGAAGAACCGAAGCGGTGAGTACGAGATCGTATGTCTACCACTCTGAAGCGGTGTCTTCCAAGACCGGCACGTGTCGTCCTGTAGAAGAAGGGAGAAGGGGAAACCAGTTGGAACAGCTCTTCGGAACACTCTCCGTGATGAAGACGATAAAGGACTGCCATAGAGGCGAAATGCCTCTGGCTTATAGCTTCTGTTTTGGCCTCTACCTGTGCTTCATAGCTTCTGCTCAGGCTAAGTAGTTTAGCTTCACACCCAGTTCTTGCAGGCGATTTCTTCATGTGTTAATGTAGATGGTGTGGAAGCTACCATTTATTTGTTTTGGCTAATATTCTACCCAATGAAAGTCCGGAGTTTCATTGCTTGGAATTTAATTTAGTCCCACTAAATTTAATGCTCAAAATCGCTGTTTTTGGTCTGTGATCATTCTTTCAAAGATACCTCTTAGTTGTCTGGGTGCTCGGCGTTGAGAGTGCACGCTCACCGTCGTGTGCTTGGTGACAATAATTCAGAGGTTTACTATCTTTTGGCTTCAGACACATAATTAATGCGAGAATACAAATGAACGGTGTGTGTGTTACATTTCAGATGATGACCGGTCTGATGAAAATGATCAGCCCGGTGATAGTGGACCTAGTAAAGGCGCAAGGCAAGATGCGGTCGAGGACGCCGCGCTGTCAGGAACGGCCGTCTTAGGAATACCCTCTCTCCAAAACCCGGACCGAGCGGTGCGCTATAAAACGTGGCGCGCGCTTAGCAACGGGGTCATTCGATTCTCGGTCGGCAACGGTTGAACATTTCTACTAGTACTCTGTGATTTCTACTCTACCTTCCATATTGTCATTTGGTCATTGTTATTATAATTATCTTGTCATCGGTAATTTATTAAATCACTTGCAGTAACTAGAGTTTGTGGTAATAGCTTTAGGTTATTATTTGTTGTGATTTATGGTTATCGAGTGTTGATTGTTAATTAAATAATTTTAGCAATACATGTACGTTATATTTTTTATAAAAACTACCGTCACTTTAAGTTTATAAGAATACATATATTTTACAATGACGATAGATCACTTGAAATTATGTTGTGTGCTTACGACAAATAGTTAAGCTTATTACCTGTAGAACGCAACCTTTGAAGTTTTCTCTAAAGGTTAACGCTTGCTGATAAAGGGGATCCAGGGTTCGGCGTGCCGTTGTAGTTTTCGCCTTGGCGATACATCGTTTTCCGCTTACAAGGTATACTTTAACGTAAGGTGCAGGCAGAGTCCGGCTGCCTTGTCTAGCTTGTAAGCCACGGGCACGGATTACCTCTACCTGCAAAAGTGCAAAACATTTCCCGTTAACTCTCCGTAGATAGGTAGTTTTTTAATTGATGTATGTATGTTGTTGATTTGACTAGAAAGATGAATTTATTCTATTTTTTGTAATCAATTGGCAAGTTTACAATTCATCTATACAAATAAATAAAATCGGAGTGTCTGTTACTAATTTTAAAATAACCGCTTTTTATAGTTTTTTTTTGTGTTTATAGTAAACCATGCACGTTTCATCGTATTCTATCGTATATGTACCTAATAAAAGTACACTAATAAGGTATACGATTATTATAATGTGCGGTTTGTGATGTATGGCAAACAAATATAAACTAAAGTGCAATTCTCTGTTATATAATCGAAAAACAAAATCGCACGTGTACTATTAAGTTTAGATATAGTAAATAATATATATAAAGGTGACGTAGTTTTAACCTCGAGGAATCCTTTCTGGTAGCACATCGACAGCTGTACGTCGCCTAAAGTAGGCGCACCTAATAGTTGTCGTCCAACCAGTTGCCCTGGCCCTAAGCCATCTATAAAGTCCGATAGGCCACCACCATCAGAAGAGCCAGAACCTCTCATACCAGGAGACCATCTAAAAATAGGCGAACACATTATATTTACATCATTTATCATGTAAGAAGCGTACCAAAAAGTATCTATACTTCTATTCAAAAGTTCGTTCACATAAATTACTGTGTTACCAGTAGATATTAATACTCTCGAAGTAGAAAGCTTTAGGTAATCTATTTCTAGGCAAATGAAATATGGTATTTTATTTGTCACGCTAGTTCCTAAAAGTAAACAAGCTTTGGTATTATATATATATAAGGTAAATAATAAAATGAAATTGTTATAAATAATATGTCACAATTTCGAATTTGCACACTACACGTGGATTTTGAGAGCCCGACTCATACCTAGCTCTAGCAACATAGAAAAATATTTATTTATTTATTTATTTATTTACATACTGTGGAGGATTAACAGTATTATTATTATTATTTATTATAACTCTCAAATGGATTCTGATGCTTTCACTGAATCTGTAATCTGATTACCTGATTAACGTGATGTTCTTGAAAACCTTTAAGTCAACAGCAAATAATTCATGCAAATTACTGTGATTTCATTCTTTCCTATGGCATGGGCGATGGCGATGGGGTATATAACGAAAAGATTTGGTAAAGAAATACTTAGCCGAAATCTAAAATTTTTAACTTGTGCTTTGTTTATGTCATTTGTCTTTTTACCCCTTTGGTATCATCATAAGAACTAAGTGATTGTGTCGGAATCGAACCGATTAAAATACGTTCTAACAATAACTGCGCATACCTAGGTATTAACTGAGGCACAACAGACTAACGGAGTCGAACCGACTAAGTGAAACCGACTAACGGGAAAGAGGTCTACTTGTCTTGAGGGGTATTTTTGATGTGCAGATACTTTTATAGTTCTCAAAAACCGTTTTTAGCATGAGGTAAGCTCTCAAAAACCTTGATATGTCGTGTGCTATTTCGTATTGAGATCACTGGCGTTATAGCTACTACGAAATGAAGAAATATAAGTATTAATATTAAAATAAAAATACAACATTTACAACACTGATACAATAGTGAAGAAGAGGGCGGTAGTCTTTCGGATGCATCGATTGATAAGTAGTAGACAGAATGTGGATTCCAGGTTCTAGGTTATATAAAATATTAAACATCTTACTAGTAGATGTAATCGTGAAAAGGTGCAAGAAACGCTAGAGAATGGTCTGCATCTAGTAAATAGGTAGATTTCACAGTGGATTAGATAGATGTATTGATGTAAAGTACCGGGGGTAATAGGAAGAAATGAAATTATTTGTATTATAGTTTGAGTAAAATCTCTACAACTCTCAATCTAACCTGTATCAATTTATAGTAGTATTCCCAGAGTGTTTCAACTAGTATCATACATTTCTCTTTATAGGTAGAGAAGAGAATAATTTGTATAATAGAAAAATAGGGTAATAGGTATTCTTCTCCATGCTTGTTTGAGTAAATTACGAAAATCATTTCAAACTTAAGAATTGGAACGTACCTATACACATACATGGTGACTAATGGAAAGTGATACTCCAATGAAACATGCATGATAAATGTAGGTGTGTATGTACATCGATCAGACAAAAATGTTATGTTTTATTAAACTGTTCAAAATAATAAGTGCAAAACATTGTAGGCTGTCAGGCAACATTTATCGTCAAACAATCGTGCATCACAAATCCAAGAGCATTTCCTTCTCTGTCGACGAGGCCTTGTTGAACTATAAATGTGTACAACTTCGGGACACGGCGAGCGTCTTTAACCGGACATAAATATAGCTATCTCATGTTACATAAACGAGAGGGTGCAATGCCTATGCGAGAGAAGACTCGTGCGTGCTGAACAGAAAAGAGAATAAGTGAAACACACCAATAAAATCGGAATCATGCTTTGACAAGACGAGCACATAGAGAGGGGCAAATAATGTAGAAGACGCGAGCAACATCGAGGCGCACATACAAAAACGTAACTCTGCAGGCAGCTCGCGAACTGCGGCATAGAACGGAGCGGACGAGCGGGCGACTTACGATGATCCTTCCGAGCTAGATATGGACACGAGGCTGGCGGTGCACACCTCGTGCGAGCGCTGGAACGTGGTCGTGGCCGGGCCGGAGCGCTTGCGCCGCGCGCCGCCCCCCTCTACGCGGGACGCGCGCGCTGTAGCCCCGACCGACACACACATACATTACCGTTGCAGGTACATACTATATTTACATAGGGTCTCCACATGACACTTTTTCTTAAGTATCTCTGGAATTCTTTAACACCCTGAGTCATTAAAAGCAGCATTGTCATTAACTCTTAAACTTATTTGCAACATTAAAATTATCTATGCCTACTTAGACACTATAAAATTTAAAGTCTGCTGATTGGAGAATAATATAAGAATATTGAGAGTGCAGCATCTTGGAATACTAGTAGAGTAGTTTACCCATATAAATATAACACATAATACATATTTTTAAATTAGTAACTAATAACTAAGTTTTTCATGTAAGTTGACTATAGTGCGGTGTCAGAGTGGTAACTCAAATAAAAATAATTAATCTAATTGACCCCCTTCTAAATACGCTGGGTTGTAGTTTTTTTAAAATTTTAGGATTATGTGCTTCATCGCGTCATATAGAACATTACTGGTGTATCTCATGACTCCGTAAAAAATTACATTTACCAGGAAAAGCTCTACATTAGCTGATTATACAAAAGCGACATTGCACATTTATAATATGCGTTGTGGAATTTATAACATGCTGTGTTTATAACGACTCATGGTTAGTAATGTACGGAATACATAATATATGTTATGCAGATATCTTCTCTTTCGTTCCTTTAAAATGACGATTGTAAATATTCGCCTGTGATCTACCGCCCGTGGGAGTAGCACTATTGTGTCAATGTCGTAGGTTGCAAGCACCAAGAGGCGCGAACCTGTCCTCGTCGTTCTCACTGGAGGCGGATGAGGTCCGGGACACTCCACCTACACCTCCGCGTATTTCACCAGGCCCCACCTCTTCACTGCGTTGCACCGTAAATGAATTTTTGCCACGTTTGCCAAATCCTAATCTCCGTTTTCGTCCTGTAGTTTTTTGTTAATTTTTATTTTATTATAAAATATTTTTAAATTTGCAGTTGGGCACAGTACCGTGCTGTAAAATACTGAACTCATATTAAATATACAGATACAGATAGGTATATTATAAAATGTCACAAAAGAATTCACCTGTCGCTGATAATTGCGATGTGGAGTTGCTCTTTTTGCCCATGCCGGAACCAAAGTAGTCACGAGGTTCTGCTTTGAGCAGCACGTCGTCAGAAGCCGGTTCCAGCTCGCTCGTCCCTCCAAGAGCAGTATCACTGAGGCTCCCGTCTTTATTCAAAACCATATCTTGTTTTTAAATGTTAGTTTAAGCTACGCAAAGTGCATTATTGTATATTTTTGTATTACCTGCTTTTTCGTCCGGCGGGACATCCGCATTACTTAAACTTCTTGTGAATGGACCTCGACGCGACTCTCGTCTTTCTAGAGGCTGTGGTTGGTTGCCGCGGCCATTTTCGCGACCACCATAGTCATTACTACGTTTTAAATTCCAGTGAGTGGAAGGTTTTCCAGTTTCCCTCGGTTGTTCAAGTTTTTTATCAGTTGCATCGCATTTATTATGATTTTGTGGCGATTCCCATTTCATAGATTTGGACGGACGGCAGGTAACCGAATCGTCCGAAGTGGAGAGTTCCATCGATGCATCGTGAATGTTTTGATGAGTGTCACCAAGTGGTAGATATGAGGCGACAGGAGTGAGCACACGACCGGACGAGCGCAGGTTCGGGGGAGAAAGAGCAACAGACAAAGAATTAGCCATAATACTAAACTCACAATCTAAATGATCAGTCGCTGTTAAAGAATATGAGCGGAGTCGAGCTTTTTTAATGATAGATGGCAAAGGTTTTCTTATTGATAGATCTATACTGGACTGAGGGGAGAGGGAACTTGGTGATCGATATTCTTGAAAGGTTGGAACTTCGTTTATACTAACAGTGTTACCAATTTTCTTTATACCATTGTCTTCACCCTGCTTGTTTTCGATCGTTTCACTTGAAATGTTATTTGAATGATCTTTTGAACCTATACTCATTCTTTTAAACATACTTTTTATCTGATCAGGTGTAGATAGTGGTGAAGTCTTTAATATTACTAAAGAATCAGAATTTCGCCTGTGAGGATTTGACTCTTTTTTGGAAGTAATTACTGTCTCCTTATTTTCATGAACATCCAAGGATTGTGTTTGGGTTATATTTTCTGGCTCGTAATTAGCCTTTAAATCTAAAGATAAAGTATTTTTCCTTCCTAGTTTTGTAGCCCTAACTTCGTCTATGTGGTTACAATGGTCAGGACTTGAATAAGCTTTATCAATGGACTGATTCTTGTGTACCTTTGAAGTTTCAATGTCCAAACTATTTTGCTTTTCCATGCTAACATTAATTGTAATTTCAACGTCACTACCTTCACTGTTATAACCGTTATATTGTAATAGTTTTTCTTCATTTTCTATTGCATCTACATTTTTACTACACACTAGAATATCTTTAGTAGTTTCTTTTGCAACACTATGCCCTTTAAATGATGGAACACTAGGAAGTGATCTAACATTAAAATTAAGATTTTTTTTTTCTACATAGGGTAATCTTCTTTGTCTTGTTGCCTGAACAATCTTTGTTTGATAGTCGTTTGTGTCAAGACTTTGTGTGTGTGTGTCAAGGTAATAAAAAACGCAATTGTGTTGAGATTGTATATTTATTCTGTTAATTTTTGAACGATTAAATATGTTTTTAGGTTTAGTTACTTCTTCTGGATTTAAAGAGACAGTCGTTACTAAAGGTTTTGGTTGATGGTTACAGGGCATGGCCATCTGAATTATGTAATCTTTTTTGTTTTCTGTAATTTTATATGTATTAATATGTGCAGGATATTCGGGGCAACTATGGCTCCTTGCGTAGGTGTGCCTATGGGAGCGTTCTCGAGTGCAGGAGCCGACCGAGCGGCTACGAGCTAGATTGCGGCGAATACAACGTGGGGGGCGTGCACGGTGATTCGTGTCAAGCATACCTTGATGAGAATCGGTTCGAGATCGGAGTCGACGTCTAACCACGCGCTCCACACCCACTGGTATAGAAATACAGGGTAATACACGGTGAAGGGTACGATTAGTACAACGAACACGATGGTAAGGATTTTCAGGGTTAAGGGTAGCACTATCACAGGAGGAAGATGTGCTATGAGGAGGAACGATCCGTCTCCGGCTGTAAATTCACGTCAATAAGAACTGTGTACTTCTTTGATTTTTGCGACACAATAATTAAATTTAAAATATATAATAAAATTGTAATAGGATTAACACTGTTTATCAATAAAGTACCTGAGCATTCTGGTCGGCCTTGGTCGCTCCGATTGCGTACTAAAGGCGCTAGAGGTGACTGATCCTACGGATTCGAGATCCGAGTCAGCGGCTGTGGCGTCTGGAGACAACCGACGTCTCGGTGCCCAGCCACCACCACTCCGGGCTGCCAGCTCTGAGTCTGATAAGCCCGCGTAATGTCGTTCCCAACCTATATAATACCATTTCATTTAGTGATGTGGAACGCTAGCTAAGGTCTACACTACTCTCTATACAGCTAACAGCCATTCTATACAGTATGAGGTTATAAGGGCAATCTAGATGACATTCAAGGCACAGTAAGATGAAATGTGTTAGTCGATAGTCAGTCTTGTTTCTACTTATTTCTAAATATTAAGTTGTTATGTAACTTATTTAGAAATATTAATTTCAATGTAGAATATAAGTTTAAGTACATTTTGTTTTCGCAAATTGACAGAAACGTTCGGTTTTATTCCTTTTCTGATTTTTGTACCAAAATGTAACGCCCTAAGTTATTAATTTCCAAATAGGGAATTACTCATTTTTATTCGTGATTTGCCCATTTTATGAGATATCCTTAATAAAATTGCCGATTGCTGAATAAAAATTAAGAATTAGGTGCTTTACATGTTAGGACAAAATCAGAAAGGGAGTAAAGACCGAGGGTCAATGAATGCTATTCTTGTTTTGTTTTTTAATCCTGAACACTTATCAGTGATATTTTTGTGGGTGTGTTAGGGCCGGATAGCGTGTATTGACCTTGTGGCGTGCTGCGGTACATGAGTGTGGCGCCAATGTGATGCGGGGCGATCCACTTACGTTCCTCCAGGTCCGCCGACACTTGAGCTCGAACAGCTCTCTGGGTGTTCTGCATAATCATGGTATGTTATGATATTGTAAAGTTTGATTCTTAATTTGGTGACAAAATATTTAATTAATTGAACATTACGTAAGTGACATGTAAAATTATAATTATACTCACCTGGTGTGGTATTTGCGGCAATTGTCTTTTTTTGGGGCTAGTGGTGGGTGTGGCCGTAGCCGATCGCGACTGAAACCGCGGCGCGTACGCATGCGTCGGTAATCGAGTTGCGTCGTTACCTCGCTCCTCGTTCACTGCAATATTATTAGTTTTTTTTCATTGTAATGCATGATTATAAAGGATATAAAGGATACTTCACAACTAGAAAGTATAGACGTGGTTCAAACTTACAAAAATCCCTTTGAAAGAGAAATTATATTAGGTTATACAATATAAAATGACATGCGACCATCAAAAATGAAATGATTTAGATTTATCATCAATGAAGTGCGCTGTATCCAAAAGTATGTGTGTTCAATGCATGTGAATATTCCTCGATTAAGACGAAAGCACCTGGATATAACGCACTTTAACTTACATTTACACCTAATGGATAGCGTGCTCGTATCAGGTATAAAAGGACGAGGTAGCGGAAGATGCGTGAAATAAAATTAAAGTGGACCAGAGCTAGGAAGTGAAAACAGTAAGTTGCAGTAAAGTAGTGAGATGAGCGGAACGCGGTTAAAGAACGTGCGTGTCTCGGCGACAAGTGTTCCGTGCGGGTTTGGGGCCCGCTCACATATCGACGTCCACGGACCAATCGGAAATGTTGGAAAGAACGGTTTTTATTAGATTGGTGAGTAGAGTCGTTTTGGCGCCGGTTGGCACCTGCAAAGCGCCAGTCACGATCGTTGGGCGGCGACAGAGATCGTCGCGGGGACTTGCTGCGAGCTCGGTTCGGCCTCGCAACACCAGCCGCTGACTGAGATCGCGCCACGCTGTGGCCCGTGCTCTGTTACAACAACAGTATTATAATCATTTTGGGATAATATCTACCATTTTATTAGACAAAATCTTGAACGTTTACTGATATACTAATACTAAGTGTGTTACAATATTATTATTACTCACTATTGTTACGACTGTTGTCTTAATACAGTATATCTAAAAGTTTTCTTTCCCTATTGACTTTGTGACCCTCGTCTGTCACTTAGGTACTTAGTCGAGCTTGGTTCATACGCATACGTGCCAAAGCATGGCCCTCCCACGGTTGAACTGTGTTTTTATTGGTAATTTTTTTTTTGGCATCTTTATATTGTATATTTCACGATAAGCTAGCCACACAAGTTTTATTATATATACAATACATATATATATATTACCTATTTAAAATACATCATTTGATAATTAACTCTTGGAACAAAATATTTTTAATTCTTCTCTCGCTAACTAATATTTGATACAGTACTAAGATAAATAATGGCTTAATGAATTAACTAACACGTTCTCTGGACATCCCGGCGGCTCGCACTCGACCCGCGGGCGACATATCCCGTCGACTAGATCGAGCTCCTTCCATATCCGTTCTCTGCAAGATGAAAACGATACCATCGTCAAATTTTTATTTAAAAATTAAGAGCATGCTCCCTTAATAGTTCATATACAGGGTGTAAAAAGACTACTACCGAAAACTTGGGGGTTGCAATCAGACTATGATACTGAATAGGTTTAGCGAAAAAAAAACTCAAAAAAAAAGTTAATTTATCTAAGTCGTTTTATGTTTTTTTCTGCTTACATACACAAAGTAAAACATAACAGGACCCAAATTACCTAATTATCTCATTTAGAAAACCAAAAAACAAAGAAAATCAATAAAACAGTAATGTATTTTAATATCAAAACAGCTGGCCGGGTGAGTGCAATGACCGCGACTGAGCGCGCGGGCGCATTAAGTTGTACATTGCTGGCTTCTGAAATTAATAAAAATCTTGACACATTGTTTTTTCAAGCTACAATTTTTTTTGAAGACAACTGTTTGTTTTTTTTAATAAGTTTTGGGGTGCTGGATCAGCCCCTTTCGTTTTCGGTAGTCGTCTTTTTACACCCTGTATACCTAAGTGGAATCAAAGATTCTACTAAAGTTAAAGTTAATCAAAATCAAGCCGTTATCTTTTTTGGACATCTCTTGAACTTCCTTGAACAATGGATTGCGTTCGTGCTCTCTCCCACATAAAAAGGATTCTGTGATCCTTCTAATATCTTAATTCCTCAAACGTCTATATACGTTACACACTAATTTCATTATATTCTATGCACATTTACAGTTTTTATGTTTTACGGAAGTAAATTGCCAACAATCAAAATTGATGTCCAAAAGCTTTCAGAGAGATTACTATGGCAATTAAACAATTAAAAGAAGTTACTACCTCATGTGGTAGTGGCGGACTAGAGCTAGAAGCTAGGCTGGACAAGGAGTGGTGGCGACGAAGATCACATTCACTTGGCGTGTCTGAGTCTGAAAGACGCGATGTTGAAGTCGATGGCGGGGATAAGTGCTCACCGTCGGCTTCATCTTCACGGTATCTCTGGGGAATTCATAAATAATGTCATTGTTATGTGGTAAACGTCATGCTAAAGAAGAGATCTGTCGAGCGGTGTACTATTAAATGCTGTTGCTGAGATAAGAAGAGTAAAGTTATAAGGGGTCTAACTAACTAATAATAACTATATTTTATTTACAATGATTGTTGGTATGCTTGACTAGACATGCAAACGGTAAGATGATTTATAAAATTTAAAGGTATTTAGTAAAATTCGAAAAACAGCAAACATATTAGTGGTTGATTATAATTTCTCATTCCTATGGTACGAGTAAAAAGGTTTATTACGAGAACATCGACCTTTGTCACATACCTACATCTTTGTAAACAACAAATCGCGTATGAAATATCGTTACTATTAGGTAGGTATATTTATAAATTGACTTACGCTAAAACTGCCAGATTCCTCATGGGGCTTCAACGTGTACCAGTTTGGTTCATGGTTCATCATAATGTTGTCTAAATCGAGTAGAACTTCTCCAAGGAAATCGTTAGGACCGTAACGATTTAAATCCCACACGGTGACCTTAAAAGTGTAATATCAGTGTTTAACAAACAAACTAGGAAAGATCATGGACTGATGGATTGATAAGTAAGTAACTGCATTATGAAATTGGCTAAAATTAAAGTACTAGTCAGACTATTATAGCTTATTTTTGTTATTAGATAAATAAATATTTGCATTTTTTTTTCTTTTAATATTTCGGACATCTAACACACAACGCGATCTAGTCCCAAGCTAAGCAGAGCTTGTGTAATGGGTTCTAGACAACTGATACAAATACATATACTTATTTTTGTAAATACATACATATTATACATAGTGAACAACCAAACTCCGAAACAAATGTTTGTGGATCACACAAACATTTGGTCCGACTCAGGATTTGAATCCGAGACTTCAAGCGCTGCAGTCGCATTTATTACTATTTCGCCACCGAGGCAGGCTATAATTAGTTTCGTATGACAGTTATTCACAAGTTATTTATAACAAGCAAGGAGGTTAAAACCCAACTGCCACACTCGAGGCTGTAATTAAGCATATAATAGGTAAAACATAATGACACTCCGCTGACCCGGGAATTGAACACGAGACCTTTTTATCGGCGGTCGTTTACGTTAACCGCCAAACCAACGAGGCAGGCAGAGTGTATTGCAGTAACGATCGGTTTGTTAAGTTTTGGAAAATATAGATATGTAATAGAAATTTGAATTGAAGTCTGGTTGTATCCATTTTGGGATAAAACCATCCATTATGCATTTTGTGGATATATTATCTGTTTCAGTGAATTTATTTTTCAAGTTCAATTCTGTACAATAAGAATAACTTAATATTAATGTAAACGATTACTGAAAAATATTACCTCCAATGTTCTCTTCTTTATGTCTGTGATACGAATTCCACAATACACAAATGTCTGGTTCCATCGAGGTTCCAGTGTGTTAGCCAATGTTTTAGTTCGACGTTTACTCTTTTCACTCTTGTCTGGTAGGAGGAATATTTTCGCGTAAGGGCATCGCGGGGAGCCGTCAGATCTCGGAGTTAGTCCACTGGCTGACACGACTGTCACCAGGAGTTGGAGTGCCGAGATATCGAAGTATATTTTGAGCTAATAAGAGAAAAAATAATTGTGTATTTTGTACCATAAGTATTGAAAACGAAAGTTTCATCATTTAATTAAATATACCTAGTCCTTTTTTTGGAAAATTCAAGTCTTTCGTAGTTTAGGTGCTATCGTATCATATAGTGTAGGATATAATTGTAACTATGTACATTGCAAATGCCTCAGACGAATATTTTTATCATAAAAATCAACGCTTTTTGTTCAACTAAAAAAGGCTGCTCGGCCTAAAGAAGTATTCACTTCAAAAATTTGTTGTCTATTCCGACTTTTCCCAACTTTATAACTCTATAAAATTATTTAGGGACTTTAAAGGGTTGTCCTTCTTTTGTACAATTTGGTTCGTTACCCAATAGTATTTAAGTAGTAGTAGAAAGTCCTTATACAGAGGATGGTAACGTACCTGTATCCGTCCAGCTACATTCGCATTGTGATGACTATGGCGTGGAGGTCGTCGCCGCGAGTGCAAGTCTGGCGACCCTGGTGACGTCACCAATACGCTTGGTTTCTCACAACCACCTATTACTTCCGTGTACACTTCTGAGAACAATATAAATTGCACATGCACATAAAATACACTTAAACAGTAAGATAACATACAGCATCAATACAGTCTTCTATATTCCATTAGCATTCTAATGAATATCAGCGATACATCTCATTGCCTGCTGCACTAGTGCTCGAAACAAATGATGGTAGCCAAATTCCTATTATTGAGGAGACGGTTATCAAATGATAATTAAAAAAACATTCCGAACTATTGCAATTGCTATCCTTAAAAATACTTCCGTTTAGAACGATTCATATCATAGGTTAACTAACTTAATATTTTAAAATTTAAGTGAATTAACCTTTGTGAGTTCTCCAGGGTTGAGCTGGCCCTCGAGACGCAGCAAGCGGACGTGACACAACCAGTTCTACGTGAGAATCATATTTGCTATCCGTTATCACTGTGGCAACCTCCACCGCACTCCGACCTTGGAGTGGAACCCCACTCCACTGTAATACTTCATCACCTGCAAATGGCAAAATTAAGTTGCTTAACTATTTAAATAACTATAGGAATCGCTTTGACTCACAAACACAGCACTTTTGAGCAACCAGAATGCAAATACATATTGTTAAATAAATAATACTTAAATATCAAAGATAGATTGTTTTAAACATCTTTGTATATGGTTTATTTGAAAGTGTCTTCTTAAACATTTACAGTTTCCTTCTTTTGTCACTGGTGACGTTGTTTCTTCCTTTTTGGATTGAAGACATGTCAAGTCGTTAAGTGTTCATTATATTAACTCAAAAAAAAATCTAACATTGGTTTTTCATTAAAATATTACCAAAACCCAACACCTATACTAAATTAATGTATTCCATAGATGACATCAACGGTGATATAACGAGGATATATCTATTAAACTAGTCGCTAAAAGATATCAAACCTGAGAACGAAGAATACGTATTTGGAAATGTCATTAATCATAGCGTGTACGAAACCGTGTGTCGGAAATAACATCCAATGACATGATTCTTCGTCATATTTTACACACAGAACTATATGCACGTTAATTTATTACAAAGGATTGATTATTAAAGACACATGTAACTAGTTTGTTGTTGGATGTGGACGAATTAGAATACGGATTACAGTACGTAGGTAGGTATGTTATTATAACACATCAACATCACACAGAAATTGGCGCTACTCACCTATTCTAAGTTGACCTTCTAAATCAGCAATGGATCCTCTTTTTACTTTTTCAACGACTGCTCCACGTGTACCGTCAGACAATAGTCTCCCACCCACCACTTTCAGTCCGAGTATAGCGGCTGAGGAGTGTGAACCACCGTCGACGATAGTTTTGCGTAACACCATATGTCCAATCATGCGACTTCCGTCGGCAGATACCTGCCAGCTCAGCGGAAACTGCCACACAATAAATATGTATTAGCTTAGCTCTATTGTCATAAAATTTGAGTTTTAATTAATAAACATTACGTTGACTACTTTCTAAGTAAAATGATTATTATAGAGGCTTGACGATATGTTTAGGTGCAAGTACAGCTAAGTTTTAAGCTTGCCTTGACACCGTGTAGTTACAAGAAGGTGTGCACATTCAACATTCTTAACCCATGCCAATGCAGTCATGCCACAGCCAAACAAGTTCATTTGTACATTTAAATGTCATCATCTACTTGCTCACTACTTTTGTATATGTCATTCAAAACAAAATATGATCTAAGTAGTTATGCGTAATACATAAATGGACTACACAATTACACGCCATATTTTAAATAATACGGACGGGAAAATAGTTTACTCTTGGAACGCCTACCACTATGGAAAGTCTGTTTCAGAAAAACAACAAATAAATATAGTCATAAAACATAATCGTTCATATGTGTCCTAAACATAGTAATGCATAAATAAAGCCGCAAATCGGCACTAATAATAAAATGAAGACTAGTTTAAGCAACTAACCGACACAATGTGAAGCTATCTATGTACCTTTGGGCAATCGCCTCTGTTAGAATCTTCACTCGATGTGAAGGTGCTAGAGGTATCGATGCCCGAGTCTTTGGTGGCGGAGTCCTGACTGGTCTGGCGTTCTGACTCCCAGCGCAACGAGGCCCAGTCGTTGGGCGCGCCTGACGCGTCGCGTCCTCCGCGCGGGAACGTCGCTGCGCCCTCGTGACCATCAAAACGAACTGTCTTTTTTCTCCTCTCGGTAAATCGTCTATTGTCTGAGGAGTCCTCCCACAAATAGGCACTCTTATACACCTCTCGATCGGGGCGCGGGCCCTCGTCTGGGGCGTACGGGCGCAAGTATGCACCCTCGCCGTCGTCACGAGCCCGCCACCGGCAATCGGTCACAGAATCGAAACTGCGTCCGCCTGATGGTCCAGTCCTTGTCATATCTAGTGGACCGCGTACCTCTGCCTCATAAGCGGCCGGCGAATGATTAAGCAAATTGTAATAATTGTTGGCAGCCACGTTGGCGCTACGCAGATGCGGGTGCCGGACTGGAGCACATGCCTCTAGTTGTCCTAAGAATGACATCGTATCAATAGAAACGGTAACGTACATCTTTTTAACGCCTGCGTCCGGTCTTGTTTCACATCCACGCGCCTGTACGCGCCCGAAACCATATTACTTATTGATTGAGTGTTAATTAAGTTTCATAAATTAATAATTGAATTTGCCGTCTTGTAAATGAGTATACGAGTATACATTTTCATTTATAACTACTAACAGATTATTCGCGATCTAACATCTTCATATGCGAAATTGACGGACATGAAATACACATCACACATACCTACTTCCCCGAGGGAAATCTGGCAATAGTGGCACATAAACCATAGATACATTGAATGCGAATCCCAGTTATATATTGCGTGTTTTCTCCGGTTCAAAATAAATCAATCGAAAGCGGTGATCATCACGCACAAGCGGAAAGAATGTGTTAAACTTATCCGAGTAAGACAGTAAAACAGCAACAATAAAATAAAGTACACCACCACAAACAATTCTAACGGACTCATAATAAAAATATGAACGAGTAGACAAGTACACTTCTTTTCGCCCAAGCATGCGTATCTTGCTTGAACCATAAATCTTGTGTAGAAGCCAACTACGTCAATGACATTTTTAGAGTGTATAATATAGGAATATAAGAAAGTTCATTTTTGGTTCAAACAATAGAAATTTAGAAATAGGGAAGTACATTCACTGATTTCATTACGTATTGTAGCCATATTATAATTCACTAGAAACTTAATTTATACATTTCATATTTTGAATAAATCATATAGTGAACGTACTTCGTAAGACAGGTTTGAAGACAGATGTCTTCGAAGAGAAAGGACTTTGTCAAACAGCCATCACAATTGGTTGACCAGAGAAGGAAGTATTGTATGTAACAGTAATACTGATCATCACATCTAAACTTCAGCAATATAATTACAACGCATAATTAGGTAAGATCGCGACAAAATACGCCCTCTCACCGATAAGAATTTATTCATTTTCTCGTTTAACATCGTCTGACGCTGGCTTCTGGAAGTCTCGGAACTGCTCTTATCTTTATTTGTACCTGCAAACAGGGTGATGACGCGATGAAGGCAACACGTCGCCAGATCTACTGCCCAGTTATGCCTTGTGAAGTGGCTACCGGGCGCGCACAGGGGCATAGTGTCAACAAAACGTACGCGGCGGTACACGAAGTTATCATAAAACATACTTAAATATTTCAAACTAGGCACAACAAGCGCCTGTGTGCCAGGTTTGAAAGTTTAAATCCTCAAGTATTCTGAAAATAAAATTAATTGAGCAGACAGTGTTTGTTGTCTTGAATTGTTCATTAAACGGGCACTAAAATGTTACAATGGAATAAATAGACACTACATGATTCAACGTGATGGTAATAGTAAAGATAAGTTCAGGTGCTCAACACTATAAGTTTCAGTGAAAATATAATATTTAGAGAACTTAAAAGTAACATTTACCTGAGGCTACTTAAATTAATAAATACCTCGCACGGAACACCTTAACTTGATCATTGCATAATGCCAGAGATGATCATGACCCTATACGTTACATAATTCATAGTTAATCATAAAATATATGTATGTAAATATGCGTAATACTTGTGGTGTAGTGTAGTGTGTAAGGTTGATAAACAAAATTAGATCGGATGGAAGGGATCTTGTAGTGTAACAAGTGGTAGGATTGGGTGATGGGTGTTAGGCCAGCGTGCATACTTACCGCGGTCGCGATATTCTTCGTTCTCATCAGAAACACACTCTGGGACCTCATCATCGGAGGAGGAAGACCGGGGAGGTAACGCAGGATGTGAAGCTGGTGTATGCGGCAAAAGGTGCGGGCCAGGCGGAGGCACCGAGTCCACTACGCCATAGGTAGACTTTTGCCGCGAGTGAACTAAATGTGGATGGGTTCTAGCTAACCCGTCCAGCTCCCCGTAACATCTTTGATCTTGCTGACTATACTGACGTCGCAGAGCACTACCTGTTCTTTGAAGTGGGAGATTTTCTTTTTCTGCTGCACTGTGCGCTCGTTCTAGTTTCGGTCTTTTATCTAAAGCAACATCAGGCTGTGGCAAACCGTGCAGGTCGTTTTCCATTTGCCATAACATAGTATCTTGCCCAGTACTTTTGTTGATCCACTGTCCAGTTTTAGATAAAAGCTCTTGTTTTTTACGGCACAGTATACATGCCCATATTACCTGAAACGATAAATGTAAGAGACGAATGGTTCAGCTGCTTTTGTATAAAAATGCGTTTATTATGGGTTATTTAGAAAAGTAATGTTGACCTTATTAGAGCGAAGTGTAACTTTGCCCCCACATCGAGCGCAGCATCTCACTCGACAATAATGGCACGAATGGCCGACACCGTCAGCAAATTTAGTCTTAAGGCAGATGTGACAAGTAGCCGCAAGTTCTACCCCCGCGGCGCGGTGCATTTCATTCCTCGTTCGAATCGTTTGCTCCAGAACTGTAACTTCATCTTGCTTGCGTCTGTACAATAAACAAGCATTTTATAAAAACTTTAAAAATACAATGTTAATTGCTACCTGTTCTGGAATTACTACAACTACTTGATATGAAGCTATTTTAATTTAATCACAAGATATACAATTCTTCGCTATGTTTATTATAAAAATGTGTAAGGTATATCCACTCTGATATGTACTGCATGTATATTACATAAGTCTGTAAAATGTAATTTATCGATTTGTAAATGAGACAAACTTCTTAGCACTCCATGGATTCACCGTGCGGGTGCCGGGTCCATCGTGTGGCAGAGGGAGAAACTCAAAGCAGTTCCCAGGACTTACGACCTAGGTGTAGGTTTAAGGAGGCCCCCTTAGGGTAGAGGTAGGTTTAAGATGCGCATCAACGCTCACCTTCACTGCTTGAGTTTCCCACCCTACCTAGCCAAATTTGGTAGGAACCTGTTAGTGCAGCCTTGGATACTCGTTCTAAAATAGAACTTACTGCAGATCTCGACAGGCCAAGGCCTTTCAGAAGGTTATATAGAGATTTAGCTGGTATACCTCTCGCTCCTACTTCTACCGCGTATAAATTAACCACATAGCCATTTTTGTTTAGTTCAGTTGTTAGATCGTAATATTTATTTAATTTTATTGTATGGTCTTTAGGAATATTAGTTTCCCACGGAACAGTAAGCTCTACTAATATTATGAGTTTAATTTGTCTAGAGAAGAGGAATATGTCCGGTCTGGATGACGAAACACCAACATCCTCTGGGATTTTATAGTGCTTATCATACGTATCCATCAAAATAGTCCAGTCAGGTGCAGTACCTAGGATTGAGAAAGACTTGCTTTTAGATTTGGTAGTTGAGCCATCCTTTATAAAGCTAATTTGTCGTTTATTTGTAGTCAATCTTTTTTGGGCTCTAGCTACTGAAAGACTTAATGCTTCACGTATGATTTCTAGTACTCTATCATGTCGGCGTGAGTAATAATCCCTATCAAGCAGCACCCTGCAACCTACCAGTAAGTGCCTAGCAGTACCTACTGCCTCACCACACGTATAGCAAGATTTTTCAGATGCTTTCCCCCATCTCACTAGGTTACTTTGGTCTGGCAGGGTCATTTGGAAGGCATTAAGATAGAATAGAAAGAAGAAATTATATCGAGAATCGGATATTGAAGTGATTAATTTCCTTAACCCGTCACTAGATGACTACAGACAATGTCTTTTTCTTTCTTTTTCTTGTAGAATGGCAAACTGTGCAAACAGACAATGTCATAGTTAATCAGCTTCTCTGTTAATGACTTATTAGAAGATCGTTTTTTGTTTTTTCGAAGGACGGTCCCCATTTCATGTCATCCACATTGTATATACTTTTTATCATTAATTTCATTACGACGACGACTTGAAGACTTGAAGACTTGATAATTGAAGACGATAAATACTTGACATTGGCAGAAATAGGTGATCCGAGTGATTCGGCTAGTTGCCATTTCATCATAAAAAAAAGACTTATTGATAGTCGACATTACACTTATTGATTAATAATTAATAAGTGTAATGTCGACCTCGATAATTTGAGGAGTTGTAGTACTCATTTTGCTAGAGTGTACTATGAAATACCACATCCTAAACCTAAACATTATTTAAGAAACCTAATGGACTTTTTCTAAAGAGTAGAGCTTATAGGTGGGGTAAAGATTATTGCAGTGTATGTTTGTAAGAATTGCTTGTTTGCCCCCTATACCATAAAAAAGTTTCATAATATTAAAAAGAAATAGATTGTTTTCAAAAATAATTTCTTTGACAAATATGTTTGTAACATCTACGTTGCCGATGTACGTTAAAACATATACGACATATTGTCAGCTATCTAATATGGTATAATAGTCCAAGATGATATCAAAATCCCTAGAAGAAAACTTATATGAATGAGTATTAACAATTAGCGTTAAACCCGGTAGGTAATACCTAATGAGAGAGTGCTCTAAGGTCCAGAACTCCTGTTATTCACTAAGAAAGCGTAACAATATTTACATACGAATAAGCATATATCTAAATAAATATATACAACCTAGAGAAAATAGGTCAAATAAATAAAAATAAATTCAAGGGTCTCCTTGTAGCCAACTCAAAACTAAAAGATGATCAATAGATACTGAAGAAATTATATGAAAGTCAAGCTCACTCGACGAGGTTCAAGTTTTTATTATTAAAACAAAGTAAACTGTCTACCTATATGTTCAATTATAAAACAGTTAAGTATGTGGATGCCCAGTATTGATTGAATAAAGAGCAGTACCCAGATAAACAGATGTTGTTAGTAATCATAAAACAAAAGGGGCGTAATTGAATTACAGTGTTATATTTTGCAACGGTGCAGTTGATGCGTCATTAACTTCACACGAACACACCAATGTTATTGCGACACTGCGCGCAGATATCACCACCAGCCTACAATATGTAATGTAACATTGTTTAAAAACATAAATACTGTTTTTTGTTACACAAGAATATTATTTATGTATTCAATAAGATATTTAGCTTAAATACCTAAGCGCATACATATATTTATAGAATGTGCTTACGTAGGCACAACTGTGGAAAATCTGGGAAGGATCACAAAACACTATGTACCAATTCGAAATTGGCTTCCACTATCATATCAAATTGTAATGGCTTTGAAATGCTAAAATGGCATAAGATAGGATCACAGCACTTCACAAGTTACGTTGGTGAGTTACGTAGAATCGACATTACATGGCGACACGGGAGGGGTAGCGCGGTCGGGGCGCAGGGTATGTCGTAGGGCACACCTCATGATCTCATGTTCGCGTTGTTCCTCCTGCCGCTGGCGCATCATGACACCCTCGATGATCGCGCGCTCTTCGGGCGTGAGGTGCGAGAGGTCCGGCATGTCAGCCATGGCGGGCGGCGGCAGGCCGCGAGCGGTGCGCGGGCCCGCCGCGTGCTGCGGTGCTATGCCCGCGTCGCGAGGCTTTGCGCGCCACTCTGGCCGGAGGTTTATTTAATAATGCCGGGCGGGCCAATGGCGCGCACCCGTCTGCTGACGTCAGCACAAGTATTGATCGAGACGGGCGGCCGCGTCAGGGCGACAGGGCTGACCGAGCGCCTCGGTGAGTTGCGCGGTACAACCTACATGCGTGCGCATTTCAACTATGCAGGGATTTATGTACACAATCCTCTTAGCTCCACAGCCGCTAACATCGAATTATTAACTGTGAGACCATATCTCAAAATGGCATGGGACAACAAATTTTATTTTTAGAATAAACTAGATACCTACAGATATAAAAAGAAAGAAACCCAATCGTGCAAGGGAAATAGTTCCTTTCTACTTGATACCTTAGCCTACTGGGCGCATTCACGTGTAAATTTTAGTAAAATAGTATGTATGAAAAGGATATCTATGCTTTTCATTTAACATATAAATAACCAGAATAGCACAGTAGGACACCTCACTGCATCACAGTCATCGTCTATTTGCATCTGTTCTTCTTTAATTTGACAGTTTTAGTAACGTAATCCTGTTTAGTCTGTTAACGCCAAAAATTAAGTTACAGTTGGTTCTCTTTCCTTCATCAAAGGTGATGGGGTTATCTTGGACAATGAGATCTTTTAAGCGCTAACTATTTATAAGTAGAGACCTTAAAAGCTCTCTCTGTCTTGTTGTTTTCTGACTTCAAGAGATTTTGTCCCATCTACCGGTAGTTGCTTATAGTGTATGTGTGTCTTATCGGAACTCGCAACTTTTTGTTTATGATTATTACCTACTCGGATAATAAATAAAAGTTACTCAAGAATTAGAATGACTGATATTTTGGCAAACGACTATAGTACTTAAAAAATCAAAGCTAGACTTAATATCTTCTTAATAGTTTAGTTTAGTTTATTCTTACCTTTCACTGTTTGTAGAGTATTACGAAATCGGGACATTTTGAGAAAAGGATATAATATTGTGTAGAGGGGAAAACAACTTCAAATATATTATATAATATTACCATGGGAGAGCCACGCTTCGGCATGAATGAGCCGGTTCGGCCGGAGTGAAACCGCGCTTGCGCTGAGTTTCAACGAGTGAGTGAGGACACCGGAGGCCCATATCCCACCCCCTCTCTCCATCCTCCAAAGTTCAGCAACCCACTTGTGATGCCTCTGGTGTTGCGGGTGTCCATGGGCGGCGGTAATTGCTTAACATGCTAGTTAGCCCCAAATTAAAAAAAATAAATATAGACTGAAAGTTGAAAGGTGTGTCTCTTCTATTATTACGCTTGTCCTATTAATTTCGAGAATTTATGTAACAACTAAGACTCTTATAAATTTCTTATTAAAAGTACCCTTATTATATTATATATCTATTCCTTGATTAGGGATTAAGAATACAAGAGTCACCACCAGCGTTCATTACACTGCCGTGCGCTGTTCTTGATTTCTATATATGTCTGTCTGTAGCTTCCAACCAAATAGACCGAATTTATTATTTCAAATCTTCGGTTAGAATGCTCACTTAGAATCCATTCTTATTCCTTCTTAGTCATATTTCGAGAAAACTTTTAAGCTTAGATATTAACTTTCCTCTAGTCTGAATAGTCTGATCGATTTAAAATATACTATCTAATATCCTGCGCCTTCAATGATCTAATAAAGTGGTATACTAGCGTTTTCTCCCTTGTTCCATATATCCCTAATGAAATATCACACTAGTAGGAATTATTGAAACTTTTCTTCAATTATCACTTCCAGTGGAATATGTATAATATATATGGAATCATACACTGATCGCAAAAGATACAACTATCCCCACTAAACAGGTTTTTTTTTCACTAATTTATACTACTAGTTGGGATACAAAGATTTCAGGGATTTCACTGCACGTTTGGCCTAGTGGTTAAGCGGTCGCCACGCCGTTCCCTACTTTGCCAAGTGTTGTGGGTTCAAACCCAACATGGAATAACACTTTGTGTGATCCACAAATTGTTGTTCTAACTCAGGGTGTTCTTTGTGTCCGTTTCATGTATGTTTTAGACACGGCGCTCCACACGCTGGCAGAATGTCCGGCGTGGGCCGAGCCGAGGCGTGATCTCGTGGCGGCCATCGGGGTGGGGGTTCTCTCGCTTGGCAATATGATTACGGCCATATTGCGGAGCGAGAGCGCGTGGAACTCTGCCGTCTCTTTCTGCGAGCAAGTTATGCTTACGAAGGAGATGGCGGAGCGGGACCGGGAGAGGTTTAGAACTCTCCCTGCCCGCCAGGCCCGGGAACGGGCCAGGTACCGCAGACGACTCAGGCGGCGGAGATCGCTGAACGATCTCCGTCCTCCATAAGCGCAAGCCTGAGGGTGACAGGTGAGGCCACCAGTCACCTTAGCAGAAGCAGGCCGGGGTGGCGGCGTGAGCTCTTTAAAGTGCTCGCGCCCTTATATAGAATAGGAATATTGGGGTTCCTACACAGGGGGGGGGGGCACCTACAAACAGTGGGTGGCCCCGAGGTACGTCGGGGTTCCTGGGATTTCCTTCCGAGGGTACACCTGGTTCCCCGGCTTCTAGTGCCCGGGACGGTGTGCGGTTTTTGGTCGATTCGAGTCCGACATAACCACAAGTGGTATCCGAGGGGATTTCCGCACAAAAAAAAAATGCGAAAAATAACGTATGCCATAAGGTGATTTCTAAATTGTCGGAATAAAAACAGATCGCAATAGTACATAAACAATATTCAGTCGACTGTCTGAATCCTGACTAGTCAGCCTTCCAAATTCGTAATTACCTACAGATCAGAAATCGTAGGTATCGCGAACAATTCGTAAGTATATCCACGAGTTTGCATTGGATTCGAATCGGACGTTAGAGGGAACTTACTGCTCTAAGGCATTAAGATAACTAAAATATGTGAACACCGTTTTGTAATATTTATATAATTAACTTATAAAAACATGCATACATTAACAAAGACATTTACACCAAACCCAAAAACGTAAATTTTTGTTTCATTAGTATAAACGCCAATAGGTAGTAAATAAACAAAAAACATTGCTTATGTGATACAAAATGTTGCAAAATCGGGTAAATTTGAAAAGCTAAACTACAAATACTAGAGTGAAAACTATTGTTTACGGGTGCTTCGCAGTTTTATATAGAACAAATAAAAATAAGTCCGAGTCCTAGTAATTAATTTAAGCGGGAAGCCGCTATGAAAATCTGTCCTAGTTTTCAATCCCGCGCTGAAAACATAAAGCAAACGCAATTGACGAAGTATATAATCCGTGTTGATTAACAACGATACGAACGAACGATTTTTAAAGTAGTAGGGACGTTGATTTCAGTACTAATGAGAAGCTCAACCGAGGCGGCACTATCCTCTCACAGAAGACCAACCTAAAATGACAGCATTCGTGCTGTTGTGTTTCGTCGGCGAGTGAGAGACCGGACGCCCAATGATGCGGAAGATCTCAATGGGCTACCGTAGTGTGTGTACATTGTTATATTGTCTACATTCACAATATCCTTGGATTCTCATGCTCATGCTTTCCATCAGGCAGAGAAGAGTATTTTTGCTAGGTCAAAAATATAAAAAAACGGCATAGTCTAAATATTAACGTTAATGTTATATTGGTCATAGAAATATGACAAAATTTAATAACCTTTTGTTCGACTAGTAGGCGATATATATTAAATAAAAACAAGGTTTTTATTTCTAAACCAGATTGCCTTCCCAGATAAACTTAGACTAATATGCGTTATAAAGTGAATAATAACTTTTAACAGTCTATTGCTGGACACAAGCCTCATCTTCGAAAGGAAGTTACTATTTGAATGGATATTTCTTTGGGTTGAAATTTGGAGCAACAATCTTGCAATAGTTTTAGAAAAGAACAGGGGGTGATTACTTCGTACATTATTATTAAATTGTTTTCGATAGCCTGTTCTTGGTACATCTATCAAAGATAGACAAAATATTTTAACGAAGCAAGATTTATGGATCAGAACTTAATTGAAGTAGTTCAATAACAATGCTACAGCAAATTGAGATAAAAATACTAAATCTATTAAATGACGAAACTATGAACACCGTTGAGTTTAGTTAATTACTTATTTCAATTTTGATAAAAATTGTTTGTGTATTTCTTAACGCAGTCAGATTTCATGTCCAGTAAAAATCCTAGGTCATATACACCAAACTGGGTTTATCCAGACGCTTGAAGAGGAGTTCACTTATTCCTGTTACTTATAAGGGCACCTGGGGAAAAAAAATAACTCGTCTACATATATATCTTTCTCAATTTGAATTCGTGTGCTCAATTCTAACGTAAATGGATATATTACAAGCATCGTACCTTGCATAATATAATATTTCCAGTTGTAACCACGTAAATTAAGTTTTATCACTCACACGAATCCTCTGTGATATCAATCACAGTCTATATCGGGTGGTTCACATTCACCCACTTCGAAATTAGTATGCTCATTATGAAACAGTGTCTGTCTGTCTCCGTTTTTCCATGGGAATTTCTTTGTAAATCTGCGCATGTATTCAAAGTCACGACAGTCTTCGGGGTTCTTCGCAGGTGGTTGGTGACTAAGTGCGTTAAAAGCTTGCAAAATTATTAATGGGAAGCACACAAAAAATACTATGTATTTGTATTTCTTCCAGCTGTCCTTTCCATGAGGAAACTTAGGAACACATGGGTTAGGTGGAATAGGTCCAGGTCGACACTCTGATTGAGGCAGTATCCTTTTAGGGGCACCAGGCTTTAGAGGCGGTGGTGGGCAAGGGTTGTTTACGTGTCGCGGCGGGCAACATTGACTGTACTGTTTGTAGCCAAAGCTGAACAATTTGAAGACATTTTTAGATCTAGAATGTAACATTTTTTTTAATTACGTTAAATTTGGATTAGCCTATTATATACACATTTTCAGATTGTAATTTTGGATGTTTGACGTCAAGTTTCGTTTTAATTATATCAAAAATGTTCTTAACATTTTTTTACAGACAGTAATATTCATTCTAATAAGTTTGAAGCTGTATGTAAACTTTTTATTTGAATATAAGCCGATGGAGGCAGCGTGAGGCCGTCTGTGTTAGGCCGGGATTACCCCGTGAGATTTGGCGGTGACAATGCTCCCTGAGGTTTATCGATGGACGAATGGGTTATGAGCCTGTAGCAGCACTCAAAATCTATGTTTTATAGAGAAGAGGTACCCGAATGTTGTGAGGTCAAATGTAGGCTCAATAACCATATTTTACCGAAGTGATGTCACTCTAGATGGTCCTAGTCGAGTGGACAGAATGGCAGCACGAGACCGTAGACCGACGCCCGATGTGGAAATAATGAGCGCTAAACATAGTACCTACTAGTAGCTCTCAAGTGCAAAACGAGCCTGACGAGTTTGTAAATCAAATAGAACAAGCAATATTTTATTAACTTCCAAATTTAAAGATTAATTTAATGTATGAAAAAATGTTGTCTGGATTAATTCTTCACCACACGGGATACATAACAGTAAGAGGCGACCAAGGGAGCGACCTACGCAGGACAACGTTGCTACAAAGAGAAGGAAAATTCAAAAGAAAACCTATCGGTACCTACCCAACGAGGACTGTTAAAGGCTGTTGGCTCAAATTATATTTTTGTCAGCGTATTTTCTTCTCGACAGACGGTGGTTACATACGCATGTTATAATGTAAGAGGAACACCGATTTGGATACCGGGGGCTCATTTTTTGAAGAATTCCGATTTCAGTAGGTAAACTTTTTTTTGATGTAACTATTTCTTGCCCGCGGCTTGATTCGCGCACGCTTACTTTAAACTTTCTATATTGATACTTTATGAAAAAATCTCTACATAGGTGGCTTTGCCGCTAGTATTGTATAAAAAATTATTATTATATATTGAAAAAAATATTATTTAATGCACCCTGGTACATTCGGAACTGCGACCTACATCGGGATTTAAACATAGACGTCGTAGATCTTGTTATACAAAAATATGCCGAAGCTCATGATAACCGACTTCATCAGCACGTGAATGTTGAGGCAATCCAGCTTCTTGACATCACTAATATAGTAAGAAGACTGAAACGGACAAAACCGTTCGAGTTAGTGTAGTGTTTTAGTGACAAACAAACAATATGGTGATAAGTGCCGCGTACAAAGAACACATGAACAAAGTGTCTTCGCCTTAATAAAAACTAAGTAAGTGTTAATGGACGCATTCTTAGATTTATGATTACGTATTAATTTAGGTGAAATGTATTTACTTATTAGTCAACTTGGCTAGATTGTAAGATAAATAAAGTACTGAACATACTTTATTAAAAAAAAATAAAAATATATATTGATAGTATTTTTTGTCATTTATTATTAGAAAAGGCCAGAAGAAAAACAGTCCTGCCTTAAATCTACACCTGCGTATTAAAGAGTGTAACCATATGACAAAATATACTTTCAAGGGAAATTGCAGTCTCTTGAATTCACAGGGAAGGTCATTGGGAATCAATGGAATACGTGATATAAACACTATTTCTTCTTGAGCAGGCTCAGTTAATATACGAGTAGATGCCTCTACTATATTACGATGCAATGCTTTGATTTGCAGTCTTGTACCATCACAAATTTTTGGCGGTTTTAAATTTCTAAGTATGATACACGGGTGTGTTAATATGCAAAAGGGGTTTATGGTTTGGAATACTCCGTGGGTCTAAAAAAATAAAAAAAAATACAGGATAATGAATGGCATCATCTCTATGGACCTGTCTGTCTGATATGTATCTAGTAGTACGGACCTATTCGGTGGTGTGATGGTGTGGCGCGGTGATCGGTCTTGGTGAAAACATACTTAACTTACCTATCACCAGAAACCTAAAGAACACTAAAATTTGTAATTGTTGTGTACGTTGTTTGTAGCTAATCATGAGTACTTTTACTTTTTTTTTCTTTACTGTGTGTAGGTATAAAACAAAACTAAACTAATTTCTGAAATTTCTTCCTCGTCTGCTTTTCTTACGATTGAATTTTCGTCCGTATTATTGTCTCTTTGATGTCGTTAGTAACGCTTATCTCAATTAAGAATAAAGTAAAATAAAAAATTTGAATTATTATTAAATAGTTTTTAGTAAGTTTTAGGAAGGAATATATTCTATTGCGGTTTATTCCATGTTCCTTAGCTTAAGTCTACGTCATAAGAATGATGCATTGAAAGTTCTCATATACCTAAACGATTTAAAAAATTCTAAGGGGAAGGCGATCATCAATTAAAAAAGAGTTTGAAATTTTTGCTTTTTATGGTATGACCTGTTTGATAAAGGTAGTTGTGGTCGTCGATTGGGTTTATTTCTGACATACTACGTCACTGCTGAAATCATAGTCAGTCACATATATTATTATCATCTTCAAGATATTATTATATGGTCCATTTCGTTATCCATCAGCACGTATTTTTTATTGTTTAAACGAGCACACCTATCGCCTGATATTCAGTGTTGGGCAAATTTTAGTTGAATTACCAATTGATAATTAATTGTAGGTCTGAAAAATACAACTAACAATTAATAAGTTGTTAATCGTGGTTTAATACAGTTAACAATTGATCAATCGTAAATTATTATACTAACAAAAGTAAAAATTAACAATATTTTTTTTACCAAGTATCAGTTTTAGTATTGTGCACTTGCGTGTGTGGATTTCGCCAAGTTAAATATATTTACGACATTAAAATATATTTTCAAAGAAAATATATTTACTACCGTAAATATTGTAATTAAACAAATTATAAATTGTGTTATTTTCATCGTCGTAGTCAGGTGTACCCTGATTGCCTTATTATGTTTACTTATATGTACTTTTATAGTAAGTGAATATGTAGGTGTTTAGAAATAAACTTAGTCAACAGTACAGATGATAACGAAAACGAAAGTTTATTATAGAAATTATACACTGCACTGAGTGATAGTATTTAGAGTATGACAATATATACAGAACACATAAGGAAAATCAATTATAAGCGTGGCGAAATATGTAAGGTAGCAGGTATAAGTCTACCTACTTATAAAGGGTGTAAAGGACTAATTTAACGTTAAACTTCCAGGACTTATTCAGATGATCGTTCTCAAGAAAATTCCACAAAAAGTTAATTGTTACTTTTAATTGTAATACGAGATTAAATGTTTAATGGCGACTAATTCAATTGTAATTAATTTAATCACAATAACTTTTTAATCAATTAATTAGTTAAATAAAAAATAATTGATTAATGCCCAACACTGCTGATGGTTAGCGATTACCGCCGCCTATGGACATCCGCAACATCAGAGGCGTTACAAGTGCGTTGCCGGCCTTTTAAGAAGGAGTACGCTCTTTTCTTTAACGTTTGAAGGTCGTATTGGTACGGGCACACCGGAGGCGACAGCTCATTCCACAATTTTGTTGTGCGAGGCAGAAAGTTTCGGGAAAAGCGCACAGTTGTGTATTACGAACCATCTAGATAATGGGGATGAAATTTCTGTCGCGTAGGACGATGGCGGTAAGAGGTGGCAGGGATCAGTCCGAACAATTCCTCGGAGCACTCCCCATAGTAAATGCGGTAGAAGATGCACAGCGAAGCCACATCTCTACGCAGCGCCAGAGAGTCTAGCCAAATTGGAAATTTTTGGCAATCGACGAATCGCCCTCTGCTGAATGCGGTCTAGAGGGAGGAGCTAGTATTGGGGTGCCCCTGCCCAAAGATGAGGACAGTATTCCATGTGAGGCCGAACCTGTGCTTTATAAAGCTGAAGGCGGAGGGCCGGAGTGAAATACTGCCGCGATCTGTTGAGCACACCAAGCTTCTTCGAGGCCTATTTGGCCTTACCCTCTAAATGGCCAGGAAACTGGACTTCACTCGATACGTTGACACCAAGTATTCCAATATTGGCCGAGGCAGATAGGGGAGTGTCTTTAAAACGAGGACATACGAACCACGACTGTTTTTTTTTAAATTTGTGTCGGTTTGGGGTTGAATTAAACTACATTAAGTCTACTCCAATCTGAGACCTTTTCCAAAATAATGTTGGCACTTTAGTGTAGATTAATTTTGGTTCAATGATTTAATCTTACACAGTAGTAAAATATTTTCATCGCAATAGGTACGGCAACATAAGTCTCAAATAAAATAGTAAAAATCACTTAACTCCTCCTCAAACAAATATTCTCCAATATGTACCTGTCAGGCCAGGCCACCTACTCTCATTAACATTATTTAAGGTATCAAAACGTCCCAATTCTACTGTTCTGCTTCATAAAATTTCTTTATCTTCAATATTATTTTTCGACCAGCACTTTTTACAGTTTTACGCATCGAAAATACAGAAAATTACTAAAAATGCCATGGCAATGAACATACAAACATTTGGTAACAACGAAATTGGTGGACCTATCACATTCACAGAACACTTTTACTCAGAGAGATCACATTAGTTCCATTTATCGCCATGACACTTCTTTCGTGAACGTGACAGAGTATACTAAATTAATTTATTAAGTCAATGCACAGCGTGCAAAGCATTACAATTAAATTATTATTGGAAGATATTGATTTGTTTTTGTCTCAACGTCATAACATTCTCCGCTGACTGTAAAGAAGTAGTGGTTTTAGAACGTAAACAAAAACTTCAATTGTTTTTTATTTGAATACAAATCTTAATTTTTTTAATTAGCATATTGTAGGTTTTTATTGTAAAGTTAGTTACATAATCACAAATAAATATTTAAATAATATTTTTACACGTTGTCATATTTTTACAGATGTAGTGGTTTTAGAACGTAATCTACAACTTCAAAAATTATTATTTTGAAAACAAATTTTCAATTTCTTTAACATACATAGCCCATTATAGGCTTCTATTAAAGTTATTTCCATAATCATAGAGAAATGTTTGAATAATATTTTTACACGTTGTCGTTTAGTCTATTGCTATTGAGTAGTTGTTATTTGAACTGGAGATATATATTCACAATGTTTTTAACAATTGATAAGATAGGGAGAGTGTTTAATATTTTAGTCAGCAATAATTCTAAAGGGTCAAACTTATTGCTAAATCTACGCACTTAACTGCCTTTCAATGTGGAAACGTTGGTTTTTATGTAAGTTGCGTTCTTTAATGTTTTGATTTGAATTAATTTCAGTTTTACATTCCTTTCTTTTGAACACGTAATAATAAACGACCTTGGTTTTCGTATCCCCTCCCTACCAGTCTGATTCATGCGATGCCCAATGTTTTTCTGAGCCGGCGGTAGCGGTAGGTGATGTCATAGAAAATCGATGTAGGTGTGTTGTGTGATTACTAGCAGAAGTGTGTTTGCAGCACTAATAGTCACTTGTGCTTTTGTAGTTATTCTCTTTCCGGTGTTAGCAGCTAAGGATACATCAGAAAATATGGATTCAAAGGCTATTACTTCTGCTATTGCCGCATTTTCGGCAAAATTTTGTAATGTGAGTACAAAACATTTGCTTTATGTAGATACAGTATAAAGATATGCAATTATAGGAATATAAATTTATAGCGTACTTCTTCTTAAAACGCCGGCAACGCACTTCTGACGCCTCTGGTGTCGTGGGTGCCCATAGGCGGCGGTAATCGCTGACCATCAGGCGATACGTCTGCTCTTTTACCCCTGTTCAATAAATAAAAAAAACAATTGCACATTTTTTTATGAAGGAGTAATAACTAAACCTGTATACCAATCAATCTATACTAATATTATAAAGAGGAAAGGTTTGTATGTAAGTATGTTTGTAACGAATTGGCTCAAAAAGTACTGCACGGATTTTAAAAATTCTTTCACCATTTGAATGCTACATTATCACTGATTAATATAGGCTATTTTAATTGTAAGAAAAAAAAACAAAAAAAAAACAATATATATATAATAACTAATAACTGCAGGTAACACCGTGAGGTTCCGCTAGTGTAATGTATTCTACTCATCTTATTAGAATATAACATCAACTTTAGTTATAATAAACAAACAGGTGGAACTTTCCTCTTATTATTAAAAAAGTAATAGGTTCTCATTTTTTTCTGTATTGAGATAAATAAATATAAATAAGAGTATTCCATATCATTATTAACTAATCAGGATTGGCTTATTACTTCTAAACATTAATGCCAAATTAGGCCGTTTTCTGTGAAAATATTAATATCTATTGATGAGATACTACAGAAAATGAAAGCCATCTTAAAAAAATGTTATAATTGGTTTTGTCATTTAGGCATGAAAGTGTAACACGTAAACTCATAATCAAAATTGTAATATTAGTTAGGATAGAATATATTCACTTATTGAATGATGAGCAATTCATCAACACAGAGTCTTAACTGCTGGGGTTAGTAATTATGGGCCTCCGGTATCCTCACTCACTCGGTCAAACACAGCACAAGCGCTATTTCACACTGGCTTTCTGTGAGGCCGTGGTATCACTTCGGTCGAGCCGGCCCATTCATGCCGAAGCGTGGCTCTCCCACGAATAAAAGTATCTTGGTAGTGGTTTAATTTCAAGTGTCTTGGTAGTGGTTTAATTGCAATGAATGCACTGTTGGCCTAGGGGTTTAAGCGGTCAGGGGTCCGGCGTGTTAATAACTGCAGTTCCCGGACCTCTCCCTTCTCAGGCGCAGAGTTGGCACACCGTGTGGTTTTAGTCGGTTCGATTCCGACACACCGCCCCGCCGCAAACCCCGGCGGGGTGACGGCCCGAGGGGGTTTCCACACGTTAAAAAAAAAAAAAGGGGTTTAAGCGGTCGCCACGCCGCTTGCTACTGCGTTGAGCGTTGTGGGTTCAAACCCCACTTGGAACAACACTGTGATCCACAAATTGTTGTTCTGAGCCTAGGTGTTCTTTGTGTCCATTTGATGTGTGTTTGTTAAGTCCCTCGCGACACAGGATGTATATTCCTAATGCGGGACAAAAAATCTGCTCCATGATAAGTCGGGCATAAGGTATCTGTAAATAATAATATTTCGTCAAAAGTAGTTAATCGTGTAAGAAGGTTACCAACTACTAACTTTATTTTCGTAATATTAGCGTCTGCCATTACATAATTATATTTTTCCTTGAACGGATACACCATTTACAATTGATTAAACGTCGATATTTGAAAATACAAAAATTTCTTTCACCCATAATATTCCTGAAGATACCTAAGTACCAACGTTATATGTATGTAACTCTAAGTTGATTGACATACCAAAATTTACGTAACTAATATTTTATTGTTCTCATCATATTTTCATTATATGGTGATAAATAAAACTGATAATGAAATGGTTTCCAGCTAATCGGAATAATATCATTTTCTTCTTATACATTATGATATCATTGTAGTATTAAATAGTGCTAATGCACCCCTTTAATCTCTTGACTTTAGATAATAAAGGTATTAGCCCACTGTCATCATTCAATCAATACATTTATAGGAATTAGAGAAAGACAAGAGCGTGGTATCTTCACCACTATCTGCGGAATTCGTACTGGGCCTGTTGACTCTGGGTACAACAGATCCGGCACATTCTGAGCTTATCAAGGCCCTTGGCGTCGCTGATGATGATTCAGTAAGTATTACTCTTAACTACTTAATCGTTTTTTGATAGTGGGTAAGTGGAAGCATTTGAGGGTTTGCTAGTCGGCTACCGTTTTAAGGTTGATGCAGTTCGAAAATTCCGAAAATTAAGAACGTATGTCATGCCCCTCCAACACAAAGGAACGATTCTCTGGCGATAGCGGGCCGTGCCAAGATGGTTGATATTGGGAAGTTGTATATAATTATATGGTAATCGACGTGAAAATTATTACATATCGCGGTACAGTTCCTCCGTAGTTCGATGTGTCTTCGGTAGATAGCGTCAACACACGGAGGTCGCCACAGTTCCTTAGCAAGAATCGTAGTGTCCAATTGTGTTTTGCTAAGGGCTGACTGACTATCTGATACAGAAATAGTGCTGCAAATCTTTAACAAATTGTGACAATTACAGATCCGCTCAACATTTACGTCGGTGTCTTCCAACCTGAAGGCACTCAAAGGTGTAACATTAAATGTTGCTAATAAAGTGTACATTCAAGACGGTGACTATGACCTGCAACCACAAATTAAGGATGATGCTGTCAAAGTATTTGATGCTGCTATGGAAAAAGTTAACTTCGGAGAAAACGTAGCTGCTGTAAAAACGATAAATGGATGGGTAATACAAATTCGCTTCAATTACGTACTAAACGCTGATCCTCAATTAAGTACCTATTTTACTAAATCATATAATATTTTTAAAGGTTGAAAGCAAAACCAACCAGAAAATTAAGGATCTGTTGTCTGAAGACAGTGTCGACAGTTCTACTCGCCTAGTTCTTGTCAATGCCCTCTACTTCAAGGTAAACCTATTTTCATTATCTTCTTTATTGCTCTTAGAAATTTATTTATTGTACGAAATACATGAGGGACAAGCGAGAAGACTAATCACCTATTAGAAAATATCTACTGTCCATGATCGCCAGCGACTTGTCATGAGCGCGTAATAAGCGCGTTGTCGGCCATTAAGTTAAAAGTACGATTTCTTAACTAAGGTCACGTAGCCACTACGACTGTCTCTGGAAGCAGTTCCCATTGTACTGACTGTTTATCGTCACTGTGTCGTCGATATTTTATCGTTTTATGACTGACTGACCCTTTAACGTGACAATCTGTCGTCTCTGTAAAAAATAGTCGTGGACACTTAATCATGTCTCTACTAATTTTGGAAATTTTGTAAGGTAGGGCCAACGAGCCAGAACATCTGTATTTGAATACACAAGCCACAACGTTTTAAACGATACGATCTATAGTCATAACATAGTGGGAACGCGTACCGAGACTTGAAGGTCAGAATCGCATTAGTCCGAAAATACCGTAGGCGACAAATTGTTCCATTGTTTTGGTTGTCCGAAACAAAGCAACTAGGTGGCAACAGTTTGCATACTGTTTACCTTTCATGTAATCCTAATCCCAATACCTGAAGATCTGACTTTTAAAAAGAGTGGCCAGGAGTTTCTTTGGCAGTATTCTTCTCATAAGGCATTACGCATTTTGAATACTGGAAGTTATAGATCGACACAGGCAGGCAGATGTATTTTGGTGTTTTTACCTAATTTACTTTGACAATCCTGTACATGCTGTGGCGTCTGTCGTGACGATCTCTGATTTTTAACTGTAGCTTCAATTTTACGTTCATAAATGTCACTTAGTATCTTATTTGAATTAATGGTTTTGAATTTGAATTCGAAAAATCTGACAATTAAGTACGAAATGATTTTTCTTTCAGGGAACATGGAAAGAACAATTCGATCCCATTGCTACGAGAGATCAACCATTCCATATAAATGCTAATACGACTGTTGAAATTCCTATGATGTATAATGAGGCTAAATACAGGTTCGGCTTCAGTGAAACACTTCAAGCTCAGGTATGTATATGTATACTGAATATCTGTTTTTTTCGATCAAAATGAGATCATATAAACAGCACTATCATTACAGAATATTTGTTTATATGAATCAATTCTTGGAATATCTTCGCACCCGACGATGTTGATAAATTAATATTTTAATAGGCACTTACGAGTTATATCAGTCTTAAAAAAACAATATTAATTTCTTGTGTTAAATGATAAAGTAAAGTTTTGCGATATGAAACTTTTAGTGGCATATATCTATATATCTTTTTTAGTGTTTGTGTACTTTGCCGAAATGGCTTTGCCGATTTTAATAATGTGTCCTAAAATTTTGTATGTAAGAAAATAGGTTATAGAATATTTTTCACTTCTTACTTCTCTTAAGGTAAGGTGAAATATACTTAACAGTCTGGGGATGATATCGATAGGTAGATAATGGGGATTCAGTCGTGAGGTACGGCAGGGGGGGACTCCAGAAGCCGCTGAAGCGTTCCTGGAGCTCCTCCCGACTGCCGAGGTAGGCAGGGAGTCCCACACACGCCCTTCCTGCGTCCCCCCCACGGATGGTTGGTACGACGGTATGGTGTAAAAAGGTAGATAATGGGAATAGAGTATAACCTCCATCGAGATTTTTGAATCGCGATTTTGGTATATACGGCAAAACAACGTTAACCGGATCAGCTACTTAAAATTATAATTTTGAATATTAAATCTTGGCTTTGGCGTGCGATTGAAACGTAAATATTAACACACAGACAAGGGCGTTCTTAAAAAATATACGCTGGTCAGTACTAAAATAGAACAGTTACCAAATCATATTCTATCGTATCGCATATCTTATCGGTCAAATCGATAGATAGATACGTTAGCCACTAATGACTAACGGTGTTTGTGTAGATACGACGGGAAAATTTTGCTGTATGGATAAAAATGAGGTCGATTTTGTAAACAATACTTTTAATTGGTAAAATTACTAATTTAGGTTAGGTATTCAATGGAATCAGAGGTGAAACATACATTTGTAATGTAACCAAACAAACAATTTATAAGGAAATTGCTTTTGCTGTTTGCTAAAGGACAATATGCCTACTTCTCAGAAGCAAATATATTTCATGTGATGTGACTGGTATACATAAATGTTTTATAAATTCTACGTAGTGTATACGTGCTCATTAAAACTTTTAAAAGTTACGTTCCTAAAAGTTACGTGGGGTTAATTTAATTTGAATATGAGGTAAGATGTTACAATCTTCACGGATTAATACATTCCACTATTGCCCGGTTCCTATATTTATCGAATCGTTATCGTTTAAAAATAAAAAATTTCTACAACCGACTACGAGTCGTAAATACTATTCTCAATTTATTTTTTATAGGTTTAGCTTACGCCCCGTATAATATACTACTATTCGTACCTAGAACGGATCGTTTTTTAAATATAGGAACTGGGCATATATGAATATATGAGATTACTATTCATGCCAACGGAGTTTCATGAATATATATAAGTATAAATAAGCATGCATCGTAAAATAGGTGTAAGGTTTTTAGAGAATTACTGCATCTTTTATACATTCAAGTATAAAGGATGGTTTATTTTAGAAATAATCATCATGTTATGTTCTTACATGCCATTTAAATTAAATTTTCCAGCTCTTGGAAATACCGTACGTTGGCGAAGAGGCCAGCATGGTCATAGTATTACCTCAGGAGATCGAAGGACTCAATGGTGTGATGGCGAAACTGGCGGCTGGACACGATCTGTTGACGGACATTGAGAACATGTACAAAACTAAAGTACAAGTCACTCTACCTAAGTTCAAGATTGAAACTACCATTGATTTGAAAGAGCTTTTACCAAAAGTAGGTAGTCTCTTTTACAATACTTCTTTAATTACCGCTTAAAATATTATAAAATAATAATTTCTTTTTAGCTCGGTATCAGCGCCATATTTAATAAGAATGGTTCAGGTATTACTAAGTTATTGAATAGTGACGAGCTTTTATACGTGTCTAAGGCTGTCCAAAAAGCATTTATTGAAGTTAATGAAGAAGGAGCTGAAGCCGCAGCAGCCACCGGTAAGTTTGACGTACATTTGTGTCATTCACCAGCAAATAGTTTTTATATAAACTCAAAAGTATTTACACGTTGCGTAAGTACTCGTAGTATTTACGGCAATAAAATTATCTAAATCGTCGAGTGCTTATCTGTGCTGTACGATAAATGCATTTAAGTGACAGTCTCGATCTAATCTTATATACTGTCTTTAATTGAATTCGAATGATTACACATTATACAATTAAAAATGTTTCCAACCATTTCAAAGTAGTATGTAGGTAAATAGATAGTGCATTTGTGATATTTTGGAATGGTTAGAGAATAATTTTGTACGAATTGCTTTCATTATCAGTATAAAAGTACTATTATTTATGTGGTGGAATACAATATTCACACACATTTATATTACATACACACGAACATTCGCGCAAGCGCCATGCGCCGCCTGTCCTCTCTCCATCCGTCTTACGAATTTTCGATCAGGTCACGTGACCTGACGCGAGTTTATACATTTTTACCCATTCCAAAAAAGTACACAGCGCCGCTAAAGAAGTTTTCACTTCAAAAATCAAACTATTAAAACAATGTAAAAATGGCGTCCTCCCAGGCAACTGCTGGATCGAGTAAGAGATAAAATATAAAAATAGGCAGTAGCGATTTGCGGTAGTGGGTTGTAAAGAGATTGTTAAGAATTGGACCTTTTTTAAACATAACCCACGCTTCTTCACAATGTAAAAGTATTTTCTACTATTTCCTTTTATATATTTTTAAATAATTTATTTAATTCTTCAAGTAACCTTATCAAAATAATATTCGTATTCTTCCTGTCGTTTTTATTTGAATCGACTCAGCAGCAAATTAAGCTGTTTCTAGATCAAAAGTCGAGTGTCACGCGTCGAGTTGATTAGTCACAAAAACTTAAGATTCAATTGGGTAAAATTATGCCATTCAACCATTTTCGAACAAATGATTTGTCAACCCACACACCTATTTAGGTGGGTTGACAAATGTCATACTTTAAAGAATTACTGGTAATATTCTTTTTCATTATAAGGATGATGTTTATATTAAACTATTTGCGGGTGAATATATGTGTTTTGTTTGCTTCTCTGTGTTGTGCTTGTATTCGGTAATCTTAACATGTCGGAGTCCTTTTTAAATTTATTCTATCTCTATTTTTTTAATGGTCGTGTACCGCCTATTCTTCTCTCTCTCTCTCTCTCTCTCTATTTCTTTATTTTCTCTCTATCACTTCTTTATAAATAGTGGTGGAATACAGTCAAAAGTTAGTTTAAAAAAATAAGGAGTTTGTTTAAATTATGTAATAATAAATAAAATTCAGCACTGATCTAGAGAGAAAAGAGATCTAGGAGAGTTCGAGGCCTATAATTATGTCGTATGAATAGGCATGTTAAAATGAAAGCGTACGTAGCAATCAGCAGTATACCTAGTGCGATTGCAATAATGTTGTAATCGCATTAAAATGCGATAGTGGTACACTCGCTTGACATAGCGCGTCTAAATTAGGAACATTATTTGTAATAAATGTTATGTGTAACTGTGAATTATTATACCAGATGAAAGGTCGTAAACCCATGAGACTGGTATTTAGAGGTCCGATATTCGAGTCTAGTGTTTGGGGCATCTGCGTAAATAGTACACTTTCACTGAAATAACCCAAAGTATGTTATTAAAATGAATTTTTAATAAACTCTACTTAGTTTTTGCTGTATTACACACTACTAGTACTACTATTACACTACTAATAAAATGAAGGGGTCCTTATCGCTCAATACTTGTAACAATAGACACCATGGCACGCAGTTTGACTAGCGATCTCAGTGATTAGATAACTAAAATACTAATGCACATCCCACCGAATAACAAACATATTCATTTAGTCTAACATTCCTCTAGAGCTGCTAATATGGTATTGGTACGTTCACATGGTGTGTAATGTTTGATTGCCGTGTGATGTGTGTGCGAGTGCAGCTGTCAGGACGCGCGAACGTCGTGCGTTGCCGGAGATGTTCGTGGCGGATCGACCGGCCCTTTGGTGCGTACGTTTCGGCAACCACATGGCGTTTATGAGCATCTATCGGCCGAACGTACTTGAAACCGTGCGACGCGATGAACTATAGTGCTGTATGTGGCGCAGGCATGGTGGTCATGATGCGGTGTATGCCGCCCCCGACTCCTGAGTTCCGTGCAGACCGGCCTTATCTCTACTTGCTGCTGGGCGCCAACAAAACTCCCCTATTCATTGGAGCCTACCGCAACGCTGCTTAATTACATTATTGTATAGTAACTCGATATATAAAATACACGCTAACGAGCCGTAATGTGGGCTGAAACTTTTATCATTTCATCCGACGCGATATTAATCCCAGTGCACATACGCTTAATGTAAATTGACGAGTAACGATAATTTCGTATTGTCATAATTTTGCTGTGTAGAAACAGAGACTGCATTTCGGCTCGTCTACACACTAATACTTAAAAGTTGCACTTGCAATCCAGCAAACTCATTAAGAGCTTTGTGAATCTAATTACCCATTCCATAAACTTTCCATTGATATTTTTCAATTAATTAAGAAACAAAACATAAGGGATCAAGTGAGATTTACTCAAATCCCATAAAAAAATTAGCGGGATTGCAATTATAACGGTAATAAAAGATTATATTTTGTGTCTCACTTGCTATGTTAAAATTGATTAAATATATTTGATGTTATCTGTTGTTACTTTACTTATTCTTAAAATTACCTAAAATATATTTTATTCTCAATTTTTAAAGATAGAAAACCTATAAGTTACCTATTTTTAATTCTAAACACGCACTCATCTTGTTTGTTACCTTCGCTCCGCTTTTTACAATGCCTGCTACATCGGTACTAGTACTACCTATATTTATTTTAGCACGCGTATTGATTGACAAAATTTACTTTCTGGTGTAGATTGTGCCAATCAATTCAGTAATCGCATGGGACCAGTATATTAATTGTTCTAGACTTGAAATATCCACATTGTCGGTTATGTTTGGTGTCCAGCGACAGGCTCGGTAGACACATGTAGTACACGAAGCCGCTCGTAGATACGTAGTGATGTTAGTACCTCTGGTAGTTCTTCGACCCTTGAATTTCAATTTTAATGAAAGGAAATACACAATGCTGTACACGTTACGAACATATTTTTGCGGTTCGAAAATAGACTAAGGTCGATATAATACATTCGAGAGAACTTCTAGAAGTTACAGCAATGAAAGGTTAGTCAGTCGAAGGGAGTCGCCAAAAGGAGTTGAACAAACCATCTAAACAGAAAGTCTCTTTTTGAAACTCAGTTAAAACAGGATAACACATAGAATAAATATCAATATAGATTTTTTTTATTTATCTAACGTAGTCGTTATTGCATTTTTAATGAAATGAGACTTATTATTTTTACTATGTTCGAGAAATAGAAATTATGTTGTTTGTTGTTTGCTCGTGGTTGTAGCTTAACTGGGGCTGATTTTGTGGAATGATATGATTGGCCTTGCATTCCAGTTATGACTGTTTCGTTCCGATAATTCTGTAATGAGTTTGAGCTGCCATTCTTCCTGGCTGACCACCCTTTATTTGCTGCAATCTACTTCGAAGGAACGCCATACTCTGCCTGGTTTGGAATCATACGGACGAGTCAAATGTGTTATTATTATAATTATTGATATAAGTCTTAGTTCATCTTCATCAGCTAGTATTCAGGTCAAAGTAATACAGTCTTTATGATTTTAAGTCGATTTGTTTTTTATTATTTTATTAAAAGTGGGTACTTAAAGATTTCTTATGAGTTTCTACAGAATCTACGTCTGTGTTGTAACGTTTGTTTTTATATATCCTCTATACATTTTTTTAAAACCGTTATTTTAATGAGGGTCGGGAGTACTCCCAAAATGACGTGACAGCAAATTTGCAAAATAATGGCCTGACAGTATAGGGGATAGATTAAAATGTAACAGTCAATTAGCGTATTGACAGTTGGTGGGCTTTGAATGCAGTTGGTCACTCAAAGAGAACTGGCGAATTTCGTGTACATGTGGCTTGCACTTGTCCTGCTTCTCATTTTACTGGTTAAAGGAAACTCATAATTTAAATAGGAACTAAGAAATATACGTCATCCACATTGACTAGAAGCCTTCATTATATTTAAGCAATGTCTGTTTAAGAGTTATTACTTTTATTATTGTGGATTCGTCCCTTACGTTGCTTGCTGTCTACACGTGATGGTACTTATACTACACTGCTACTGAATCTCTGGAATCATGTGACATGCCTTATCTTGCAGCCTTCGGCGTAGTGTGCTATAGCGCCATGATAGACTTTGAACCGGTGCCCGTCTTTTTGGCTGACCGGCCATTCATTGCTGCAATCTTCACTGAAGGAGCGCCATACTTCATTTCGATGTACCGCGGCGAACAAGAATAACGACATGTCTCTCTATTTATTTTTTACTTTTTATTTATGTTTATTTGACTATTATATATTTTGATATTGAAAGTTCCACACTCATGTATACATAAGTAAGGATAACTTTATAATAAACGTATACTGCTATGAACCAAATTTTTTTCCAAATTTGTTCTAATATGCCTTTATATATAAATTTACTATCGAACCCATTCTACGTAGCGCCGTCTGTGTCTATCGAAAGGTATAAATTTTCTTAATAAATTGGTACAATGTGGTTTAATTAACATCACAAATAGTTATTTTTCTGATTTTACAGAACTTACCGCTGTAACAGTACCTACTTATACGTTTAATAAGGACAATATATTTGACTGAACAGTCAATCTGTCATTCAAATTGTTCAAACTGTCATTTCCAACATATTGTATTAGGTACTGTCCTACTCGCAGTGGCCTGCGTTAGTCAGAACTAGGTACAAGTACCTACCTATGCCCCATTATCTATCTCTTAATCTCGTGCAAGCTTCATTTGTTCGAAAGTTAAGTACCTAGTATTGAGAAAAGTGTTTGTTTACTCCGATCACACCATCTTAACTAGTTTTAATTTTGAAATGCCGATTCTCAAACGTTATTTTTATTATAATTTATTACGGTTATAAATAAAGATTTCACATCTTCGTTAGGACAGTGTATTTAATCTTTGATGATGTGATGTATTGTTGTCTTCAACGGTATCGCCTACCTACTGAACCCAGTGTAAGAAATAAACATATTTAACAACTGAATATTTATAGGCACTGTCACACAACTTGAACACTTACATTTATTTCTTTACGTGTAAATTGTGATATTTTGATCTCTCTAGAGCTGCTAATATGGTATTGGTACTTTCACATGGTGTGTAATGTTTGATTGCCGTGTGATGTGTGTGCGAGTGAAACTGGCTGGACGCGCGAACGTCGTGCGTTGCCGGAGATGTTCGTGGCGAATCGACCGGCCCTTTGGTGCGTACGTTTCGGCAACCAAATGGCGTTTATGGGCATCTATCGGCCGAATGTACTTGAAACCGTGCGACGCGATGAACTATAGTGCTGTATGTGGCGCAGGCATGGTGGTCATGATGCGGTGTATGCCGCCCCCGACTCCTGAGTTCCGTGCAGACCGACCTTATCTCTACTTGCTGCTGGGCGCCAACAAAACTCCCCTATTCATTGGAGCCTACCGCAACGCTGCCTAATTACATTATTGTATTGTAACTCGATATATAAAATACACGCTAACGAGCCGTAATGTGGGCTGAAACTTTTATCATTTCATCCGACGCGATATTAATCCCAGTGCACATACGCTTAATGTAAATTGACGGGTAACGATAATTTCGTATTGTCATAATTTTGCTGTGTAGAAACAGAGACTGCATTTCGGCTCGTCTACACACTAATACTTAAAAGTTGCACTTGCAATCCAGCAAACTCATTAAGAGCTTTGTGAATCTAATTGCCCATTCCATAAACTTTCGATTGATATTTTTCAATTAATTAAGAAACAAAACACAAGGATCAAGCGAGATTTACTCAAATCCCATAAAAAATTAGCGGGATTGCAATTATAACGGTAATAAAAGATTATATTTTGTGTCTCACTTGCTATGTTAAAATTGATTAAATATATTTAATGTTATCTGTTGTTACTTTACTTATTCTTAAAATTACCTAAAATATATTTTATTCTCAATTTTTAAAGATAGAAAACCAATAAGTTACCTATTTTTAATTCTAAACACGCACTCATCTTGTTTGTTACCTTCGCTCCGCTTTTTACAATGCCTGCTACATCGGTACTAGTACTACCTATATTTATTTTAGCACGCGTATTGATTGACAAAATTTATAGACTACTGGCCCGTGTAGAAAAATGATGGGTCATGTGAACCACCAGGTGACCTATCTAGAACGATAGAAGAGCATAAAATAATAAGATTCAGCACTATGCCGTCACTTGTAAGCTGTCCAACTGAGTGCAGGTGAGAATTCAAAAGTACCGGTAGAGTGGGTACATTTTGGTCATATATTTTTGTACGGCATTCTTCCCATCGATAGATCCATGAAAAATAATAAGAAAACGCGCAGTGCCGTAAAAAAATGGTGCGCCACAAAGTCGGGTTTTTATTTTTATTTTCCGACAATTTCGAGGGTAAATTTGGTCATTTGATTTTGTACGGCATCAGTTTCATACTATTTCAATACTGCTTCTAATCCATTATTCCGCAACGCCGTACAAAAGTCATGCGACAAGGGCAAAAAATCGAGGGTTGCAACCCCCTTTCTTTCCGTGGTCCAGGGGGTGATTTGAAAAAGTACGGCTTCGGTTCCAAAACATTATCTAGCACTCAAAAGTACTATTAAAAATAATGCCGTCAAAAAATGATTGCTCATTTGAATATATATCAATAATTATCTTAATTTCATCGTATCCTTGATTTATAAAGCTGTAAAGTCATTTGATCCTGTACGGGAACTTTTTTTTTAACATGATATTGTAAAACTCAATTGTTATATAGTATTGCCGTTCAAAAGAAACTGTTCTAAAAAAAATATAGAGAAATACAAAAACTGAAATTTTGCTAATTATTGCAAAACTTTAAATATCATAAATTAATGAAATATAGCAGTTTTCTACATTTTATAACTTGTTTTAAATAGTATTAACATAAATAAATTAGGAAAAAATGATGCCGTACATTTTAATGCAGCCCATATCTTTTAGGCTGATGAAAATGACACTACCATTTTAAGGGTACTTTATGGCCATCTGATACAGTACGGCATTAACATATTTTTGAAGAGAACAATTGATAATATGATAAAATCATTATGACGTCTAACTGAACTGAAACGGTGTGTATATTATATCCAAGAATTGCAACTGTCAATCCCAGTATCAACAGTTTTGTATACTTTTTGGTTTAATATATACTTCAAACATTATTGATACATTTATATAATTGATTTGTTTCATTTTTATGATGTGAATAAATAAAACAATCATTTAAAAAAAAAAACGATATATTTAATAATGATTATAAAAAATATGGTTTTTCTTTAAATTATTCAGTATCGGAATCAGCCGCTAAGTTGTTATCGGAATCAACGTCTTGATCGACGTCCGAATTATCTTCTCTATCATTTTCTGAAACATAAATATGTTTTTGTCAAAACATAAATATAAATAAAATACTTACAGATTAAAGATTTATTTATTTACCTATGACGTCTTCATCTTCTTCGCCTGATTCCTCATCCGGTTCCGTTATGTCACAGACTTTTTGGGGGCATTCCTCGCCGTGGAACCAGTCGAAATCGTACCGACCGTCATTGACAATCCATTCATAGCTTATTGGTAACAAGGTCGACGTTATTTGTTTGTAGGCATTACACCGAATCTGTGCTATGTAGGTACTTCTCTTCATATGTTGTTTTAACTCCCGGAAACAAGGGGGAAACGACGTTGCTTCCAATTTCATAGTTGTCTTATCGTATATCGTGATGAATTTCACCTTAAATTTCGTTATATGGATTATTTCTTTTTCAGATTTTTTCCCCTTTGGACCAACGAAAATGTACGGCATATGAAAAAATATTATCTATGCATAAAATACTTACAAAATAAATTAATTTTATGTTGTGTCAAATCACCCCCTGGACCATGGAAAGAGAGGGGGTTGCAACCCTCGATTTTTTCTCCTTGTCGCATGATTTTTGTACGGCGTTGCGGAATAATGGATTAGAAGCAGTATTGAAATAGTATGAAACTGATGCCGTACAAAATCAAATGACCAAATTTACCCTCGAAATTGTCGGAAAATAAAAATAAAAACCCGACTTTATGGCGCACCATTTTCTTACGGCACTGCGCGTTTTCTTATTATTTTTCATGGAACTGTCGATGGTAAGAATGCCGTACAAAAATATATGACCAAAATGTACCCACTCTACCGGTACTTTTGAATTCTCACCTGCACTCAGTTGGACAGCTTACAAGTGTCGGCATAGTGCTGAATCTTATTATTTTATGCTCTTCTATCGTTCTAGATAGGTCACCTGGTGGTTCACATGACCCATCATTTTTCTACACGGGCCAGTAGTCTATTACTTACTGGTGTAGATTGTGCCAATCAATTCAGTAATCGCATGGGACCAGTATATTAGTTGTTCTAGACTTGAAATATCCACATTGTCGGTTATGTTTGGTGTCCAGCGACAGGCTCGGTAGACACATGTAGTACACGAAGCCGCTCGTAGATACGTAGTGATGTTAGTACCTCTGGTAGTTCTTCCACTCTTGAATTTCAATTTGAATGAAATGAAATACACAATGCTGTATATTTTACGGACATATTTTTGCGGTTCGAAAATAGACTAAGATCGATATAATACATTCGAGAGATCTTCCAGAAGTTACAGCAATGAAAGGTCAGTCAGTATGAAAGGGAGTCGCCAAAAGGAGTTGAACAAACCATCTAAACAGAAAGTCTCGTTTTGAAATCTGCGTAACTGCGTTTGCACTTCTTGGTCTTTTAAAACAGGATAACACATAGATTAAATATCAATATAGATTTTTTTAAATTTATCTAACGTGTCGATTTTACATTTATGAATTGAATAAGACTATTATTTTTACTTTGTTCGGGAAATAGAAATTATGTTGTTTGTTGTTTGCTTGTGGTTGTAGCTTAACTGGGGCTGATTTTGTGGAATGATATGATTGGCCTTGCATTCCAGTTATGACCGTTTCGTTCCGTTAATTCTGTAATGTGTTTGAGCTGCCATTCTTCCTGGCTGACCACCCTTTCTTTGCTGCAATCTACTTCGAAGGAACGCCATACTTGATTTTCAACGTATTGCTGCAAATAATAATAGCGAACATTTCGTCACATCTAACACAACGCCATCTAGCTAAGCACAGCTTGTGTTATGGGTACTAGACAGCTGATATAAATACATATATACTTTTTTTGTAAATATAAACATAGAAAACACCCAAACTCCGAAACAAATATTTGCAGATCATATGTTTTATCAGATCATATCATTAATTACCTCATCCTGTTCTAATACAAGTTTGTATTTGACGAGCCTGTTGATCTAGTGATTAGTAATCCTGACTGTTAAGGTAGAGGGCGTGGGTTCGATCCCCACGAGGACGAATAAATGTGTGATGAACATAATTATTTGATCAGTCTGGATGTAATTTATCTATAATATGTATGTATTTAGAAATATATAAGTATTAGTATTCTGATTATCATAGTACATACTCTGCCTGGTTTGGAATCTTACGGACGAGTCAAATGTGTTATTATTATAATTATTGATATAAGTCTTAGTTCATCATCATCAGTTAGTATTCATGGTCAAAGTAATACAGTCTTTATGATTTTAAGTCGATTTGTTTTTTAATATTTTATTAAAAGTGGGTACTTAAAGATTTCTTATGAGTTTCTACAGAATCTACGTCTGTGTTGTAACGTTTGTTTTTATATATCCTCTATACATTTTTTTAAAACCGTTATTTTAATGAGGGTCGGTAGTACTCCCAAAATGACGTGACAGCAAATTTGCAAAATAATGGCCTGACAGTATAGGGGATAGATTAAAATGTAACAGTCAATTAGCGTATTGACAGTTGGTGGGCTTTGAATGCAGTTGGTCACTCAAAGAGAACTGGCGAATTTCGTGTACATGTGGCTTGCACTTGTCCTGCTTCTCATTTTACTGGTTAAAGGTAACTCATAATTTTAATAGGAACTAAGAAATATATGTCATCCACATTGACTAGAAGCCTTCATTATATTTAAGTAATGTCTGTTTGAGAGTTATTACTTTTTTATTGTGGATTCGTCCCTTACTTTGCTTGCTGTCTACACGTGATGGTACTTATACTACACTGCTACTGAATCTCTGGAATCATGTGACATGCCTTATCTTGCAGCCTTCGGCGTAATGGGCTATAGCGCCATGATAGACTTTGAACCGGTGCCCGTCTTTTTGGCTGACCGGCCGTTCATTGCTGCAATCTTCACTGAAGGAGCGCCATACTTCATTTCGATGTACCGCGGCGAACAAGAATAACGACATGTCTCTCCATTTATTTTTTACTTTTTTATGTATGTTTATTTGACTATTACATATTTTGATATTGAAAGTTTCACACTCATGTATAGGTACATAAGTAAGGATAACTTTATAATAAACGTATACTGCTATGAAAATTTATTTCCAAGTTTGTTCTAATATGCATTTATATATAAATTTACTATCAAACCCATTCTACGTAGCGCCGTCTGTATCTATCGAAAGGTATAAATTTTCCTAAGAAATTGGTACAATTGTGGTTCAATTAACATCACAAATAGTTATTTTTCTGATTTTACATAACTTACCGCCGTAACAGTACCTACTTATACGTTTAATAAGGACAGATATATTTGACTGAACAGTCAATCTGTCATTCAAATTGTTCAAACTGTCATTTGGAACATATTGTATTAGGTACTGTCCTATAATAATCCTATAATCCTGTCTATAATATATACATAGTACTCTGTGGTACTGTCCTACTCGCAGTGACCTGCGTTAGTCAAAACTAGGTACAAGTACCTATGCCCTATTATCCATGGGCGTACCCAGGTTCTGGGCCAGGGGGGGGCGCAAATCGGGTTTTTTTTATGGATATAAGAAAGGCATTTTTTTTTAAATAAATTATTTCATAATAGAACAGCTATTTTAAAAACCCTTTCGCAGTCCACTACTAGACATAGGTTTCTCCAATTAATTGCACGCCACTCGGTTCTATAACATTTTAAAATAAATTTTCAAAAGTCTTCGGCAAAACAGTTTAAGATGAAACATAAACGTTATCGTTAAAAAATTGTTCTATGTACACTGAGCAAAAAAATCATTAGGTATATTCTATATTTGCCTGGTCTGGTGTCAGTATAGCAACATTCACAGCGGTACTTGTGAGCTACAAAAATCCAAAGCGAGTCTCATACTTGCTTCTTGAAGTTCACAATTGCCTACAGGACTGGAGGCTAAAAGCAAGTGCCGCTAAATCAGCCCAAATAACATTCACTCTTCGTCAGGGTAACTGTCCGCAATCAGGCCGAGGTGGCAGCATAAGCGCTTATTTTTGGGTAGAAAAGGAACACCGGGATTTCTGCACAGGAGGGAGCAATCTTAAACCGTAGGTTGGAGGGTTTTCCTTTTCAGGGTACATCTGGTTCTCCGACTTCTAGTAACCGAGATGGCGTGCGGTCCAGGACCAGTCGGTGGTATCTGGGGCGATTTCCGTACAGAAAAAAAGGGTAACTGTCCGCAAGTAAAAGTCGAAGAAAATATCTTACCGCAACGTGAGTGTGTGAACATTTTTGTTTTTTTTTTGGGCGGAAATTCCCTCGGATATCTCAATCTGATGGTTATGTCGGACTCGAACCGACTGAAAACCGCACACCGTCACGGATATTAGAAGCCGGGGAATCAGGTGCACCCTCAGAAGGAAATAAGGAAATCCTTGGAACCCCGACGTACCTCGGGCCACCTATGGTTTGTAGGTAGATGGCCCCCTCCTGTGTAGGAACCCTGATGCTCCTTTTCTATTTTAAAAAGGGGCGCGAGCACTTTGTATAGCTCGCGCCGTTGGCCCGGCTTGCTTCTGCTAGGGTGATCCTCACCTGTCACTCCCAAGTTTGTGCTTATGGAGGACGGAGATCGTTTGGCGATCTCCGGCGCCCGAGTCGTCTGCGGTACCTGGCCCGTTCCCGGGCCTGGCGGACAGGAAAAGTTCTAAACTTCGCACGGTCCTGCTCCGCCATCTCCTTCGCAAGCATAACTTGCTCGCAGAAAAAGACGGCAGAGTTCTACGCGCTCTCGCTACGCAACATGGTCGCATTAATGTTATCAAGCAAGAGAACCCCCACTCCGATGGCCGCCTCGACTCGCCCTACTCTGAACATTCTGCCAGTGTGTGGAATGCAGTGTCTATGGTTTGGTCATCGCTGTGGTGGCACTCAGGCGTTGGCTCTTTGCGGATCCGACACAGGTGCTCTCCGAAGCATCCTTTCCCAGTGATCACCTGTGTCAGCCGGTATGAGAGGGTCCCGTGATGCCTCTCGAGCCAATCCTCCATAATGGGTCTTACCGCCGCAATAACGGCGTGCCCAGCACTCGGTTGCCCAAGTCGTTCCTTCCATTTCTCCACAAGAACCTGGGGAATAGAAATTTCTGGTCTTCGATTTTTCGAGTCTTAGGACTCCTACCTGAGGGTCAGCTCGTTGCGGACGTCGCAATAGCCCGATATTGCTGGCCTTCAGGACCTCCGCCCATACTGGAGACCGCACAACGCCCGCGTATAGTCTCCTGCAGAAGTCATCGGGCCCCCTCATATTTGGCAGCAACCGAGCCAAGCACGCGCTGAGCCAGCTTGGGAATAAGATTTCGGAAATGGTGTCCCATCGGCCTTCGAGTGCGAGCCCAATGTGGGCTTACATATAGACCGGTGGAAAAACCATACCAAAGCAAAATGAGATGATATATCTATGCGGCACAAAAACCTGTACGGGATGCTAGGACGAAACTAGAAATTATTACTGGACAACAAATTTCTGATATATCAGACTATAATATTTTGCTTCCGAGAATTATTTGTAGTGACTAAAATACGTTCCAAATGAATGGGCTTGTCAGCTGTCCATAAAAAACTACATAAACCGACTCAGAAGATTTGATATCTTAGGACTATGATGAGTAGTTCTCCTCGCTAAAGAGCACGCTCTGATCGTCACTACGCTCGAACATCGCATAGTCCTAGGACTGATTCCGATTCCGATGCCGATTGCCGATCTTACAATAACACAGAAAATAAATCTGTCTTTGTCCATAGTCGATCTTATTCACGTTTTTACGCGTCTGAGTGTGCTTTACACATAATCGAGAGAAGAAGATAGTAGGCACGTCAACATCTAGGGGGGGGCAGCTGCCCTCCCCTGCCCTACCCTGGGTACGCCCATGCTATTATCTATCACTTAATCTCGTGCAAGCTTCATTTGTTCGAAAATTAAGTACCTAGTATTGAGAACGGTGTTTGTTTACTCCGATCACACCATCTCAACTAGTTGTATTTTTGAAATGCCGATTCTCAAACGTTATTTTTATTATAATTTATTACGGTTAGATATAAATAAAGATTTCACATCTTCGTCAGGACAGTGTATTTAATCTTGATGATGTTATGTATTGTTGTCTTCAATGGTATCGCCTACCTACTGAACCCAGTGTAAGAAATAAACATATTTAACTACTGAATATTTATAGGCACTGTGACAGAACTTGAACACTTACATTTATTTCCTTACGTGTAAATTGTGATTTTTTGCAGATATTTACCTATGTATATTTTTTTGCTCAATTTTATGATGATACACCGCTTAATCGTAAGTTTGCTATATATGTTCCACAACTAGTAAAAATGTCTTAGTAAGGGCCCCCGCAGACTGCAGACTTTTTATCGGCCGATAGTTTAGTCGGGTTGGGCTGAAAGTGCGCACACCGAGCCAACTAAACAGTTTGGTTGGTGAACAGGGCGCAGACTATCCAACAGCCGGCCGACTATTCTCGAACTAGTTTGTAACTGACTGTTGAAGCAGTCGCACAATGAGAATATTGTCCAGAAAAGTTATTGCTCTCATCATACTCCGGAGGAGGAAAATCAAGAAGAGATTCCGAGAGTATTGGGTGCATCCCATTCTCAGTGATAGATTAGTTAGTGGAAAATTTTACACTATGCATTTCAAATTACTTCATTACCCGAAAAAAAATTTCGCCTATTATCGAATGAGCATTACCAGCTTCAATGAACTTTTTATAAAGCGCAGGTCTTTTCTCGACTTCTTCAATCAACTTTTCGATGGAACTTTCTACAATCAACAATTGTGATTTGGGCGACGCCATATTCAAAATACACGCACATGACGCCAAATCACAGAGCGAACTGAACTATCGGCCGACTAAACAATCGTCATGTATGCGCAGGCGTGTATGCGCCAATACTGATTAAACAGTCGGCCGATAGTTGGCCGACAGATTAGTTTGAATGTAATCGGGTAGCCCATCAAACTTTTTTATCGGCCGATACTGAATCGCTGTAGTGTGCGCATATGCATTCCTCTCCATACTGATTAAGAAGCCGACCAAACTATCGGCCGATAAAAAGTCTGCAGTCTGCGGGGGCCCTTAAATGAACTTAGGTCCCATTGCGAGTTTGCTTTACAACTTACTACGTTTTGTCGTTGCGATTGGTGGAGATTTTGACACAGGCTAACCAAAACGCCAAACACGGTTACTGTGACGATCGAGTTGATGTGTATTAAACTCGCCCTTGTCTTCTGACGTTAGTATTTGAAAGTGACGGCTAGTTTACATTTCTAATTTAAGCATTATGCGTACAGGTTCAGAGATCGTGTTACTTAGCGCCTCCATGGAGGAGGAATTCAACGCCAACCGGTCTTTTCTCTACCTGCTGATCAGCGGACATATGAAGAGAAACATCTTCAAGAATTTATTTAGCGAATCAACAGCTAAAACTGCGAAGCAGGACGAGAAACCTCGTTTTCCAGTGTTTATTGGAACTTACCGCGGCAACGCCGCGATAGATTCCTTCAAACGTTCAACGACTTCAAATGCCGTTTCTTTTCCTACCTACCTATCCCTCTAGAAAACTAGATTAAGTTAAAATAAAGCTAAAATCTCTTTTGAATCTCACTTTTGATAGGTAATTAATGAGTTTGTAGTCTTTATTCAAATTTACTTAAAAAATATAACTTTAAGTTTTAATAATAAAATTTCGCCTGCTTTATTTAGTGATACCGAAATCTCCGCAGTCTCTTCCTACGCAGAGAAAACAGTTGAATACCTAAATGACTAATATCATGTAATCTAATAAAAGCTCGTATCTAGTATAAACAAAACAGTGAAAGATCGAAGTAATGAAACATAATAGAAATGTAATCCAACATTGATGTGAAGTATAAAATTGCCTAATCATCATCAGCCCATTGCAGTCCACTATTGGACGTACAAAGGTCTCTCCCAAGGAACACTACAGAGCCCGGCCTGTTTTGCATCCAGTCGCTGCCAGCCCTCCTACGCAAGTCGTCCCGCACTCTGGCCAGCTGGCGGGACGTCTACGTTTGCCAAGACGCGGTCTCCACTCTAAAACACGCTTATTCCTACGGACGACGGTCATCGTTTCTGCGACAAAAGCCCATTGCCGTTTCAAACTATTAACGTTCAGAGCTATGTCGGTCACTTTAGTTCTTTGACGAATTTCTCCTTCAGACAGACTCCGAACACAGCTCTCTGCAAAAAACGTTGAGCAACTTTAAGCTTATATATTAACCCTACAGTCAGTGTCCTCGTCTCGGCACCGCACTAGTTGAAAACTTTCGTCTTCAACCAGTGTCTCCTCCCTGCCAAATGTACATCTTTAATCATAAGGCTGTCAGGTCCATAATCTTTGGACCACTCCAGTATAAATATGCACCAACGAATATGTTGCCCCATCGTGTCATATATTTCTGGCAGATGAATGATGGGATACGATTGTATCCTTCACGGACGGCGCTCTTAAAAATTGTAAATTGGTCCAAAGTTTTTCAATGGCTCTCTTACGTCTCAGGAGCAGATTAAGAAAGTAAAGAAATATTGAATAAAAATAAAAACCCAGCGTATTTGAGTGTGGGCTTTTTCATATAGGTGATGGAAATGCTCATGCTTTGAATATGCATGAATCTAAAAGTAGTTGTCACCATACTCATTGCGAATGCAGACAATATAGCATGGTGACCCACACTATGGGGGTCTTTTGACCTCGCACACTTATCAACGAAGCACGACAGCACGAATGCTGTCATTTCAGTTTCGCTTCTGTGGAAAGATATTACCGCCTTGGTCGAGTTGTTCGTGTTTAAATCAGCGTGGCTCTATTGCCTATTTTACTATACTACCTTAGATATGATACATACCTTTAATGTGTAATTAATATATAATATGTATTAAAACTCAGGTGTGCCAAGTTATCTGTCAGAGTGCGTCCAACCAAGAATCGCGTCACTGGTCAAGTTATTAGTACATTCGTAATTATGTTTTTTTCTGTGGTTTTTAAGTATTTTGTAAATTATATAATCCGGAGCATATTACGGTTAATTTTCTATAGGATTATTTTAGCTGTGTTTGATTTCATTTACAGTACCTACCTATATTTTTAAAATGTTTATTTATTAATTCTAACTCTTCTCTACTCTTGGCACTTCTGTTTGGTAATAACCGGATTACTCGTCAAGTTTTTTTGACATACGTTAATATCAAGTCAAGTATCGTAATTCAGATTTATTTGAAACTCATTTCTCTGATCTTCTTTCTCATCTACTATCTGATATAAGATGGATCTTACAAATGTCATGTAAGGTATTTTCGTAGTTGAACATCCAACGTTGACTGTGCTGTGATTATATCGTATTGTGACTTAAAGTTAAATTGCTATAATATACTTATTGTGGGTAGTTGAAAGGTCAACACAGAACTTAAAAGCTCTTATTGATTATTTTAAATAAAATACAATTTAACATATTGTAAGTGAATTAAATGAATATAATAGGTACAGAACAGTGAATACCTGCTGGTCTAGTGTTATCCATCCATAATTTAACTTAAATCTCAAAATAAAAAGTAATCACAGAGTCACCATAGGATGGGTCGTCTGTCCTCGGGTGACAGACCAAGACCTATTCTTGTGGAATTTGGGACGGTAGCTTTGCGGGATGGGGTCTGGTCATCTAAGACCAAGCTAAAAGGCTCTGGTGTGACCCTCTCAGAGTTCCTGACGCGGTCGCGACACTCGGCCTTTATGGCAGCACGACAGGCATTCGGCATCACTAAATGCTGGACTAGAGAGGGTTATTTATTTGTTTTGGGCCCAGATGGTTCCCGCCACCGTATTACAAGTGTAGCAGATCTCGACCAAATAAAGCCAGTGGTTGCTGAAACCCCCTACTACCAGAAATCCAGCTTCGAAGTCTAGAAGAGCACCTGTTTCCAAAAAATAAATGGCTGTATAATCTTGTTTACATGCAGTGTTTCATGGTGGCGTTGCATCGTCTGGGAGAATCTCACGTGAACAATAGTTCCAATTTATTCTTTGTTTTTTACTTTTTTAATATCCTTGTAATAATAATAACAATATTGTACTACCCCATAAAAATAACATTTTGTTTTTCTGTTTAAATAATCAAAATTACAAATGACAAATGACAAATTGGTCATCTGTCAGAATCGCGTTCCAGACCATTAATTTATTTCACACTTTGGAACATAGTCTTTTTACGCGAAAGGTTCGTCCGGATGATTGTGACGTTCTACTTTGTATTAATATCATTATTTTCTGTTGTTTTTGTTTTTTTTTGTTTTGTTTCTTGTGTTTTGTAGATTTCTATGTTATACATGTCAAACACAGGACTGGCGGTTGGATTAAATTTTGTAATTTACTACTGCTATTTTATAGGTCTAGTTTATTTTTAATTTTGTTTATTTATTATTTATTTTCTTTTTTATTTTTATTTTTTATTTTTATTTATCAATCTAAATATACATATATATACACTTTTATTTATTTATAGTTGTTATTCTATTTATATCATAATGTCCGACCTGAATATTAGCGACGATGAAAGTTTTTACTCCGCAAACAGTTCTGTTAGCATACCCTCGCTTCAAGAGAATCTTCAGTACCAATTTTCTGACGCTCCACGGAATTTTAATGTAGTCCATATTAATGCCCAAAGTATTCCTGCTCATTTCCCTGATATGCTGGCTACCTTTAATTCCAATAACATACACGCCATTTTAGTTTCAGAGACATGGCTTAAACCATGCTTGCCATCTAGATCGTATGCTCTTCCAGATTTCAATTTAGTAAGAAATGATCGTGCGACTGGTGGTGGGGGCGGTGTTGGTGTATATCTACGACAAAATATTCCTTTCACAACTGTAAGTATGTCCTCACAGCCTCCACCACCGGACGCAGGAGAGCATCTCTTTTTAGAACTAGACCTCAATCACGAAAAAGTTTTACTGGGATTATACTATTCACCATCATTACGCATCAATTACTTTACTTCCTTTGAAAATTTACTTGAAAAATTATCTCCCTCTTATGGCCACACTATAATAATGGGCGACTTCAACACTTGCCTATTAAAAAATGACTATCGCTCTTCTTCACTGCGCACATTAGTAAACTCTAATAACCTATCACTTTTAACACTTGATGCTACTCATCACTTTCCTAACTGCACTCCATCTCTTCTTGACCTTATTCTTGTCTCTTCTACTAGTCATGTTATCAGCCATGGTCAGTATCCAGCTGATGCATTTTCTTATCATGACTTGATATTTCTGTCGTATGCTATCCGTCCTCCCAAGGCAAAGCCGAGAATTCTTGTGCAACGTAATTTCGGTAGAATGAATCTTCCTGATCTGAAAGAGGAAGCACATAACATCGACTGGACTGATTTGTTAGATTCGCAGTGTGTAAATGAAAAAGTAGAAATGTTTACCGAAAATTTAATACAATTGTATAATGTTCACGCACCCTTGCGATCCATTAAAATTAAACATTTACCGGCTCCATGGCTTACTGAGGAAATACGTCAGGCTATGTCCAAGAAATGTTTCGCAAAAAGCAAATACAAGCGTCGATCAACGGATGCTAACTTGGAAAAATATGTGTGCCTGAGAAATATCTGCAATAAGATGTGTAGAAATGCACAACGCCAACATATCCACTCTTCCGTAGAAAACGGTGATCCAGCAAAAGTGTGGAAATTTCTACGAACGTTGGGAGTCGGGAGGTCTCGTCAAGACTCTATTTCTAAAAATTTAAATATTGATTCTCTTAATAAACATTTTTCTACCTCGTCTGGCATTGAAGTCAATATTAAAGCTAATACTATCCAATATATTTCTTCTATTTCAACTCCCAACCATTCACCTTTCGTCTTTGATCAATTGCTTGCTTGTGATGTTAGGAAGACCATTCTGGCAATTTCATCGAATGCTGTAGGAAGTGATTGTATCAGCCGCAACATGATTTTACCTATCCTTGACGAAGTGCTTCCCATCTTGTGCAATATCCTAAATCATTCCGTGTCAAGTGGTGTTTTTCCATCTGCATGGAAAGATGCTCAAATTATCCCTCTACCTAAGAAAGTTAAACCCTCCTCATTCTCTGACTATCGACCCATATCCATTTTACCTTTCCTGTCTAAAGTGCTTGAACGCCTGATCCACACCCAACTGAGTTATTTCCTTTCCAAAAATTCTTTACTGAACCCCTTCCAATCCGGTTTCCATCCTAGTCACAGCACGACTTCTGCGCTGGTACACATCACTGACAGCATCAGGCTGGGCATGGATAGTGGAATGATGACAGTACTCACCTTACTAGATTTTAGCAACGCCTTTAATACCGTTGATTTTGACATCCTGCTTGCTATATTACGGTCTCTTAACATATCTCCAAGGACAATTGATTGGTTTCATAGTTACCTGTCTGGTCGCCGGCAACGTATTTGCATTGAAGACTCGATGTCGTCCTGGTGCAATATTACTGTTGGTGTACCACAGGGTGGCGTTCTATCTCCGTTACTCTTCGCTGTTTTTATAAACTCAATCTCAAACCAATTAAGTTCGTCCTACCATCTTTATGCAGATGATTTACAAATATATACACACGCTCCGATTAACTTGTTACCGCAAGCATTCAACACAATCAATGCTGACCTATTGCGTATTGGAGAATGGAGTCAAAACTATGGACTTAAAGTTAATCCTGCGAAGACGCAGGTATGTGTCATTGGCAGTCCCGGGATGATCTCAAGAATTAACTGGACACAACTGCCCCAAATTCATTTTAATGGAACCGCCCTTGAGATCAGTACTACAGTTAAAAATCTGGGGATCTACATAGATAATACGCTATCTTGGACTACACATTTACAGGAAATCAGTCGGAAGATATTTGCTTCTGCCGGGTCTTTGCGAAGACTGCGTAACTTTCTACCGATTGCAACTAGGGCTGCACTTGCACAAGCACTTCTCCTCCCAATTCTCGACTATGCCGATGTCAGCTATCTGAATATCACCGAAGCACAACTTGATAGGCTTGAGCGACTACAAAATCTTTGTATACGATTTATATTTGGACTACGAAAATATGATCACGTCTCTGAATTCCGTCAAATGCTCAAGTGGCTTCCGATTCGCTCTCGCAGGAATACTGTTGTCCTTTACAATATCTTGTTTAATCCTAAAGCCCCCGTTTACCTCAAAGAACGATTCAAGTTCCTTAATGACACACATGAAAAATGTCGGAGGTCGTCTGAGGATTTGAGACTGGAGATGCCTCTGCACTCCACAAAATACTATGGCCAGTCCTTTACTGTTGAAGCTGTACGCTTGTGGAATGCATTGCCTATAAATATCAGGAAAGCGACAACTGCAAATAGTTTTGTTTTAAGAGAATGGTTCAAGAATTTTATAGGTCTTAACTGATTCAGCCATGAATGAGGGTATGGATATGAAGTTTTACTTTTTCATATGTGATATAAGTAATTAAGGTGATTAGTGTGTTTATATATGTGTTTGTGTATATATGTATGTGTGTGTATGTGTATATATATGTGTGTGTATATATTATGTATATATGTATGTATGTATGTATATATGTATGTGTGTGTGTGTAAGTGGAGATAGATGTGTATTATATGTGTATACCCGATAATATTCATGACTTAAATATTTATTTTGTTTTCTTTATTTTTGTTTTTTAATTAATTGCACCGTCAACTGCTACTGTCTCTCCGATACTTTTAATCCATCCTAAGGTTGCCTGGAAGAGATTACTTTTGGCAATAAGGCCGCCCTTTGTACATTACAATAAATATTATTCATCTCTGTACTATCTTATAAATTTGTTAAACGGTGTACAAATAAAGAGTTTTCTATTCTATTCTATTCTATTCTATTCTATTATTCTACTATTCTTAGTAATATTTTGCTACGAGCAGCGTTTTATGACTACTACTTTTATTGGGAAAGAAGCTGCTCATGGATGTCCTTCACCCATTGGGGCGGAGTGAACGGGCCTGTCGGACTCTTCCCAACTAAATTCCCCTTCTAAATTTCCCTTCGATGTTCCTCTGCTTGCCAATGACTGGGGGGAGCAAGAATCACAATTGCATTCTTCGGTCACTTTATGACTACTGATAATAAAATGAAATAAATACATACAAACGAGATAAACAAGCATTTTATTTAAAAAAAAGTTTTAGCACCCCTCACTGACATGACATGACTAGATTGACATTTCACACTTAGTTTTATTGCTTGATTTGAAGGAAAACTAGGTTTAAATCAGCAAAACAAAAGCCTATTAGAACTAGGGATATAAAAAAAAGCTATGAAAAAGTAGAATTATACAAAAAACAAATGAAAAACCTAATGAAAATTAATTTCCTATTGATAAAGACTAAACAGTAACAAACCCCTCTTAGGTTGCTTTTAATTTACCTCTTATAAGAGCTACCTCTATAAAAGCTACAGCTATAGCTGTAGGCTGTAGCTACTGTCAGTAGTGGTCTCACTAGGGGACACCTCGGTAGACGCCGATGAATAGCGGGACCCTGTCGGCACCAAGGAGCAAATACAGGTAAGGTCGATCAGCTATGTATTCCGGGAAACGTGGTTTGCATCGCTTCGTAATCTTCATTACTAAACAATACATCAACTTAATATAGGTAAGTGTATCAAAAATAATAAAATCCAAGTTATTGCAAGTCAACTTCTTGACGGTTAGTCCTACTCAATTATATTTATTTATATGGTTACAAAAAATAGGTATTTTTAGAAGAATAAATAAATAAATAAATAAATAAATATGCCGGACATCTAACACACAACGCCATCTAGTCCCAAGCTAAGCAGAGCTTGTGTTATGGGTACTAGACAACTGATATAAATACATATATACTTTTTTTTTGTAAATACATACATATTATACATAGAAAACACCCAAACTCCGAAACAAATATTTGTAGATCATACAAACATTTGTCCGACCCAGGATTCGAACCCAAGACCTCAAGAACAGCAGTCGCATACGCTACCACTGCGCCACAGAGGCAGTCAAGAATTTATCTATACAAATAAATAAAATTGGAGTGTCTGTTTGTAATATTAAAATAACCGCTTTCAACTACATGCATATGAATGTATATACGGTACATATACCAAAATATATATTTTTAAATTTTTTGTCTGTCTGTCTGTCTGTCTATTTGTTCCGGCTAATCTCAGGAACCACTGGTCCGATTTGAAAAATTCTTTCGGTGTTGGATAGTCCATTTATCGAGGAAGGCTATAGGCTATAAGTATATCATCACGCTACTACTAACAGAAGCGGAGCACCAATGAAGAATGTTTCGAAAACGGGGGAAAATTTTCAAGCCACGGGCAATATAAGACGCAAACGAGGTTGCGTGGGTCAGCTAGTAGTTAATAAAACTTGCAAAGGTCTTCAATTGTTTTGTGGTAGGTTTAAAATAATTTTTAAAAATAACTTTGTTGTTTTATAATTTGTATCAACACATTGTCTATGAAAATTTAATTTCACTGTCCAGAATTTGAACAATACCTTATAAGTTATTTTTTTTTTTTTTAATATTATAAACTTACAAAGTAACACATAAAGGTGTGGTTACATTAGTGTCGTGAAAAGACCACGTATACTAAGAACTGAGCCTCGAACCAGCTCTTGTAGAATTCTTATTTTGGTAGGTACTCAAATTGGAGTCGTGATTGACCACTCAGTCAAAATGTGTATCTTCTATGTTGATTGGTGATCAGATTTTTTCAATTTTTTTTAGCACAATATTGGAATACATTATAGGATATTCCATAACGTATAAGACACTTACCAGTAGCTGCGGCTGCTTCAGCACCCTCTTCGTTGACTTCAATATATGCTTTTTGTACTGCGCCGGACACATAAAACCCTTCATCGATATTTAATAATTTAGTTATACCCGAATCTCTAGAATTGAAAATTGCAGAAATGCCAAGCTGAAAATACGTAATAATATTTTTAATATTTTTTGAAGACATCCCAACCATAATGTGATACTACGTACCTTCGGCAACAGTTTTTTCAAGTCTATGGTTGTTTCAATCTTAAATTTAGGGATGGTGACTCGTACAGTAGTTTTGTGCATGTTTTCAATATCAGGGAACAGATCGTAACCAGCGGCCAACTTAACCATGATGTCATTCAATCCTTCGATTTCTTGTGGTAACACTATGAGCATGCTTGCCTCCTCACCAATATATGGTATATCCAAGAGCTGGGGAAATATGTAACATTAAATGAATGTTTTTTGAGAATACTCATAATTTACACACATGAGATCATAACTATAATTTATTATGTTATTTTAATTTAACAGAAATAATAACACCTATTGACGGAAAAATAGAAGGAAAGAGAGAAAGAGGAACATCGAAACATACTTATATCGACCAAATTAGGGAAAAAGTGGCTGTTGGGACGTTTAAGAAGGTCAAGGACGTTTCCTTAATAAGAAGAGCTAAGCTAAGCTGCATAGACAAGAGCCTCTTAAGTAAATGGTGATGATTGTATAATTATAGGAAAACTTATAGCAAAATTATTACAAGATACAAACTTAGTGTGACAAAAGAAGTCCACTAAGAAGTTTTAACATATAACAGAACTTCAGTATACTTTTATTATTATTATATCATTTAAATAAGTGACGTGAACGATCGTGACAAGATTTAATAAAAAATATTATTGGTATCGAATGTACGCACCAGTAGAGTTATATTTCAATAAGTAAGTATGTAATTCAAAAACTAAATACGTACGAGTATTTAGATAATGTTTGAGAATAATGACTAGATTTATTTCAAAAGATTTTGACTTAAAATTTAAGAAATTATAATTAGTGGTAGTAGCACTTAATCTAAAAGTTGTTATTCGATATTATATTTATTTTATTATTTAAAATTACCTGGGCTTGGAGCTCTTTACTGTAGCCGTAAGGGTAATTAAGTTGTTTGTACATCATAGGAACGTCAACAGTTTTGGTAGCATTCACGTAGAACGTATGATTCTTGGTGTTTTCCGGCTTAAATGGATCTTTCCAAGTCCCCTAACGGTCAAAATTACATATTTTAAACTGAAATCATTACATAGTACCAAACATAGTGTAATACGGTAGCCCTTTTTATTTACGTGTAAAAGGCCATGGTATCACTCCGGCTCGTCCATGCCAAAGCGTGGCTCTCCCACTTCAGACAGTTTTCATCCAAGTAAAGGCGTTTAACAAGGTTGCATAGTATCGCCTGCTCTTTAACATTTATACTGGGCTGATGGTATTGCGATTGGATACAAGGTTACCAACTTGCGGTACGCTGACGATACCACCTTGTTTGCGAGTAGTGCTGGCCTAATGGAGGAATCACTTCACAAAATGGAACGATGAACGGTGAAGTCCACAATCAGAAGCCGCGTGTCTGACTGCAGCCAATAGAATTGTACCTACTACAGAATTTGATATGTATGTCACAAAAACATGTACAAAATAATCTTTAAAACTTATCATAGAATGAGAAATCTGAAATGGTTGCACCTACCTTAAAGTAAATGGCATTAATAAGTAAAATGCGCGTCGAGCTGTTTACGTCACCAGCTGTTAGCAAATCTTTAATTTTATTGTTAGTTTTATTTTCGACCTGAAAAATTAACCTTTTTTAAAATCGATAAAACAAAAATGAAACTTTAATATTCTTTTTTGGATATTTGCTACCTACCCATTCATTTACATTACTGACGACTGATGCGGATTCACTAAAATTTACTTTTTCCATTTCAGCATCAAATATTTCAACAGCATCTTCTTTTACTTGTGTACTCATGTCATATTTGCCATCTTGAATGTACACCTTATTAGCGATATTTAATGTTACACCCTTTAAACTCTTCACTTTAGACGTTAATGTAGAAAACAATGAACGAATCTGAAATAGTTTGAGATACTAAATTTAATCTTGTTATTGAGGTGTAGGTACCTACACAAATTTTTCTAATTTTGCATCAACGCTCGGCAATATACTTTTATAGGTTACTTGGATTTTATTTCAGAGTAGGTTCTGTTGATAGATTTAAAAAAAGAATTTTGAAGTAGACAATTTATTTATGCTTGTTTTCCTCAAGATAAGTCTATCTTATAAAGTAAATTCTCGAAAAGATACTCACCGAATCATCATCAGGGCATCCGAGTGACGTGAGAAGCTCTGAGTGGGCTGGGTCAGTGGTGCCTAATGCTAATAGAGCTAATAAAAATTCAGCTGACAGAGGTGAAGATATGACATTCTTATCTTTCTTCAATTCCTAGAATGATAAAATTAAATTGTATTATAACTGTTTGTTTCGTCTAAACTCTGGAATGGCTGGATCGACTTTGATATGACTTTGACTAGCAGATCACTGACGATAAAAAGAGTCATGAATGAGCCGGATCGACAGGAGTGATACCACGGCCTCACAGAATACCAATGAGAAATAGCGCTTGCGCTGTGTTTCACCGAGTGAGTCAGGACACCGGAGGCACATACCCCAACCCCTCCTTCCATCCCCCTCCCAATCCCCCAAAGGTCGGCAACGCACATGTGACGCCTCTGGTGTTGGTGTTCAAGTGCGGCGGTAATCGCTCACCATCAGGCGATACGTCTGCTCGTTTGCCACCTATCCCATAAAAAAACGTCTCTGTGGCTACTGTTTTTAGACTAGTTTCGCCCCGCAGCGTTATCCGCGATTATTGTTGTACGGCGATCATGGGTAATGCCGCAGGGTGAAGTTAATTAATAAAAAATAATAATGTATTCAGTTGTTGATTTTAAGGTCAGGTCAGATAACAAATTTAACACAATTTCCTATCTAGTGAATAAGTTCTTTTATTTTCGGCTTTATAGAATTTTATATCGGGTCTAAGAGACAAGCCCCTCTGTAGGTAGGTACTTTTTTTTTTATTGAATAGGGGGCAAACGAGCAGACGCATCACGCACTTATTCAATTTACAAAATCTAAACTTATCCAATGTGGTCTTCTTGTATAAAATTGTATTAGGTATACCTATATATATATATTACCATAAATACAATACCTATATCAGAGTCAAATTAAATTTAGCAGGAAGAAAATACTTACATTACAGAATTTTACGGAAAAGCTGGTAATTGCAGAAGAAATAGCCTTGGAATCCATTCTCTACGATGTATCTTCAGGATCTTAGAATATAATAAGTAAATAATAATTGCACTATTTTGCTGAAGCTGTACTGGGCGCGCTATAGGAATACTCAAAAGATTATGACATCATTTTTGATTCTCCCACGCGACAATATGACGTCGGCCAGCTGCAAGCCAGATCGCGAACTAATAAAAACATCGCGCTGGGTTACCAGAATCTTAGCACCATGCTCCCATTTTTAATTTACCGATTCATACTCACTCAATACGACCTCAATTAATATGTAAAAAACAATAACGCCTTGCTAGTTTAATATGTATGTAAAACCTGTGATTTTAAAATATTCCATTGTGTTTTTATTACAAGAAGAAATCCAATTCAAGTAGATATTGCATTTGTCAACTTTTAAAAATTTATCATGAAATAAATATGTTTGGATTGACCATACATTATGCTTGTAAATTGTACCTACAGACTTGGCCAGGAAGCGTACATTAGCAACATTGATAACGCGATAGTGGGGAGAGGATAAAAAAACAACAAACAAGGTCATTCAAAATTAGATGCAAGAGAATTTGAGCTCACTCTTTATAAATATTATTTAGCATAGGTACTTTACAAAATGAGGAGGTAGGATAGTGCAACAAAACTGATATAAGTACACATACGACTGTGTATAACTAATGAACTGGCCTCACCCGTTTGCAACCAATAATAGTGCCTTAGCACCCTCTAGACATTAGCAAACTTAGAACAATAATTTGTGGATCATGCAAAGTGTAGTATCATGTGGGAATCGAATCCACAACACTCATTCTTGAACATAGCCAAATACAAACGATTTCTTGATTCGTAATAAACCGTTGTTGGTATTTAGTTGCGTCATAAGTTGACCAGAGTTGGTTTTATAAGGACATAAGGTAGTGTACAGAACTATCTTAATCATGAACCTTGCGTGTTTTATCACTTGAGATTGAACTTACTATTGTTTAAGAACCCGTGACAAACTGCAACGACTCACTTAACATGTGATATCGTTAGTATTGGTTGTTTATCTTCACGCTTCTAATCCACAAATTTGCCTAATCATAGAATAAGTTATGCTACACATTTAAGGCTCCTCTTTCTTCTACTCTTTTGTTAATCTTCGCATATTATGAAGTCATTGTCACATTAACAAACCTAAGGGTACCAACCGGTCTGGCCAACCATATGCAAGGTATAATAGGCAAAAATCTCCTTTTTCAGAAGAGTCCAGGACTGGACAGAGCAGAGGCCTGTTGAATGTGGTTGGTAAGATGAGTAAAAAGTAGGTAGGTATTGTAACGCGCATGGGCGTAGCTACGGGGGGGGGGGGGGGATTTGGGGATTCTTAAAAATATTTCTACACCATCGATATTGTATACACCTCTAATTTTTTTTCATAATAATATTACGGTTTAAGGATCATTTTATTATCTTGAATCCCCCCGGAATACTAAGAACTGGCTACGCTCGTGGTAACACGTTTCATGATTATTGTGGATGTGAGGTATATAAGGTTAGCAAGGATGGTAAGAACAATATTCGACATTTACAGAAGGAAAATATTTCTTTAATTACCATTACACACTACACTCCGAAATTGTTAAACTAAAATATTCCTTATACCGAAATAAATCTATGCCTGGCTGACATACATGACCTTATCAAATTAACACAACCTACATTAATTACTTCTCCTAAATCAGTGTGAAGTATTTACCACGTTCACTTTTATGGGAAACGAATGGGTTTACCGTCGACACGCCTTGTAGTCGATTAGATTCTCTCGGTACGTGTAGTGGTCGCCGGTTTATACCATTCATATCGATAAAACTGTGTTGTAATGTGTTCTATTGTGATACTGATGAACTGAACCGTATCTTAAATAATATGTGCATTAACATGATTATTTAAAAAACATGTACACTTAGGTGCATTTTCACATTCAAGCGGTGTAAAAAATAGCATGAGATAACGACAGTGATTTGAATACTAACTATGAATAAAGACTATTTTACATTCGTTATTGTATTCATTGATATTGTAAAGCTATATCCAGTAGAAAGTTACGATATTCCTATTTATATCATAAAAAACAAGTTCGCACATGAACATCCAACTGCGGCATACTCGCACTTAAATTTTAATCTTTTAAATAAAGCATTGTGTTTATCAAACAATAAAGTCATCGAATGTATACTGAATAATGAACAAAACCCAAAACATTCTCGCCAACAACTTAGTTCAGATAACAACAAAGCAGCTGTTCTCAACATAAACAGAATCAATTCTGCTGCGAGTAACGTGCAACCGTTATTGCAACCAATTCTTGTAACGAAACGTTCCGGCACAATGAGTATTAATCCGACGCTGCAAACAAATAACATGATATACCCAATACAAGGACCTAGTTACTCAAACCTAAACTTTGGTCATGGATCATATAATATATTACCTATCAAGAATCCATTTAATTTACACAAAATTCACACACAAGCTTCAAGTGCTGTTACTTCAATGTTTAACAGTGTGAACAGTTTATCCCATAACGTGATGTTGAAACCGACCTCAGCCGTGCATAATATTATAGGAACAGGGCCGAGACATCCGTATCAAAATAAACCATCATATGAAAAATTTACACGAAGCCTCGATCAGTTTGAAAGAAAATTTTATATGGTGAGTAATACTTAATTAATTAGTAGAAGGTCCAGTAATGCCCCATTCAATTCTCAATTATTTATCATTTTCAACTTGTTATACCCTACAACATCGGAACTAATGTTTGGAAATCTGTTTCCAAAACAGAATAAGTTCTATTTTTTTGAAACCTGGTTTCCAACAAATAAAAATGATTCTGTTTTGGAAACAGATTTTGAACAAAGAACATTGGATCTTGTTTGAAAACTCTTCCAACGTTCAAATTCTTGATTAAAAATAATTGCTAGGCGAGGAAAATGATAAAATAATGCTCTGTATAATGAAATTGTGATGATAAAAGTACAGTAAAATATAGAAAGTAAGTAAGCAGGGGCTTCTACACCTGTAGTGCAGTGTGTGCACACGGGCGCAGCGGTGTTAGGGGTACCGTGGCGCCGGCCGTGGCACTTTCATTGAACCCGTGTATGAAGCCTGGTTTTATACCTCAACCCAACGTAAAAAGATAACCATACAGTCTACCGCTCCGATGCGACCTAATTATGCAATGGTATATTTTAGTAAATATGAAGTACTCGTAGATTGGCCTTTTTATTCAAATCGTCATCCAGCAAAATGCCTAAATGTGGTGATGCCCTTACCACATTAAGGGACGCGTGCAACAATGGATCAGACTCAGTTTGCGACAAAGCCACAGTCTAGCTGTATCTGCTTCTGCATTTTGTATTCAATGCACCCTCACACGCCCGCAGCACGCTGCTTCGTCCCACTCGGGTTGAGGATAATTCAAGCTGTTATAGCACCTCACCAGCACCATCATGGGATTCTCATCTCATGAGAATCCCACGATGGTGAGGTAACAAGGTAGTAGTAGCTTAACGAGTTTTTTTTAAGTCTAATACTTAAAAAATCTCGGTCAGCTTATCGGTCACTGCCAAAATGACTGCTCTACCTGATGTAAAGCATGAGAATTGCGGCCGCTCTTGCATGGTAGCCCAGACTATGGACACCCGCAACACCAGATGCCGGCTCTTGGGGGATGTGGAGAGTGGCTTATTTTTACCTGTGGAAACCCCCTCGGGTGTTTCGGAATCGAATCGACTAAAACCACACGGTGTGCCACTCTGCGCCTGAGAAGGGAGGTCCGGGAACTGCTGTTATTAACATGACCGGACCCCTCCCAGCGCCTGCCCGCATTGAAGCGGGCACCGTCTGCTGGTGAAAAACTGTCAATTTAGGCGACGTACGGCACACGCGTACGTCGCAAGCAAGAACTTAATAAGTAGAAATAAATAGTTACCTGTATTATTGATCATAATATGATAATAATAATAATATATATATTTATTTTTATTATTGATTTATACCAATATTATAAAAAGGGGATTTTTGTGAGCATGTAAATCCTTTTACGACTAGAAAGCCACATTATTTATAAGTATCGTCACGCGGGATAAGCTTCGGGCAATAGCTATTACTACATACTTGTCGTGTGACAAGCATTCACCAATATTTTTTTAGGTTTGGCCCTAGTAAAATGACTACTGTACCTGATGGAAAGCATAAGCATAATCAAAGAGTGGTGGTCACCATACTCACTGCGAACGCAACAATGCAGCATGGTGACCCACACAGTGCCGGCCTAGTGATGCTTTTGCATCATTGGCCCTTCGGTCTCGCACTCACCAACAAAACACGCCTCATTAACATTGTCATTTTACGTTGATTTTCTGTGTAAGAGTAGTACCTCCCCGGTCGAGCCGGCCCGTTCATGCTGAAATCTCTATGGCTCTACTACCTTAACACAAATAGTATTTTAAAACTATTTTTTAAACAAAGATATAGAAGTTTACATATATAAAATAATGGGAGTGATATTCATTCAGATTTGGTTTATTTATATCTTGTTTCCTACTTCAAATCGATTCCTAGCGATTTTCGTATACAAGATTATATTATCTCATTATATCTCTTAAATATGTATAGTTGTATGTCCTCTGTTTACGATTTTTTTTTTTCTAGGTGGTCATTGTTTGAACTTGGTTCGAAATGCTCCCGTGTGTCTAGATCGCAATTTATTATCAGCGTATCATTGGGTACCGTGAAAATTCTATTTTATAACAGACTGGTGCAAATCAATTTAATTCAATCCACATGCTTATTAATTTCATAAATAATGACATATGTCATATAATGCTTACCTAATGATGGTTTTCTGAACCCGTTTCTTCTGAAAAATAATTTGAGATCGTTTTTTGTTTTTTACGAAAGACGGTCCCCATTTCATGTCATCCACATTTTATATATTTTTTATCATTAATTTCATCACAACGACGACTTGAAGACTCGAAAACTTGATAATTGAAGACGATAATTACTTGACATTGGCAGAAATAGCTGATCTGAGTGATCCGGCTGGTTGCCATTTCATCAAAAAAGAAAGAAGAGAAATAATTTCTTTGAATTGTTTGTATGGACATTTTCTTGCCGCTAAATATTTTTATATTTGATTTTGTCGGTGGAATATGGAGAATCTATGTTACAAACTTTGAGGCGTCAAGTCACGCGTTGTGTTCTTTATCTTAAGTAGTCTTCTACTATAATATAAATTCATTCCTAAAACTATGTCTAGTCATGTTTACAAACTTTTCGGTGCATGTCGCGTTAAAGATTTTCTCGTTTAATAGGCATCCTATACATACCACTAGATATAAGCCTGAAGTTTGGATTGATTAAAAACTGTTTATTATAGTGAACCTGTCACAGAAGAACAGTAGGTGCTCTTAAGATTCATTATTGACGCCACATTACTGCCCCATTATTTTCTAAAAACGTTAAATACTAAAATATGTTTGAAGAGCAAGTTTAAAATGATGATAAATATGCAATAGGTATATTAAATAACTTGAGTATTTTTTTTATTTTCTACCAGTCCTGTAATATAATAATGTGATTCTGTATATTCGTGTGACCACGGTTTTTTTTTTTTTTTTTATTAAGACAACTCCCACATTGGGAAAAAACATCCTGTGTCGTGGGGGACTTTACAAACATACATCAAACGGACACAAAGAACATCCAGACTCGGGACAGCAATTCGTGGATCACACAAAGTGTTATACCGCGTGGGATTTGAACCCAAGACACCTGGCGCAGTAGCAAGCGGCATGGCGACCGCTGAAACCACTCGGCCAACCGTGCAGTCGAAATTAAGAGCATGGAGTGTCACCTTCCCTATTTATCACGTGGATGTTGTACGACCCGATCAAATGAGCAGGCTACCCAAGACAACAACACTGCACACTGCCAAGAGAAGGAATACTTAAAACAAATCCAATACATGTGGCCAATGCAGCACTGAACCAATATAGGCTATTGATGGTGGTTATACTAAATGTAAAGTCATTCTTTTTACAGGTAACATTTAACAAACTCACCTCAATAAGTCCTCAAAATCGCCGAGTGAATGGAATGAGTTTTGTACAGTCTGGTTTTTTCTTACAATTAACATTAATGGCACTCTCCTTAGAAGTGGATTCACAAACAAGAGCTGAAATAGATCGATCTATAGGATTCCGAGAATCCGACAAGGTATAGTATTCGATTACGCAAGTTTTTGACTAATTTGAGACACAATTTTGTGTAATATCTTGTCTACAATAACACATAAGAACTAGTAGGTACATTGATTTTTGTTTTTAATGGTAGAATATTATAAACATGGTACAGGTACAAAGGTGTCACATTTTATATCTTTTAGAGCTCATACATGTTTCACTAATATCTACTAGCATGCAATTTTTTATAAGGGCTACTGAAGAAACGCCTTTATGAACTATTATTGAGTAGCCATTCATGTAACAACATTTTAAAGTGGCCCGCTAGGCATGATCACCTAGCCTGGTCGGAGGATCCTCCTTTTGTGTCGTAGGAACATTACACCCGTTCCTCCACTCATGTATGTATTTAGAAATATATAAGTATGTTTATCAGCAGTTTAGTTACATGATTTGACTAATTTGAAATCAAACGTGTGAAGATATTTTTAATGTATGTTCTCTTGATAATAATCTTTAAAAAAATGCTGTTAATCAATCAATTGTTTGTTGTTAGGAAACCATAAGCCTCATACAAGAATTGATATCTGCTCTGCCAGAAAATTCGGACATATTAAAGTTCCGTCGAGCTTCCCGAATGGCTTTAATGCCTGATTGCGAAGTAACAGCTCAGTTTCGTACCGGTGCAGCTGCTGCGCTACAAATGGACATAGACACTTTCAATGGCACTGAGAAACCTGAACAAATGTGCGCAATTCTTAACCAGAAGGTAAATCTTAGGATAAGTGTACTTGTCTTCTTATTTTAACGAACTTTCATTCGTTTGTTATTTAAGCTCGCCTAGAAACTAGTATTTTAGGATTGTGACACTAAATAACTAAATAATAACCCTTTACTTCATACCATATTCATATGACTATACGTATTATATTAATACAGAGAATGGACTTTTATACTTTAAAGATAATAATTAAACAAATATGGCAAATCATTTTTGGATTACATGTTTTTTCGATCAGCCTATTTTTGTACTAAGTATGATTATAGATGTATTTTTGGAGTCCACCGCACCATTTTCTGTTAATCACATGTTAACTTGCCTAACGATTCGCACATTAATAATAAAATTAATATGAAATTACATAATTGTAAAGATAGAAACAGATTCTGGAGGTGCAATCCGCGACACATTTGATGAAGACGATTTGTCTGGGGGCGTCATCGCAATCTTGATGACGACATTGTACTTCCGTGCACGCTGGAGAGCGGCCCCCACTGTACTCAATGGCACTTGGCCCTTCCATGACGCTGACGACGCCCCCAAACGCTCTGTGCGTATGGTGAAAATCAATGATATTATGGGATATGCTGACATAAAAGAATGGAACGCTCAGGTTGGTAACTAATTATACTTTATTAATGACAAATACCAGATTAATTATTGGAAAAACTACACAGATACAGATGTATGAATATTCCAAAAACAAAATAAGAGAATGATGAATTTGTTATTCTATTTCAAAGTGTTTACTTACTTACTTATCGTAAGGTATGTAGACGCAAATTAAAATAAAATACACCACTACTGCCACGATAAACAGAGCGCAGTTAAGCAGATTTGCAAACTGAATCCAATCAATGTGAGCACTCACTTTCTCTTCGCCTACATTAGTATTATCCTCCGTCAAGTTTTTAGTATCGCCGAGCTCGCTCGGGTCGAATTCTGTAAACACCATATATTTGGCGGGACCGCTTTTAACTATTCTATTCAATGATATAATCCACCCTGGAGCTGTTGTGACCTGTCGTCTCAAATACATCAACAGTAAAGTTTCGAATATCCCGACAACCGTAACAATCATGGAATCTCGAAGAAACAAAAGTATTATAGGAGTATCCACGCTGTGTTTAGGAATTTGATAACCGACTTCGCTAAGAAAGGTAAAATGTCCGTATAAACTGAAGCAAATTAATACCAAACGTGTATTATCTCTGACATCTAATATCAAAGAAATCAATGTTAGCATTACGATAACTACTGAAGGTACAACAACCATTGCTGCCGGTCCTGCCGCTATTCTCTTCAGCGCAAATGTATATTTTAACATCGGATACGTATTATTAGGACAACAACTGTATTTCCCTGGCAAACGTTCGTATATGACGTCCAAGAGTTGCCAACCTGGTCCATCTTGAAAGTCGTCGCGAATGATCGGTTTTTGCTTGTAAAACGTATAATTGACCTGTTCACCTGTATTCATCCACGAGCCAAAGTACAGCGTACAATTTTGCATGTCATACGGCCATCTTCGTAGCGTTGTGCGGCAAATGCCTGAGTGTGCTATATGAGGCACACAAGTGACGACACCCTTGTAAGTTACCGAACATGTCGTGTAAATCTGGTCCGACGGGTACGTAGTAGGATCTGCGTTGTATAATGCCATTCTTGGTGTCCAAATTCGGTGGCTCTCCAGTTGCGCTTTTTCAATGTTACCGTAGTCAGAAGGGACCCACGTCAAAAACTCATCTTTCCACATCATTCCTATCCAGCTGTGGACGGTAAAGGTTTCCTCTAAAGAGTCAAAGCTGATGTATTTTAGAGCAAGACGAATAAACACATCTATTGAACTTTTGTGGTCCCTAACAGGTCTTGAATCGTAGTTATATGCACAAAGCAAATCGTTATTCAGCCTACTTTCATCGTGATCTTGTTCTTTGCGCTCGTCGGGACAATCACAGGATATAAGCGTCACTGTGAGTGCGAATAAAACGCACAAGGAATAAAATATGTCACACCGCGACATGGTTGAATCTACAATGGCAATTGTTGGTTTACAAAGCTGGCCTCACATTGTTGTAATTTGATTCCTTAAAACGCCCCCAAAGATAAAAGTTTTGATATTCACTATTGCCAGATTCACCAGCCGTATGTGCAATGTGCAAGTATTGTGAGTTTAGGGTTACGTGACCAAACAATTTGTTTACATATTGAAATTTAAGACTAAGTTATATTATTAACTATCTCTTACCCAAAGGTGTAGCCCGCTGCTTTTTAATTATCCAAAAATCTGATTGATGAAAGAAATTTTAATAACATCTGACTTATAATAACACGTAATTTTAAAAAGTAGGCCTTCAATGTTATAATGCGGCTATTTGTCGTTAACGGCCGCCAACTGAACAATTACCCTCAAGGCAACGAGTTTACAGGTCCCATACTACTCTAACAGGATTACGTGCTGACATGCTTTTCCAAAAAGCGAATCCACATTACGAACGAAAGCTAACAGAATGATATCCCTCAAATTATTTATTTCTGCACAGGCGTTAGAAATAACGTACGGGTTACCAGACCTCAGCCTGTTGATCATAGTGCCACGTGTACCATCATTAAGAAAGCTAGCTGATCACGTCACCAGCAACAGCATTAGTCAGATCACATCCAAGATGAAGAACACGCGTGTAGCAGCCACTTTGCCCCTGTACACGCTGCGCATGACTTTATTATTGCCTAATAAATTAGAGTCTGTAAGTTATTTGGTAATAAGCCAAAAACATTCAAAAGTTTTGAAAATCTTTAGTTTTTACAGTGTACCTAATGAATTGTTTTATAGTTTTAAACCATCTTCTAATGAAATTGGTTTAAGAAGGGTTTTAAGTGAAAGTCTACGAACATATGCAGAATCAATTTTTGATATTTGAAAATATAAAAATTGTCTTGACTTTAAAAGTTCAATTAATGTTTGTTTTTTTTTTAATAGATTTATTCACTTCAGCAGAAAATTAATAGACATAATAGCATCTCTTATCAAACCTCTAGAGTAAATTACCAGATTCACAAAATAGTAGATGGGCGTTGTCTGACAAATATTTACTGTATTTCTATTTACTACCTGACCCGACGAACTTCATACCGCCATTTTTTTCGCACCTAATTATTTTCAATATTTCCGAAAAGTTTGTCTTAATAATTTATGTCGGCTTTTACTTCCCAGGGGTAGTAAAGTTCGTAGACTACAGAAATTTACGCTTCCGGTTTATTTATATCTAATTTCCTTAGAAACCTGTTCCTCAAACACATAAAAAAATAATTCTCCAATTTGGTGTCGTCGTCGATCAGTCGATTAGAAACTATGCGCGTACTTACATAAATATCAGTAATTATTTTTTATTAAATAAATAAATATAAATTACGACACTTCCTAAGATTTGAAGCTAAATTAATTTTATTGTGTACAAGCTCTGAACTGCCAATTGAATTACTGAAATATGGAAAAAAAAATAACTTAATGTTTTTTGATTTGCAAATATTTGTTTCGGAGTTTGGGTGTTTTCTATGTATAATATGTATGTATTTACAAAAAAAAGTATATAAGTATTTATATCAGTTGTTTAGTACCCATAACACAAGCTCTGCTTAGCTTGGGGCTAGAAGGCGTTGTGTGTTAGATGTCCGGAATATTTATTTATTTATTTATTTTTTCAAACTAGATGGGCATTTCGCACTTGGTCGATGTCAGTAAATGGAAGAAAGGTGATCGATTAAGATTGTCTCACATGGTGCAACGACTCATGTTCTGGGCTGAGGCTGGACGAAATGCTTACAAAGACGACGGTAAGATGCCTACATTAAATTACTTGTTTCGCATTTATTTTACTCGTACGTTATCAAAAAGAAAAAGTATACGTTGAAGCTATACATGTATACTAATTTATGTTATTTTAAATCTATATTAATATATAAAGCTGAAGAATTTGTTTGTTCGTTTGAACGAGCTAATCGGAAGCGCTGGTCCGATTTGAAAAATTCTTTCAGTGTTGCATAGTCCATTTATCGAGGCTATATATCATCACGCTAATTTTAATAGGAGCGGAGCACCAATGAAGAATGTTTCAAAAACGGGGGGAAATATTCACGCTACGGGCAATAGAAGACGCAAATGAGGTTGCGTGGGTCAGCTAGTTAATACATATATAAATATAATGTTATTGTTCTTGTAACGCGTGTGAGACATGCGTATGTTTACTTTCAAATGTGTAATGGTTTATGTTTAATGGTTTCAAAGCTACATCGACATAGATCAAAGTATTTTTTTTTTGCGACCAGTGGTAATGAAGTTTACGCCTGTATCGTAATGGGTGTTACGGTGGAACATACAAACAAACATATACGTACAAAAATATGTCCCTTCCTTTTGGATCTGTAATAGTTGGGTAAAAAATCGTAACTTTAGTTAAAGGGAAACGTAACTACCTGCCTTATCACGATAAAACGCTATTAAACGCGTTAATCTTACGCCGAAAATGTCCTCAATAAATCTCGATACCTACATATGCTAATATTTTATCTTTATTTATTGATATAGGTTACCTGAATTGAATATGTGGTTTTAAATATTAGATGTATATCTTATCTATTCTGTTTAAACGTAATCGGAGTTCTCACAGTTGTACGAAATATTTGTCAAGTATTTCATCAATAAATGGACTATAATAACCTTGAAACAGACGCATTTAAATGCAGCACAAACAAATGTACTCTTCAAAATGTTAGGACAATTCTACTGCAATTTCGTTGCATAACATTTCATGAATAAAACACAGAGGCAAGATGGCGCCTCATCAAAAAAAACTCCAACGATTAAGAGAATATTCTTGTACCTACTTAGTAATTTATGTATTTTGTTTCGTCCACGTCTTTTAGCATCGAGATGACTTTATCCCCATATATTTGCTAGTTTTTAACTTACGTTTACGTTTGTTGTACTATGTTTATTTAACTACGAAAATACCTTACAAGATATTTGTGAGAGCGAGACTAGATTTGAAATTTGAAAGAATTTTATTACAAGAATGAATGATGAAATAATCTTTGTATTACTTAAATATTATGAACTTTGCATTGTTGAGTAAAATAAGAGCTAACACGTTGCCAAAAAGAAAACAAAAAGCACATAAGGTCAAATAAGGTGTTACCAATATCTCCAATGTTAATTATGTTTTAAACATTAATTTTACATAAAACTTTGTTTTTATTTAAATAAAACTAACTTGTAGTACTTCTTTCATAATAAGTAAAGTAGATACTCGTTGGTCCAGCGATTACGTATTCGACTGCCGATCAAGAGTTTTATAAGTATAGAAATTCTTATAATATCCCGGAATTTCGAAGTTGTGTTTTAATCCCGTGCCTCGGGAGCACGTAAAGCTGTCGGTCCTGCGACTGTCTTTCTCCGGTCGTGTCGGACCATCCTCTCATCGTATTATGAGAGAACAGAGAGTGCAGCTGTGTTTATGCACACGCTAGTGCATTATAATATCTCTTACGTAACGTAAACCTGTCGCCGTGGCCAAAATTAGTTTCTTTTTGAAAAGTAGTTAAGGGAACATCATCAGAGTAGATATTAAAAATGTTACACACCTAGATCTTAGTAATACCTAACGATCTCATTTGTTTAAAGGTAGTATGTGCGTGTAATGCATGTTGTGCATTGACGGTAACTATTTTATGTTTCAGGTTTTAAATGGGACCCAACACCGGAGCAGCAGATTCTTATAGACAGACCATATATATTCTACGTTCGATGGCGCAACTTCACTCTGATGAACGGGAACTTTGTGCTTTAAATCCTTCGTAATCTCACTCAACATCCTATGCACTAGTTAACAGTGATTTTGTTACGAATAATAGAAAAATAACCCTGCCTACTGTAACTTATTTACACTTTGATATTAAATAAACACACATTATTGTAACTTATAATTTATTTACTATACCAACATAAAGTACCTACAACTTTATTATACGTAGAATATACACAAAATAAAATCAATATCTACTTTATTTATAACTAGCGCCCGGGCATTTCTTTGAAAATGTGCATATTACGCGGCGGATGATAAAGAATCTTCTACAGAGTAAATATTGTTGTTTTGATGATACTACCTTATGAATATAAGTTTTATAGATCTAAACTAGACTATTAGAAATATTTTTTGTTTATAGAACTCATAGAAATTTGGTTTCAAGCATCCAGATTCTAATTACCATCCATGTCCCATTTTACATTTTCATTAACTTTTTATTAAATATAGCGAAATTCCTTTTGAAGAATGTAATTTTAGTCCAATATTCTTAAAAAGGGATAGTTACCTTAGCCCTATACACAAATGCTTTTACCTAAAGAACATAAATTATTAAGAATAAATGCTCTTAACAAATGTCCTCAGATAACTTTATAATTACCGTTTAAAAAATATTCGCCCTTATTTTCTACCTACAAATTTGAAAATTCATACTTTTAACTGACTTAACATGTTGCGCCAGTCTGCGCTCGGCGTCTGAGAATATTACACGGGTCAAAGACTGATATTTTTGCGCCATATTCAAGCATCTCTTGTCGCCGTAGGGGTTTTGTCGAAATATGGTCTAATCACTATTTCCTATTTTTATGGTAAGTAAATGATTATTTTTTTTAATTGATCCGTTTATTTAAGTTGTTATAAGAACTATTTTTAGGTAAAGTAGATAAAAAGGTCATAATTCTTATAAAGAACTGTTTAATCAACAAAATGTTTGAATACTAATTACCATTTGCATAATTACCGTATTTTCCGTTACTCTTAAGTAAATGGTAATGTAGCAGCTGATGGTGTAGGTAGTACTGTCAAGAGAGTCGCAGATGCAGCGGTGGCTAAAGGCAAAGATATCGATAATATTGATGATTTCATCACAATTGTGGCACAATCTGCGGAGAATGTCAAACTAGAAATTGTTAACGATTATCAAATTTTCGAAAAAGGTTTACTGATTCCTTCAGGCAAACTAAAGCCATTAAAGGGCACAAATAAAGTGCATCAGGTTTTATGGCGGAAATACTACCTGAATTTAATTTTTAGAGAGGTAAGCTGCTTTATTTGTTTGAGCGGTTATTGCAGTCATGTAAAACATGTTGGAGAGCTTAGTTATGGAGAAACCTGTGAAGGGGTCATGGAAGATAGGGAGAACTGGTTAAAATCAATAAAGATAATATTACAGGATTGCGCTCTGAATTTCAAGTCAGTCATAATGATTGCAAAGATGGTTTTTTCATACATAGAGTGAAACCTAAGAAAATGTTGCTGAGTAAACCACTGCGCACTGCTTTTCTTCATCGTCGTAGCAATGAACAAGAGAATATTAAAATAACATCAAATAAGCCTGCACAAGAAAATAATAATGTAACAAAGCTCTCTGACGTGCAGGCTGACAACAAATTGCATTTAACACCTGACCGTAACATTGACGAAATGATTAGTCTATACAACATTAGTGGCAGTACTAATTTCTCCAGAGTGTTTGAAAATTTTGTTGATACAAGCACCCTGAAAGAAACATTATCTGAAACTGAAGCAAATTCCCAAGATGATTTTGATTCAATCTCATTATCGGAATCTATACTAGCCTTAAAGACAACTAGTGGTAATTTGAAGCTGCAATCAATGCAGTTTTCGAGTTTTTGGAGAAGACATGATCAGAATTACATAGACCCGCTGACTCCCTCGACTTCCAAAATTAATGTAGCAAAAAGATTAGAGGTCGAAACTCATCACTATAAGCCACCAGTTTACGAAAATAATGATTCTGATGATGATTTTGCAATTTTTCCGACTAAAAAACGGTATTTCAATTAAATTATGAATTCGCCCTCAATTATAGATACTAACTACTAAACTATTTTTTGATTTATATGTTGAAACAAACATTTATAATTACCATTTCTCATTACCTTTACCATTTTCTAATTACCATTTCTGTAAAAATCATTACCATTCTCTCAAAATTTTAAACGCTTGTCAGTTAAAAAGTAAAAATCTTACTCATTTCCCTTGTAGAGTTTCTTTAAGGGTATGTTAACAGCAATATAAAATTCACTCAAAAAATGCCTTTTTTCACAAATTTTATGCATTCTCCTAACATAGGGCAATATGCACATTTTCAAAGAATTGCCCGCCCCGGCCCGGCGTTGCACGGAAGTCTATAAAATTCTCGGAATTCTTCTACTTCGTATGATATGCATATATTACACACTAGCTTTACATCGCGGCGTTACCCGCGGTTGTTGTTGTAACGTGGGTAACACCACGGGGCTTAGCTAGTATATTTATAGAATAATTTTTATACTTTAAAATCATTATCATTTAATATTGTTGCGCCATAACCAGATGGATCTCATTTGTACGAGAACAATCGAGAACTATTGAGGACAACGCCATCTAGTGTCAGAAAGCGCGCAACTGTGGGCATTATGACGATTACTCGACGCTAGATGGCGCTACAAGTAGCTCTAGACTAGAGTAATCTATTTAGCCTAGAAACATCGATCGAATATTTTCGTACATTCGAGTTATTTCCACGGCCATATAAAAACGGAACGTGTTGGCCGCACCGGCAGATTGTTTCACGATACAGCGGATAAACATCGAAGAGATCTTCTAGTGCGACTAACGAGTGATTTAGTGATTTCTTATTGTAAAAAGTGTTGTAAATAAATATTGTGTTATTTTTGGTAATTAATCGACTACTTTAATTTATTTAATACCCAGCTCGTAACAATATAATTCTGCTATACCTAATTACTTTTACTTCAATAACAATGGAATTTTATACAATCTACTATCCCCGTTTTAACCCCAAAAGGGGTTGATTTCTAAAGATACGTTATTAATTGTAAGTGGTATTTCGCTTTTAAATATATAGATTTCAAACTTCCTCTCGAATCACTCTATTGACACCATATATAAATCCGTTTAAATTTTTAGTAGAAATAAGCAAATAGACGTCGGAAGTCACTTAATTTTATACTTTGTTAAGAAAAAGATTTATTAACAAAAATGTATCACGTAATAGCATCATATCAAATCAAATCAGTACAAAGCTGTTGATGATACATATAACAGTTGCGCTGATTTATTACCTTTCTCAGGTGTGCAAATTTTAATGGTGGTTGTCGCTTTTTTTTTATTGATGAAATGGCAACCAATGTCAAGTATTTATAGTCTTCAATTATCAAGTCTTTGAGTCTTTAGTCGTCGTCGTGATGAAATTAATGATAAAAATATACAAAGTGGATGACATGAAATGGGGACCGTCTTTCGAAAAAACAAAAGACGATCTCGTGGTTGTCGTTATTTTACATAGTTATAAATACAAATTTATGCGTTTAATAATGTCACCAACAAAACGTTAATTGTAAATAAATACAATAAGTTCTAGAATGTTATACATATAATGTCAAGGTGATTTTAGTAAAATTATTATAAAAGAAACATGTCTATTGAAAATAAAATGTCAGAAATCACTAATAATTAATTTAAATTTGATATGCCAGCAATATCATATTTATAAATTATCCAACAAAAAAACAGAAACACTTTATTTACATTTCTGAAATAGCAGCTTCCCCAACATTATTTTAAATTTTATTACATTTAGTTCTTTCATGTGTCTTGGTAATTTATTAAAAACATTTTGGAGCCATTGCGAATACGCTTTTGTGCATTAAAGTGGTATTATATTTATAAATACATGGTCTATTTTGTCTCTTTGAATTCCACCATTCGCGTCTGAAGTCAAAAACAAATAGTGCAAGTTACATTTTACAAACAAAGCTACTTCAAGTATATACAGACAAGGTAAGGTTAAAGTTTCATATTTTTAAATATTAATTAAACATTTATTTTAATCCCATTTCTGATCTAATCTTAGAAAATCTTATAACTTACTTAGTAAGCTTATCTATATAATTTTCCGATTAAAAGCACGCGAGTCTTACACGCGAACAATCCCATTTCATTACTTTCCTCCAAGATATATACTAGCTAGTTAGTTTCAAGTTCGGTAGTTAGCTGCCTTGATTTGGATGTGGGGGCTGAGCTTTTCTGGACTAAACTTACTCTAAAGTTTCCCTGGAGAACACCATCAAGATTCATCGGCAATTACTCCTTCACACATTGCCGTTTAAAAGGACAACTCAGGACGACCAGCACTAACCATTAGAAGATTAATCAAAAAATATTAGAATAGAAAAGTTTCATAATTTCATAGTCGCAATGTAACTATATACTATAACTATATAAATGTCTTCTTTAACTACAGTAGAAACCTATCACCGTTTCTTTTTATCTATTTTACTTTTCAAGTGCTCTCTTAATTTCAAATTAACAGCTTTTCACTAAATGCATATGAAAATGTATACGGTATTTACATCAAAAAAGCATTTTTTTTAACTTTAGTATCTGTCTGTTTAATCCGGCAAATCTCTGGAACATCTCGAGCGATTTTGGTCCGACTTTCACTAGCAGATAGCTGATGGTATAAGGCGTAACTTGGGCTTCTTTTTTTAGACTGCCTTCGCCCTGAGGCGTTACCCGCAGTGTTGTAATACCCCGAGGCTTAGCTAGTTGTTAATATAGAGAGCCTTCAGTAGTTTATAAGTAATAATAGAACTGTTTTTAGTGTTAATAATAAAGACTACTACGGCTACTACCTCCCAGTCTTTAATCGCATGAGAAGTAACATCAATGCTATGTATGCATCAAAAGCCTTCGTCTTGTCAAAAACCAGTGTCTCAAATAATTTTTATTGAGGCACTTGCACGTTTGCCTATATTCCGATACATACGTGAAAAATTTACCTTTATTTCCCGACTAATGTGTTGAAAAAGTTTAAAACGTTATGACGTGTCTTTTAGCTTAGGTACAAATAAAATTTAGGTTCCACATCAATGTTTAGATTCTGATAAATATATCTTTCATTTTATGGAAACTTATTAAGTTCTTGTAAGCTGCCTTTTCGGTTAAGCCGTGGTGTTTGAACACATTTGTTGTTACAGGTACCTTTTGGTGGACAGAGCGTATTCTTATTAGTATGGATTGCAACACCACTGCGGTGAAACAAAGTACTTAGTTCGTGAAAAGTTGGCCAGTAGTGCGCACGCGCAAATGCTGCCGCAGTTTCGCCAGAGCAGTCACGGGTGATCAATACTTCACTTCCTCGACGGCCGTGAACCGTCCATTGGTCCGCAGTTGCATTTTGTAGCTGATATTCACCTGTATAAATTAATTCAATAGTTTAATACTTAAATTAGTCGGTTCACCGTTTTAACAAATGTTTCAATACAGATGATATTATAGTCCACGGGCCCACGAACAAGGGATTTCCATGAGAAGTTTTTTTCAATTTTCCATCGTATTTTCTCGAAGTATTGATTTTTAGAAACTGTTATTAATTAAATTGGGACACTCATCAAATCGACGTGTTTCGCTCCCTATCCCGCTTTTTCCTTCCACTTTCAGAATTTGGTCCAATAATAAAAGTTGGGTGTCTCGTCAAAACGAAGCTGTGTATAAACTTTCAGCCTGTTGTCAATCACTGAAATCCCTTGTTCGTGGGCCCGTGGACTATTATACATGACTGGTTGGTAGACATTAAAATATTGCTGTACGAACAATAGGTATTTAAAGATCATTTCGGATTATTAGTTACTTGGTAAATTTCATGCTTGTAGAAATATGGCAAATTAAGTCAAAAGTAGCTTCATTTTAATATTGTTACGAGGAAAAATTATTCGCGAACAACACACAAAGTTTTTGTCGATCTCCTGAGGCACGGAATAATGAGCCTTACTCCGATATACATAGCGTAGAATATCAATTGATACGGTGAATGACCTTTTTTTGTGCGGAAATCTCCTCGGATACCACTTGTGGTTATGTCAGCATCGAACCGACTAAAAGCCGCACACTGTCTCGGATACTAGAAGCCGGGAAACCAGGTGTACCCTCGGAAGGAAATCCCTGGAACCTCGACGCACCTCGGGCCACCCATTGTTTGTAGGTGTCCTCCTGTGTAGGAACCCAAATATTCATCTATACTAATATTTTATAGCTGAAGAGTTTGTTTCTTTGTTTGTTCGAACGCGCTAATCTCAGGAACTGATTTCAGTGTCAGATAGTCCATTTATCGAGGAAGGTTATAAGCTATGATATATCATCACGCTAGGACCAATAGGAGTGGAGCCCCAATGAAAAATGCTTAAAAAACGGGGGAAAATATTACGCTACGGGCAATAGTAGACGTAAACGTCAGCACTGAACTGCGGCTCGTAAGACGTTATATTTATATCTATATTACTAAATATAGATATAAATATAACGTCTTACGAGCCGCAGTTCAGTTCAGTTTGAGCTACAGTGCGATAAACATATAAGTAATGTGATTTTAATAAAGTTTTTTACACGTCAGAAGGTTTATTTCTCAAATCCATGGAACCCTAACACGTAACAATATGTAGAAATGCAGAAGGATGTACTATTTGTTGTAAAAGTTGTTATCAAATATTAGATATTAGCAGATAGTTGATGATACAAAGAGTAACTTCGATACTTTAATTAATATATTTTTGTATGTACCTACAGTTAAAAAGGTCCAAATTTTTCTTTCACACAACTCACAATTCTATTTACACAATCAAGTATTTAACAAGCAAATAACCTATTATTGTTTAGGTAGGTACTATCAACGACAAAAATACAAACAATGGATCAAATGACGTAAATTCTCATTGAGTCGAGTTTGACAATGTTTGCAAGTTTTTAACAAGGGGCCCAGTCTGACTGAATTGTAAATAGTGACTCACGTGTCCTGGCGTACGATTGTTTGAAACTACCTACGCAAGTTACGTCAATATGAATCTTGTTGATGCGATTGCGGTACTAATTACGGAAACAGTGAAATGTTTGAATAGAAATATTTATTTTAAACAGGCAGTTCATTATGAGAATGAATTCGAGTAATAGAAACCATCTCTGCGCTAATTAATGAAATCCATTGTATAAATTCATAATCATTTAACACATCTCACACCCAGCAGTATGATTCCAAATTTGGCAAAGCCTGTGCTATGATAACTAAACTACTGATTAACATAATTGTATATTTTAAATATATACATATTTTTACATTATCTATTCATATAGAATAAAAGTACCGCAAGACGTTGCAACTTTGTCAACTACACCCAAATTTGCCTATTCACGATATCTTACTTAAAATAAGTTGTTTCCTTAATTTCTACTATTTGGTAGAACCATTTTTTAAACGGACATCTCTATTGATGCTCAGTCAATTGTACAAACAAAGTGAAAGCTCGTAAGATTCGTATCTGAATGTCCTGCAACTTTCGCTATTTCAGCTACAACGAAGATGTTTTCGTCCAATAAAAGCGTCCCAAAGTCTCAACTTTACTTGGGTATAGGGTTGTTAGTAGTCGAATGTCTTTGGGGGCGTTCATAAATTACGTGAGGTGTTTTCTTAAATTTTCTGTTACTCCCTCCCCCCCTGGTGAGATGTCGTGAGATTTTATTCAACCCCCTCCCCCATCCCCCAATCTCACGTGACATTTTTCGAAATTTAGGTTTCTTACGTAAACGCGTTGGATTGTAATTGTAAAAAGAAACAGAAATTTGCTTCGTGCTTTTATTTACGACTAGTTAAGACTAGTAATCAATTTTGCTGAGAGTTTAATTATAACTGTAATAAAAGTTTAACAATAGAATACTTAAATCATAACTACTGTGATTGAAAAAAAATGCGTGATATTTGCCGAGACCCCTCTCTCCAATGTAAGATTAGATGAGATTTGACTCGCCTCCTCCTTAAACATCTCAGGTATTTTATGATAGTCCCCTTTTATAAAAGATAAAACAGTCAAGAGAGGTATGTGTGGTTAAAAAATACGTAATTAAACCTGCGCAATATACCTTCCCTAGATGATCTGCATTTAGATTTTTTTCTCCTCTCTCCAGGGTTTTCCTTCCTAGGGTGCGCCTGGTTCCCTTGCATATAGTACCCGAGACGGCGTGCAGTTTTAATCGGTTCGATCATGCCACCGGTGGTATCCGAGGGCATTTCCGCATAAGGAAAAATAAAATAATAAAGAAGGGCGTTTTACAGTGATGGTAGATACCATACCCACATTCCGAAAAAATATTTCCAGCACTTAAAGTATATGTCTTCCTGCAAATTTTGTACTGTCTTATTTAGCAAACGCATGTAAATTTCTTTCTTAAATTAATAATATAATTAGGTACCTATAGCATCAGTAAAAAAAAACATAACTGCAAAAAATGCCTGAAATTTTGCTATAAGGAAAACTTTAATTACTAAATTTAATATTGTGATGCAACATTACTTGTATTTCATATATTAACCTATTTATTAGGTAGATTTGCTATCACATGTACCTACTAGGGAACTATCCAAGAATGGTGGAAGGCGCTATATTTTGTATCATAATTATTATCATTGATTTTTTTTGATGTAATGTGATAATGTTGTAAATCTTTATTTGTGCATTAAATACATTATTATATTATAAACCTACTAGCTCAACCCTGCGATGCTACCCGTGGTACGATAATAACCGCGGGCTAGTAGCTTTATAAATTGTAGCATATGTGTTGTTCTGATGTATAAGCTATATTATTGTAAAGTTTCATCAAAATGCAGCAAGAACTACTGAATGGCAGTAGTTTTTGCGAGAAAGAGCAACAAACATACATACTTAGTCACAAACTTTCGCGTTTATAATATTAATAGGATGTTAGTAATTTAGGTTGTATTGTAGTAGTGTAGGTATTGTTTATAATAAGAAATTTGTAATGTTTACGTACTTTTAAATTCATAGCTATTTAACATAATGACTAGGCAACAATTTTATTAATAAGATGTTAAACATGTATATTTTATATTTATATTTATTTAATATTATATTTTATGTATAGCCGATGATACTTTTTTGATTGGACTGCAAGTTACAAAGTAAAGCAGTTAACTTTGTTTTGGCTTATTGAAGACTAAAACGCCGAGAATTGCCGGGGACATAGCCTGAAGACGCTGCTAACTTAGATTGAAAAAAATATAATTTGTACCCTTTATGACTTTCGTGTACTTATTCTTCAATAACGTTACATACGATGGGAATAAGAGACCGGTACTATAAAAACTTGTCCTGATCGTGAGAGCACCTGCTCTTTACCGCACAGCTGCAGAACGCCACTGAATACACAGCTGTCGGATAAACGCACGGTTCCTACAATGCCGAGCAACAAAGGACCTATATTGGATAGAGTGGATTCATAATTTCTATATTCTTTCAAATTTTGTACCAGTGGCTTAACTCCGGTACATTACTTTTCATTAGGTACAGGTAGGTACAGAAAAGTACCTCTGATAACTGACAAAATATTCCTATAAAATCATCAGTCAGGAGTAATGGTTGTCAGTTGACAGAGTACCTAACTAATGCCTAAATGTAGTCACATTTGAGTTTGTATAACGGTAAAGAATGTAATGTGGCAGAAATTCCAATTTTTTTCCATAAGAAATCATTGGGATCTCTCCGGTGATAGGGAATATTAACTTCTAGCGTAACGCTATTCCAGACGTTGTTAATAGCATGAAATATAAATGTGCAGGTAGTTATCTATATATACTTGTTATTTAACTAAATAAACCTCATCTTACCTGGTTCATGCTGCGTTACTTAAGTATATATTTGTATATATTTAATCCTAAACAGGTTATACCTCTCTACATCTTAATCGTGTTTGCATACCTTTAATATTAATTTATTATACCTAATACATATCAAACTAATCTAATGGACTCCAATCAAACTAATTTGAAATATTTAAAATATATAGAACCAAATAGATTATTTATATTCATAGTATTAGTTCCCCTCCTACAGGCCTAGCTGTTAGCTTATAAGACCCTTAAAATAATAGAAGTGTCACCACGACTCAATTAACCCTGTTAGTACGGGAATAATGGTCCTGTTTATAAACCTTCTTGGAAAATCTCGTATAAAATACAAATACCTTACATAGAAAGAAAACTATTTAAAGGTACGTAACAAATTGTTACATGTTTAAAACGTTTAGAACATGAGTACCTAGGTACCAACCATTAAATCTTACACAGCGCCTTGTCCGACAAACGCTGTTTTATTCAAAACTAAAATTTTCTAACTGCTTGCAACATCGTACATTTACTTTCTCATAGTAAACGTAATAAAAAACGAATATGTTTGAATATGTAACTAATGAGTAAGCAGCAAATATTATCTGAGTATGTTAATCTTTCGATCAAAATCACTCATTAGAACACATGTATACTGCACAAGCTTTTGTTGTGGCCTCGCTTGCTAAGTTTGGTAATATTTTGCAAAGAGACAAACGTATGACTATGTGCTAAAATTGGCTATAATCATATCTGTGCTGTTTGGATCCCTTATTCCTCGTGTGCTAAAATCATCATCAACCCAATATAACTATAACGTCCCAAGAATCTACATCAATCCCGAGCGTGCGTAAAGCATGTAAACAGTCGACAGTGGTGTCCAAAACATTTTTAATAGACAGTGACGTTTCCTTTAGTCCATTTCTGGACATGGGCCCCTCCTTAGAAAGGAGGTTTTCGCCCACGGCCCACTATACCACGCTGGCCAGATAGATTGGTACCTATAGTTTGTGCCATGCCTCATCAAATATACAACAATTTACAAACGGAATTCTCAAATCTTTTAGTTAAAGCATAGTTATGACATAGTCAGTCGTAGGGAATACTGAGACTGAGACTAAATACTCGTAGTTGATGAGTATAGTCGTATTTCGTTTGTTCTTACCTGGTTTATCCTCGAAGATGATTATGTTTTCCATAAGACCAGATTCTGTTCCGTTGCCCTGTAAGAAGTGCTTTCCAAGTGGTGTTCCTATTTGCAAGAAACACCGACTCCAATCAACCTTACTACTGAAGTTACCATATTTTGTGGTATATATTTCTCGTTCCTGATTAAATAATTAATTGGTTAATTATTTAATGGTTGCAAAGCAAAAATGTTAAGCGCTTTCTCGTTAAAATGGCAATGACCGCGTGGTTCAATAATTTCAACCATAACTAACAGAAATGTCCGTGTCGTCAGATCAGTCGGACGGCAAGTATTTTTTATTTCTCGTTGATTAATAATAATAATAACTCTTTATTGTACACCAGATAACCAAATAAATTAATTAACGCAATCATGCAATCTCTTTCAGGCAGTCGTGAGGCAATTACTAATATACCACGCGGTCATAGCCCTAATAATTCAGTTAGTCGAATATTTGAGTTTACATCTGACGCATAACTAAGATATATTTTTTATAATCAATGGGTAATTTACTCCCATATGAAACTAATTTTGCTTAGTGTCTTGAATAGTAGGTAGTACCACAAGGAAGACAGGTGCTTGCCAATTTAGAAGCACGATTAATTAGGATATCCTCTTGTGTTCAAATCAAAATTATCTGAATCTACTTGAATCACAATGTGTTTCGTAAGAAGCTAATGTTAAACTCTGTTTTGCAATTCTCCAAAACTCCAGAAATCACTTACAGGAAAGTTTCGTTTGTTATCTAAGGTTAGACACTAGTTTTCTCTTCGATGTATGAACCTCAATAATGTTAGGACTTACCATCTCGGTAGTTGCTCTTATTTGAACTGTAAAGCAATCAATAGTTTCTGGCTGCGTAAATACTGTCATCCAGTTTCCAACCAAAGTAGTCACATCCAGACTTGGGCCTTTCTTGTACGCTGGACATATTTCTTTAAGCGTTTTAGCTACCACTCTCGAAGTACCGATATATTTGATCACAAGAAAAAATGTAAAATAAATTAAGCGAGCGCTGGAACCCATTTCATTGAAGCTACAACAAGTAGTGCGATTCAATCAGATACCTACTCGGAAATTATTAAAACATGTGAAATGTGAAATCTTTAGTCTGTAATAATATTTACGATATTTAAGCCCTCTCTTGACTAATCCTCAAAATAATATCGTTAAACAGAGAATCCAAGTCATATACGACGTTATTTTGTCATGTTTCTACTTATACGTAATACATACCTACCTATACAAAAAATCTACATCCATCTTTGCAAAAAGTAAATTACGGAATTAATAATATCTATTTAGTTTATTACTACCTATTTAGAATGATGTGAAATTGTCGACGCATTGAAATCAGTGACACATTTTAAAAAGTTAATTACTAATTTCTTTTTAAATTTTTGATTTGTAGTAGCGTTGCAATAAGTATTTCCCTTTTCTTTTTATCTCTATTTAGTTGCTGAACGCCCTTCGTGATATCGGTGCAAATTAAATATCGAAACACAGGTGCAGAACGATTAATAATCTCAGACTTGAACTTACAACAGATCTTGAAAAAAGCAGTTTCTATATAATAAATTGGAGTGCAATACCTACGTGCGCTTCATAGCGATTCGATTGACTTTGCCTACGTTTAGCTTAACTAGAATAAGCTAACTGCGTATGCGATCACACCAAGCGCATGTTAAAAGTTTTACATTGCCCATTCAAATTCAATTAGTTCACCAATTAGTAAACAAAGATTATGTGGAATATCATATTTTATTTATACAACAAGTATTTATTTATATATAAACACAAATATCATAGTAGATTATACAGTCTCGCATAAAACACAATAGTTGCCAGTATAAATCTAAAAGCAAGAATTAGGCTCCGAAGAATTTTGGATTAAATATAATAAGCACACACTGTACATATTACACATCTAAAAATACATATAACATTTAACGAATTACTACAACAAGAATGTATCAAATTTACCAATTTGCCTATTGGTATCAAAACTGTGAAAGACAATTACACAATATATTGTGCCACAACAGAGGCGAGTAGATATTACGCGTGGCGCTCAGCAACTTCGTAGGTTGTCTAAACGCACTACATACATATACATTAAATATTAACTAAATCAAGACAGCGCCGTCTAGATTATTTTAGTGCAAAAACATTTTTAGTCAAGCAACTTCTCAAACAGTCTTCGGAAAAATAACACTACATAGTGTATGTTTACTGATCAATAATATTTTGACTCCCCGAGAAGTCATTCACTTATCACTCCTTGCGCTTTATCTCGGTTTATTTTCAAAGTAAATTCTTAAAAAGAAAATATACATAATATTAACATCGAAAACGTAAAACTGAAATAATTACTGACCAATAAAAAACAATAATATTGTGTAAAAAATATTGGAATAAAATAATAAGTAGCCTAATCAAAATAATAAAAGTATAAAAATATTTCGTAGACTGAACAATAAGTTTGTCTTACATGGTACCTATGTTCAAAGTGCGCTGGTGGTTATACAAATACGTTCCTCGTTTCACTTACAAATTATGTTAGACTAGGCGTAAATACTTCATGTGTATTTTGGAATACTGGTTCCTGGAAATAAGAAAAAAAAATAGGATTATGTAAAAAGGTAATATCAAAACAAGAGGATTATGTTAGGGGTTTAACTATGCCCTTGCTATATTACATACTGAAACATATTTTGTAAGAACGGCAATGACAATTAAAACGTAGAACCGGGATTTTGGATTGCGGGTCTCGTAACTTAAATGATTGACAGTAAATGAAATCATCATATCACAACCGTGTTATCGTTTCCTGTACTAATAACTATGTTTTTAAATCGACGTGTATCAAATCGGCTTCATCTGGTGATTTTTCAAGACCTTGATCATTCGAGTGCTGTCTTTACCAACAAATTTGATTTACGATCAGTCATGATGCCGAGACGAGTCGAATGGATTATAATTTATTTCATTGACAGCTCTTTGTGACATTCACATTGGTTACATATTCATTTATTTAAAAATCGTTGACATTTATACATATGACATTGTTTAAAATACCTAAACGTTAAAGCGGCAAATCTTTAGTTAAACCCCCGTCTTTTTCCGGTTGTCAATAATAGATGTAACTTTTCTTATGCAGACTTTTATTTAATTGAAATTTATAAGTGTAGTTACATTTTAACGTCCTTATTATTTGACAATATCGTTATAAATACTCGTTGACTAGTACCATAACTTTATAATACATGAGACATAACAGTTAGCCCATCCCTTTGCATGTAATAGAATGGAGCCAGTGGAACAATTGAAGATATAATCACTTACAACAACAACTACAATAATAATTTACAGTATCACACATATTTCAAACTAATGACTTAAATATATATTATGTAAATAGTCAAATGTTAACAGTGTAATATTAGAAACGTGTCGCATAGGTGGATATTAATTTAAATAATTTCAACCTTTAAGCTGCTGTGATTTACAGAGCGATTCTAAACTAGCAGTTTCTTCGTCTACAATTTATTATAAAACGATTAAAAAGGTAATTCACGCCATTCCTTATCTCTTACGTTTAACAAGCAAGAATTAAATATTAATTAATGTGTAATGGATATTAAAGTTTAACTTGATATTAAAAAGGTTGCACTTATTAATAACCATGGCCAATGTCAACGGTTTAGAATCAGGCGCCAGGCAGCTCGACCGACATGTTCGCAATCATCATGTTTCATTATGTTTTGCTTGCCGAATTTTAAGCTGAAAGTTTAAAGAAAATCTATTTTTTAATTTAACACAACGATCACAAATACATGTTTTCTATAGTGCAATACATTTAACATAAGTGTGTATACCGGGAAAATAAGAAGTGAATTATAACTATTAAAAAGACCGGTCAACAGTTCCAAACCTACCATGCGTAAATGCTCACTTGAAACATCGTAATTTCTACATTCTTATAATATATCTCATAAGTTTCATCTTGGTCAATAACTTGTTATTTACGCTATATAAAGTAATTTTTAGAAACTAATACTAAATAATAACAATAGTACAAAACATGTTTTTGTTTGATTTTTTCCCTATGGGTAGGTAAATATATGACAAGTTGCAAAATAGTTACTTAGCTACTGCGGTTCTGATTAGCCCAGTAACCGGTACAAAAAATTAATAAATATATATTTTACTACACAATGAAAAGAAATAAAAAACAGAATTATTTCGATTTATAGTATACCTTTCAAATGAATCAGTTAATATGCTCCAGCATTAGGTGATTTTTTAAAGGAAATTGTGATTAAATTTCTGACACCTATTTCGTAACATTGGTGTTACTTTAAACCCACTGTATACAAAAAATATCGACTAACTTGTCACCTACATAACTATAACAGTGTGCTAAATATAAGCATGGCTTAAGCCAAGAAAATCTAGGCCACATTTAAGCAAAGGCATAGTAAAATTTCAAAGTTTGCTTAAAACTGTGGCTGTGATGCAGTTAACAACAGTGGAGAGCACATTTTTGTTATTAAACATCTTCAAATGTTAATTATTTTGTAATATACATAAGAAAACGAGCGATAGAGATCAAATATTTACCTATAAACTACAAATAATATATGAAATAATATTACGCAAACCTATGTAGACACACATGGTTTCATTATTAGGGAAAAAATTTAAACTATTCACATTATTAAATAAAAAAAAATATATAAATAATTATTGACTTCAGTTTGGTACAATCTGTTAGTACCAATGATGGTAACAAGAAAGCAGTACATCAAGTACAGACACAGTACAGTGTGAGTCAGGTTTATTGTTCGAACAAATAATTATATATATACTAAATGTCTTATATCTGATGTTATATGACTTACACTGATAAAACAGTTCGAGTTCCGGTACACGTTATCGCTACCTGGTCTCAACATATTATCGGCATTTAAACAAAACACATAAAAATATAGAGCCGCTTCACTAACAATTCGTTTAAGAGAAGGCCATTAAACTTATCACTGGAAATTCTTGGCTATTATTGGCCATATTTAATTATGTCGTCACACGATGTCCATGTGGACCATGTCACAGGGAACTGGCTACTTGTTTCTGACACTGCAAACCACTAGTGAATATAAATCTCTAACATTGTTTTATTGCAAGTGCAATTCTGAATAATTTTGCTCCTACAAAGAAAAACTATTCAATTGTTTATATAGTGAATAGCAAATTATTCAAATTCTTGAAGTATACTCATTTATTAGACATGGTAAAGTTTTAAATTTTTCAGGATTCCTACCACAATGAAGATGACATTTCTAACAAACTAAGTTGGAATGTTAGTTTAAAAATGTTCTACAATATATTTAGTATCATAGGCTGTTTCTGAGAAAACAGTTAACATTTTAAATTAACCTACCAACTCAAACTAATTCTTTTCCGTAATTTCAAAGTAAATTCTCCCGCTTAGTCAGGTTTGGAAAAGAATTTAATAATATACATAATTTATTACGAAATATATTCTGTGCAAAATATAATTATTACAGAAATGTGTATAGGAATGATTCTCTGTAAATGAAGTAAGAGTTGTTTAAACCACATTTTCCGAAAACATTAATTTCATGGTTTTAAAAAACATCAGAAACCAAAACCTAGTTTTTTTGTAATGCAGGTAGTTAAGATAGGTGTTTGTTATTGAATTTCTTATCAAAACTAGCATATAACCAGCTCAGTCAGTTAAACAAGTTCCCTGGCCTATTTACAGAATTAACATTGATATCTTTTATGATTTTTAATTTTGTATTTTAGTCACATACTTTATGTGACAATTAGTTACTATCTTGCAAAATCGATAACACATCATATAATAAAATGGCTTTTGCAGGTGAGGCTTTCATTTTAAAAATCTCTACCAAAATATTTTTTAGTATGTTTGATATTGATATGATATTTCATAATTTAATCTGAACCCACTTTACCCTGTGAACAGCTCCTCGCTTCAAGAGGCAGAGGAGTGAAACAGACTGTTCATTGAAGTTACAAAAACAATTAGACATTGTTTTAACACCCGACCAACAAACAATAACATTTGTTAATGCTAATCGCAGGATACCAGACAGACATAGTGTGCCTGTCTTTACACACAATTGATAAGTTTATCATTACCTAATAATTTTTTATTTTTTTAGTTTAGTTTAATGATAGATAGATGGGTTTCTATGAGGCGGTTGATAAATTATTGTTTATAATTATGTTTCGATCTTTTAATAATTATTACTTTCCTCCTTTCTGTAAAGTCCCTAATAGATTATGTAATAGATAGCTGAACAGAACTGTGGCCATACATTCCTCTGCCCATGTATCTATTGGACTATGTCAAAAATATTTACAGAGAATCATCCACCTCTAAATTATTTCTCAATACATCAATATCAGTGGAATTAACATAGTAAATGTAGTTGGTAAAAATATTAAATAAATAACAATGAAATTAAAAAATATCTATGAGAAATACAATTATGGCTTATAATAAATACTACTATAATCAAGATGTTGCATCTTGTTTGAAAATAAAACCTACATTAGAATAAAAGGTGAAATCAATAAATACCTACTAAAACATGTCATTTAGGCATAAATAAAATATTTTGTTAGTTTATGGCAAACTTTAAAATCTCGGTCACTTATAACATTATAAAGTAGTAAAAAATTGTGTGACAAAGATATCCTATAATTTTACAATATGAATATATATACTCATTCATATTGGAAGAAATTAATATTTTTTTATCTTTAAATTACATTAGAACCAAGTATCTGGTAATGTTAGAATTAAGCGGAGTTTAAATTTAAGAATTTTAATCATGTGCTGAATGTAGTGTAGGATACCACATTGGAAAATTGTCACAGACATTAAATTATAACTTAAGAAGCATTCGTTTAAAGAATTAGTAATGCAATTAAAAATAGTACATGAATCTCATGAGTACCATAAATGGCAATTGACCTCATTCAACAAAAATGATCCAACCTATATTGAGTTGGTTTTGAAATATAGTTTTATTTATGTATGAGCCTGCCAAAGTGACTCTCTTCTGCCTGATGTTCCAAGAGTGGTGGTCACCATACTCATTGCGAATGCAGACAATGCATTATGGTGACCCTCACTATGGCGGCCTAATGAGATACTTCTGCATTGTTAGGACAGTACTAGTTAACATTGTATTCTTCAATTAATCTTTGAATACATACTGTTACTTTGGTATTCTCTATTTGAGAATCTTATGTGGAGGTCTTAAGATTAAATATGTATGTTACATTATAGTATAGGGGTAGTAGTGATCCCTATTTCAACCAACCAACCCAACAATTGAATTTATATTAATAATTTTATAATAATTAACAGGTTATGCCACAGTTAGGTTTTACTTTTTTTACCTCTAAAATAGGTAGCAGAAGCCATTCAATCAACAGCATTTAATCATTTGTTTTTGTTAATTAAATAATTGTCGAACATAGTTAATTTATGTTCATCATATATATTATGTGCATAATTTTAAAATATTAATTTACTCATGGCGGTGCTCTGTTATATTTAAGATGGAGGCCTTACTCTTTAGTAAGTCCACAAAGTGTTTACAATGAACATATAAATAAATCTATATGATTACATGAAAATGATAATGACGTCAATTTTTAAGCTTAAGTATATATGGTGCTATAAAAGATTAACTTGAACAATGTGAGTGCAAAGTTAATATTGAAAGTAATACTAAACACTTAAGTTTTCTATGAAATGGAACTTTGCAAATGAAACAACACATTCATAGTTAATAAATCTTATCTAATAAAATTGATCAATATTTAACTGTGCACATGTAAATGTGAGGAAACCCATTCTTGATACTGATTTTTACCTCACAAGAAGCAAACTAATCTGCTTCTTACTTTATTTCTCGTAATGGTATATAATTTTAATAATACTATATATAATATATATTTATAACCTTAAAGTTGGGCAAGTTTGTTGAGTTCATTTCACTAAAAGAATAAAAAAATATATCATAAAAAATGACTAATTTCTTATCTATGTCACATTAGTCAATTAGTAATAAAAAACCAGTACCAACATTACCTACCATATCAAGTACTGAACAAAAATACTTTATCTTGCCTGATAATATACCATATATGTGTATTATTTTTTCCTCATCAATCTTAAAATTGTAATATTCTAGAAGTAACATCAAATAGAGATGTCTTGTAACATTATAACATGAATCTTAAAGATTGAACAATTTTTAATGATCTGGCCATTATTAGCATGTGAATCAAGTTTTAAATAGCAGTAAAACACGAAGCAAAGTTCAATTTACATAATTATGTTAAAACAAATCTATGTATAATATTATTATGTAACAAAGAGCCATGTATATTGCTCTTCACATTTACACAGAGCTGCATTGCTATTATTTAAAACAATTATTAAAATTACTAACAGGAGCAGAAACTAAAAAAGAAACCTCACTCATGGTCTGTCATAAAACACCCAAAATAATAATGTAGATGCTTATATGTTACACAAATACAATATTGACATATTTTTTTGGAAATGTCGTGTCTACAAGTTAATTTGAAATTCCATAATTGACCCCACCTGTGTTGAGACCTGTGTTCTCTGAAGCACCGGCAGGAGGCGGCGGCGCCGGCATGGCAATTGGCGGTGCTTGTTCACCCTTCGGACGGCCTTCTCCACCCGGCTGCACGGTTACGGCTTGCACGCCGTCTGAATCATCTCGCTCCAACGTGTGATAGTCACCTGACTCTTCGGGAGGACGCGGCTTGCACTTGCCGCAGCAACAATTACAACAACAGCAAAGACAGCAGCAGAAATAGCATCCGGTCAAAATCCCGCATACGACAACCAAAGCCTTGCACCAAGTACTAGTTACTACGAAATAGGCGTTGACGTTTTCCTCTCCAAATTGCTCAGAGATGTAAAGTCCAAGAGAACCATAATTATCATATATATTCCTTTTCGTAGCATCACTTAATATTGTGTGTGCTCGGTTTACTTCTTTAAATTTGTCAGCAGCTTCAGGATTGTTAGGATTTTTGTCAGGATGGTATTTTAGTGCTAATTTCCGATAGCTTTTCTTGACATCGTCTGCGGTTGCAGTTTTCGGGACTTGCAGTATTAGATACAGGCTGTCCCCGGCTGTAGAGAGTTTCCTTTTATCCATTTTGGTATTGATTACAATACGAGGGGTTGAAATAACACGAACAACAAAATAAGTTATAGCAAAACTAAGACAATCCCTGAAGAATTTACGATTTACGATATCTCACTCTGTCTACATTTTTCATCGCGCAGTGGTTAGTGTGACCATTAAGAAATTAAAATAAATTACTAATCGAAATGCGAATGATGGATAACAATTTTTATCACACTTTCATCATTTTATTAGAAATCTAATGACCCTTAAATAACGTATTTTATTTAGTTATTAGGTCAAATTAATAATTAGTAGGATTTTTAATTATAAAGCCTTCGAGAAATATTGATAGACTCTTGATAGTTAAAGTAACCTTGTCTATTTTAACTAGGTACTTCAAAGTTACAAAAGTGTTAAAAATATTTTTTTACAAAAGATATTAGATGAACACGAAGTCTAATCTTTCGTAAAAGAGAACGGTAATACATATTGTTAAAACAATAGACATGTAAAATTTGCCGGTATAAGTAAGGGGCTCTAATTTATATATATGCGGCTCCGCTCGCTTTCAAAAAATAACTTATGTATGTCTTTCCTTAAGATTCAAAGTGCAGAGACTTGGCCATATTCGTTAAATGCGTATAAGTCGTTTTTTAGGTCCCTTGTTAGCAAGCGATTCCTGCGTCATTAAATCGTAACAAACAAAAACCAAATCTTTCCTCTTTACATTTATGTATTACCTAGTTTAGATTTCTTAACGTTTAACTGTATATATTTTATTTTTAACACCTAATAAAATTCAGAAATTTATTGATTCTAAACAAACATTTTTGTATAATCATAATACATAAAATGTAATATATATCATAGAATAATGACCAGAAGTTGTTGCACTGTAAGTATAATATAGCGCGAACTTACTCCCACTACGCCGAAATCTTATCAAGTTACGTGACGGTGCCTATATTTCCATGACAAATGTCATTAAAATCAGTGTAACAGTTTAGACGTGAAAGCGTGATAGACAGACAGAGCTCGGTACTTTCGAATTTATAATATTATATAGTATGCATAACAAAAAGTACTCAAATAACTTTCCACGGTTTGATCCAAAACGGTATATCCAAAGTATAATTTTGTAATACCTATTCCATAGACATTAATACATTATGACTAACGCGATTATTTTTCTCTCAGTACCTATGGCCTGGGTATTAACCATATATAAACTATGACTATAGTCGCAATAGGTCAAATAAATCGTATTTCAATATTATAAACATGGCTTTTCATGCAAATTAGTAGCGAATGGTTCCTAAATTCACGGTGACATGGGAATTTAAAGAAATATAAACTAAAATATGTTAATTTTAAAGCATTAACCCTGGGTATGACTATAAAATAAACAAGACTTTGTCTTCTTGTATTTTAGATCAGAATTTTTTGAAAATAGTTTTTTTCTAATTGATATGTAATCACGCTCTTATCATAAATAACATACGTATTTATGGCAATAATTAAGTGAAACTTACTGAAGTGCTAGATTATAGACTACTAAACTTGATGTTCTAATTGATTTAACTGATTTAATAAAAATATCAATATAAATGTTCTAAGCAGTGTATCGAATACTCTCCTCACCTTTAATACTATTTGAAAACTTGCCAACTAATAGCTTGACGAAATGTATCGTTGTGGATGGATGGATTTTTTCAAATATTTCAACAGCAGTTTAATATAACAACTTGACTGACTACTGCAAGCAGCATGAGGAGCTAGAATTGTTAGCCTCCGCCACCCGATTCGCAGGCGGTGAATTGGGTCGTGAGTTTAAATCTTCCTCTCCGAGCCTACTCCGCCGCCTCCATCAGCATACACAATCAGATGGAAGCAACTTACTCCAAGTAACCGAGAGCCAGTGCTTCTCGATATAGCCGTACCCGAGACCCGATCTGGTACGAGGACCGAATGAACACGGCGTCAGGGGATAATAATAATATATTTATTTACTCAAGTACAAGTACAGCTTATAATCTAATGTGGTAACAATAATTTTAAATAATTCACAAATGGAAATAGAGTGAAATGACGGTGTCTGAGCTAGTAAGAAACTGTGACAGACACCGACGCTATCCCCCACTATATAGGAATACGAGTACAATAACATATAGGTAATAAAAACTAAATGACTGCCATGGGTTATTTGTTCTCGTTTTGAAGATACTCCCGTATCTGCCTCAGCCTATATTGGAATACTTGGTGTCGACATGTCGAGCAAAGTCCAGTTCCGTGGCAAATTGATCTCGAAGAAGCCTGGCGTGCTCAAAAGATCGAGACAGTGTTTCACTCCGGGCCACCACCTTTTGCTTTATAAGGCACAGGTTCGGCCTCACATGGAATACTATCTTCATCTTTGGGCGGGGTCATCCCAATACCAACTCCTCCCTCTGGACTGCATTTAACAGAGAGTGACTCGTATCGTCGATTGCCAAGGACTTTCAATTTGGCTAGACTCTCTGGCGCTACGCAGAAATGTAGCTTCACTGTGCATCTTCTACCGCATTTACTATAGGGAGTGCTCCGAAGATGTGTTGTACTGATCCCTGCCTACTCTTTCCGCCATCGTCCTACGTGACAGAAATTTCATCCCCATCATTTAGATGGCTGGCAGTCCACAACCGTGAGAATTTTCTATAAACTTTATACCTCGTTCAACAAAACTGTGGAAAGAACTGTCGCCTGCTATATTCCCGGACCAATACGACCTTCAAACTTTTAAGAAAAGAGCGTACTTCTTTGAAGGCCGTCAACGCACTTGTGACGCCTCTGGTGTTGCGTTTGTCCATGTAATAGCTTACCATCAGGCGATACGTCTACTTTTTTGCCCCACTTCCCATAAAAAACATAATGATCCTAAATTACGCGGTGTGTGTGTGTGTTTTGTATGTATGTGTAACTACGAGTGTTGTGTACAAGCGTTACAAAAAAGTAGTAATTTAATAAAATAACTCGCAGTTATTTGTAGGTTTTTATATTTACTGAAGCAAATGTGATACACTATACCTGTCCATGCTGAGAAATGGAACTAACACCTTGCCTGGTATGTGCCTGGTATTAATCTTAAACTACACTTTAGTTTGACAGTAACGTTTAGATTTTTAGTACTTGAAGTAGAATTGTCCTTACCCAATCTCAAAGAAATAAAGATGTTCCAATTCGTACGTATTTTCTATGGAATCTTAATTAAGATGTTATTAATGTCTGTACGGCTGGCCTAGTGGTTTAGGATGTCGCCACGGCGCTTTCTGCTGCGTCAAGTGTAATGGGTTCACACATGGGAGAAAACTTTCTGTGATCCACAAATTATTGTTCTCAGTCTGGGTGTTGATTGTGTCCGTTTCATGTATCTTTTTAAAGTCCGCGACACAGGATGTATATTCTAGTGCGGGAGTTGTCAAAAAAAAACACCAATACATAGTATTATTAAAATCAACTATTTACATTTATCATCAAAAGCCTGTCTACTGCTGTGGTGGCCCTAGTCATTGCGAGGCTTATTTTTGTAATAAAAATGTATAATATTTACGTATCATATACTGCTGTTTGAACTAAAGTCATCATAAGGACACATCAAAAGGACAAAGACAACATGAAATGAAACACGGGCAATCACCGAATATATTTCGTAAACACTACCACCCAGATGAGCGTCAGTAAAGTGATGTGGATTTTATAGTGCTTGGCGTAAGATCCAAAATTCAATTAAATAAATATTTCACTTTGACGACACCCACGAGATAAATTAATATTCTGTCACTACATGGGCCCTGATTATTACAACCCATGTTTTTTATAAAATGATCACACTACTGAGTTTTTTTTATCTTAATTAATTTAGAGTCTTTTATTATAAAATAATATGTTAGCCCCATCGTGGCTTGTTCTATGATACCGAATACCTTGGAGACAGAGGAAGTCGTTGTTGTGCAAATGTCTCACTACTGAGTTGAAAATGCTATTTGAAAAATTCATCAGATTTTCATCACCTTCGACTATGCAACACCTTAATACCTTGCAACACTTTTATGTTAAAAAAATGCTTCTTGTTAGAATTGTCATCTGACTGTCACTGTCATTTGAATGTGCTTGAAACCAAGCTATGAGGCTATGAATGTATGAATGAAAGATTTGGCAGAATTTTAGCATTACACTTTATAGTTTGCTATAATATAGGTGTATTTTGCCCTTATTGCTTAATAATCAGTTATAATACTGAATTACGAATTGATCTACTTAAGTCTCCGCAATTCCGCCTGTTATACCTAAGAACATGAAGTTTAATATGTTCAAAATATACCAACAAACTCTAAATAGAAGGCCGTATTTGGTTCAAGCAATACAAGCTGGGGCCTTAATGGGTGCAGGTGATTTGATATCTCAAAAATTTATTGAGAAACAATGCATACTGGACTTTCAGCGAACTGTAAAATTTGCCTCAATAGGCTTTTTTATTGGAGTGAGTTTTTTCTTATTTGAAATTTTAATAAATAAACTGTACTGTAATAGGTTTCTAACCGGCTTTAATAGTTGACAGTTATTTAAGTTTTATTAGTACCAGAATTAATTGTTCTATTAAAAATCCCAAGGGCTATATTGAAATGGTCTCATCTTAGTTATTACAGTCCTAAGAATCTTTGAATTTAAATTATTATTTATCTTTTCAGGGACCTGCCTTGCGAACATGGTATGGTGTGTTAAATAAACACATAGGTTCACAAGGAAAAACTGTAGCTATTAAGAAAGTTCTTATAGATCAAACTGTATTTGCACCAATATTTTTAGGGTTATTACTTGTAACAGTAGGTGTTCTACAAGGAAAAGATGGAGTCCACATCAAAAGTGACTTAAAAGCCAATTATTTTGATGTTCTAGCTACAAATTATTATATTTGGCCATGGGTGCAACTTGTCAACTTTTACTATGTACCTCTACAATATCAAGTTTTAGTAGTACAATCAGTTGCATTGCTGTGGAATACATACTTATCTTGGAAAACTAATAAAAAAAATAGTTTATAAATAAGATATGAGTATAGCGCAGTGGCATGTATGTATTGTTGTTTTTTTTTAATGTTTAAACTAATAATGAGGTTACAGAATCTATATGTAGAATATCAATATGAAAATGTTTACTTATCAATTCAGTCATTTCACTCAACATTTTAAAACCCTGTCTTTTGAAAGCATTCCATTATTGACAAGATACAAAGTTTCCTTACTTTAATATCAGTAGAATGGCAAAATGAAACATTTTTTTTGTGGGTGGGTAATAGAAAATATGAATAGTCATCCTCAAATTCTTATCCTATCAAAGGCAATGATCTATTAAACAATAGGTTATCAATTTAGAAACAAAAAATGCACAGGCTGAAATGTAAAACAAAAATTATTGAAATCGTAAAATTTCGTGAGTGTATGAATTAATACCTACGTATGCCAAATTTCATTGCTTCATTACGTTAGCTATTTAGTTATACTAATTTATACAATTTTTTATACATTGCAAAAATAAAATTATGTCATTAAAGCAAAATTATTTACTCAAACTTACAAATAAGAAATTATTTACGAAACTGATGCTTCATGGTGTTTGATTTCATATTTTATAGAAAATGTACAGCTATTTTATTAATCTTTTTTCCATTTTCCAATTCCATTCAAATACTGTTTTTTTTCTCGTTCTTTATGGGTAAATTTTCATAGAGTAGTTAACACTGGTCCGCCATTGTGATGTTTATACTTTTTTTTGTCTAATAATAGCGACGTTTTCAATATCAATTTATTTGCATAAATGTGGTACAAAAGATGATAAAAAATAAAAATAGGCACGATACACATTTCGCCAGTTATAGACAATCAAATTGCCGACGTTAATGTTCTTGTAATGTATGTAAGACATGCGTATACTTTTAAATGTCTAATGGTTTCAAAGTTACATCGTCATAATTCAAAGTTGTTACATTTTTTGCGACGTGTGGTAATAAGTTTGCGCCTTTAGAGGTATATCTTAATGACCAAAGGTATTTTGACTGAGAAGAGGCATATATTTATATGCCTTTTCTCAGTCTAGCCTACTGGATTAAAACATAATTAAATATTTTTACTCATAATTATAAGTCGATTCGAAAACATTATTTGCAGTTAAAAATCTCTATTTTTTGTGTTTTATCAGTTTGAAGTTTTTTTTGTCGAAAGGCGAAGCCTAAAATCAATTGATAATAATTTTTAATAACATTAAGTAAAAGTGAAGTTGTGAGTAATAACTAAATAAGTTAGTAAGTACTCGAAATATTATCTGGCCTGGCTTGCTATTCAATTTAAGCTTTGTATAAATGAATATTAATGAAATTAAAAATTCTTAATCGATTTTTCTTTCCCTATCCCTGTTCTTACGTCTTTACTATTTAAATTACTGATACGCGGTATAATATAATACAAAGAGTAAATTCAATGATCAATATTGGTTTGTACGTATTTATAAAATATGTACATAAGAACACAAATATGGTTTTGGAAAACACACATTATTGTCAAAATCAAAATTACTTGAACGTACGGTTTTTGCTCTTGGAGTGGCAAACAAGCATTTACCCCAAAAGGTAATACATATTAATAAGACTCTATATGGTATAAAAATAATTAACTAAGTTAAGGAATACATAAAGACCTTTTAGTAAAGTTCGTAAATATAATTTTGTTCCTACATAATTTTTATCCATATTGGTATTTTATAAAAAAAAAAGTCATCCAAATCAGTTCATCAGTAATGAGCTATGATGCCACAGACAGCGGTCACACTTGTACCACCCGGGGAGGTTGAAAATTCAGGAGTCGAGTCGAAAATATGGTAACACTGTATAATTATTTCACATTGGATTGTGTCGAATTCCAAATTCAAATATGTCAAATTAAATTATTTCGATAGATAGCCGATATCTGTTGAAACTACTAATCACTAGCGTGTTGCTTGCGGTATTTCAGAGCAATTATTAGCAATTAATTTTATTTCTCCTTCCGAACAGAACAGGTAATACTTAACACTAAAATAAAATAAACCCGAAATCATAGAAAAATAAACAGTATTTAATATATTGCCGATTTCGTGAAATAATCATGTTTGCCACCGGTGTTTTATTACGTCATTGTGTGTTCATTAATTCTAAATTCGTAACTATTTAGTTTTAAATTCAGTCAAGGTCAGGTTGGCATAAATCAAGTTATTTAACACGTAAATTAGAATATTTTCAGATATTAAGAACTTATTGTTATTACAAGTTTCCATCACGCACCCCTTAATTTCGTTCATTAGATAGGTGTATTCTTAAACAAATTTTATTTTGTTTGGAATATAATAAAAATAAAGATTTGTTGGAAAAACAATAAAAATGTGTTTATAAGCATATAGATGTACATGGGCTAAAATCGTTGTTTCAGAATTCTGCAATGGAAGGCTTAGAGCTGGTTTCGTCCAACAAGATATTTGGTGGTTTTCAGAAAGTATATTCCCATCAATCGTCAGAACTAAAATGTAAGATGAATTTCTCAATATATTTCCCCCCACAAGCTGAGGGTGGAGATGTCAAGCTGCCAGTAATTTTCTATTTATCTGGACTCACATGTAATGAACAAAATTTCATTACTAAATCAGGATTCCAGAGGTAAGCATTGCGTTCCGTAACAAAGTTAGATTTTTTTAACATATTAATTTCTTAAAGACTCTTTTTTTCATCAATACATTATGCTTATTAATTATTATAGACTAAGAGCCCACGAGGGCCAGACCTTGGTTATTTTGTAAAAGCTGAAAGTTTATCTGCGGATGTCCCCTATACAGGTAAGTACGACCAGGGACTATAAAGTTTGGGTTGTGATTACTTGGGCAGGTAACCAGTAGTAAAGGTGTATAAAATAGTACCTTAAATTCGTTAAAGTATAAAGCTCAATTTTTTTATATTTTCTTAAAGATAACTTTAGAAATCTCGTCATCCATTGCCAGACACTTATGACAGTTGCTACCCCCTGCCAGACACCCCTAAACTTTAATAAATTATAATTCTACTTTCGTTATAGTATAAAAGCTAAATTTTATATATGTTACTTGGGGACCCATGAAAAGATGTTACCCCAAAAGCCGGACAGTTTCAATGGTTTTTAGATCTTGCCAGACACATCGAAAGTCCACTGTAAGTGCAAGCGCGAGTGCTAAGTCGATTGCGATCTTTTAAGATATCTAATAAAAAAATAATTTAATTACGTTCATAGCCATGTTATACATATAAAGTAAAAAATATCATTTTAGTATTGTAAAATACAAAAGAAAAGTATTATTACATCTAAAAAAAAATATTCAATCATTTTAATAAATGTCATCATTGTCGTCGATATTTTCATTTTCTTCGTCAGTTTCTGAAAAAATATAAGTTTATACAATTAGGAATAATTAAAAAATTATGTACAATAATTTGTCATAGTAATCACATACCTGATTGCGTTTTGAGCGAATCACTAACATAACTTGGTAGTTGATCCCCTTCAAACCATTTGAACTGGTATTTGTCATCTTTCAATACCCAGCCGTTATTGTCTGGTTGATATGTAGTTGGATTTTTCAGATGAGCATTATTCCAAATGGTACATATATAATTTGCTCGCAAAAATTGCTGATTTTTTCTGATTTTCAAAACAGTTTTACATTTTTTTAAAGTTTCCTCCGAAAACAATATTATATTACCATCACTTTTATTACAAACGTAACAAATTAATGTATCTCCCATGATAACACTTTTTACTAAAAATACACTTTTATTTCACAAAAAAATGCACAAATTTCTATTATTAAACGTTGTTGTACCTGTACATACTTCGCAGTAAAAAATGGCAGTCGACTAAGCGTCCTATCTCACTCGCACCCGTTTGAACAGTTGTTACCTCGCGCTCGCACTTACAGCGGACTTTCCGACCGATTAGCGAATTTAAATCCCCAAGCTAAAAACGAATATTCACTCTGGAACTCAGTAAAAAGTAGTAGAGTGGCTCCTCAAATTGCACACCATCCTATCAAAAAAGGAGATAACACCTGGGCTAGAACCGATAAAGAACGAGCTGAAGTGTTTGGACAATTCCTGCATGCAGTGTTTACACCGAATGATGGTGATGCAGAAAGTAAAAAAGAAATACAGGACTACCTGGATACTGATCTCCAACTAAGCCTTCCAATACAGAGCTGCTCACCCCAGGAGGTTCACAGAGAGATAAAAGGTCTGGAGCTAAATAAGGCTCCTGGGTTCTGTCTGGTAACATCTGAAATGCTACGTCAACTTCCTAAAAAAGCTATAGTCGCTATTACACAGCTTTTTAACAGCATAATTAGGATTGGACATGTACCTATGGTATGGAAAATGTCAGATATAATCATGGTTCCCAAACCAGGCAAACCCCCGCATCTTGCGTCTTCTTATAGACCAATCAGTCTGCTGCCTACCTTATCTAAATTGTTTGAGAGGATTGTCCTGCGTCGGCTAACACGAGCACTCAATGAGAATGATCTCATTCCCCAACATCAATTTGGTTTTAGAGCTGGCCACTCGACTATAGAACAGGTTCATCGGGTTGCTGACAAGATAAGAGAAGCTCTAGAGAAGAAGCAGTATTGCTCTGCTGTTTTCCTGGATGTGCAGCAGGCATTTGATAAGGTCTGGCACTTAGGCCTCCTATATAAAATAAAGAAACAACTTCCACATAGCTTCTACTTACTCCTAAAGTCGTACCTCGAAGGCAGATTATTCCGAGTTAAGGTCAATGAAACCTACTCTGCGTTTCGAGAGATAAAAGCTGGTGTACCGCAGGGCTCCATTCTGGGTCCGACTATGTATCTTATGTACACTGCCGATATACCCACAACGGATAACATTTTATCTGCCACATTTGCTGATGACACTGCTGCACTTTGCAGTCACGAAAACCCCAATATGGCATCCTTGGGTCTACAAAACCACTTGAACAAGGTCAGCAAATGGATGAAACAGTGGCGCATTAAAGCTAGCTCTAACAAGTCTGTACATGTCACCTTTACTCTGAGAAGTGACAACTGTCCTCCGATCAAACTTGGAAATGACGTTCTGCCCCATCAGGATTCGGTTAAATATCTGGGCATGCATCTTGACAGGAAGCAAACGTGGAAAACGCATATTCAGAAAAAACGTGAGGAGCTAAACATGCGACTTGCAAAGCTAGACTGGCTAGTGGGCAGAAGGTCACACGTCACCCTGGAAAATAAGATGCTCATATACAAATCTGTAATTAAGCCAATCTGGACGTATGGTATTGAGTTATGGGGGTCAGCAAAGAACTCGAATGTGGAGATCCTGCAACGGTTCCAGAATAAAGCACTTAAAAGAATAACCAATGCACCTTTATTCATTAAAATCGGCGAATTGCATGACTACACAGAAATGAAAACTGTCAAAGAGGAGGTGGAACACAGAGCACGAGTATACAGGGACCGCCTGGGAGCTCATACTAACAACCTAGCAACGGTGTTATGTGAACAGATGAGTGGTAGAAGGCTGAAAAGGCAACACATATGGGACCTTATTAGTAAACCCTAGTTAATAGGAGATAGTTTTCTCATTGGAGGAACAATCTCTACCGCCATATCATCTTCCTCAAAAAATCTGCTAAAGGCTTGTGAAGCCGATTGCAAGATAATAATAAAACAAAAAAAAAAAAAAAAAGCGGACTTTCGATGTGTCTGGCAAGATGTTAAAACCATTGAAACTGTCCGGCTTTTGGGGTAACATCTTTTCATAGGTCCCCAAGTAACATATATAAAATTTAGCTTTTATACTATAACGAAAGTAGAATTATAATTTATTCAAGTTTAGGGGTGTCTGGCAGGGGGTAGCAACTGTCATAAGTGTCTGGCAATGGATGACGAGATTTCTAAAGTTATCTTTAAGAAAATATAAAAAAATTGAGCTTTATACTTTAACGAATTTAAGGTACTATTTTATACACCTTTACTACCGGTTACCTGCCCAAGTAACCACCACCCAAACTTTATAGTCCCTGGTCGTACTTACCTATATAGGGGACATCCGCAGATAAACTTTCAGCTTTTATAAAATAACGAATGTCTGGCCGTCGTGGGCTCTTGTAATATTATGTTTAACATGTAGGAACTCTAACTCAAGGCCTTAATTAGGATAACTGTTACTTTTTATGTAAGTACAAGGTTTTTATACTATTAAAACATGTCATACTATTAAAACTTTATCTTGTAATTTTTAGAATCAATTAAACATTTTTATTTATACTTAATCGAAATGTTAAGATAATTATTATGTTGTCTAAGACCTTTTGCAATACTAAAAGAATTTCATGTTACTTTATTATATAATAATATAAGAAACATTTTACTCCATGAAGAAATAATTAAAATTGTTTCTGGCTGAAATATCTAATATGAAAATAAAATATAATCAGCCCCCCTAGCCAATTGGCTGATTATATTTTATTTGTGCAAGGATTTTTCTTTCTGCAATTCTTGACGCCTAAATTCTTGTGTGTCATTGGCAATACTGGTCAGTATACAAGCCAAGGCAGATTTGGACCCTATTACATAAAATGTACTGCAAAAATATGGATATAGTTTGCCCATTTGTATTGCTGATAGTCTAAAAAAAATCTTGTCCACATTTAATCTTGATATGCCATCCAGCAACTGATTTATTAATAAAAGTAGTTTACTTAATTATTGGTTTCATTTCAGTCTTTCAGGTTTATTTCTGAAAATTCCTTTATAAATATTTTTATTAAAAAAAGCATTAGTTTTAATAAGTAGTGTTTGTTGTCACTAAATCTTAAGCATATCACTAATATATTAATAAACCTAAATATTAAGGAAGCTAACATCTTAAGCATATATATATTATATATAATATGTTAGTGATATGCATAAGATGTTAGGTTCCTAGCGATGATGCCTCAGGTTCCTTTTCCGACTCAAACCTGCAAAACAAAGTGTACCTATTTCCAAATACCGTCATCATAGGCATAAGATAGTTTGTAATAAGATCATAAAAATTATCATGGTGACCTTAGCTTAAATGTGTGACTAATTAATGGTAGCTTATTGTGTAATTAGCATGATCGTCGTCACGTCAGCCTTATCAATCTACCAGAACTTTTCAACAAGGTTATCAATTTTGTGTAAAAATAAGATACCTATTATACTTATTTTTTATAAACAATGTTAATTAAACACTTTTTTATAGAATATTAAAATAGACCTGAAATAACACGGTGTCATATCAATGTTTTTTTATTTTGTTTTCATCAAGATATAACATCAGCATTGTTCGACGTCCCACTTTTGACCTGACATCCCGATTTTTAATCGAAATTTTAATGTCTCGCACGGTACAAGCTCTGTCTTCCATTTCGGTGATAAGTGGCCGGAACCGAAAGGGTGTAGGTAGTGATTTTAACTACCCATACTTTATCGTCAACAACTGTGACCATTACATGGATGGGGGTAGCAGAAAAACAAAAATATTTATAACAACCTTATTTTTATGTCACTCTTTCACTCATATGTCGTGAGGGTTAAATACTTTTTTTTTACTTTATCCCACTTTCGACAAAAGATTCCTGCTTTTTTTTCACTTAAGTGTCAAAACCGCGATTTCACAAATCTCGTTGCACAGTTGGCGGAGTAGTTTCAGCGGTCGCCATGCCGCATGCTACTGCGCCAAGTGTCTTGGGTTCAAATCCCACGCGGTATAACACTTTGTGTGATCCACGAATTGTTGTCCCGAGTCTGGATGTTCTTTGTGTCCGTTTCATGTATGTTTGTAAAGTCCCCCACGACACAGGATGTTTATTCCTAATGTGGGAGTTGTCTTTTTATAAAAAAGAAATAAAAAACATACTTATTGGCTAACCATTGATTTGCATACTATTAAAAATATCTACAAACTTGTCATATAACTGTGTAGTATTAGTAGTAGTAGTATTTCCAAAGGAAACATGTACTTTTGAAGATTTAGGATGTTATTTTGTTACTCTCAGAAGAATGTTAATTGGTACTAAACTAGTAAACTAAACTAAAAAAATAAACAAATTGGTGGTAAATATCATGAACCACAAATGTGTTTATATAATTCTTGACAACACAAACTCAGAGCATACCTAAATACTCTTGAGTAAGTCTGAAAATTAATAATAACCTCTTTTTCTTTTTTTTTTTCAAAGATATGCAGCAGAACATGGCATCATAGTTGTTGGACCTGACACATCTCCCAGAGGAGTGAAGATTGAGGGAGATGATGAGTCCTGGGACTTTGGAGTCTCAGCAGGCTTCTACTTGGATGCTATTAAAGAGCCATGGTCTAACAATTATAAAATGGGTAGCTATATAAACAAGGAATTGTATGAAATAATTCAAACAGCATTTAATAATGTAGTTGATGGTGACAGAATTGGAATAATGGGACACAGGTAGCAACCGTTTTAGATATCCTATTTTTATTTATTGTTAGTTTTGCCACTTCTTGATAAGACTGTATTTTTTAATTAAATTGATAATGTTTACACACAAAAATGGCAAGTCCAAACCTATCTACAACACTTTACTATTATAGTCCACGGGCCCACGTACAAGGGATTTCAGTGATTAATAACAGGCTGAAAGTTTATACACAGCTTCGTTTTAACGAGACCCCCAACTTTTATTATTGGACCAAATTCTGATAGTGGCACGAAAAAGCGGGATAGGGAGCGAAACACGTCGATTTGATGTGTGTCCCAAATTAATAAATAACAGTTTCTAAAAATCAATACTTCGAGAAAATACGATGGAAAACTGAGAAAAACTTGTGGCATACAAAGTGAATGGTACCTTCCCGAGTGACCCCCAGCTCTAACATGTCAGATTGGTGACTTCAAAATTTTTATTCATTTTCATTAATAACAAACTGATTTAAATTTGAAATATTAACATAATCTTGACAACTTTCGAGTTGTTTCGACGTGTTTCGCTCCCTATCCCGCTTTTTCCTGCCACTATCAGAATTTGGTCCAATAATAAAAGTTGGGGGTCTCGTCAAAACGAAGCTGTATATAAACTTTCAGCCTGTTATGTTATTAATCACTGAAATCCCTTGTACGTGGGCCCGTGGACTATTATGGACAAAGCCATTTAAATAGGTTTTTATTGTATCTTGCATTGATATACTCTCACAGTGATATATTTAAAACTATTACCTTACTAACAGACAAATGATTGATTATTATTACATATTTTTTTGCTTCCAGTATGGGAGGTCATGGGGCTTTAGTATCTGCTCTAAGAAATCCTGGCTCATATGTATCTGTGAGTGCCTTTGCACCCATCTGCAACCCCACAGCGTGCCCATGGGGTGTTAAAGCTTTTACTGGATATTTGGGCGATGATAAAAGCAAATGGGTTGAATGGGATGCATCAGAACTGGTCAAGAAATATAATGGACCTCCACTAGCTCTGCTCATTGACCAGGTAAGATCATAAGGCTTCTACATACTAAGCCGGCGAACTGATTGGGTTTTTGCCGCATAAATAGTCGCCGGCCCAATCAGACCGCCGCGCCGGCTTGTTAATGTGTGAACATCCTGTAACCTTCTTGCACACATCTTCATATTGTTATAAACTAAGTTCATCTATCTTGCATCGCACTAAGCTGAGCCACTAATTCTCAAAATACAGGCAATTCTAGTTTGAGGATCAGGGGTCTCATTTAATTTTTTGCCATACTAGTTATATCATTTGGTATTGTAAATAGAATAACTGTGTTTCTTTCTTATTGTATGGTTAACAAAATGCAATAAACTATTATTATCCATAAAAAAAACCATCAATTCTGTGTCATGAACTAGACCACATACCGTTAAAATTAGTATATTATTTTTCATTGTACTTTTGCATTTTATAAATCGAAAACAGTATACGATAACTACCACTCATTGTTACAGGGTGCAGCCGATAAATTTTACATTGAGAAACAGCTACTTCCTGAGAACTTAGTGGAATCCTGTCGCTCTGTAGGCGTACCTGTGATACTCAATTTACGTGAAGGCTACGACCACTCGTACTTCTACATTTCCACGTACATTGGGGAACACTTCGATTTCCATGCTAAAATACTAAAAGCTTAAGCTAAAGCTTTCATTTAATGGCAAGGTTATGTTGACTCAGTCAATACTTATGTTAATTTTGCAATAAAGTTGTTATTTTTATACATTTTAGTTGTTTACCGTACTAAACCTTATAAAACTTTTATTAGAAACTAGTCGAGTCAAAAAGTAGCCTACGTTACTCCTTATATCATCATCGCTGTAGCGCAGTGGTAGCGTATGTGACTGCTGTTCTTGAGGTCTCGGGTTCGATTCCCAGGTTGGACCAAATGTTTGTATGATCTACAAATATTTGTTTCGGAGTTTAGGTGTTTTCTATGTTTATATTAACAAACAAAACGTAATAAAGTTTCGTCGAAATTGGTCCAGCCGACGTTCCAGAGACTAGCCAGGACAAACGTGGTTTCAGTAGCTTGTTTTTGTTTTTAGCGTCTGCAATCAAACTAGACTTGCTTGCTTGACTAGCTAAACTAGCTTGACTCACTAGTTTCATTGAGAAGAGGTTATTGGAATTTTTAAAGAAGTTAGGATCCCTCGAAAAGTTTATTTTAGCACTATCGTATTATGAGCGGTTTTAAACGGAGTTACCAGAAAAAATATGTGCGTGTGAACTGAGGGACCATCACGACATTTCATAAAAAAGATATTTGAAAATTTTGTAGTAGGCAGCACTGCTTTGTACCACTTTTTACAAAAAATGTACGAAATTTGGCAAACTTAAATTACTAATATGTTGCAATTAATATTTATGCTCTGGTTTTTTATAATAATTAGATTTAGTGTTTCTCTTGTCTCGTATTATTAAATAGCACAGTCACAGTCTTGCCTCCACAAATCAAAACTACGATATAATTTATTTAAATACGACTGCAGCCATCGATGGAATCTGGATACGATCTGCCGATTGCAATCGTCATTAAAACAGAAAACTTTAACAATATATTATTGTAGAGCAAAATACGCAAATATAAGGGCTGTAGTTTTTATATATCTTTTTACAAATTGTCATATATGTTCTACATTTGATTTAAGCCTACTACAAAATCTTAAAACATTTTTTTTGCAAAATATTACTATGGTCCCTCGGTTCACAAACTAGCTTAAGCCTAAGTTACTCGACACGACCAGATGGGTCCTAATACCATTGTCCATAAACACCTAGAATTCCTAGCCACCTCACCTTCAAGTCTCCACACCGCTTTCTACTGCATTGAGTGTTGTGGGTTTAAATCCTGCATGGGTCAACACTGTGACCCAGAAATTGTTGTATTGAGCCTGGGTGTTATTTGTGACCGTTTCATGTATATTTGTTAGGTCCCCCGCGACACTGAATGATTCCTAACGCGTCAGTTAAAAATGCGTTGATTCCATTTTGAGTACCACTTTCTAGAAATCAGGTGAAGAGTGTTTTTGGGTTCGACTAATAAATAATGCTTGACCTACAAGAAACCAATAGGTATTTATCGTTCAAAAATATAGAATAGTCTTAAAAATAGACAATGTTATTATAAATAATATAATCTTGTCAAGTTACATTTATATTATTTTCTTAACAAAAGGGTCTCATAATTTTTTCTCTACATAAACAACATGCTATCTGTTTGAATCACTTTTCCTAATTGAATGGTAATACTGCACGAATTTGTCTCTGTTGCCCCAAATATTGTCACTACCCCATCTACACCAGTACCTGAAACAGACGGTGCAAATACTTCAAATATTTGTCTTTACATAGCATTTGGTTAATACGAAATTCAATATTTTACGATTCAAAGGTGGGACCACTCATTGGAATGTAGGTAAAATATTCTTTGTCATTAGCCCACTATTGAACGAAGGTCTACCTTAATGAGCGCAAAAATTAAAAAACTTAGTGGCATATAAGACTACAGAATTGGTGGAAGTTAACTTACATTCCAAACAAAGCACCACCAAGATGAGCAGCGTGATCGAAGAATTTCCAACCGAAGACTACACCAGCCAGATCTACACTCATTATAACCTTTATAGCCTGAAACAAAACGGAATAATTTCATTTCACAAATACAAGGTGTCTCAAAAGAAATTTCATATTTAGTGGATTGATTAAAAAAAAAGGAAGCGGTATATAGAAAAAATGTTTATTTATTGTTAAAATACACTTTTTGGGAATTCATTTCTTAAAAATAATATCGTCTAAATGTAAACCCTCACGTTGTTGGCACTCATTTAATCGAACAGTAAAATTACTTATGACTGCTCGACAGGTGGAGTGAGGGATGGCTGCCATTTCGTGACGGATATTTTCTTTCAAATGCGCCAGTGAAGTTGGTTTATTGGCGTAAACTTTAGATTTAAGATAACCCCATAGGAAAAAGTCCATAGGGGTTAAATCTGGGCTACGTGGAGGCCAATTTATGTCACCTCTCCGGGAGATCAATTTTCCTGAGAAAATTTCACGAACACGTGGCAGAGATATATTGGACGTGTGTGAAGTTGCTCCGTCCTGTTGAAACCATGTTCTTTGGTTATAGCCAGGAAAGTTTTGCAGTTCAGGTACCAAGAAGTTGTCTAACATCTCCACATAACGCTCTGAATTCACTGTAACTGTACGCCCCATTTCGTCTTCAAAAAAGTAAGGGCCGATAATTCCTCGCGCCGACATGGCAGCCCATATGGTCACTTTAGGCGAGTGTAGGGGTTTCTGATGTTTGCGTTTCGGATTGGCTGAACTCCAGTAGCGGCAGTTTTGCTTATTTACGTGGCCATTAAGATGAAAATGAGCTTCATCCGAAAACAAAATGTTGGTAAACGTTGAAAATCGCTCAATCATCTGATTTACGAAATTAAGCCTCTGACCGGCATCTTGGGGCTTTAATTCTTGCACCAATTGAATTTTGTAGGGGTGCAGCTTTAGATCTTTGTGCATAATGCGGTGTAATGATGATCTATGCACATTTAAAGCACTCGCGCGCTTCCGAATTGAAAGGCTCGGGTCGTCACGTACAGATTGATTAACACTCTCCACGTTTTCTACCGTTCTTGATGACCTAGGTCGCCCGGATTTTGATTTATCCAGCGTTGATCCAGTCTCTTCAAACTTTTTAACCCAATGTCGAATGAGAGGAAGGCTTGGCGCATCATTTAAGTGGCGAAAACCTCGAATACTGCAGAATTTTCTACGCGCGACAGTTGTCGAATCACCGTTCTTGTAAAACTCTCGCACGCACAACGCGCGGTCTGCTCCCGAGAAACGCTCCATAGCGACTGAATCCCCAAGAGCCAAGCTACCAATTGACATAACCCCCGCACCCCTCAAGTACGCAGCGTTCACGCAGTAAGCTAAACAAATATAAAATTTCTTTTGAGACACCCTGTATTTGTTCACATAATGTATTAACAATTGGCAACTATAGCAGTTCCAGGCTCACAGGTCTATTCCTTCCGTCCTTGTGACGTCATAATGTTACAGCGTTGCCGGAAAATAACAAGATCCGTAAGTTCATCTATCTACTAGGAAATTTATAAACTTTTGTAGAATTCTAAACAGGAGGTAAATTGTAATATTTTACGTCCACATTTTCGTAAATTGATAAACTTACTGAACTCACTCGTAAAATAATAAATGCTTGAACATTTGTTGAAGAAGTAAAATTTACCACAGAGCTACGAAAGTTTTATAGTAAACTAAATAACCTTTTTTTTTTTAACGTGTGGAACCCTCTGTTGTCTCCTCGCCGGGGTTTGCGGCGGGGCGGTGTGTCGGAATCGAACCGACTAAAACCACACGGTGTGCCAACTCTGCGCCTGAGAAAGGAGGGGTCCGGGTACTGCAGATATTACACGACCGGACCCCTCCCAGAAACTAAATAAAATAACATAACCTAACCAAAATAGTAAGAAATCGGAATGGACAGAGGAAAAAATTTAAAATGTTATTAAAAATTAAAATTGTTATTATGTTATTTAAATTTACCGTGTGACGTCGGAAATTGATAAATTTACGAAAATGTGGACGTAAAATATTACAATTTATCTCCCGTTTAGATCCTACGAAAGTTTATAAACTTCCTAGTAGATTGATAAACTTACGGATCTTGTTATTTGCCGGTGACATAGCGACTGTGTTTTACGACGTCACACGCGCTCGGGTTTATTCGGGAGCTGTCGGCGCGTCTTCGGTACTGGATTCAAAACTTAATTTTTATTTGGAAATAACTTTTGAATTATAGCGAAAAAAAAAATAAAAAAAACAGTTTTGTTATAAAACTTATATATGATCTTTCCATTTATCACAAAATTTTTTTTTATTCAAATACCCAATTGAAGTTAAATTACATCAGTATGTATTTAGAAATATATAATACTTGTAAATTTATCAGAAGTCTAGTTAGTACAAACTCCGCCTAGCTTGCAATCAAAAAGCAGCATTTGGGCTGAGTTATTATATTATACAAAAGTTACTCAAAGATAAAACGAGATGCTAAAAAATTAATATTAAACTTTTTTGTAGAGTATATAAAATAAATTGCAATGCTCACCGTTCCAGCAGCAAATGTATACATTGGCAAGAAGATGATACTCAGCCTGGTGTCAGGATATTGCACACATACATATGCTAAAACTGCCATTATTGCGCCCGACTGAAACAGACCATAACATATTATAAGTACTAGCTGACCGACGCAACCTCGTTTGCGTCTTTTATTGCCCGTATCGAAAAAATTTCCCCCGTATAGGGTTGATTTTTTACACCTTGTGTCCGAAAAACCCCAATATCTTACGGAACCCTATTTTTTTCCAAAATAAAATATAGCCTATAGATTTACCATAGCAGCGCCATCTATTGATTACTTACTCAACCCAGTCGAAAGGTATCGACATCTGTTAGAATCATTTGGAGTTAACAGATAATTATGACTGTCAAATAATAACAGACAAATAATTATCAATAAATTAAAATTGCGACTATAATTTGAGATTTAAACTATCCTATCTCTCAAGTTGGATCGAACTACACATAGTTTGCGAATTTTATTATAATCGGTTAAGTGGTTTAGGAGTCCATTGAGGACAAACATTGTGACACGAGATTTATATATATTAAGATATATTACACACTAATCCCCTTATTCATAAGCGTCATGTAACGTTAGGCAACGGTGATGTGTTATTTTCAACTTTAAGGCTGTGAAATTTAAGTCGAAAATAGCACAGAACCATTGCTTAACATTACATAGCTTTTATGATTAAGGGAGTGAAACTTTAAGTTCAGCTTTAACTAAAATGAATCAAAGTGGAATTCAAACTGTGCTGACTTTCAGATTCAGTAAACAAAATATACTTCAGTGCCATCTAGCGTAGCGCAGACAGAACTTGACTTGCGACTGCTGTGGGCTTGCGGTCTCGGGTTCGATTCCCGGATCCCGGATGGATTGTGGCAACGATATGTGATGAAAATATCTAATTCAAGACATTAATAATAGTAAATAAACAAGCTTACCGCTCCAAGACTAAGGCCTGGCTGGTTAAGTAACACCTTATAAAGAAAGCTGGTGAAACTGCTAATAACGCCTGCACTAAGGTACATGGCTGTAAACTGCTCCTTGCCTAGGGACGCAACAGCAGCTGCAAAAAAAAAATTGTTTTGAAGACTACTCCCGCCTTTGGAATATACCTCCTGTGTCGCGGGGGACCTTACAAACATATACGAAACGGACACAAAGAACACCCAGCCTCAGAACAGTAATTTGCGGATCACACAAAGTGTTGTCCCATGTAGTTTTTTTTTTATTGAATAAGGGGCAAACGAGCAGATGCATCACCTGATGGTAAGCTATTACCGCCGCCCATGGACACCCGCAACACCAAAAGCGTCACAAGTGCGTTGCCGACCTTTGGGGGATGGGGAGAGGGAATGTGGGAGGGGTTGGGGTATGGGCCTTCGGTATCCTCACTCACTCGGTGAAACACAGCGCAAGCGCTATTTCACACCGGTTTTCTGTGAGGCCCTGGTATCACTCCGGTCGAGCCGGCCCATTCATGCCGAAGCGAGGCTCTCCCACGGAATAAGTAATAATAATAAGTATTTCAACCCCCAACAATTAGCGCAGTAGAAAGCGGCGTGGCAACCACTTAAACCACTAGGCCAACCGTGTAGTCGTATTTAATTAGATTTAATATTAATTAATTAATAATGGCATTCTTATTCTGCGTGTCAATAAGCGAACCCTCCTAAATTGTCTTTTGCCCTCCACAGCTTCTCTATTCAGTTCAGTGGGACACCTAAGAAAGTAAAGGTGGCAAATGTTGACTTGGGCGCCACAATCATCAATATTATTAATTAATAACACATTTATATAAACATACTAGCTGACCCGGCGAACTTCGTACCGCCTTATTTATTTTTGTGATTTTTTTTATTATTGAAAAAATCTTTTAGTAAGCCCGTGTTAACTTCCCGCAGCGCTACAGTGTATTGAACTAAGCGGACTAAGAGAGTATAACACCTTTTTTTCTTCTATGACACGTTCGTAGATTTACCATAGCAGCGCCATCTATTGATTACTTACTCAACCCAGTCGAAAGGTATCGACATCTGTTAGAATCATTTGGAGTTAACAGATAATTGTGACTGTCAAATAATAACAGACAAATAATTAGCAATAAATTAAAATTGCGACTATAATTTGAGATTTAAACTATCCTATCTCTCAAGTTGGATCGAACTGCACATGGTGTGCGAATTTTATTATAATCGGTTAAGTGGTTTAGGAGTCCATTGAGGACAAACATTGTGACACGAGATTTATATATATTAAGATATAAACATCACCATAACTTTAAAACACCTACACTACCCTTTATTACGTTCATTTCTTTCTCCGGTAAATATGTCCATCCAAAGGTTGCCTGGAAGAGATTGCTTTTGGCAATAAGGCCGCCCATTGTACACATCTTCTTGAATTTTAAGTTAAGTAATTTGTAATTGGTGTACAATAAAGTATATTCTGTTCTATTCTATTCTATTTATAAGGAGACCGATAAATTGAGCATGGATTTTACATATTTTCAACTATGCGCAAAACACACTAAATAAATCCTAGACTACGTGGAATGAAAGTTTAGATATAAAATTTATTTCAATTTGCCACCGGGTTCAAGCTACCATAAGACTTATAAGTTCATAAGTTAAAATATTTGTAAAGGGTGGTTTCAAAAAATATAATTCTTGGTATTTACATGTGTAAAATGCTTACCTGGCATGAAACTATAAAGGACATACATATTCGCAGCTAAATGCATTGCTGAGTAGTGGCTGAATGTTGATAGTAGCATTGGTATACATTTCGTACCTGTAAAAGGATTTCACTGTATTTATATGAGTGTTAATAATAATTATATTTTCAAACACGTAATTATTAAATAAATAATGTTTTTTTTTTATTCTGGCAAGACTTATTTTTCAACTCTAATATTGCAGTATGTAATTAATATCCACTGCTAAGTGGATATTAAAGTTAAAAAAAAAAATTATCCAAAATTATTGTTATTATACTGCACTGAAGTGGTAAGTCTGTGGTGTAAAAGTAGGAGTATTTAAGTGAAAAATGATATAAAGTTCGGTATCAATTTACTTTCGATCCACTTTCGGCCTCGCTTTTTTATAAACGACAACTCCCGCATTACGAATGTACATCCTGTGTTGCGTAATGTAACGGACACAAAGAACACCCAGACTCGGTACAAAAAATTATTTATCACAGTGTTGTCCCATGTGGGATTTGAACATGACATTCAAACCATTAGGCTAGCAGTTCAGGCAAGCCAGCTTTGGTAGTGAACTGTTAAACATTCAACATTGATTGTATTGGATATTGTACTTACTGCTTGAGGGATTTGAACAGAAGTACTTGATCATGAACGGTTGTAGTTGTCTCACCCGCCATGCTCCAAACACTAACACATTAGCTGCAAGTATTGGATAGAACACTTTTTCACTATCTCTCAGTGAGTTCCACCATTTTCGTATAGTACCAGGTTCAGATCTCTGCAGACAAGGATTTCAGGCGTTACATTTAGTTAACAATCTTACAACGGAGGCAGACTAACAGATTGGAATTACGTAGGTTAATTATGTCTAAAAAAATCACAAATCTCAAACTAAACATTTAGGGGGCTGAGTGGTACATGGATGTCCGAAGGGATTTCCGCATAAATAAAAAAAAAAAAGAGGGTTTACATCGAGTGGATTTCATATTAAGTCGATCGTCCCGGTGACAGCATTCGGCGCATCCTACTAATATTATAAATGCGAAAGTTTGTGAGTATGTAAGTATGTTTGTTGCTCTTTCACGCAAAAACTACCGAATGGATTTTGATGAAACTTTACAATAATATATAGCTTATACATCAGAATAACACATAGGCTACAAATTATGACGATACTAGCTTCGTCTCGCGGCGTTGCCCGCGGTTATTGTCGTACCGCGGTACGACACGACGGGTTCAGCTAGTCTTTCATAAAAGCGGTGTTGCGATCAGACGGCATTGAGCGCCTAGTGTTGTTTCATTTCATATCAACTCGACAATCACGTCACCGTGATTTTCTTATCGTATTGCGATTGGTTTCATAAAAGTCTTTACTAATGGAAATGCCAAACACGCCGACCGTAATGTAAAAAAACTCACACTAGGGCCTCAGAGACATGAAAATCGATCGATTTTTTTAAACTACTCGAAGGATTTTAATCCAGATGCAAAGTAGATTTCAGTAATAGATAACAGTGATTCAAAAGGAAGGTTTATGTGTGTATAATGTTATAGTAAATTGCGTGTGAAGCCAGGCCAGGTTGCTAGTTCAATTATAAAAAAAAATAAAAAATATAAATCTTCAATTTAACAAATTTCACTGCTTTTACCGGAATCAGACCTATTACTATGTTTAAATTTAAACTGACATCACTATGAAACAAATAATTATTTTATTATTACCTTTTTTTGCTGTACACTTAACCATGCTCCAGATTTTCTGAGAAAAGATGTTGCATGCAGCCGGATAGATTCATATTCCCAAATCATACATGCTCCAAGACTGAATGAGGAAACCTAAAAAAAAAAACATTTTTAAATGAATCTTGTATAATAAAAAAAAAATCAGCTTGGGAGAACTGGTTTAAAAATGATACTAGGAAACAAGTGTATTGCAGTTTGAATGTCATCCAATTAGAGGAATGAAGATTTTTGTTTATATTGAACAGAACATTGTATGTTAGAACTTAGTTGTTCTTTTTACAGCTAACTTCGTTACCCAGAAAAGATGCAAAGTGTTGAAGAATAAGTAACAACTTAAAAAGAACTTAATCTGCATACATATAGAGCATTTAATACATTGTATATTTTTAATACATAGTTTTTAATACATTAATAATATCTTAACCTACTTACAAAAAACTATTAAAGGCTTATCAGTGATGGTAGGTGACTGCTGTTTGATTTAAAAATTTCAAAATAGTCCAAGCCTGTGGTATGATAACCAGACGCCAAAAAACATATCAAAACATTTCTAAATACATTACATACTATGATGAACTATGGCACGATGGACTATAGACCGACAACTTAAAGAAAACGGCTGGCAGCAGATTGATGCAGAATGCCCAAGACCGGGATGGTTGGCTGAACAATTACACCAAACAAATGATCATGCTTATCACAGAAATTCATAGTTACCAACCACTAGATTAGCAAGCTCTGATACACCATGTCTACATTTACATCTACTCACAATTTCAGTTAGAAATGTCTTAAGAAAGTACAGGATTTCTTTATGTTTCTAGAACATATATTATTATAAATAAATATTTTCTAGACATCTAAAACACAACACCATCTAACTTCAAACTGGGCTAACTATAATTGATACAATACTTTATAATAAACTAGCTGACCGACGCAACCTCGTTTGCGTCTTTTATTGCCCGTAGCGAAAAATTTTCCCCCGTATAGGGTTGATTTTTTACACCTTGTGTTAGAAAAACCCCAATATCTTACGGAACCCTATTTTTTTCCAAAATAAAATATAGCCTATAGATTTACCATAGCAGCGCCATCTATTGATTACTTACTCAACCCAGTCGAAAGGTATCGACATCTGTTAGAATCATTTGGAGTTAACAGATAATTGTGACTGTCAAATAATAACAGACAAATAATTAGCAATAAATTAAAATTGCGACTATAATTTGAGATTTAAACTATCCTATCTCTCAAGTTGGATCGAACTGCACATGGTGTGCGAATTTTATTATAATCGGTTAAGTGGTTTAGGAGTCCATTGAGGACAAACATTGTGACATGAGATTTATATATATTAAGATTGTACTAGCTGACACGGTGAACTTCGCACAGCTATACTTTTTTTGTGAATATTTTCTAAATTTCTGCATTTTTTTTGTATTTATACCGATTCAGACTTCCACAGTAGTGTGCAGTGGCGGACTTCAAAAATATAACACTTCCAGTTTTGTTTTGATTTTGTCTATACAAACCTTATTCTGACAATAACAAATACATAAAAGAAAGAATTATCCATAAATAAATATTTGCAGACCATACAAACATTTGGTGCAACCTTGGTATCGAATCTGAGTCGCATCACTACCACTGCACCAATGAGGCAGTCATATTGTGTTTGTAGATTAAGTTCTTGTACTAAATAAAGTTTTAAAAATAGAAATTAAGCAAATCCATTTTTTATGTCATCAGTAATAAATAAATGTCCAATATAATTTTATCAATATTATGTCGACTCTTATTTAGTTTTCTGAAGAACATAACAACAATGACAATTCAAAATACTATCAGAAGATAGTAGGTTCTTCCTATAGTTCTGTAGGCTATAAAATGTTCTCACCCCAACAGTAAAAAAGAAGGGTCTTATCAATGCACTAGGTTGTAATGGTCTTGAATCAATCTTAAGATGTTCAAGAGGATTTGGTTCAATATTATTTCGACCGTTGCGCCTGGAGTTTTGAAGAGGTTTACGGTGTTGAATTCGTACATTTTGAGCTGCGCTTCGAAATCTTAGAATCACACCTGACCTGCTGAAATATAAAATAAAGTCATAAGCGCTGATTGTTGTCATTTAATAACCTCAACATTTCCAATCGACATACTAAGTATTTGTCAGCTCTGCCGCACACCAAACATTTCTGAAAAACATTATATATTCGTGTCTTATTCTATTGTTACATTATTAGTGAGACTAGTGTACTTTAAGTCCAGTGATGCAAACGTATTGTAATATTTTGTAGAATTTCAACATTGACAGATGATTTGAAATACTGACACGTCTGACACTGACAGAAAGTCAGTCAGTATTGCTAGATAAACTCTGCAGTCTGCACATTCATTTATTTTCTTTAGACAGTTACTTAAGTACATATGTGAATTCCTTAAAAATGGCAATTTTCTAATTACATAATCTAATCACAATAAGGTTTAATTATTGCCCGATAAAAAGGCATATTATTCGGTTGTAGCTTAAAGCCCTGAAGTCATTTTTAAGTCATCCTCCGCTTCGTTAAATGTTTAAAAATAAACATTTAACGAAAAGTACCTACGGCTGAAAAACTAGATATGTTTTATCGTATATTTTTTACATTGTAATTTGTAAATAAATTGAAGTACAATTCTTCAGAATTAAATAAACATTATTTAATACTGATTTGAAGTCCATCATCATCACTTGCAATGCTTATATAGGGACAAACTTTCGTGAGTAATATTCAAAATGGATGTACATTTAATTCACATAGTTGTAACTCGAGTTAAAAATATGCATGCAATATTCATATGCATAGAATGCAATAGAAAACTATTTACCTATCAATTCACTTCATAGCTACGCAGTTTATAGAACTATTTCTTTTAAGCAACTGTTAGAAAGAAAAGAAACGGCTAAAGTTGATTACAACTTCGTACAGTCATGCTATAGTCATGGATGACTTTAACGCTTGTTTACTGAAAAATGATTATCGATCTACCAAACTTCGATCTAGATCGATTGAATCTAGTAATCCTTCCATTCTTTTTTTAAATCCCTCAATTTGTCAAACTGTAACTCGTCTCTCTTAGACTTTATCCTTGCATCCTCTGTGGAGTGCGTGCCTAAATATGACCAGTGCTCTGCAGATATATTTTCCTATCACGATCAAATAAACGACACACGACACGACAGAGCCACGGGAAATGCTAATAATATATATATTTTTTAAATATACAATTAACGCCCTTACCAATGATACCAAAGACGTCATATTTATCTCTAATATATTTTTAACATATTACTTTATGACCGCTAGAGGGCGCCACATTAGATCACCAGCGGATGATCAAGACGGTTCTAACGATCCCTTATTTGTCTAGTTCTAATAAGTAGTTCAGGAGCTATGAGGGAACAGATAAACATACTTACATATATAGCCTGTCAAATCTATCCTTTGGCTTTACCGTAGGCAGGCTTTTTTTTAATTCAACAATTTTGCGTACCTACAGCTAATTATGTTGCACCTACTAATTTACTTTAAAATGCCATTACAAAACAACAAACATGACACGGACAATTTATCGATTACACAAAGTGGTATCCCTGTGGAATTTGAACACACAACACTCAGCGCAGTGGAAAGCGGGGTGGCAACATCTTAAATCACTAGGCATACCGTGCAGATAACAATTAAAAACTTATAAGAAAAAAAAATGTTATTCTTTTATGTTTATTTCTATGAAATGATATAATTTATACGTTATGATTAGTGGAATTACCTACTTTTATAGGTTAGGTAAAATGATAAAGTTATACTTACACTTTATCATTTACTTATCCTGCTGTTTTAGATAGCGTAAAAAACTATAGAACTCTAAGGGTTACCTAAGTGACCTAACTATCTTTGAGGGACCCTTAAAAGTTAGGCATTATGTTGGTGAAAACGTGCACAGGATCGTATTTCAGCTTACGGCTTTGACCATACACAGTGCAGTAATAATAAATATTAAATATTTCGCACATCTAACTCCACGCCATCTAGTCCCAAGCTAAGCAGAGCTTGTGTTTTTGGGTACTTGACAACTGATATAAATAATATATGTACATATTTATTGTTTTTTTCAAGTACATACATATTTTAGATAGAAAACACCCAAATTCCGAAACAAATATTTGCAAGTCATACAAAGATCTTTTCCGACCCGGGAATCGAACCCGAGACCTCAAGTACAGCAGTCACATACGTTACCACTGTGTCAACGAGGAAGTCGAATTCTTTTTAACATGTGTTCCAAATACCGGAAATTGCTTTTTATGTACCTACTGTGGAATCCTAAAAATGTGCATTATTATATGGATCATATAGGTAGATAGGTATTGAATAAAAATATGGATTGCGTAATGTTCTAGTTTGTAATTAGGTAATATCGATATTCCGACCGCGTGAACAATACAGCCATCTATCGATATATCGCTCGTAAAACGTTGATTAAAATTTCGTACAAATTATTGTTTTTTTTTTTTTTATTGAATAGTGGGCAAACGAGCAGACGTATCACCTGATGGTAAGCGATTACCGCCGCCCATGGACACCCGCAACACCAAAGGCGTCACAAGTGCGTTGCTGACCTTTGGGGATGGGAAAGGGGATAGGGGGAGGGGTGGGGGTATGGGCCTCCGGTATCCTCACACACTCGGTGAAACACAGCGCAAACGCTATTTCACACCGGTTTTCTGTGAGGCCGTGGTATCACTCCGGTCGAGCCGACCCATTCATGCCGAAGCATAGCTCTCCCACGGCATAAATCAGTGAATAAATATTAGGTAAATTGAATTAAATTAACCACATTTCAATTTAAAGCTGATACTGATCAATTCTTTTATCTTTTTTTATTAAGTAATATAATACCGTTTTCATGAATGCACCTCTGAATCTTTTTGAATGAATTCATCTGTTTCGCACAATCTGCGTACTGGTTGAATGCCTTGGGTTTTGAGAGGTATATCATACAAAATAGTATATAAACAATATTTTACAAATTAGGTATTCCCACATGGTGACTAGTCAATCAGGCTCAGGATCCTATGTTATCACTCCGTGTCGTAACTTAACAGTGTTGATATTTTTTCTATAATAAAATTTATTTTTTATCATAAAAAAAATCTTCAGCGGTTCGTAAATGACGGAGGACTGAATGAAACATTACGTCGTTCATCGCCCTTTTTTAGAAGTCCGCTTCGGCGCGAAAATCCTTGAGAGTAATGAGTATCTTTATAGAGATTTATTTAAAACTAATTGACTAAAATTACTCACTTTTTTATGTTTAATATGATACCTGGGTATGTAATAGTTAAATACTCTCTGTTTGTGTTTATCTTCGAGTTCCATTTTCTAAATTAAATCAGAAGAAAAATCAGTATGCTTGCGACCGCCACAATAAAAACATTCTTAAGTATTTATTTAAATGCTCCATTGTAATCTATTGTTTACATTATAAATAGTCTCCATGAAACAAACTAAACCCAAACACATAAATCAAGTCATTTGAGTACGGCACTTGTCGTAACGGCTAGGTACTTGAAACTCTTATCTATTTTTTGAAGTGCGCGGTGTCAATTTACGCAAAGATTTCAAGTCGTTTTTGTGTAAAATTATGCATAACAGTGTGTTTAGTGATATTTAAATTCAATAGATATAAGGTTTGGCTATATAAAGAAAAAAGTACATGGAAAAGGTATGGTTTTCGAGATATTAATTTTATAGCTTTTTCACTGCTCTTTCAACTTACAACATTTAAAAAAAACTGTGATTAAAATCCTTCGAGTAGGTCCATACAAATCGGTAGGAAATTTTATGGCAAATCCAAAAAAAAAATTTTAATAGGTGTTCCTATAAAATTATCGAGAAAAATTAAAAAAACTGCATCAAGGTCTAGGGGGATGCACCAGTTATATCGGTTTCAGTTTTAGACACCGGCAGGGTTATAGAAAAATATATTTTGACAGGCCTGTTGGTCTAGTCATTTATTTATTTGTTATTAGAAATATAAAGTGTCAAAAAAAGTAGCCTTAGTTACGTTTTAATATTTTTATGTCATAAACTAGCTGCCACTGAAAGTCCCATCAAAATCGATCCAACCATTCCAGAGTTAGATAATCTGAGAGAATTTTTTAAATGAAATGATTACCGTATATACTTTGACATGCATTTAGAGAAAGAAGAGATATTAATTTCAAATAACTGTCACTTTAATTTATTTATTTGTGTAGATTATATCTACTAGGTAACACGCGCAATCTCGTCTGCGTCTCTTAACGCGTAATATTATAACACCTGAACTATTTTTTCACCTTGAAAAAGTTTATAGAGACCCTACCTTAAAATGTAGACATATAAACTTTTAAAAGAAAACGATTCTTTCACACTCCGCTCTATTGCTATTGTCTTTTGAGTTACATGTTCCTATGGGCAACGACGGTCATATACTACTACATTGATGTCAGTTTGTTTTTACCATATTCTATAAAAACATATTCGATAGCTCCGAATCAATTCAAAGACAGATTTAATTTTTCCGTTGCATTTTATTTCCCGCTCTTCTTCACATCAACGTCTTTAATAGTCCACTGAGCGACTTAAACCTCTCATTAGATAGAAAGTTTTGGTCTAATTATACCACGCTGGCCAGACTTGGCCTGCATTGGTCTATACCAATGCAGGCCAAGTCTAGGCCTAGTCTATACCAATGCAGGCTAAGGCAAAGAGAAGGAAAACTTGGAACAAACCCTATGGTTTGTTCCAAGTTTTCCTTCTCTTTGCAGTATTTCTCCTGTATAATTTGCTTCCTTAGACGCCTCCTACGACAACCATGAGATGAATAAAGTCGGTGACACTCTGTATTCTTAATCTGCCATCACAAGGAAGTAGATAGATATTCGTAAAGATAAATAATGCTTTGTCTTCATGAACTTTGTAAGAATATTCTTAAGATGATATTCCTATAAGCAAAGATAACTTAAATCGTGATGTTCTTAAATGATATCTATACTAATATTATAAAGCTGAAGAGTTTGTTTAAATGCGCTAATCTCAGAAACTGCTGGCCCGATTTGAAAAATTATTTCAGTGTTGGATAGTCTATTTATCGAGGAAGGCTATAGGCTATATATGATCACGCTAATACTAATAGGGGCGGAGCACCAATGAAGAATGTTTCAAAAACGGGGGAAAAAATTTACGCTTAATAAAAGAAGACGCAATCGTTTGCGTCTTCTTTTATTAAGCGTAAAGGCTGCGTGGGTCAGCTAGTCTCTGATATATGAAGTAAGTTAAGAATTAATAACTTCATAATGAATTAACATTTCGCAAGTAATTTATCTAACCTAATTAGGTATATTTGCGCGCAATTACATCCGTAAAGCGCTATGTTGCTGGAACATTTTATAATTGTATTCAGGTCTGAACAGGGGGTTTATTGAAATAGGGTGGCAAGTGCCCTACGCGCATGCTCCATTCATTATTATATAGACCGGCCCGGTGCGACCCTTGTCAACTTCAGTGCACAGCTGAAGAGCTCAAGGCGAAACCTCGTGTGCTTCTTAAACTGTGTTGTACTAGGACCATAAAATCCTACTCTATTTAAAAGTAAGTGTTATTTTCATTGTTAATAATATTAGTTGCTTAGAGACTATTAATTAATTTAGCATAGTGAATCAACAATTTGTAAAATTTCAACACGTGTTATGGAAAACCGTCACACAGCTCACTACTTTATAAATAAGCATACGATGATGATGGACACAAAAGGCCTATGACGCAACTTGTCCAATTATAGCCAAAATTTAGAGATTTTAAGAGATTGTAGGGTTACTACTTTATGTCAGCACCTTTCGCAAAATGGTTACACAGGCGGTTTACTTCATTTCAGAGTGATTTTTCAATAATATGTCATTGATCAATATTAGTAAATTCGTGTTGTGGCTTCGAAGTGACCTATTGGAATCTTATATGAATTGTTTATGGTGTTTATAAAGATGTAAAGTTTGACTAACCGAGTTTGACATGAATCCAATTGAGGTCGAGACCGGTATTGGGTACTCTAAGAAAATGGACACCGCTAGGTATCTTTACCTATATTGTATTTTGTTTTACAGAAATGATGAAGCGAAGATCATCTAATCATCTTCATCTATACGAAAGGCTTTATAAAGATCACGCGTTGTGACGCACAACTCTCACATCAATTTCAAATTACATTATTTCTAATATTTTAAATGTTAAACTAATTTAATGATTCATTTAGACATCGTAATCTATGCATACAGTTAATTATACCGTCAGCTAATCATTGTAATAATTTATTTTTATAAAAATACAATTTGAAATTAAAATTCGACCATTTAAAAATTTACGGATTGTTTTAAAAAGTGTTTAAAAGTTAAAATAAAGTATAGAGCAAAGCTTATTGTTAATATAGTAAAGTAAGTTATGTTACGTTGAGTAGGTGCTAAATATGTTACTTTATATGAAAATTCGTTTGTGAGTCTGAATATTGGGAATTGAAACCATGGAACCGTTTTCCGACGATTTACTATGGCTGGTGGTAAGCGGATTTGTGGTTGCGTTTGTCCTGGCGTTTGGTATTGGCGCGAACGACGTGGCGAACTCGTTTGGTACCAGTGTCGGCTCCAAGGTGCTCACGCTCACACAAGCTTGTATACTTGCAACGATATTTGAAATTGCCGGTGCAGTACTTATAGGTGAGTGACATGACATGTTATATCTCCATTTATTACTTTTGTACTATTTTAAACAGAAGAAATAGTGACTGCAGTTACTTTTTATTAAGAAGTCTTGACGTGTAGGTACGAGAGAAACTTCTACTTTCTATATTCAACATAACGTAATATTGTTTATGAAATAAGAAATAAATAAATAAATGAGGTAGTTTTCTAAATAGTTATATATAGTAAATAAACTTACTGAGTTATTATATTATTAGTATGTAATCATTTACAAGCATCAATACTCTTAGCAGATAGTAATTTTGAGGAGGAATCTTTGATTGCACGATTGGACTACTGGTTTAAGTGGTCGCCACACCGCTCTCTACTGCGTCAAGTGTTGTGGGTTCAAATCCCACATGGGACAACACTGTGTGATCCAAAAATTGATATTCTGAGTCTGGGTGTTCTTTGTGTACGTTTCATGTATGTTTGTAAAGTTCCCCGCGACACAGGATATAAATTGTTAGTGCGGGAATTGTCTTTCAAAAAATAATTCAATATTATCTATCTTCTTTGTTTACTTTTACGGAGCATAATTTTTTTTTGACGTTATCTTGAGTCTTATTATCGGAGCGATAGATTTAACAACTTCTTGGAACTTATGCTTACATAGTCATAGTCTCATATACTTATACCTTTGGCCTGTTGGCCTAGTCAGTGATTATTAGTGATTCTGACTCCTGAGCTGGAGATCATCAGTTCGATTCGTACTTTAATACTACCACAAGACTATGTTTTAACTTTAAACTCTGTTACTTCCGCTTGTTAGATTCCGAATATCTATTTGTGAGCCAATTTTAACAACAATATAACAACGCCCCATCAACAAAACTGTTTTCTAGAAATAAATATTAGGCCCAACTGACTTTTTAGGTTTCGAGTAATAGGCACCTGACCTTGTAAATGAGTTTCTACTTAGAAAAGAAATAGAAGTAGGTAATCATAGCTACGGAACCCTACACTACGCGTGGCCTGACACGCACTTGGACGGTTTTTATTTGTTACTCATCGGTTTTGATTGGTCGGCATCGTTTGCTTACAGCACCGCTTGAACCGTATTATTAACCCTGAATGGTTCTGTCTGCCCTATATTTGGAGACAGTCACAATCTCAATAAAAAAGTTTGATCAATATCGTGCTAAGCAAGGACTTTTCCAATGATTGCTTAGATTTTTGTAAGAATAGATTTAGATAGAAGTATTTTTAGAATTAAGAAAAACTGATTCTGTTGATTTTTCATAGGATTTGGTTTGTCTTAGTGGTTTTGGAAGGATAAAAATAGAAACATGAGACAATGATTACAAACAATGAACTGTAATAGTGCACCTGTAGTGGTAGAAGATTTTGTTTTCTCTTCTCTTATCTTTTGTTTCCGCCATGCTTTTCAAATTTATATAATTTTTCAGAAGTACAAAAATGTAAAAAAAACTTCGGTCATCGGCAATTAAAATGAACAATAGCTTTTGGACATTTAAGGATTTATAATGGGTCAAAAAATTCGTCCGCATCATCCGAACTTGCCTGCTACTCTCATTTAAAATAGAAGCTGGATAAGATGCAAGCTTAGATGTAGCAAATGTTAATTTTATATTTATAGGTTCTAATATCTTACAGGTTATAAGGTGTCAGATACGATGCGTAAAGGTATCCTGGATGTGTCGCTGTACGCGGATGGTGGGGAAAAACTCCTAGCTGCTGGATGTTTGTCAGCGTTACTATCTGGCGCCATTTGGCTAATCGTAGCCACAGCATTGCGTCTACCCGTATCGGGAACCCATTCTATGGTGGGAGCTACGGTTGGGTTCACACTGACAGCCAAAGGTCCTGTTGGCGTGCGCTGGTCGACACTTGGAACTATTGGTTAGTAACTTTGTAAATTCCAATTTAAAAGTTATGAAGTTCAATGTTCGTTTATTTGTAATGCTACAAAAGGTCTCAGATGGTAAAGGTACGAATGATTTATTGCACAGTATGCAGATATGGTTATCTCTAACTAAACTATTGTGCCATTAATTCGATTAATGATAGATAATCATGATAAAATTCTGTTGTTATAGCTTCCAATTTCTCGAAATGTAAGTAGGTACGGCTCGCTTGATGTCATGATGTCACAAAGTTTATGATCCATTAGGTTAATTGCTGACGTTACCTACTTCGAAGGCAAACATTTGAGCTTCTTATGGAATTTTACCAGCATTTGAATAGGTATTGCTATGCGGATTCGCTATACGGGGACTTTAGCAAACTTTCTTGTTGTTAAAGATTGAGTTTAAAATACGTGCTTTATTTAGTTTAAAATTAAGGAAGTTGTTTGAGAACTATTCAAGTCCTACAGAATAATATATATATAATATATATAAATATATATATATAATTCTGTAGGACTGATATATAAGACTGTGTCGTGGGAGCCTTTATAAACATACATGAAACGGTCAAAAAACACCCAGACTCAGAACAACAATATGTGGATCACGCAAAGTGTTGTCCCATGTGGGGTTTCAATCCACAATACAGCACAGTAGAAAGAGCGAGGCGATCGCTTAAACTATTACGCCATCGAACCAACCTATCTCCATCCACTGCTGAACGAATATCTCAACAAAGAGCGCCTACTATACCGGTCTTGGGCAGGACGCATACATCTGCTGCCAGACACTTTCTTCTAATCGTGGACCCATCGTGTCACAGGGCTATAGGTTATACTACGTTTGAGCTTGTGGACCAGTCCAAAGTTTTGTCCACGTATCAGCTCCGTATACCATTAGGTACGGGTCGGACATACTGAAAACCTGGGTCTTCAATTATTGTGGTAACGGTGATTCGACTCGCTTCAGACTCCCCCCAGCTGGGATGATTCCACTTTTGGCCGCCCATACGTTTATTGAATAGAAGAAGAATTAATTAGAGCATGTAGTTAGTCAGTTAATACTAAAATTTTGTATATTACAACTGACCTGAAGTAATAACGCAGCTACTACTCGTAGCTACTTGAAAAGAACTTCAGTTCGTCTTCATCAGCTAGGATTATAATTTGTTCATGTGACCTTTTGGTTAAAAAAGCAACTTGGTGAATGGTGGTGATTAATCATCAGTTTATTACCGTGATGAGTACGATTACCTTTATAATATCAGCTATATTTTTATTTAATTATTACTATTAATATTTTAAATTGTCGGAGTTTAAAGAAGAATCAAGGATTTTTTACCCTCGACAGTGTCGTCGTGGTTCATATCCCCCGCATTGAGCGGTACGGCGTCAGCTCTCCTGTTTTGGTTGGTGCGTCGGTACATTCTACGGTCACCTCAACCAGTGAAGGCTGGTCTTACAGCGTTACCATTCTTTTATGGAGCTACGATCGCTGTTAACGTGTTAAGCGTGGTGCATGATGGTCCTAAGTGTAAGTACTAACCTATTGTGTTCGGCCTGCCGCAAATTTAAATAAGTTTTCATGTTCAAGCTTGCTAAGATACTATTTTGTATATTAAAAATAACCTTCCAATAAATCTTAGTAAAAACGTAACATTGTTTAATGAAGATTTTTGGAAAATGATACTAAGATTGTCATTTAGAAGTTGCAAACAATAATTTCTAAGGAGTTATAAATATTATTTTTAATGTACTCGTATGTACCTACATATTTAAACATGCCAATAGTTTACTTTAACGACTCATAGAAATATATTTCTTGTGTTGTTTTTAAAATAAAAGGTTAAGAATATTTAAGGTTAATTGAATTATTTCCTGGTTTAGTGCTGGGAATGGACAAGATTCCTCTTTGGTTGGCACTGGTGTGCTCCATGGCATTCGGGGCCTTCGTGGCGCTTTGCGTACGAGGTTTCCTTGTACCGTACTACCGTCGTCACTTGACCGCACCTCCTGTTAATTTTTCCCTTGGACTGTCGAATGGTATGGGTATTTTATCTGTCTAATTCCAATAACCCTTGAATAAGTGTATCATGAAGAATTGTAATAAATTAAGAATTTTGAATATTTTAGAAACAACTCCTGCAAATACACCCACGCATTCCAACAAGAGCAGTGTGCCACAACGTCCGACCTCACTTTTGTCTGAAGACGGAAAAGTTCTGGAAGCTATAGAGGAATGCGCTGAGATGGTTACTCTGAGTGACGCCGACAAAATATCCGCTGGTGTTAAAGAAATGAATGCAAGGAATCGAGCTTTACTCGCCACTATGGACGACTGCAGTATCTTGTCCAGAAGCCTTAGTCCACCTAACAGGTCACGATTACAACTGATAGACGCCGATCCCCAAATAAACACCTTAAAGTATATAGACGAAACATTGAGTTGTTGCAAGAGTTTGGATTCAGCACAAATGGCCGGGATGGGAGAGAGTTATGATTCGAAGAATGGATTTTTAGGTGATTCTTGTAACACAATAGCTCGATTCGAGTTCGACAGGTTGGCTGCTGCAAGGGCAGTGACCAATTGCGTCGACTTTGAAACTCCACCCCCTCGTACGGACAAGGTAAACATTTATCTGTATTAATTATATTTCCTATTTAACTTGCTTTTGTAAATTAAAGTAGGTAATTTGTCAGTGCCTCGAGAACTGTAATTTATTCTCGATGAGTTTTTTCATATATTTCTTTTTATGTTGTTGTTTAATGCTCGGATGAATGGTCTTCATTTGCAGAATATCACTGACTCATAACTACTTTTCAGGCTCCCGAAATAGGTAGCGCTTGGAGTATTGAACGTTGTGGAGGCAGTGACTTACTAGATAACGTGCGTGCGACCGCCATAACCCCCAACTCCAGCGCTGCGCCACTGTTGCGCGCCGCGACGCCGCCCCCCGCGCCCGCACAGCCTCCTCCACCCGATGCACTACGATTGTTCTCTTTTCTGCAAGTGCTCACTGCTACATTTGGAGCTTTCGCTCATGGTGGTAATGATGTCAGGTAAACATTTAAAATGTATTCTAACTTAGGTACTTTAATATAGAAGGCGACAGTCAAGTGTGTTTGTAAACTGTAAGAAGTGCTGTCATTATCATATGACTTATCATTAATTATACTCGTATGTACTAATTCGATCGAAATCATTTTTTACCATTCAAAAAACATATAGCCCTATATAATATATTAGATAAGCTTTATACAGCCTTACATAAGTCATTGTATAAACATCTTGTTTTCTTTTTCAGTAACGCAATAGGACCTTTAGTGGCTCTTTGGCTTTTGTATTCTGAAGGCGGAGCTCAATCCCGAGCGGAAACACCTCTCGGTATCCTGGTGTTCGGTGGCGTGGGTATCGCGCTTGGCTTGTGGCTCTGGGGCCGACGCGTCATTCAGACCGTAGGAGAAGATCTCACGAGTATCACACCCGATACGTGAGTATATTGGAATGATAAGTATTTTATACGTGGGTAAAGAGAAAACAGTTCATTTGTCGATAGTTAGTTGACCAACAAAACTGAGAACTCCTAATTGTTTGTTCTTATCTGCATCTATACATTATTCTCACACACAGGCTTTGATTTCTATGGAACTTTAGATACTTTTTGCATTTGAATGTTCAAATATTTTACCTACAAAAATATTTAACATTTTTTAATGTCATACAAGGAACTCGAAGTATCAGTTTTTCGTAATTAATAAAAGATTGATTGATGCTTATTGTGTTACACATTTTGCAAGGTTGCTTAAAAATGAGATTGGTGCCAGGCAGTGCAGGCCACCAATAAACCGTGACCTCTATTGATTCTTTTGCTCTGTAAATATTTACTTTATTACATTGGCTTATTTTTATGAGCCTGCCAAAGCATGAGCAGGATCCAAGAGAAGTGGTATAATACTCATTGCGAATGCAGACAATGCAACAGATGCTTCGGCATCATTGGGCTTCTGGTCTCGCACTCACTAACGAAACACGACAGTACGAATGCTGTCATTTTAGGTTGGTCTTCGTCGAGAGGGTAGTCCCGCCGCGCTGAAATCAGCGTGGCTCTACCTACCTTGTTTTTATATGAAGTACTACTACTCAGAACCTATACTTAAAAACAAAAGATCAGTAATATTTTGGTATAATAGTTTGTCTAAGGAGAATCGTATGTCCAGCAGTGGACTGTTAGGTTAGGCAGTAGACGATGATAATGATGATTTGGTATGCCATCACAATTGCTGTCCACTGCCGAACGAAGGAGGACCTGGGTAGTCACTACTCCCTGCTCTCTCAAAGAGCGCCATCTATTACAGTCTTGAGCAGTCCACATTCATTCGCTGCCAGCCACTCTATCCAAATCCTAGATCCATCGTGACATTATACTATCATATTTTGGTATCTTCATAATAGCCTTATGTTGTAACATTTTAGTGGTTTCACGATTGAACTGGGTGCTGCGTTGACTGTCTTGGTTGCGAGCAAGGCTGGCCTACCGGTCTCCACAACGCACTGTAAAGTTGGCTCCGTAGTTTGCATTGGATATTTCTCGGAGAAGGCTGTTGATTGGAGTTTGTTTCGGTAAGCGCCAAGTTATCTCTTGATCAGTAGAAACAAAAGCTAATAAAACCAATGCTGTTAATATAATATACTTGTAATATAATGTTATGTTATAGATACTTGATTATTTAAATTGATTATTTGGTATCGTTAACATATTTATATTTTGCAGGCTAATAAAATAATTTACATAAGCTATTCAAATATAAAAACTTCTTTGATAAAAAGAGGCAGTAGACTGTTAAGCGCCGTTGACGATGTTTCATATATAGTTGATTTTCATACATTTGGAACAACAGCATTTCATTTTATTTGGTGTTGGGTTTTACGTATTTATTATTTAATCTTCCTCATTGGTCTAGCGGTCGACGTATGGGACTGCCAATCAAGAGGTCTCGGGTTCGAATCCCGGGTTAGGCGAAAAGTGTTATTGAGTTTTTCTGATCATAGAAATACTTAATAACAGCTCGGAGTATGGAAGTTGGGGTCTGAACCCCCGTGCATCGGAGAGCACGTAAAGCTGTCGGTCTTGCGCCTGATCTCTTCCCGGTCGTGTCGGTTAACCGTCTCATCGGATCAAGAGAAAGAGGGAACAGAGAGTGCACCTGTGTTTGCGCACACACTTGTGCACTATAATATCTCCTGCGTAGTTGGCTGGTCTCTATTGAGACTGGCCGCCGTGGCCGTAATCGGCTAGGAGATCATCATCATTTAATCTTCATTACATATTATATTAGGTATTTACCTATGAAATTGCCGTTTTGTATGCAATAAGTGAAAGTACTTATTTTTTCAAACTTTTTTATTTGTTATTCGAAGTAATCACCCATGCAATCGACGCATCTTTGCCAACGCATTAGCAGTTTATTGATGCCCTTCTTGTAAAAATCGCGACGCGTACGTTGCGCTGGCGATCGTTAAGGTCGTGGGGCACCCATCTATCAAGCTTTTTTACCTTGCCAATTTGTCGCAAATGGATCAATATTGTTTTGATGCTTACATTAAAAGCTGCTGCTAGCTCAGCTGTAGATTGAGTTTCGTCAGCTTCCACAATCACCTTTAATTCATTATTGTTAACCAAAGTCTCCGTACGACCACGAGCTTCATTTTTCAAGTCAAAATTTCCAGAACGGAACCGGGAAAACCAATAAAGGGTTGTGCGTTCGTTTGTACAGTTCTCTCCGTAAACGTTTTTGATGTTACGTGCCGTTTGTGTCGCGTTGGTGCCACGACGGAACTCATATTCCATAATTACACGAATTTTTAAAGTATCCATTATGACGAAAAATGTTCAAATGTAATGAAAATACAACGCTAATCAAAAAACAAAAGACTGAGTTTGTAAATAGAATGTCATGGTTTTAAAACAAAATTAATTTGAATTTAGAATACAGAGCCATTACAAACTTTTTTTTATTTGAAATGACCAGTACTGAAGAAACGCAATTTCATAGGTAAAGACCTATTATATGTACCTAAATATGATCTATTGACCCACATGTTTCTTTCAGGAACATAATATTTGCTTGGGTGGTGACAGTACCTGTGGTGGCAGCTATTGCTGCAGTGGCTATGCTAGCGCTGGAAGCATTCGTCGTTTAATAAAAATTTATTCATTCAAGTGTAATACTAGCATCAACTCTCAAATAGTAACTCTAATAGTGACAAAATAGATAATACTTACTTCCATATGTCTATAGTTTTCCTGTTAAACAGACTTGCCTAATATATACTATTTCAAACATTGGAGCCGCGTCCACATTAATAAAACATTATGAATATATGTCTTTATTTATCAAAGGACAAATAGGACGCCTTGGTGCATTGAACACGTTTTGTATGACCCTATTTATTCTGAAGGTCAACTTTAGATACTATTATTTTCAAGGTAATTTTTTAAATTGCAGGATAACACAAGAGTACCTATTAATCAGAATTTAGATAAAGAGTGACTGTTGTGTAGGAATTGAAAATGAAGTTTGGATTTTTACACCGCTGATTAAACAAAATATAATCACCATGAAATTTTTTATTGTGTGGCATACCTACTATAATAGTATGGACTACGTGTGCTATATTTTGTACTGTAGTATTGGTAATAAGGTAAAAAAAATCGTGGAACCCATTTCTTGTTTACAGCATGCATTGTTTTTTTTCTTTATTGGATATGGCAATTTATGCCGGTGTCAATTCTGCCAATGACAAATGTATGGTGGAGAGAATGCGTGTGTTAACAAAGAACACAAAAATAACTCTGAAGGTTTTCACTGCAATGAATGAACATGCATTGTATTCGGAGACATGCTGCTGTAAATGGTTCATCAGTTCTATATTATTGCCTGTTGTAGAGTATTGTCACACTCTAAAAATATTCTTATCTAATAGTCAACTGTCTGTTTAGTTAATTGTGTAAACGACAAGTAATTACTTTGTTGTAAGTTTCTTGTTAAATAGCCACAGATAGAATATAAGGCCGTTCTCTAAAAAAAATTGAAATATAAATTAAAAAATCTAGTTACTGTACTATTTAGTACTGTTCTTAGCATGATTGTTAGATTAAATGTGATTTCGTTCCATTTGTTAATAATAGACAGTGTTTACAGAATTTAAAGACATAACAGTATCTAAATAATTTTAAGAACAAATGTAGGAACTGTTAAACATTATAAAAACTATAAAAAATCTAGTCAATTTGTTGGTATTTAATCAAGACCGTCGTCAATATATGTCTTAAAAAAGTACTTCGAGTAGTCTTTATAAATTTTCATTTGAATTCTTGCCGCTATCGATCGAATTTGGTCTCTTGTCGATATAATACGACTTATAATTGATTACGAATACGATACTAGGTACTACAACTATATCGGTAATACTATTACGATTCCGACGATTCCGTGCAACTTGAAAGAGTTTACGCACTCTGTACGTACGACAGAGGCATACAAAATGTCTTTGCTTATTTTTAGCTGACTGCGGAACCAAAAGGAAGTGTAAATATTTTTGATAGTCATTGTATGTTTGTATGTTTTCGATTCGACTCGCTTTTACCGATTTTTTTAAAAGAAGTAGTTTACATCTTTTTGATTTTTTTCTTGTTATGATACTTTATAATTGACCTACTCATAGTTCGGAAAGACCGTAGGTACCAAAGATGCCTGAACTTGGCACTTGCATATTAATTGAAAGACGAGCTAAAATATAGGACTGATTATTAGAATTGACTGCCTCGGTGGAGCAGTGGTAGTGTATGCGACTGCTGTGCAGGAGGTCTCGGGTTCGATTACCAGGTCGGACCAAATGTTTGTGTGATCTGAAAATATTTGTTTCGGAGTTTGGGTGTTTTCTATGTATAATATGTACATACAATATGTACAATATGTACAACAAAGTAATTACTTGTAGTTTACACTACATATTTACAAAAAAAGTAAATGTCTATTTATATCAGTTGTCTAGACTGCTTCGTTGATATGGTGGCTAGTGCATGCAGCTAACTGCCATTCAAGAAGTCTCGGGTTCGATGCCCGAGTTGGGCCAAAGTGATGTATGTATCGTGTTTTTCGTATATGAAATTCTTATTAACCGGCCCGGAGTATGGAAAATGGCGGTGTTACCCGCCTGTGCCTAGTCGTCCACCGTAAGTCGTCGGTCCCGGTTGCCATGAACATCTTTGGTAATTGTTATTGAGAAGTCAGTGCCCTCAAATATACTGACGCTAGTTTCAACCTTCGAATTCAGTTTACCCTCAGGGTTGCGGAGGTCTGATGTCGGTCGCTTCGTGGAAAAACTGATATTCAGGTGAAACAGGTGGCACTAGTAGCCGACCCCAAATAATCTTGGGATAAGGCTAGGAAGAAGAAGTGTATTTATATCAGTTGTCTAGTAACCATAATACATGCTCTGCTTGAGCATGTATTATGTATGTGTATAGTTTGGGACTGGATGGCATTGAGTGTTACATGTCCGAAATATTTATTTATTTAATTTAGGATTAAATATGTACGATGGCGGAACGAAAAAGTTGAGTCGCTTTCAATATAATGCCTTCCCCGCTTATATTTTAAGATGATCTTAAAAGTTTTTAAATTAATTATTTAAATAAGAATTTTCAACAATGCCGCTATTGACAGAGCTACTGAATTTTAGTACAAACTATATTTTATGTAGAATTTCAGTTACTTGACGAATTGAGTGTCACAGTAGGTTTTTAGTTAACATAAACAAGCAAGCGGATACAACTACTTTATGGGAACTATTTAGTTTCTTGTTCAGGATGTGGTTTTTACTTCCTTTTACGAAGGATAATACCTCTAACTATCGTACACATAAAAGAAAATTATGTTTATACCGTTAGGGACCATAAAACCTTTTCAAAGATAAATGAATCACTTTTACGAAGTTGTATAGGTATACCTATAAAAATGGATGATAAATATTTGATAACAAAGGAATAAATACAATACACAGACTGACAGACAAACACAGTCTTGTGAGGCTGTCAAAATCTCATAATTTTCTTCTATTTATGCTACAATTTGATAGTAGGTACTCGGGTCGACAGACAACTTATCTTTAATACAAATAATTGGGAACGATTCAGATGTAGGTGATGTTGAATCCATTCGTACCTATATAAACCATCAATGTATCAACCTTTACAGAATAAACATAGTGCGTTCACGTGCAAAATATTTGGACCGGTGCCAGGAAATACGATTGCATATTAACCAACATATTCTACTCATAGTCTACCAACCAAACGAAACAATATAGATGAAACTTGTATGTGTAGTTGTGCTTTTAAAATCGGTCGTCGCGAGTGGTTAATTCAATTTTATACCTATAACTTATTTTACTATTTTATTTACTTCTATAGACTTGTCGTAACTTTCAAATTTGTACTGTACCGTTCTAGTAAACCAATCTGGTTCATTAATGTCTGACTCATACACGTATTTTCCTGTTAAATAAACATAGTTGGGAATATTGTGTATTTATTTATTGTCCCTCTTTTCTACGGTTGTGTGCAGAGAACCTGAACGAGCCGGAAAATGTTCATTTCTCAAGATTTGAGGTTAGTTTATAATTCTTATTCTGATTATTATTATTTGTTGTGAATGGTTGTGATTACAATTAAATATACCCAGTAATATGATGCCTACATGCACATGCATCAGTTATATAGTTATGAATTCAGAAATGATATAAGTTATGGATAATATAATTCTCAGTAATGGCTTTTATCGCTAGATTTTTTGCACATAGGTCAAACAAACAGATCTACGGTTTTGTACAGTGATTTTATCAGTTAATTTAACAGTCAACCTTTATGCTTAATTCTGAATAAAGACGCTTCGCTGCGTTGCGGTTTTCAGGATTCTTGGCGGCTAGGTACACACAAATCAATTAGTGAATTAAACAAACTTCATAATATATAAACTTACTGGATTAGGTTTATGTTAACGGGCCTGTTGATCGAAAGATCATCACCAGATTACGTGGATCTGGAAATAATTGAGACGATCACGATTTTATCTGTATCTGGATGCCAGTAATTTATCGACAACGTCTTTAGTAATAAAATATAAGTACGTTTATGAGCATTAGCTAGTTACTATTAAACCTACAGAGTATATGCGTAGAAACGCATCGGTAAGAGAGTTAGAGATTTTGGTGTGATACCACTGAACTAATATTACAACTCAACGTGTGAAGCCTATATTTGCCTCATTGATCTAGCGGTTACGGTACAGGACTGTCGATAAGGTCTCGGATTCGACTCGAACCAGTAGTGTAGTGTAGTTTTTTAATCATAGAAATGCTTAATAACAGCCCGGAGTTTGGAAGTTGGGGTCTTAACCTCCGTGCCTCGGAGAGCTCGTAAAACCACACAAGTACAGCTGTGTTTGCGCACACACTTGTGAATTATATTTATTTATTCTCCTGTAGTTTTCCTGCGTAGTTGGCTGGTCTCACATCATTATCATCGTTAGACCGGTATATTTATGCATACGTCATATTTTTAGTCATTTCAACATAAATACAAAGGGTGATAATACCATAAAGCTCACGAACTCTAAATTAAGTTCCATTTCAAGAAGATTACGTCATAACGCAATTCCGGTAATATAATCGTTTAAGAATGTGAAGTGCAATTCAAAGAAACCATTGTTTAAACTCTTTAAATAACATCAGTAACTTAAATATTTTCTAAAATCAAAGTTACGAGTTAAGTTAGTTCGATTAAATGAGATGCCCGCAAATAATAAAAGCATTATAATAAAAGAAAACTAACTAAAGTTTATAAAATATGTACCGTCAAAGAAATTCTGAGCTGCTTTAAAAATAGATACTTGATACAATGCAAAACAACAGATATTAAACAGTATTTCCTTCCCTGTAAATATGAAGTTTGAACATCTTGACCTTGATAAGTGCATTGAACTGTTATGAGTATGGCAAGAGTCCTATTCTCATTTTAAACTAGCTGACCCGACGAACTTCTTACCGTCACTTTTTTTTCGTAAATATTTTAAAAATTTCTGAAAAACATATTTGAAAGTTATGCCCGCCTCTGTTTTCAACCTTAATTTATTTTCTTCTATAGAAACCTTGTCTTAACAATAACGAACATATAGAAAAAGTAATTCAATCCAATTTAGTGCAGGTGATCCGAACATACATTACAGCGATTCCTTTATATTATAGGTTAAAACTAGCTGAGCTCCGCGGTGTGAGTGACCCATGTTTATTGCTGTGACTTTAAAAACAAAAATAGTCCTAGTTACTAAGAAGTTCTGTTATCGGGGTGGAGGGGCAAGATAACAAAAATACCGGCTAAGTGCAAATCGGACTCTGGAACCGAAGCGTCAGTACAAACTTTTGGATAAGTAGGGACAAACCTAACTTTGCCGTTGGGAAATTGTTATCCCCATACATCGACATAGGTTATAATTAGTGTACCAATAGCAAAAAAAGGTTTTCATCGAAAAAAAGAATAAATATGAACAAAAAAAAATCAACTTTAAGAACTAGACCAAATTGAAATGGGACCACACGGGAAATCGGTTCACCTAGTAGAAAGTTCTGAGGTAACAAACAAAAAAAATACAGCCGAATTGAGAACGTCCTCCTTTTTTGAAGACCGTTAAAAATTACGCGGTTTTCGGATTTTTTCCTTTAGTTGTGCTACATTACATTGCTTATGCCAAATAATACAAGGTCAAAGGGACCACAATCAGTATTTGATATTAATTTCAACTAGCACTGGGAGAGGTTATTAGCCTTGAACTAAAACTGTATTTTAGTGACCAGTATCTTTGCCTTTTCGTTTAAAGAATCGACAAGGGCGTCACCAACCCTTAGCCTAGGGAGGGGCAAGTATTCTGGCCGCCGAGTGGGGGGGAATATCCGTTTACGGTGTGTATTTCTCCCCCAACCGGAGTTTGAGCGACTTCGAGGTCTTCCTTAACAACTTGGAGACCTCGATACGGCGACTAGCGTCTGGGCACGTCCTCGTGCTGGGGGACTTCAACGCAAAATCCATTGCGTGGGGTTCCCCGGCGACGGACGCCAGGGGCGATGCCGTGGTGGAGTGGGCGGCGTCGGTGGGCCTCTGTTTGCTGAACAGAGGCGCCACCAACACGTGCGTGCGACAGCAGGGGGGGTCGATAGTGGACCTTTCGTTCGCTACCCCTGCTGTTGCCGCACGAGTAAGGAACTGGTGTGTCCTGGATGAGGTTGAGACGCCCTCGAATCCCCTGTACATCCGATTCGAGCTCTCCCGGTCCCAGGGCCCCAGTAGGGGTCACGTGGCGCGGCATACCTCCCGCTTTCCGCGGTGGGCAGTTGCCAAACTCGACAGGGACCTGCTAGAGGAGGCGGCCATAGTTCAATCTTGGCTGTCTCCGCGGGCCCCGGCCGAGGAGGTCGACATGGGGGCTGGCCGCTTTCGCTCTGTGATTACGCAGATCTGCGATGCGGCCATGCCCCGCGTTCGGGGTTGTCGACCTTCACGGAACGGGGTCTACTGGTGGTCCCAGGAGTTGGCGGACCTCCGTGCGGCCTGTACTCGTGCCCGGAGGTCCTACACCCGATGCCGGCGGCGACGCCACCGCGTAGACGGGGAGGAGGGCCGGCTTCATGAGGAGTACCGCGAAGCGCGGAAAACTCTGAAGCTGGCCATTTGCCGCGCCAAAGAGGAAAAGAGAAAGGAGATGCTGGAGAGTCTCGATCGTGACCCCTGGGGTCGCCCATATCGTGCGGTGCGTCAGAAGCTCCGCACGGCGTGCCCCCCCCTTACCGAGACTCTCCAGCCCAGCTTCCTGCAGCAGGTGGTCGAGGGCCTTTTCCCGCAGCGGGCGGAGCACACGCCCCCGTCGATGGCCTATTCAGTGGCCAGAAACGACGGGGGCCGAGAGGACGATATTCCGCCCGTTAGGGAATCGGAGGTTGGGGCGGCTGTTCTTCGGATCCGTTCCAAGAACACCGCCCCCGGGCCGGACGGGGTACCACCCCGAGTGATGGCCCGAGCCCTCGACCATATGTCGGACCGCCTCAGGGAGGTTTTGGACGCCAGCCTGGCGTCTGGACGCTTCCCTGAGTGCTGGAAATGTGGGAAGCTGGTCCTGTTGCCGAAGCCGGGACGGCCAGCCGATTCGGTCGCGGCCTATAGGCCCATCGTGTTGCTGGACGAGGCGGGCAAATTGTTCGAGAGGATTCTCTCTGCCCGCATCGTCCAGCATCTCAGCGAGGTGGGGCCCGACCTGTCGGACGCCCAATTCGGGTTCCGAGAGGGGCGTTCGACGGTCGATGCCGTGATGCGCCTTAGGGCCGTGACCGAAGAGGCGGTTGGCTGCGGCGGCGTGGTGTTGGCGGTGTCCTTGGACATCGCCAACGCCTTCAATAGTCTGCCATTCAGCTGCATCAGGGAAGCACTCCACTACCACGGGGTGCCAGAGTACCTGAGGCGGCTGGTGGCAGACTATTTAGAGGAGCGTACCGTCGTGTACGAGGACCGAGTTGGCGTCTTGAGACGGCGACCCATGTCGTGCGGCGTTCCACAGGGGTCTGTCCTTGGACCACTCCTGTGGAACGTGGGGTACGACTGGGTCCTTCGAAGTCGTCTGCCTCCCGGGCTGGGCGTAATTTGTTACGCCGATGACACTCTTGTCACAGCCCGGGGGGCGAATTTCCAAGAGGCGGCGCGCCTGGCCACCAGGGGTGTTTCTCTGGTGGTTGGGCGCATCGAGGCGCTGGGCTTACGGGTGGCCCTTGACAAGACGGAGGCCCTGCTCTTCCATGGGCCCCGTCGTGGTCCACCCCCCGGCGCCTCTATCGAAGTAAACTCGGTCCTCGTACCGGTTCGGGCCCAGATGAAGTATCTGGGCCTGATCCTCGACGGTAGGTGGCTCTTCGACGAGCACTTCCGACAGCTTGGCCCTAGGCTGGTCGGCGCTGCCTCCGCCCTTGGGCGTCTTTTGCCCAACTTGGGTGGAGCCAGCGTCGCTACTAGGAACCTCTACACGGGGGTGGTCCGGTCGATGGCCCTTTATGGGTCACCGGTGTGGGTCCCGGCTCTGACTGCCCAGAATAAGGCGCGCCTCTGGCGCCCTCAGAGGGTATTGGCAGTCAGAGCCATACGCGGATACCGCACCGTTTCGACGGAGGCGGCATGCGCCTTGGCCGGAACACCCCCGTGGGATTTGGAGGCGGAGAACGGGTATCGTCCTCCGCCCGAAGAGGTACGCGATTGGCGTGAAGCCGCTCGCCGAGCCACGATGGCTCGTTGGTCGTCCCGGCTGGAGGCTCCACGCGCTGGCTTTGCCACCGTGGAGGCGCTCCAGCCGGTCATCCTCGAGTGGGCAGGGCGGCAGCACGGGACCCTTTCCTTCCGGCTGACGCAGGTGCTTTCCGGGCATGGTTGCTTCGGAAAGTACCTGCACTCGGTCGCTAGGAGGGAATTGAGTCCCGCCTGCCACCACTGCGACTGCAGTGAGGACTCGGCCCAGCACACGCTGGAGTTCTGCCCCGCTTGGGCGGAGCAGCGCCGGGCCCTCACTGCAGTCATCGGAGGAGATCTGTCGCTACCGGCCGTCGTACTATCCATGGCCGGTAGCGACAGCAGTTTTACCGCGGTCGCGACCTTCTGCGAGGAAGTAATCTCGCAGAAGGAGGCGGCGGAGAAGGCCCGAGAGGACGATCTCCACTCGGACCCGATCCGCCGCCGGCGCACGGGGCGGCGGAGGCGCGCCTATCAGCGCCTCATGCCGCCCTGAGTGTGGCCGCGGATGGACGGGATGGGTTTTCCCCTCCATCCGCATTACAGGCCAACCGCGAGGGGGCGACGTACGCGTGTGCCGTGCGTCGCCTAAATTGAGATTTTTATCTGAAGAAGGTGCCCGCTTCAGTGCGGGCAGGCGCTGGGAGGGGCCCGGTTGTGTTAATAAACGCATTTCCCGGACCCCTCCCTTCTCAGGCGCAGAGTTGGCACACCGTGTGGTTTTAGTCGGTTCGATTCCGACACACCGCCCCGCCGCAAACCCCGGCGGGGTGACGGCCCGAGGGGGTTTCCACACGTAAAAAAAAAATAAAAAAAAAATAAAGGGAGGGGCAAGTAAATAATATTATAGAGGATGACGAAAATATGAACTCTAAGTACCGAAATGAGCATGAAGCTGTTTGCTTGAAGCTTGAAGCATGTCTGCCTGTTTGTTCCGGTTAATATCTGGAACGACTGAACTGATTTTGACGGGACTTCCACTGGAAGATATATAAGCTAATGATATAAGTAGTAACTTAGGCTACTAACTACGAGTACTACTATTTCTTTTAGACTAGCTTTACCCCGCGGCGTAACCTGCGGTTGTTTTTTACCACGGGTAATATCGCGAGGCTCAGGTAGTAATTTATAAATTTGTACACCTACTCACCTACATACAATTCATATTATAAAAATAGTACTCGTCAACGCTACCGGCCGACCGCTGCAACATGAAGTTGTGTTGAATCATTGAATGTTTTCATGTGTACATATAGATACATAGCTAAACATAAACGTATGTCGTGTCCTGAGTCGTGCTTATTTAATAGCGACAATTGGTAAATTGTTTGACTGATATGATGGCACAGCTACATCGAAATGACACACGCCCGGTGCCAATTTATCCTGTTGTAAAGTAAGTAACAACTTCTCAGTACGTAATAAATTTCCTTGTCATGAGACCCCATATCCACCACGTGAGAAGATGAAAATCATGAAATTACTGTTTTAATCAGGCTGCTGATTCATTTACAAAAAAATGCAGTTCAACACAAACATCACGGGCGTAGCCAGCGAGGGGGGGGGGGGTTGTTGGAGATAGCCCCCCATCTGAAATGTTTCTATACTAAAAGTGAGGCGAGTAGATTAATAATGGGTTATGTGCGACCACGATTCTGTAACATCATCATCACTGCTATTTACACCCGCGCAAATGCAAACGATGTCAATTGAAAGTCTTAAAGAAACTTGCAATACCATCTAAAATTTGTTTTTTTAACTGTTCTTCTTCTTCTGTTTCATCTTCTAAAAAGAGGCAAAAACCCTATTTTCCGATTCCGAAAAAGCTTTTAAAAATTTGTATTACTCTACCGTGGACAACCTGCATCGATCACCATCTGATCGGAAGCAGCCTCAGATGAATAAAAGCTTGGCTAAGAGGCACTATGGGAGAAAATCGTTTTAATGGTCTGGCCCTGATGAATTTATACAAAAAGTTATAAATAAAAACTTAGAAGATTTTAATGATAAAGTACTCGAAAATTTACAAAAAAACCTCATTTAAATTGTTAATTTTTAATGTTAAATATAATTTGACACCTAGAGCTCATGGAACTTTTGATTTTTATACCGTGACATCGATCGTTTTTATTACAATCACGCCGTGGAGGTACAAGTGTAGGTAAAGCTGCATGCTCATTTCGGTACTTAGAATTCATATTTTCGTTATCCTCTATAATATTATTTACTTGCCCCTCCCTAGGCTAAGGATTGGTGACGCCCTTGTCGATGTTTTAAACGAAAAGGCAAAGACACTGGTCACTAAAATACAGTTTACATTAGTTCAAGGCTAATAACCTCTCCCAGTGCTAGTTGAAATTAATATCAATTACTGATTGTGGTCCCTTTGACCTTGTATTATTTGGCATAAGCAATATAATGTAGCACAACTAAAGGAAAAAATCCGAAAACCGCGTAATTTTTAACGGTCTTCAAAAAAGGAGGACGTTCTCAATTCGGCTGTATTTTTTTTGTTTGTTACCTCAGAACTTTCGACTAGGTGAACCGATTTCTCGTGTAATCCCATTTCAATTTGGTCTAGTTCTTAAAGTTGTTTGTTTTTGTTCATTTTTATTATTTTTTTCGATGACAACCTTTTTTTGCTATTGGTACACTAATTATAACCTATGCTATGTCGATGTATGGGGATAACAATTTCCCAACGGCAAAGTTAGGTTTGTCCCTACTTATCTAAAAGTTTGTACGGACGCTTCGGTTCCAGAGTCCGATTTGCATTTAGCCGGTATTTTTGTTATCTTGCCCCTCCACCCCGATAACAGAACTTCTTAGTAACTAGGACTATTTTTGTTTTTAAAGTCACAGCAACAAACATGGGTCACTTACACCGCGGAGCTCAGCTAGTTTTAACCTATAATATAAAGGAATCGCTGTAATGTATGTTCGGATCACCTGCACTAAATTAGATTGAATTACTTTTTCTATATGTTCGTTATTGTTAAGACAAGGTTTCTATAGAAGAAAATAAATTAAAGGTTAAAAACAGAGGCGGGCATAACTTTTAAATATAAGTTATTCAGAAATTTTTAAAATATTTACGAAAAAAAAGTGGCGGTAAAGTTTGTCGGGTCAGCTAGTTTAAAATGAGAATAGGTCAAGATGTTCAAACTTCATATTTACAGGGAAAGAAATACTGTTTAACATCTGTTGTTTTGCATTGTATCAAGTATCTATTTTTAAAGCAGCTTAGAATTTCTTTGACGGCACATATTTTATAAACTTTAGTTAGTTTTCTTTTATTATAATGCTTTTACAATTTGCGGGCATCTCATTTAATCGAACTAACTTAACTCGTAACTTTGATTTTAAAAAATATTTAAGTTACTGATGTTATTTAAAGAGTTTAAACAATTGTTTCTTTGAATTGCACTTCACATTCTTAAACGATTATATTATCGGAACTGCGTTATGACGTAATCTTCTTGAAATGGAACTTAATTTAGAGTTCGTGAGCTTTATGGTATTTTAACCTTTTGTATCTATGTTGAAATGACTAAAAATACGTATGCATAAATATACCGGTCTAACGATGATAATGATGTGAAGTCCTCCTAACCGGTTTCTGCCACGGCGGTCAGTCTCAACGGAGATCAGCGGGATGGGGAGGGGGATGGGGGAAGGGGATGGGGGAAGGGGATGGGGTATGGGCCTCCAGTATCCTCACTCACTCGGTGAAACACAACGCAAGCGCTATTTCACACCGGTTTTCTGTAAGGCCGTGGTATCACTCATGCCGTAGCGTGGCTCTCCCACGGTTAAATATTTTAATATACTTGTTTTTTAGCGACTTAGCTATTTTCAAATTAAATCAAATAAATCAACTGATAACTTTTCTAATAGGGATATATGACTGTTAGGTAAGAGATATTACTTTAGTTTTACATTTTGTTGAATGTCGGAAAAGAAATTTGATCACCTTTATAGAAAACATAAGTTTATGTATATTAGAATACCTACTAGCTGACCCTCGCAACCTTGTTTACGTCTACTATTGCCCGTAGCGTAATAATTTTCCCCCCATTTTTAAACATTATTCATTGGGGCTCCGCTCCTATTGGTCTTAGCGTGATGATATATACCTTCTTCGATAAACGGACTATCCAACACTGAAAGATTTTTTTAAATCGGACCTGCGTTCCTGAGATTAGCGCGTTCAAACAAACAAACAAACTCTTCAGCATTATAATATTGGTATAGATGACAAAACAATACAGATTACGAATGAAAAAGCTGGATTAACTAAATACATAAAAAAACACATTAAATAAATTAAATATTGCTGCCTCCATTTCGATTCCTTGTATGTAAAAGAAATTTAGTAAAAACATTCATCTGTCCTATCTCAATGATTTAAAATAAGCTTGATGTGAAGAGAAGTCTGCCACGGGGTCTATTATAAATCGCATCATTCAGAAATATAAATTTCCTACAGAATGTATGGACCTGTTAAACCTGTTTAGCGTGTGTGGTGTTCTATTCTTAAACCAAACATCTCTTTACTAAAGTGACGTCATCCATTTCTTAAAAGTAATTTAGAAACTTATCGCGCTCGCCTTAGCAAAACACCTACCTACACAGACATATTAACAAGCTCACTTAGTTAAGAAGAGTCACTTGAGGTTGAGATCTTGCACTAAATCTGTAGATTTGTTATTTATGGACAATTTGGAAAGAAACATCTTAAATTGAAAAACGACCGTCTTATAAAAAATCGGCTAAGTGCTAATCGGACTCGCGCAGGAGGGTTCTGTACCTTTTGCTATACATTTCAAGCGTCTGTTACCATTACAATTGATATCGAGCAAACAAATACGTTTGTTGTATGGGATCCCCTTAAATATTTATTTTATTCCGTTTTTAGTATTCCTTGTCATAGCGGCAACAGGAATACATCATCTGTGAATATTTCAAATGTCTAACTATCGCAATTAATGAGACAAACAAACAGCAATTCATTTTTATCTACATTTTACAGCCTTAAAAACATGACTTCGGGGATAAAAACTATTTTTCATCTCGCCATCTCGAAAAGAGTATTGTTGCCCTTCGATGTCTGAGTGCAAAACAACCTTTTTTAATTTGTGATGAACTCAGACTCGGAACCTTCTTGATGTACTTTTTTTAATTTGCTTTACCCGCGCCCTTTTCTTTTCACGTCATATTGTTAAAATATTAGGTTAAAAATATATTTCTTCTGTGGTTCAAAACAAGAAATTTGAAAAAAGTAAAAAACCTAAAATTAGTCATTCTAGCGATGAGGAACATTTTAAATTTGTTATCCGATTTTCAAATTTAAAAAAAAACGTAATATATTTCCTTACTGAGGTGGGATACAAACTTACACGTTGCACTCGAGTGCAAAGATTTTTCACCTCTTGCTGTTTTGAATCCCTTGTTAACGCTCAGCATTCTTTCCTTTCCTCCTCAGCAGAATCCTTTGCTTGGTCAGTCATCAAAACTGAGCACGCGATTAAAAAGCAACTTTGCCCTCTTGTATATCAAATAACTATTTTAACCTTCCACAGAACTATACCGCCATACTAAAATTAAATACAAACTTTTACCCTTCTTACGTCCCCATTCAATAATAATTTCTGGGATAATAACTTTTCCGGGACTTGTACAGTAGCATTCTACATTTAAATCGGTTTAGCGTGAAGAGAGAGACCATGTCAAGCTGAAAACACTGTTGCTTTTGAAATGTAAGGTGATAGAAACGACCAAATATTTCTAAGAAAAATACAAGTTGTGCATGTCGAGGTATGGGGGCTACACTTGTAAATTATTAGTGCTAAAAAATTACGAATTATAAGTGGTCTGGTCTCAGGATAATAATATATACTCTTGACATGTACGAATAAAAAAAATTACCTAGTCATTTGTATTTTGAAGAACGTTTAAGATAGCTGAATCCCGCAGTGCTACCCGCGGTACGACAATAATCACGGGGAACGCCGCGAGGCGAAGCTAGTATATTTATAAATTGTAGCCTATGTGTTATCTGATGTATAAGCTATATTATTGTAAAGTTTCATCAAAATCCATTTAGTAGTTTTTGCGTGAAAGATCAACAAAGATACTTACATACTCACAAACTTTCGCGTTTATAATATTAGTAGGATTTGAAATCAGTACATTTTGTGTACATAAATAGGCATACAGCATAATCGTACACAATTAACGTTGTTAGTTAGTGGTAGTTACATATTTAATTAAAACAAACCTACTGAAGTCGAAATTAATATAATTTAATCCTCAGATTTATTACCTAATATCTCAGATTACAAAAGAAATCAATATATTTTTATTTAATTGTTTTATAAGTGTAATCTGTTCATTTTTTAAGAAGTAATTCTAGTCGACATAAGTACTATATACACATCTATATAATATTATTCTGTTTTTTTCTGATAAATGTAAGTTGCTAAATCTCTTTGACATTCGAAAATATTCGACTGTTAAAGTGCCTCGGGCGCAAGCGACGACGCCGAAGCGGCGCATCCTGTTATTTTCTGTGCAGCCTTTTTTTAGTTCATTGAACTACCTGATAATATTATATTATTAATAAATTATTTTTGCAAGACACTGTTTACAACACAGTAGCATGCATTTAGTATGTGGATAAAATTATAGCATTCTTGTTTTTAAAATAAGAATGTAATGACAATGATTTTAGTACTAAGTAGGCAGGGACTAGCCTAGTGGACTCAAAATGAATAAAACTTTTTTTCGTAATATTACCATATAGCGAGTATTTTAAAGTTTTGATCTACCAATAGTTAAAATTTGGATGACAACACAGCGGGGAGCGCGGGGGCACGATGATCGTGAATTGCATGTTCGACGGAGACTACGCAAATCCGAATCCCACAGATGTATTTGCGAGAGTGAGACAAAATCCAAAACAATGTACCGACACAAACAAACGGTCGCGACATACAGTCGCCAGTCGGGTCGACCAACAGCAAGTTAGGTAGACGCAAACGCCAGCCAGTACAGCTACAAGTGTATAACAGTTGAGTGCCTATTTGAGATTGAGAGGTGAATATTTGGCATATCTTGCGGTGTAGTGAATAAAAATCGTATAATAATCAAGAAAAACTGGTTTCTAAATCGGCGAGGACTTGGAGAAACGGTAAGTCAGGTTGTTTTAATCTATGCATAATTTATGTAGTATACTATATGCGATGCATTTAACTTTTTAACCTTCAAATCAAATAGCGGATTATTTATTAATGTTACCTGTAACCCGATAAAGATATTTTTGTATTAGTTTGAAGTTGGAAACAATAAAATATTCAGCTTATAATCCTTGTGCATACCTTGGTTTTATATTACAATGCCACGGTTTTTGATTCTTTCTTTTCATTTCTTCAGATTATATTGCTGTCATTTCTTCGTCTTTTTGAAATAAACTAAGTAATAAAATAAATTAGGAAGCAGCGTTGCCAGATTTTTTGACAAATTGGGATTTTGAAACTATTAAGTCAAAAAAAGCGGGATTCTTTCGTCGAAATCGAGACAAGGTAAAAAAATGTATATAACCTTTACTCAGATTATTAAAGAATGCCAGATGGATCCTACTTATCAAATAACATGAAGCTGTTTATTACTTAAATGTGCGAGACAACCGGCAGCGACACTGTAGGAACACGCTGCAGTAAAAAAGTCCCTTTTTTTATAAATATTAAGATTGAAAAAAAGGGTATTTTAATATAATAATGTATCAAAAAAGAATACTTTTCCTAAAAGTTCTCTATTGTCCCTAATTCTTGGTGTTTAAACAGCTGGTGCCATTTCCGCGGAATGGTCGCAGTAGTATTTGTGAATTTTTATAGCCTGTCAATTTTGTTAATGATAAAGCATTTTCATTACCTACACTTTCGGGTCCAACCAGTTAGTTATACGCGAAAAGCGGGATAGGGACTGTCCTGTGTGATGTAAAATTGTAAAATTAAAACAAAAATGTTTAAAAAATCGGAACGTCCCGCCGATAGCGGGACGTCTTGTAACGCTGGTAAGTAGGTACATAAAAATATGGGTGTCATTTTATGAGTGTTTGTTGTTTCTCAGTTTAAAATTTGAAATAGTTCAAACAATGCTAAAGATGAAGGACGAAGAGACATTATTTAGATTTGGTATTTGAAATTTATTAAAACAAAGATATTTTTTATACTAACTTTTTACACGAATTTTTGTATTTCAGGTACTCATAAGACAAAATGGCTTCCGGTCTTGGAATACATCCTGGGTGCGAATTTTTTTTGTACTATATTTAGACGTATAAATGACTATAAATCTTCTATTCTGTCACTACGTAACGTATTACGTATCGTTGTAGGTACATGTCAATTAGAATAATCACCATCAAACTTTAATCGAATTAAAATTAATATAAATAAGTATAATAATTCTTAAAATTTCTAAGAGCCCATTGCGTCTTGCGAGAGACAGAGGCTGTCTCGACACCGCCGAATCAAATAGAAGTTTATTGACTTCCAAATATAATTTATTATCATTTTTTAGTCTAAATCTTTTATAGCCACCATTCTTGGATTAATATCGTTCATCTATTATTGTTTCTACCTACTTCAATATTGTAATTGACACCTTGCGTTGACACCATACAAGTACTATTTCACATAACTTTTTGTACTCTGTATAACTCTAATTACAATAGCCGCATCCGGAGAATCCAAATAAAGCAATATAATATTTACGTAAATTTAATTAATTACTAATTTTACAAAATAATAACTACAGCTAATAGGAGGTGATTCACATTCGAAGTGTGAAACAGGAATCTTCTTGTAAACAAAATTTACTAAATTAAAACTATACCTAATAAGAAGTAATTCTGCTCCGAAATGGGAAACAGAATAAACTTAAAATATGTTTCTGATATCCGGTAGAGGTCCAATATCGTCATGCTTATCGATACACATTCCACGGAGCTTACGTGCCGTGTGAAAAGTTTAGGAATACGTAACACTCAAATATCAATGTATGTAATCTAAGCTAAGCGCATATTTAGAGTCCATTACGTCACCATAAAACTATGCGTTTTGCCAGCATGAAAAAACAAGTCGGGGATATCAACGGCTTTGATCGAGCAGTTTTTTGTTGCACTCGAAAACAACAGCATCTTCTGATGAAGTATAACTTTTTTTCTATTATTTTTTTGTTTGAATCGGATGGTAAACGAATTTTGGAATTGTGTATTAGCTGACGAATTTATTACGCAATATGAAATAACTTAAAAGGAATTTGTTGACACTTTCAAATAGTTTTGGTAGGTATTTTAGTAGTCTTTAAACATTAAGATGGCTATTAAAAAGCTGTCAATGGTAATTCGTTGTTGTCATCACTTAACTAAAAATTACTAAAGATCATTGTTGAATTATATACTTTAATCTTATTTGCCTACAGTCCATTTTTTATATTTGTGTTTAGTTCAGTACTAAATAAACGTTATTCAGAAACACACGCATGTTTATTTAAAAAAAAAGTTACATTTACTTTGAATAAGCAAAATTAGTTAAATTACTCAACCTAGGTCATAATTTTTCTATTGCTATACTGGTGTTGAACGTTTAAAACGTGTGACCTAAAACTTGTCATTTCGTGCTAAACTTAATAGACGCGAGATCCCAGTCGGCCCCGACTTACGTCATTTTAGGGAAGGTGATATTTTTAGGATCGATAGTTTAACATATACTCGGAAAGGAATGGATACTCGTTAAGCTGAAAGCAGGGCCGTTTTGCAGTTAGCAAGTTTTAAAGGTAGAAAGAAATCATGCTAACTTGCCTGAATTTTTTTTTTTTTACATTATGTATCACTTCATAGTATAAAACAAAGTCGCCTTTTCTGTCCCTATATCCCTATGTGCGCTTAAATCTTTAAAACTACGCAACCGATTTTGATGTGGTTTTTTCCAATAGATAGAGTGATTCAAGAGGAAGGTTTATATGTATAATACATGCATCATATACTAAGGCAACATTGCTAATTTTAGAGGTTTCTATTTTATGCCCGTGCAAAGTCGGAGCGGGCCGCTATGTTTTTATATACAACGTTCATAGTTTTTCTGTAGTGTATTTAATTTAGTATCAGCATTGCACCCGTGCGAAGCCGGGGCGGGTCGCTAGTAATATTATAAAATATTTTCCAATGAGCCAGACTAATATTATGGGCCTTTATTTCTCCCAGACTCGTTTTAAGTTTATTGGAACTAACGCATCTAGATATACGCGTCATGTGTATTGCTATATAAGTTAGCGTAGGCATTTGTACTTCTCAACAATGTAGACCAAAAACTAACAACACTAACTATTTTTAAATATTTCCTAATGAGCCAGACTAATCTAGCGGACGTTGATGTTATGTCGAATAAGACTTACAAGACAAGGAGATTATCTATAGGTACTTCATATTTCAAAGTTTGTGAGGTTATAGGAGGTAATCTCTGGATCTACTGAACTAATTTTCAATATTCATTTACCAATAGAAAGCCGCATTATTTGTCAATGTATGGACTATGTAGATTATATTATGTTAATCTAAAAAAATATTACCGCGATATCTGATATACACGCGGCCGCAGACAAAAGCTAGTTGCTAGGTAGGTATAAACATACATAATAATTTAGTAGTTAATTATTATTTTTAGTTAAACCTGTTACGAAAATAATTATGGTTAGGTATTAACAAAATAATCATTAGTATAAGGAAAATATGTGAGTGAATCTTTATTGTGGGGTTTACAGGTGGTTCTTTAAAATAATTACTACTCGGTTTTCCTTATGCAACTCATGGAGCCCACATAGACAAGAAAAACTGGTTCACACAATGTACCTATGCGAATTAGTAAACGTAAAAAAATGGGTCCTTTACATTAGAGTTATAACGAAAACGATCAAAGATATTATGTGTAGGTAAAAGTATTACGAACTTCAATAAATTGTTAGAATTTATACTATATGATTTAATTGTATACTTATTTACCTTAAAGTATTTCAAGATATACATTTAAAAATTACCATATGGCGACTTTACGTTAACGTCTAGAACTTGATTAAATAGTAAAGGACGCCGTGAGGTCACAATAATTATTTGACCCTACTGTTTTTATTATGCACAGACGCTTACACCAGTGTTGCTAGTTTTTTTTGGCAAATTGTCATATTGACACTTTTTAGTGAAAAGCAAATAAACGTTACACATGAGTAAGAGTGACCAAAAAAAAGGTCATTCGTAATATTTTTGTTTTTCTGTTACGTCATCCGTAATTCGTGAAGGAACTAGTGCCATTTCCTATTTGTAACGTAATGGTGCAATTTTTCTATTGCTATAATATTAAAGCACTACGGCTAACTTACTAACTCCACTTTGGGCGTCCAGCCAGTTTTCCACAAAAAGCGGCACAAAACCTGTCCCGCGCGGGACATTACAATTTTCATTCAAACGGGACGTCCCGCTTCCTGCGAAAATCGGGACGTCTGACAACACGTAACGTTGTAAGGGGTTTTGTTAGACTAATATTATAGGAGAAAGTTTGTATGAATGTCTGTTCCTCTATCACGCATTCATGACTGAACGTATCTGAATAAAATTTGACACAGAGATCGATAACAGATAGGTTTTGTGTCAAATTCAAATACGCAAGCGGGGCCGCATGCAAAGCTAGTATACTCAATAGAAATGTAGTCGGTCAGATAAACCACGGTCTGTTGTTCACTCGGGTGTCAATGTCAAAGATTACTTCTTCATTAATCTTTTATTCTGCTGATATCTCATAATATTATTCGTTTATTCACTAGACTATTCTTTTTTATTCATAATAATCGATCAAGCTCGTCTTCTCACTCACTCGGTGAAACACAGCACATACGCTATTTCATACCGGTTTTCACTGAAGTCTGTCTGTCTGTTTTAGCTAAACTCTGGAACGGCTGAACCGATTTTGACGAGACTTTCACTGACAAATAGCTTAAAAAAATGAGAATGTTCTCAATTCAGCTGGTGGTCTTCTAGTATACCTTACATCGCTGGGCACAGGCGATTGAGACCAAGGGGGAAGCCTTGGCAGTTAGTTTGGACATTGCGAAGGCCTTCAATCGGGTCTGGCACAAAGCGCTTCTTTTGAAGCTCCCTTCCTGTGGGCTTCCCGAGAAATTATGCGATTGGGTCACTAGTTTTCTCGCAGATAGAAGCATAAAGGTCGTAGGCGACGGTAAAAGCTCTGACTCCATATCTGTGAATGCTGGTAGCGTATCCAGCCGTTCTGGAGATTAATTAAAAAAATGCTTTTTTATATAAGTACCTAATATACTTTCAAATGCGTTTAGTGAAAAGTTGTTAATTTGAAATTATAAAAAAAACATTTTAATTTTATTTATTTGTATAGATAAGTACTAGATGCAGATATATTTTTCTCCATCCTAAGGTTGCCTAGAGATTGATTTTACCAATAAGGCAGCCCTTTGTTCATTTCATCTTATGTACTCTGATGAAACTATGTAACACGTTGTACAAATAGAAATTTCTATCTATTTATCTACTAGTTGACTATAAACAAAGCAACTCATTATGTCTTTCAATTTCATTACTTTAAATATGTTAATTAATCTAATTTTATTTTTAGTTATAACGTAGAGAATGATGGTGTGAAGTTGGTTCCGCAGGAGAGGGAGCTTCCAATTCAGGTAATAAGTGTCTTATTTCATTACGTACATAAGGAATACGAAACTGAGTTATATGCCATACAAAATTTGATCACGAAGCGAAACATGAACTTAAATCCCTTCTGAAATACATACATATATAACTACTAGTTTTACCCGCGGCATGCGGCGTGTTTGTCGGTTAAAAGTAGTCTATGTCCTTTCTCAAGAATACAAAGTATCTCTTTTAAATCCTTTGACAATTTGTCTTTCAAAATCGTGACATACTGGGATTATAATATACCCCAAAACCGTATAAGTTTGTGGCAGAACGAGTGTCATGTCCAGTCAACACAAAGGGAGGATCCTCCGACCAGGCGATTTGATCATGCCTGGCGTGCCACCGCCCAACAGTTGATATGTTGTATATAAGATAATTGGCGCGAGAACTTCTAATGCGCGATTCAGGATTGGTAGTTTTTATTCGTGTTGTACGTTGTTGCATTAGTTCAGTGTGTCTGCGGTAGATGGTGCTATAGTATGTCGCTGTTGCGCTGTATGTGGAAGTCGCCACAAGTTAAAGTTGGTATAAAACATAGTGATAGTAAATACTAATTCCTAAAATATTTAAAGGAAATATGTTGTCTTAGATGACTTCAGGAGCGATAGATATTAATGAGTTGAAATATATTAAAACTGTAGAGGTTTTGAAGTAGCCTTCTTGAAGTAGGTAACTATTAATGTGTAACTGTCATGTATTCGCCGAAATTTTATATTGATTAACTTATAATATGCTTACTATGTATTTACAAGTTAACATTATAAACGTGATTTGTATATAGCAAGTTTTCGTTAGGTCGTTAAATACCCTAACCCGAAATTACGTGACAACATAATTAAAAACAATTCAGGAGCAGCAAAAACATTTAAACAAAACAACACTAGACAAAAACTTACAATTTATAACATACAAAATAATTTTAATTGTCAATTATTGTTACAGTTTCAAAACACTCAAATACTGTCGCGCACCGCTCCTACCATACCGCAACTCAAGGAATTTAATGATAACAACAAGATTATTCAAATGCAACCACAAATGGTACGGCACTAATATAAAAATATCTAGTACAAAACATTTTTAGCTGTAGGTCCGTTTTAATTACTTTCGACAGATGTCTACTTCCTTGTTTTTAATAATCACAAATTTTAATAACAACAAAAACCGACTTCAAGTACTGGACCAAATTGAAATGGGACTACAAGGGACCAGCTTTCAAATAAAAAAAAAACATCAAAATCGGTTCACCCAGTCGAAAGTTATGAGGTAACAAACATAAAACATACAGTCGTATTGAGAACCTCTTCCTTTTTTGAAGTCGGTTAAAAAACCGTACGAAATTATACTTGTCTCAGCAGGATATTGACGTTGTGCACTAGCCGGACTCTGGTTTTAGTTATCTATCTATATAAATAAAAATGAATGACTGAAATGTATGTACGCGCATGACTTCGATCGACTACATCAAATTGGATAATACTTTCTTTTATGGTATGCTATTTTTTGTAATTGTCAAAAGAAAACTGGAACTGTTACAACTAACTTTTACCTACTCTTATTCCTCTATTTGAAAACAAATTCCACCAAGAGCCGACAATCGAGAGTAAAAACCGACTCACAAAAAATGTTTTCGAAGTCCGTCACTGCACACTACCCGTGGATAGCTGAAGCGGGTTTATATTCTTAGGTATACTAAAAAAAGAATTGTGGAAATTTAGAAAATATTCACGAAATAAAGTATGGAGCTGCGAAGTTCGCCAGGTCAGCTAGTTAGTAATAAATACAGAAATTTACATCTCTAAATCTTTCTAGAACTTACTGGGGCCTGATAATACAGTCACAACCTGTCAATTTTGCCGAGCATCCATAAAGACCGCTGTCAAATACACGACGACTTCAAGGACCCATATGGCTGCTGCATTATGGGGCATGATATGGTATGTATTTATTTATTTATACTTGCTTTAAAATAGCAAGAGGCTGATTAAATGCCACATGGAATTATCTATCAGTCAATCTTTAGTTGGTTCAGTAAGGGACAAGGCAAGTGCACATGTACGATGAAAATAAGAGAAAAAACTGGATAACAATATCTTTAAAGTATTCGTGTATTTTCGTAGATTTTATTATTAAAACGATAAATATCTATCTCTGTTAGTTTTTAATAATAATTTGAGTTGATACTATAATTTTATGTGTCAGTAAACTTCAAAAATAACAGGTATTTTCACTGTATGAGAGCCATTTTTCGGAAAATATTGGCCGGCTCTATCATTGGTACGAGAAAGAGTGTTAAGCAACTCTCATTGCTTTTCATCGAGTTAGGGAAGTTCCAGAAGGGAAAACCCCTTCGACCTCCGAACTCATTCGAAAAAGCATTCATTCGATTCACAAATACTCGATATGGAGCGTTTATCGGTAAAAAGTTCTTTCGCAAAAACTCAATTCAAAGTAACGTTCAGTCGACTTTCCGTTCATCGAACAGATGACTCTCGAAGTAAAATTACGGACCTCTTGATGTTCGACTGTTCGAATTGGATTCACATGAAAAAAGGAATGCGTTTCTACTTTATTAACGAATAAATACAAAGTGCATAAGCATTGTTACTTATTTAGTTTTGAGTATTAATAGTAAATCCAGTGGTTGTATATATATTTATTTGTGTATTGTCTTCATTTCAGCTGTCTATGCTGTGTCCCGTATGGCGCTGAGTCTGCCAAGAACAGCGACCATTACTGCCCAGCTTGCCAGAGATACCTTGGCACTTATGTCAAGTAAATTATATGCGTATCCGTTTTCTTATATTTTCATATTTGTTATGACACCATAGTCAAGCAGATTATTATTGCTGATATTATAGAGTAAGCTTCGTTTAATTTTTTTGTTTTCATTTCGTATCTTTAGACTAATTGAAAGATACCTTTTAGAATGTGACATCTGATTCGGTAAACTGATTTTTTGCCAGAACTCTGGAAGTTGGCTTAAAAAATAGCTAAAGTACATAACTATGTACATTTCAAAGCTACGTTTATCTAAACATTAACCATATTACATAATAGATAGATAGACCAAAAGTGCCAAAATCTTAAGATTTATACATAAAAGTAGTTTTTGTAAGGATATAAAGCAAATGTTTGATATTAATAATTAATATATTTTGATAATGCTACATTTAAAATGTATCTTACTGCAGTTACTGTCTATTACATATGTTTTTGTTTTCTTATAACATTCAGTTATTAAAAGCTGATTTACACTAAGACCTTGTTTAAGTTGATAGTGGCAGATCGCACAAAACTAGAGTAGATATAAGTTTCATTTAATTTCTATGTAATTAACAAAACTTGATTGTTTTGTTAAAAATTGAGCCTATTTGTACTGATAACATAACACATCTACCGTTGTTAAGTAGAACAAAGCTATTGATATAATCTCAGTAAGGGAACAGAATGGACTCTATTTTACATGTGTATGTCAATTACTAAAATGTTTTATATATAACATAGTTTATTACAGTCCCGATTTTTTAACAATTAATGTGTTTTATTTAATAAATACCGAATCAGAACGAAATACCCTGCGCATGGTTCTTCCATAAATGAAAATGGAGTCTTCGAGTCTCAAACCTAAATCAAATTAAACAGACCAGCTCGAAACCAAAATAAACGACTTCCCAGAAGTTGCTGACAAAATTTACTTCAAATCTCATAAATCCTACTAATATTATAAACGCGAAAGTTAGCAAGTATGGAATGATGGATGTTTGTTACTCTTTCATGCAAAAACTACTGAATTGATTTTGATGAAACTTTACAATAATATAGTTTCTACTTAAGAATAACACATAGGCTACAATTTATAAAGATACTAGCTTCGCCTCGGGTTCAGCTAGTTACTAATAATTTTTCATCACTATGGCGAAAATGTATCCTACTCGAGCAAAGTTGGTTTATAGTCATGAAACATTAGTCATTAACTCCGTCAAAGCAAAGAATTATGTTCACCCATACCTGCTGCTACGGTCATCTTAATTTTTGCTCTACAACAACTTGGGAGGAGCTATTGATTTTGTAGGATCGCTACATAAAACAATTTTTTTATGTACAGGACAAAGGTTCCCTAAGATTGCTCTCAAAACTTAGAAAAATGTGTTTTATACAGCACATTTCTTAGGAGATTTGAAAATAAAAACGATGTATGCGTTCATGGGTCATTGTGGGCATATGATTAGCGCCAAGCAAGCCACAATAGGTTAGTATCTAAAAACGTAATAAAAGTAATGGATTATATTTGAAAGAATATACTTTATTGTATATCTACAGGAAATTCATGTACAGGTAAACTTAAAACTACTTAACATTAAAATGTACATGGGCACTATCTTACTTATTTCTTCACATAATATAACCCTCACTTCATAGCGAGCAAATAAACTGATACTGACCTCAGGTAACCGTTTGAAAAATAAAACAAGGACCTGAGGCTTGTCATACACAATATTCTGTCAAATTATAATGAAGAACTAAACTGGATATAAATAAGGGTTAAAATACTATTTCAAAAATTCAATATTTAATTTCTTTTTATTTTAACCACACACAATACAGTGCTCGTTTTATATAAAGTATCACTGATTAATAAAATCAATTTTATGGATCGTATTATTGCGATATGTAAAATAGACCGGACATGAACTGCTTGGTAAAACCTCGTTGCAGTAGTCGTGCTCGTCGTACGGCGGCGGCCTCGGGTTGTTTTTTTTTATTGAATAGTGGGCAAACGAGCAGACGCATCACCTGATGGTAAGTGATTACCGCTGGTCATGGACACCAAAAGCGTCACAAGTGCGTTGCCGACCTTTAGGGGATGGGGAGAGGGGATGGGGGATGGGGAGAGGGAATGGAGGAGGGGGTGGGGTAAGGGCCTCCGGTATCCTCACTCACTCGGTGAAACACAGCGCAAGCGGTTTTTGTAGATATGGTGACAGTACAGGTATTTTTTGGCACTGAAGTTAGGCAATGTACTGTTTGGTGAGTGCTCGTAGTAGTCGAGCTCGTCTCACGGCGGCGGCTTCTCTCTGTATGTCTTCGCTGTTGTTGGCGTTGAGCTCCAGCGCGCCGGCCGCGCGCACGGCTCGGGCGCGTCGCCCGCCTTCTCCTCGTCGCGCGTGCAACGCAACACCCACCTCTAGAAGCGTGCCGTCGAAGATGCACCCGTAGTAAGCGTCCATCGCGTCTGTTGCGTTGCCCGGCTGAACACAAACATTCACATCGATCAAAATCTTACGAACATTTATAGTCAATATGAGGATGAATTACCAATTTTTTTTTCTTCAAACAATAATGCAATTGTTATTAAAATAAAATTTATACCATGAAGGCTGTAGCAATAAGAGTCAAGTTCATTATCTAGTTATGCTTTGGTCTAAGAAGTACTTCTGTTACACTTCAATAAAATTAGCTTTTACACAAATTGATAAAACTTTTTGAATACAATTTCATTTTTCTTTTTTTTTTTTTTTCACTTTAATACCTAATAACGTAGGTGTAGCAAAATTCTGACCTATCAAGCCAAAGGTAGTAGGTCAAAATCGAAAGCGACTTATGTCCAGCAACGGTCGTACTTATTGTTATGTGAACACACTCGTAGATGAAGTCGTTACCTTTTCAGCGAGACACTTGAAGGCCGTAGCATAGTCCGGTTCGTCGGGCAGCTGGCAGAGCGCGGCGGCCTGCGTGAAGGCGCCGAGCGCCTGGCAGCAGCGCGCCGCGCGCCGCACCAGCCCCGGCTCGTGCGGCGCGCGGCTCTGGAACAGGCCCGAGCCCGCCGCCAGCCCGCACAGGTAGCGCCGCAGGGCCGCGCCCCACCTACCGTTCACCATCTCCACGTCGCCGTACAGCCGGAGCCTGCGATATCATTATTTTATTGAAGTTATACTTCTTTTGGCGCGATGGAGAAAAATGATGAGAGTGAATTTTTACGATGCGCGAAGATTACACCTGAATTCTACATCGTGAAGTTAGTTCTAGGTGGCATGAAAATCGATAACTATGTTCAAGTTGTATATTCTAGTATTTTTAAATTTAGAACACGTGTTTCGTAACAGTACAATTAAACAGGGTGAATAAATAAATATTATTTATTTAAATAAAATCTTTTTGATTAATTTTAATATTTATCGTTAATCATTTTAGTTATTTTTATTCCATACGCCAAAGAAGTATAACTTCTAACGCGTGTACATAAGTACACACACTCATATTTTTTATTTCAATATTTTACATTTCAAATCTTGTTCTTTATCGTTCAGAGGGTCTAGTGTGAGTTTATAGAATATAATAATGTTTTGGGTTTTGTCGTAGTCAGGTAAAAATATATTATAATATTCTTCAGGTCACTCGATCGTCATGGTGACTGTTCGGCGTTGCGATTGGCCCGCACAGAAATTTTAACAAATAGCAATGCGAACGCGCCCACCGCAGAGAGCGAGCCGATATGTAATAAACTCACACTAAGCACTCTGGATATATCTATTCCATTTGCGTTTCGTAAAACAAAAATATTTGTATTTTATGAAAGTAATCTTGTAAAATATCAAAACGTTTGCTTGAAAACTTGAAAAGCATTTGTCTCTTACAAATGCTTTTCAAGTTTGTAAAATATTAAAAAATATCAGCCTAGATCGGTGCTAAAACTTCAAAATAAAATATTAAAATGATGACAATAAAAGTAGTTTTATTTCAATCCTGCCTTATCACCAACAAATTTAAATGATAATAATTATATATTTACCATGAAGTATTGTAGGGATGCAATTTCAAACTCCTTTCCAATAAATCAGTAAGAGATTCAAGTACATATGCACGGTTATAATTGTTCATATTCGATATGTTTGAAGGCCAGAGGTTGGTATGTTCCACCACTAGTTCTAGCGAGCTGTCGTCTAGCAGGTAGTTGTGGATACGAGCCAGGAGCGAGAGCATCACGGTGATTGGAAGTGGAGAACGTAGTGTTGACAGGAAACTGTTGAATGCATTTCGGGCTTCACTTGACACTCTGTCACTATCTCGAGAATGCGCTGGCATACCTCCTGCTGATCTCTTTACCGGTCCGGAAGTATTGTGTGTGTATACAGATAAAGCTGAAAAAATATTGTTATATACGGTTTTTAATATTTTTGATCAAGCAGTGACCTAACGTCTATAGTCTATGGACGCTTGATGCGGCGCTTAGAACAATGACCACCGTAAAACCACTATCGTAACAATTCGTGTTAACTCTGGCGCGGTTTTTATATGCTAACGTGTATATATCATTTCGTTGCACGAATTACTTAATATATGACTGCCTCGGTGGCGTAGTGGTAGCGTATGCGACTGCCAAGCTTGAGGTCTCGGGTTCGATTCCCGGGTCGTACCAAATGTTTGTATGATCTGCAAATATTTGTTTCGGAGTTTGGGTGTTTTCTATGTATAATATGTGTGTATTTACAAAAAAAAAGTATATAAGTATTTATATCAGTTGTCTTTTACCCATAACACAAGCTCTGCTTAGCTTGGGACTAGATGGCGTTGTGCGTTAGATGTCCGGCATATTTATTTAATCAGGAATGTTCATACTATATTATAAAATTTATTAAATGCATACTTTAATGAATTCTTATATCAAGATTTATTACGTAAATCTGATAATAAAATCGGGGTAAGAGAACCCCGCTAGCCCATAGGACGATAAGTGTCTAATCCTTACCATAATCCCACAGTGGTCTTGGAAACTTTCGAGCCTGTTTCTCTTGTAATTCGTAACAGGCTGCATAGAGAGCGGCGGCTATTTCACCAGGACTCGTCATTACTCCTGGTCCCTTCCACTCAAGGGCGTGAGCTATTGCCATTTCACCAGGCCCCGATGACATACCGACTCCTTTACCATCACAGGCATTCACTAAATAAATCCAACAAGCTTCGATCACCTAAAACAAAGATGAGTAAATGTACTTTAACACTTATTGTTCCATTTTCCAGAAGCTGTTTCTTTCGATGGCGTAGTGGTAGCGTATGCGACTGATATGCTTGAGGTCTCGGGTTCGATTCTCGGACCAAATGTTTGTGTATGTTTTGCAAATATTTATTTCGAAATTTGGGTGTTTTCTATGTATAATATGTATGTATCTACGAAAAAAATAATTACTTATATCAGTTGTCAAGTACCCATAACACTAGCTCTACTTAGCTTGGAACTACATGGCGTTGTGTTAGATGTCCTAAACATTTATTTATTTAACTCTGATTAACGTTACGACAAAATGCTAAATATAAATAACAAAATTTTAATTGTTACCTGCGGTCGAGGAACGATACCGTCACCAGTGTTGACTTCGGCGATACAAGCTTTACATTTATTAACTATCGTTGGCAAATCTAAGCCGTGATGTAGCCATTCGTTTAGGATTACAATAAGTTGTAACAGCAGTTCCTCCCAGGTTAGATGTCGACATAGACGATATAAGTTCGGATCGTTACCACCACCTAATTGACTGCGTACTTCATCCTTTAGCTGAGATATAAATGTCAAGGCTGATCGTGTACAGCCTGCCTCAACTCTAGCACGCGATACGCCCGAGACTATATAACCAAAGTCTTGTAAAAATCCTCTCGGTAAAGACATTAAAGCATTACATAGTTCCCCCGCCGGTTTCCAAGATGGACTCAACTTCCACGGCGGGGATTGAGGCGACTCCCTTGCGACCTCAACTAAATATTTTCGAATATCATCAGATGTCGAGGCCTCAATAAGTCGTTTCCTAAAATGACCTATTCTTAAATCGGAAACAGCAATATGTTCGTTTTCAAACTCCGGATTTTCCCAACTGTCTGTCAGTAACTCCCTAGGAATTTGCATCGTTTTGTCATCTACGTTGACTGGATCGGTGAGTATTGTATTCAAATCTTCATCAGATATTAAAATGCTTCTATCGCCGATGCGGTCTTTTAAGTACTTGAGTATTCTGGAAATTGGGAATCTCCATTGAGACGTAGCTAATAGTGTATGAAGGATAAAAGTTCTTAAGTGATACCAGTCAGTATCTGTCAAGTCAGACTTTAAAACAGGGGCCAGCGTTTTAAATAGATAATCGAAGAATTTTATACCGACTGTTTTAAATTTGTTCAAGAATTCAGGATGAGTGGACGGTAGACCACCATCTAATGCGTATCTCACAGCGTTAAGAGCCGATACTTCGTTTAGAAGATCAGGTGAAACAGTAAAGGCTCCACTGGATGCTGCTCCTTGCATATCTAGTTCAACAACTTGTCTATGAGTAATGTTAATTTCTCTTGCCAGGTTGTCAGCTTGTAAAACTCCTATAATCCCACTATAATGATTTGTCACACATTCTTGAAGTCTTTGTAATAACGTTGGTTGTTCATTTAATACTTCATAACCTATATTCAATGCTCTTATATAACCCAAAATTTCATCCTTCGTCATGCTGGCGTAGTTGAGTTCTCCCCATGGCATTTTCCTTTGAGGTCCATAACCAAATTTTTGTACTTCATTCTCAAGTAAATTTGAGTTTTCTCTACAGCCCAATATGTGTTGTTTTGCTAAATTATGTTGGCAGTAGAAAAAATAATTATAACACAGATCAAAATGAATTTGCATTGCCATTTCATGTTGGCTGATTAGAATATCACCAGCATTCCAATTGTGTTTCATGTCACACGAATCCTCGGTCAAGTGTACGAATGCCTCCATAGCAGGTACTTTTATTTTCTTAGATTCTCTGCGACCAGCGCCTAACGCGGGTTCATAATAGGATAAAATTTCGTCCAAAAACATAAGACTTTGGACGCGTGAAGCATCACACATACGTAATATCTTCTCAAAATTGTGATTCATTGGATTGAAGACGCTATCAACTTGCATGCCAGGTCTAAAACAAAGATATTACAAGGTACAATTAATATTAGAAGAAATTTCTCAATTAGAAACAATAATAGAGTCATTAAAATCTTTGGACTTGCTAACAGAAAGTAGAAATTGGGCTCTAACGTGATATCTGGTAGATATGAATTATATTAATATTAGAAGTATTAGTTATTTTGTAGTAATAATAAGTATAAAAGATAGCTTATTATTAGCTAGCTGTTTTCTGCCCGCGTTTATGTCGGTTTTTTCGTGTTTTTTCGAGGTCTCGAATGAGACTGATGAAAAAATTAGATAAAAACAATCCTTGATGCGAATTATATATCATTCTAAATTTCAGCTCGATCGGTGCAGAACTTTTTGAGTTTTTGAAGCGTACATAAACCAACATAACATTTATATATATATATATATATATATAGATTAGTATAGAGCGGAATTCATAAATAAAGCGTTATTAAAAATGTCATATTCAGATTTTTTAGGTAATAGCATAGCGACGCATGTCATGCACACAATAGAAAAACTATATCTACTTACATATGGCCATATGACATTTTGTTGAACTTGGCATAGAATGCTGCTTTGATAGGAAATCTCACAATCCATCTATGATACAATATCAATGCAAATTGGATTTGTGGCTGCTGCAATAATTCTACTGGAACTTCCTGAAGTAGAAATGTTATAGACACTGATTAAGATTTATATAATTAACATGATGAGCTCTGCTGTGTTACCTGTGGTTGTTATCGCAGGTAAAACCGCGGGGCGAAGCTTGTCTAAAAAAAAGTAGCCTAAGTTAAGCCTTATATCATCATCCATCTGCCTGTGAAAGTCCCGGCAAAATCGTTCCAGCCGTTCCAGAGATTAATTGGAACAAACTAACAGACAGGATTTTTGATGTACATGCACAGAAATAAATCAGGATAGAATGGCGAAAGAGGCGTGCACGTGTGCCGAAACCAGGCACTATAGTGCATTGTATTAATAACAAAAAAAAAAGCTTCATTACGATGCCGTATTGTGCAATCATTAACTGAAAAATAAGAGCAGTGAAGTCTGTCTGAAGAAAGGAGGCATTTCGTTTCATCAGTGAGTACTATTTTTTAGTAAAAACAAAGATAAACAAGAATCAAAATGTTCTTTCAACTAGTATTATGTGGTCAAGTAGAAGCTTAACTATTTACTTTTTCATTAAAGGTACGGAATCCATTACGTTTAATATTCAATACTCGTATTTATTCCCATGAAGTGACCGCGCAATGAATATAGAAATAAACAATCGTTCCGAACGCTCAATTAGGCCGTGTGCACGAACTACGTATGCCCGATGCTCCGACACGCGCTAGAGCTTGATACACTACGTACGTGAATCTATCGATAAATTTTTACCATGCAAAAAAAACATAGTGTTATTTCTATATTGTTTAACTACCAACTGTGAACGAAAATGTGAAACTTTTTGTATTGAACTTTTCACATTCTCATTCAGGTTTGGTATATTAATCAAAATATTAACATTATAAATATATAAATTTTAAAGATTTTGATGCCGGTATTTGACAAAAACTATAACTACCCTAACAAAGCTTCAAATATTAAATAAGTATATACTATTTCAAGGACAGTAATGTATGTTTGTGTTCTCTCCTTCTTAGCACACTTTAATTTTTCGTATAAAAATTTACTTCGATAAATAAAGAAGAAATGTGTGTTCACTAGTCGACGCTCGCGCATTGACCAATTGTGTGCGTTTAGGAGTTTAGGGTTGTGGCCTGCTGGTTGCAATTGCACTTTCACTTTCGTCACCATTATATCTTGATCTATTTATGTGTGTTCATACCTATATAATGTCATATGCATTTAGTAAAAAGCTATTATACATAATATATATATATATATGTATTAATATATCAACAGCTTTTAATAGATAGATATATCTATATATATATATATATATATATATATAGACGGGTTGGTATAGTAGTTTGATTTAAGTTTTCTTGCTAATTGCAGGGCTGTAATCCTGCACAGTTATACCTCCCTTAGTCACCCAAGGGTTAAATAGTAATAGTGGTAGTCTGTATTTTTAATCTATACCATGCAGACAATAAATAGACAGTAATGTAAATTACTCTGCTCTAAAACTCTGCTCAAATTGAAGTTTATTTTTATTGGTAAATATTCGCGCGCAATAGACAGTAATGGTAATAATTAAGTTTTTTACCGGTGGAGGTACGGCAAATGCAGCATCAGTAGCCATATACACAAGATCTTGCATTAACTGCTGTTGAACTTGCGGTGAAAGCTTGCTTTCAAATATATCTGAAATTGTTATTTAATACATTATTACCTTCTGATGGGCATGGGCATTATCTTGGTTTTTACTGAAATAATATATATAATATATAATTATATTGAAGTTACAGTTAGCATACTACTATGTCTATATAAGAAGCTCAGAACACTTTTAAATCTTAATATTACTTCTTTAAGACCCTTTAAGATATGTGAAAAAATTCTCAGGATTTCATTAATTATTAATTAAGTACTTAAGAATAGACTCTTTTGTCTTTATCAGTAAGCAAATGTTTGTTGTAAATAGAAAATACATTACATTAGTGTCATTTTTACTTAACATTGTTATCATTTATTTGTCTACTACTGGACATATAACTGTCCTATGTTCTACACTATGTTTGATTTTGGATTAATTTATATTAATTATTTAACCATTAATACACACACAGGGTTTTATACAAGCAAAAACGGAGTTTTTACCGAAAATAATGTTTGAAATAAAACCATACCTAAGTTCCAGCGCAAAGTAGCAGCAACTTTTAGAGCAAGTATTTTCAGTGCTAGTTGTTTCCTTGTGAATCGAACTGGTGCCACTGGGGTAGCAGACGGTGGGGTGGGTGGAGCATCCAGATCCACCACACGCTCACTAGCTGCCTTTAAGTTTACATTCTTTGTGGCAACTGTTACAAATTCTGTTATAAGTTCACATGCAGTGGGCTCTGTAAATATATTGTAAATGGTAAGGTATATCTTTAATCATTTGAGTGCATTTATGTAAGTCTAGGTGTATGTTCAAGAAATGGACACACCCAAATGGTTGGACAGTTTTTTACATATGAAATGTCACTCCCACTGTTAATGATAATAAACTTTATACCAAACAAGATTCATGGTTTATTAAATTTGGAAAAACTGAATGCAAAGGCAAACCAAAAAGGCCGGCAATGCACTTGTGACGCCTCTGGTGTTGCGGGTGTCCATGGGTGACGGTAATCGCTTACCATCAGGCGATACGTCTGCTCGTTTGCCCCCTATATAATAAAAAAAAAAACAAAAATACAAATTATTTTTTGTTATAATTTTAAACAGTTGCAATACCTAGTGTTTTAATTTTAGTTGTAAAGTATTATATCTCACCTGGATGCGGTTTGCTCAGATGTTTTTTAAGCAGGTTGGGGTCTAGAAGGAATTCAAACCATAATATTGTCTCTGGTGATATAGGCACAGTGCCGGGCCTTAATAAATCCACATCCATTGTAACACAATGACTGTTCTATTAATTAATATTTGATTTTGGTACATAGATGGGTATTACCTTAACCAATTAGAACTTCCACATTGTTATATACTTAGTTATCCTGTAAACAAACAAATATAAATGTGTTACTTTTGCTCATTATCCTTACTTAAAAAAAGTTAGTAAGAAGTATTAATACTAGCTTTTGTACACGGCTCCACCTGCATGTACATTGGTTACCGTGGTAAAGGGCAGCCTATGTCCTTTCTCTAGAATCAAAGTATTCCATGTCAAATTTCATTGAAATAGATTTTTGAATTAGAAAATTAGTTTATATTTATCTTCATATTACACTTAAAAGTGTGTTATTTTACATATAACCTTTTTACAAAAAATATATGAGTTTTCTTTAATGTAATGAAGACTAGAATATACTTTTAAAATGCCATACTTTTATAAGTATTGCATACAACAATAGATTCTACTGCATATTTATTTAGGTATGTATATGCTAGAAAAGTGATAAGTGCACAATCAACAGTATTTTAGTCAAAAAATACAATTAGTCAAAATACAATTGATTGGAAATAGCTTATATTGCATACAACGGGATAGGACACATTGCAGCATATAGGCACTGCAGTCTGGTTCATTTTCAATTGTTATACGTATTATACGACTCTATTTATTTGTTTTTATTTTATCCTGGACATCTATAATTTGCCGCTTTTTTTGCTTGGGGTCTGTTCGTACCCAGTATTAAATCATAAATATTATTTGTCTTACATAACTAATAGCATAAATAGATGAATATACCTTAAAGTATAACTCTTAAAAACACTTCAAATTAGTTTAATAACACAACATAACCTCTACACAAACTGACGCGTATTTGAGAGATTGAAAATTGGTATTGGTCCTGTCAAATGTCAGCTGTCAAAGTTCCAGAGAAGAAAAAAAAAATTTCAATGGTCAGAGACAATATTGGTTAGTGTCAGTCATGATTAGTCATGAATAGTCATGATTCATGGCATATTGTTTATGTGGCGTAGCAGACTTTCGAAAATGAGAAAATATTTTTAAAAGATTCAATATTTAAAAGCAATAGAAAATTCAACTGTGTGAAAATTTTAGTTCAAAAGAGAAAATACTAAATTTTACTTAACATTTTTTTGGCATTTAAAACAATTTTGATATCTTTGACTATGTGGACTAAGAAAATGTAAGACCTCTGGTTTTCTTTTTATTTTCTTTTATTGGGATCGTGAGAAGTGTAAGTAGGGATATATGAAACGATCGCAGCACTTGCCATGGCAGAAATGTACAACAATATTTGGTTTATGTACCGTGTAGGTATACATATACCAAATACACATTTAGTAAAATGCGATTATATTAATATTAAAGACACTCCAATTTTATTTATTTGTATTTTTTTTTTTTTTATGGTATAGGGGGCAAACGAGCAGACGTTTCGCCTGATGGTAAGCGATTACCGCCGCCCATGGACACCCGCAACACCAGAGGCGTCACAAGTGCGTTGCCGGCCTTTGGGGGATGAGGAAGGGGATGGGGGAAGGGGTTGGTGTAGGGCCTCCGGTTTCCTCACTCACTCGGTGAAACACAGCGCAGGCGCTAATGCACTATGCAGGGTTCTAAAACCCTGCATGAGCTGCTGACTATACTTCTAAATATGTATAGATTTCTTCAGAACCCATCAACCACCTAAAATAGACACATACGAGTACATAGTTATTAAAAGACTAGCCTGGCTTGTAAAAATATGTTTGCACTTTCCTCGACTAAGCACTTCTTAGCCAGAGCTGCTGCTCCGTGAACCATTAAAAATAAGTACTGACCGTCATCTAAATAATGAAACTATGACCATTTGTACCCTGAGCAGGTACCATTGCATATTTAAGAACATATCAAATCGCAAAGACACTGTTTAGGTACCTAGTAGAACTTATTAGAATTTAATCCGCATATTTTATTTACGGCAACTGCGTCATAACACACAAATACTCACACTTAAGCACTTACGTGTACGTTCTTTACTGTCCTACATATGTACGTTTATTATAAATATTATCTAAAAGATAACTAATAGATATCGGTATTTCATTGATATCGTACCTGTTTACCGCTGCCATGTACGTCTTTTCAATTATGAGCATACTGTTAAAAGTGTTATACCTGTAATTATTCAATATTCTAATATTTAGAGATATGTTTGATTTTCATAAAAGTGTATGTTTTTAATTAAAAGTGAAACATAAGTTATCAGTTTAAGTGACACTTCACGTTATCGAGCCCAGTGGATTTTGTAAACAAGTAAGACATGTATTGCACAAATAGTTCAATCAATGCGTATAGATTTATCTAATTTTATGTAATAATATAACTAATCAATACCTATCTTGAAAATCCCTTTCCGGTACCAGATATTGATTAGTTACATTACAGAAGACGCACACATTTGAATGTGTTATGTCTAATTTTTAATAGTAAAGATTAATATACTCGTACTGTATTATTTTTTAATTAGAGTCTACTCTAAACTTTCTATTATAGTTTAGAGGATAGCGAATATGAAAAACTTAGGTATTTAATCGTGGTCCGAGAAATCTTAAAAGAAATGAGTCCATTTTATTTGTTTTTTTTATGACTTTAGGATAAGTAGTGTTCCTCTTTTACGTTTTTTTTTAATGAAATGAGCTCACAAAAACTTATTACTCTCAGTAAGTTACGGATCTTTTTGCTGGTTATTTTTACAAATTAATAATTAATATGGAGTATGATTAAAACAAAATATTATCTTTTTACGAATGAAATTAGATACCTATAAACAACAGGTTTTTATGTCAATATAGATATCCTTTTCTGGCCGTATAGGCCTAAGATGTTCAGAACGGATGCTACTTATATATAGTTTACTGGCTGACACGGCAGTGTTGCATTACCGTAAAAAAAATTTTGGGTTGGGTCACCCTTATCATTTAGGAGTATGAAAAATAGATGTTGGCCGATTCTCAGACCTACCCTGATAGATATATAGAGAGATATGCCCAAAAAAACCCATAAAAATTGGACCAGTCGTTTCGAGAATTTTATATTTAAATTTACTTCGCCATTTCCTCTTCTCTCTCCTCCTAACTCTCCTACAGTTCTCAAACTAACTGTAAATATTGTAATGTTTTTATTACAGTGGAATCTAATGCTTACCACCAGATTGGACAGAGCACAGATAATGCAGTGTGTATCGAGATGGACCTTTTGCAGGTTGGATCGGAACCAGTGGGTATGCGGTGCCCTCATTGTCAAGAAGACGTCATGACTAAAGCTCATTACAGAAATACTAATATTACGCATATCATTGCTCTCATTCTTGGCATTCTGTTTTGGTAAGATATATTCTTATCTAATTTGTATAGGAAATTACCTGTATTGTGCAATTGATGTTCACAAATATATGTAAAACTTAAGAAATGTTAATTTTACTATGTGCCCGATAATTAGATTATTACTAGTTACTAGAATGGTAAACGAGAGTAGTACTTGATTATTATTTATGTTTGTTGCTCTTTCATGTAGTAGGACGTTGGCCGTTGTTCGATTTAGTCATCGGAACCCCCTGGTCGGAACGGTACCTACACCCTTTTTTTTTTTTTTACTTGTGGAAACCCCCTCGGGCCGTCACCCCACCGGGGTTTGCGGCGGGGTGGTGTGTCGGAATCGAACCGACTAAAACCACACGGTGTGCCAACTCTGCGCCTGAGAAGGGAGGGGTCCGGGAATATTAAAACGACCGGACCCCTCCCAGCGCCTGCCCGCACTGAAGCGGGCACCGTCTGCTAGTACAATCTCAATTTAGGCGACACAAGGCACACGCGTACGTCGTCTCCTCGTGGACTGTATGACGGCCGGTAGCGACAGATCTCTTCCGATGACTGCAGTGAGGGCCCGGCGCTGCACCGCCCAAGCGGGGCAGATCTCCAGCGTATGCTGGGCCGAGTCCTCACTGCAGTCGCAGTGGTGGCAGGCGGGACTCGGTTCCCTCCTAGCGACCGAGTTAACAAACTTACTTCCCGAAGCAACCGTGCCCGGAAAGCACCTGCGTCAGTCGGAAGGAAAAAGAGTCCCGTGCTGCCGCCCTGCCCAGGAACGGTACACCCTGTCTTATGCTAGTCGCTGTCTCCTTGGAGCAGACAGCGAGTTTTCTATTTTTAAAATATTTCGTTTCACCTGATGTGTGTATGCGATTTTGATTTTTTAAAGTGGTATTTTTGTACTTTTCTATATTTGTTGTTTAAAAGTGGCAAGTATTGATATTACACAATTATGTGTGTGTGATTGTCTGCGATTTAATGAATATTTTATACATCTGACACACAACGCCATCTTCCTCAAACTAAGCAGTGGGAATAATATATATCGTTTCTGTTTCGTGAGTTGATGTCAGTGTAAAAATCTTGTATAAAGTGGCCAAATTCTAAAAATAATCAAAATACAAATAAATAATATATTTTAATTCATCACGTGGTTTTATAATCTCTTTTGGCTTTTGTACACTGCTTTAATGTAGGCTCAGGTCGAGGTTCACTGATCTTAGACCTAAACTAGTCTGAATAAAGGTTGATGGCATTCACGTAACAAAAGATATAGGTATAACATATATTGGGTACCTATACTTATGTTTACATTGCTGTTTTTTATTTTATTTTAATAATAATATTATGGACAACTGAAAACATGTGCTTTAGTACAGCGTAAACTGAGCTGGTAGCCTTTGCTGCACAATGCAATGTTTGTTACGTGATTGTTCTAGATTGTATGTACCTACTATTCTTTATACTATTTACTATTTTGTACCAAAAAATTAATGGTTTTAATAATATTTATTTAGGAAGCAACTCCAAAATTGGGACGAAGTTGCTTTCATAGAATTGATAGCTTGATAAAAATTTTAAGTAGCTAGGTAGGTACTTAGTTTTGTTTGTCTGGGAGGGAGATCCGTAGCTGACAGATAAATTTGGTGGAATACCTTGTCATCAATTATATTTCTTTTTATTATCCTTTTCCAGGTGGTTGTGTTGCTGTATAATCCCGTACGTCACCAAAAGGTGGAAGAATGTAGAGCATTACTGCCCCAATTGTCGTCGGTTTTTGGGAATGTATTCAAGGTCAACGATATTTTAAAATTTAATATATTTTTAGAATATACAATATACGACTACTATTTTAATAATTTTAGGTTTCTCTATTGTGGAAAAATTTATGTAAATGAAGTTTTTGAATTGAAGAAGAAATACCAAATACCTATTCTGTTTTTTTAATATTGTGTTGATAGTAATATTGTTTAATGATAGTACAGAGCTAATATATTTTTGTAATATCGTCTATATTTTTACTACTTTCGCCCAACGTACCAACTAAAGGATAAAATTGTTATGGGTATGTTAAAAGATGGAATATCCTGAAAAAAAGTTAGCCATCATTATAAACCAGTTCATTTTTAGTATAGTATTCATTCATTCATTCAGTATTTAAATAATGAATTCTGAGTTTACTGTAAAACCCCAAAAATTATAAAAAATTCTAGAGAATTTAGTCTGGCATGTAAGTACCTAATCGAGACGACAGAGACTAAAAATAGCAATTTATACGGCCAAAGAAAAAAGTCAAGTCTCAACGGGTTGTATTAAAGCCACTTACTTCTATTGTGTTAAAGTTCTCTTCTCGATATTTCTACCCGAATCGCTCCGGAAGGTAATGGCTAAAAAAACTTATAGCGCGATGTTCGTATTTTTGGTAAGAGAAGAATTAGGCTATATCCTAACAATATGACGTCCTTGTACTTAAATACCTCAAATAACTTTAAGGAATTTAAAGTAATTGTTATTAATGTCCGGTATGTCCGTTTTGCAGCAAGCTATAAGCTTTGTTATAGTCTAAGATCCCGCTATATAACGACCTTCACCGAGATGTTTATTTCATGAAACGTATTTTATATTTAATTTAATATGTCAATAAATATATTGCATATGGGTTGCCTAACAAATTTTAGTCCAGGGTATTTTTAATTAATAATTAAAATAATTAATTTTTTTAAACATTCCACCGGTTTGATTATTAGATAAATTTTATACCAATCGAAAGTATGAAGCCCATGGAATATGCAAACGTTAGGTTGCCTATTCTTTTCCGGTCACAACTATCGGGTAGCCAGGTATAAACAGGTAAATCTATACTAGCATTTTGCAACGGTCTGATTATTGAATTGAAATAAAATAAAATTAAAGATTATTTTATTATGAACACGGTGGTATAGGGTTGCCTGCAAAAACTCAGTCCCGAATTCCGGTTGTCGAATTTTGAAAATTAAAATATCGCTGCGACTGAATGTGTGCGACTGAGATGTCCTAACTAACCATCCCATGCGATAGAAGAGGACACAGCACAGCAGCTGTTTGAAGCTAAAGAAAGAAAGTGCGCATGCTATTTGTGATTGAAACTGAAAAGGATATAGGAATCAAATTATGCCAAAGTCTTCCAGCCTTCCATGCATTTACAGGTTGCGATTACACGGCAGCATTTTACAATAAAGAGAAAGTAAAACCTTTCAGCTATTTTCGAAAAATGAAAAATATCAAACAGTTTTTGCATCATTAACAGATGCTGCTGTCGCTGCTGATATTTTCATTGATGAAAAAATGAAGACCGTTCAAGAATTTACGGCTAGTATATATGGTATCAGGAACTGCACCAGTGTGAATGATGCGAGACATCGCATTTTTATGAAAAAATACTCTGCAAAAGAAGACAGCGAGCACTTTTAAAAAAAATAAAAGGCTTCGACTCCAACTCCATATCAGCCTGAGAACTGCGGTTGGCTCTTAGATGAATATTTAAAACCAGTAGGTTTCGTTGGGGATCATACACCTTTAAAGATAGAAGACATTGTCGAAAGAACTGAAACGGAGAGTGATGACGAAGAAGATTCAGAAGTTGGAGATCACAGTTATATGTCCGATGACTCGGAACCTGAATAATTTAAAAATAATTGTATTTTTAATTTTTACAATAAACAGAAGTATTTTTTAATTGTTGTTTTTTATTTTGTCTTCTCATAATAAATATAAAATTTGCAAGATTAGTATTATATATGTATTACTATAACCTTATTTTTTACTAAAGATGTGTATATACTTTAGTGTCACATAAAAATATACACAGTTAAATAATTAATTGATTAAAAAAAAATAATTAAATAACTATTTCTCTATTTTAATAATGGTTCTCTTTTATTTTTGTGTTAGTTTTTAACATGTTTTGATAAATATATTAAATAATTTTAGTTTTCGTTGGTGTATGTATAATAGTAGGTATTAATATGTTGTGAACTATGTACATTTTAACTGACTCACTTTTAATAATAAAATACTCCAAAATTATGAACAGTATATACGAATCGCTATCCTTTTCATTTTCAAGCACAAATAGCACTCTTTCTTTAAATGGTTGGACTTCAAACAGCTGCTATGCTGTGTCCTCTTCTATCGCATGGGATGGTTGGTTGGGACATCTCAGTCGCACACATTCACTCGCAGCGATATTTTAATTTTCAAAATTCGACAACCGGAATTCGAGACTGATTTTTCGCAGGCAACCCTATACCACCGTGTTCATAATAAAATAATCTTTTTTTTTTTATTGAATAGTGGGCAAACGAGCAGACGTATCACTTGATGGTAAGCGATTACCGCCGCCCATGGACACCCGCAACACCAAAGGCGTCACAGGTGCGTTGCCGACCTTTGGGGGATGGGAAAGGGGATGGGGGGAGGCCTCCGGTATCCTCACTCACTCGGTGAAACACAGCGCAAACGCTATTTCACACCGGTTTTCTGTGAGGCCGTGGTATCACTTCAGTCGAGCCGACCCATTCATGCCGAAGCATAGCTGTCCCACGGTTAATAAAATCTTTAATTTTATTTAATTTCAATTCAATAATCAGACCGTTGCAAAATGCTAGTATAGGTTTACCTGTTTATACCTGGCTACCCGATAGTTGTGACCGGAAAAGAATAGGCAACCTAACGTTTGCATATTCCATGGGCTTCATACTTTCGATTGGTATAAAATTTATCTAATAATCAAACCGGTGGAATGTTTAAAAAAATAAAATATTTTAATTATTAATTAAAAATACCCTGGACTAAAATTTGTTAGGCAACCCATATGCAATATATTTATTGACATATTAAATTAAATATAAAATACGTTTTATGAAATAAACATCTCGGTGAAGGTCGTTTCATAGCGGGATCTCGTACTATTAGCTATCACAAATGATTGTGTCGACTGCTACAAGTGTTAAAATGTTTATTTATTTATAAACTTTATTGCACACCACTACAGTAAACATTTAAACATAGATACATATACGGACACCAACATCAGGTATCACAATAGGCGGTCTTATCGCTCACGGCGATCTCTTCCAGACAACCTTTGTACGGATATTATAAAAAGATCCTCTGGGTAGTCGGCGGTGTACTTCAATAGATCTAAGTGAAAAAACACAAAGCTACCTATACATATATACCTACCTATACATATATACCTACTTACACTAATATATACTACATATACTACATACATACTAACATATATAAATCTATACACAAATATTACCATAATTACCATATCTTAAAAACCATGACGTACCACACATTTACCACAGTATTCCTGTACTGGAATACTTTACATAGTCAAGTAATGAATAGTGACATTTTTCTTATTTTCTCAGGTAGGTTATTCCACAATCTAACGGCTTGCACCGAGAGCGACTTATTAGTAAATTTTGTAGTATGCAGAGGCATCTTCAACTTTAGATTCTCCGACGATCTCAGGAGCCTGCAATGTGAATTGTCAAGGAATTTAAAACGTTGTTTAAGATAGGACGGTGAATGTGAGAGGAACAGAGTACTGTATAGAATGGAGAGAATATGAACATTCCGGCGAAGGCGTATAGGTAACCATTTGAGCTTAACACGAAACTCAGAGAAATGGTCATATTTACGTAAACCAAATATGAACCTTATGCAGACATTTTGGAGACGCTCAAGTTTGTTCAATTGTTCTTCGGTAAGATCTAGATAGCTAACATCTCCATAGTCAAGGATAGGAAGGAGAAGGGATTGTGCTAGGGCGATTTTCGTCTTGGTAGGAAGAAAGTTACGAAGTCTACGCAGCGACCCCGCTGCAGCAAATAACTTTCGACTAACTTCAGCAATCTGAGGAGCCCAGGACATGTGTAGATTCCAAGGTTTTTAATTTTTTCACTATATGGAATATTGGTCCCATCGCAAGAGATAGCAGGTAGTTGTTGCCAATTTATTGAGGAGTTCATTCTTGGACTACCTATTATCATTACCTGCGTCTTTGTTGGATTCACCTTCAACCCATACTCCCTACCCCAAGCACAAATTTGCACCAAATCTTTATTAACATTGGCGATAGCTTCGCTCAGTTTAGTTGTAGAAGCTTTGGTGTAGATTTGAAGGTCATCTGCATAAAGGTGGTACGAAGAAAATAATCGATCTGTGATTGAGTTGATAAAAACTGCGAAAAGTAATGGAGATAGCACGCCGCCCTGAGGTACGCCCGCAGATGTATGACACCAAGAGGAATAATTATTTTCAATGCAAGATCGCTGCTGACGACCATACAGGTAGTTATGAAACCAGTCAATTGCTGACGTTCAAGTACTTTAGAGAAAAAGGGGAGAATGGATATTGGACGGTAGTCTGAAAGGGAAGAAGGATTACATTTTTTAGGAAGGGGAATGATTTGAGCCATTTTCCACGCAGATGGAAAAACGTTTTTGGATACAGAATAGTTCAGGATATGGCAAATCACAGGTAAAATTTTATCGAGGATAGGAAGTACCATATTACGGCTGATATTGTCAGTTCATTAGAAGTTATAGGTAGTACGCTCCTCTTGACATCACAAGCAGAAAATTGACTAAAAGTAAATTGTTTTAGCAACTTGTGGTATTAAAATCGAGAGTCTAGTTTTAGATCGGACTTGTACTCTCGTCAGTAATGAAAGTTATGAAACCCTCCCGATCTCCTCCTGTCTATACTAGGACTAATACTGGGCTCCTGTAAGTACACGGATAACGTTTTTATTAATGTTGCGAGTTTGTTTCCACACAAACATTGTATATCTTTTAATGCACCAAACCTTTAATTCCTATATTATCTTATTCGTGTAATATGAGTGTATAAATAAAGTGTTTTATCTCTGTATATATAAAATGTTTTACGTAAATGTTGATTACGATATTGTCGACCACTTAGATCAATTATACACAGATGGCGTTATGGTTTAAGCGGCTACCTCGATTTCCTACTGCACTGAGTGTTGAGGCTTTGATCCCCACATGATAGAACATTTTGTCTGACCCACAAAATGTTGTTCTAAGTCTGAGTCTTCTTGTTGTCCCTCTTGTGTCTGTTTCATGTATGCGACACAGTATGTTAGTTTTATTCCTAGTGCGGTAGTTGTCATAAAGAAAAGATGTGTACCTACGAGCCTGAATTGTGATCTAGTGTGTGATCCTGAATTCAAAGCCACAAAAACCAGCCCGAGGTAGTGGTTTTAATTTCCAGCCAGAACAAATAATAGTGTGATGAGAACGATTGTTTGTAATTTATCTATGACAAGCTGACCTCATTTGCGTCATCTATTGCCCGTAGCTTGAAAATTTTCCCCCGTTTTTGAAACATTCTTCATTCGTGCTCCGCTCCTATTAGTATTAGCGTGATGATATGAACAAAAAAACTCTTCAGCTTTATATATTAGTATGGAGTATAGATATGTATTTACGTAGGTACGTATTATTAATATAAAGATATTAATGTTTATTATGAGTCCACTTACCTTACCATATATACATATATTTGCCCATACCAATTTTATGTAGTGGGACTTTTCTGGACTAGTGTTTGTGAGACGGTACTGTATACAACGTTTTCAGTAGCAACAACTTACTACGTTATTAATGTTTAAATGTTTAGTAATTATTATCTTCGTGGTCAAGATGGTGACATTGTGCTTATTCTGAGATTATATTAATCATGATTGGCTTGGATAGAATAACAGCGGCTGGCATGCCCTGCATCGTCATCCATATGCTGAGTCCAAGACCATTTTGTCTTCCCAGTCACTGTTTAAACTTTTAATAATTATAAGTAACTGTGTAATATAATGTCAAATAAAGTTTTTCTTATTCTTATATACTAGCTCAGTGCTAGTGTGTAGAATCAGACAGTAATGTCAAGTTAAAAAAAAGTATGTGATGAGTATGAAAATATAATAATAAATATAATATAATGAGTATGATTTATACTATTATTATGAAGTTGAAGAGTTTGTTTGTTTGTTTGAATGCGCTAACCTCAGGAAGTATAATTTTTTCCGTCCGTCCGAATATAATTTTTTTTTTAGGTCATGATGCATCTCTATTTGGAGATGTTTTTACGTTTTCCATTAGAAAGATGTACTTGCCCCGAGAAGGTTAACAAAAACCTACATTTCAAAAATTGAAGGCGGTCTGGATGTTGTGGTTTGACGTTCTTATTAAATTTTTTTTTTTGCTGTTGGCCGAAAAAAGGTTGAAGTACAAAATTCTTAATTTCAGGGTAGATTATTTAAATAATAAAACAACTTATTCTAAAAATAGACTTTTTAATTACCTACCTGACCACAGATAGGTATTTCAAGACTATTAAAAATATGATAACTAGATCGTTAGATACGACACCAAATGCTAAGTTGTTTGCAATTGTATGTTAATTGCTTTTGTACACATTAAGAAATGTGAAATTTAGAGTACGTAAATAATGTAGTAGGTACATATTTTTTTTCTTGAATATGTTTTATACGTATGAAGTTTTGGTGAAACGGTATCAATAATTTACAAGTACGTGTCTACCTAGTGTATTGTGTACCTATGATACGGCTTATATAGACACGTGTTTAGACTACGTACTGGTTGTATTTATTAATTTTAAGTTACTATTCCTTGGTAGAGACAAATTAATGTAAAATAATTCTTAAATAAAAAAACATAGTTTTGTTTTGTTTTTGAATGAGCCTGTCAAAGTAACTCCTACCTTGGCGGCTTTATATTGCTTCTGCATCATTGGGTCTCTGGTCTAGTTCTACGGTAATTCCGCAAAATACAAATGAAAACGGGAAGGAAGACATAAGGAAGCTGTAAAAAAATCACTCTTTACAATTTATTGCTTTATTTCAAAAATATTATAGAATTTATAAAAAATAAAATAGAAAAAGTATATCACAGAATTTAATATAGATAATATACGTTTATCTATCCCATTTCAAAATTTACAACCTTAAAAACAAACTTATAAATATTTGATTTAAATCGTATTTTGTTAGCTAATATTCAAACGGTGAATTTTGTTGGTTATTGACAAAACAAACGTGAAAAATTTCTATTGCTTCCCTAAGACTCAGTTATAATATAAATATATACAGATGGTATTGTTTTTAATTCACACAAATGATATTAAAATTATATTGTATGAAGGTTTTCGTAGATAGATTAAATAATGGAAGCGATTCCATTAACATTAGCAGTTCACTGAACTTGTAAAATTTGCTAATATAACCTTACACAGATGCATAAATCAACTGTTTTAAGAGAAACAGAAAAGTAAATTATATTAGTAGGTATAATGCATTACTCACCAAATGAAAAAATCTATGGCATTAAATTATGCAATAGCCATAAAGTTCATTTATCAGATCTATTAGATTTACTGTTTGGAAAAGTAACTTAAAACTATTTCAGAACGAAACTTTTTATTTCTAACTTTGATCTAGTCCCTAGTGTCAAAATACACATTAGATTTCTTTTGATGTGACAACACAATACATCGTAACTTATGCAATAATAGAACTTAGGTAATTTTATTTGCCTTTTTGCTTATGTAAAATCATTGTTTTTCCTAAATATTTTTATACCTAGAATATAAAAATAGTTACGTGATAAATATATTTTAAAATACAGTCTACTAATAAACACTTGCTCAAAGTTAGCGTGAAGTGTAAAGAATGCGCTTACGATAAGTATTTTAGTAACATTATAAGTACGGCCTTGTCTTACTAACATCAGATACTTAAAATTCAAATTAAGTTTAATGATTATGCACAAATTAAAAATTAGATTAAAAATCTACTAAACATGATACATTTATTGGACATAGGTATAGATTTTAAGTCCTTTTAATCCCTTTATGTAAGAGTAATCAATGATAAAAATTGTGAATACCTATTTTAGATAAATTGCATGTATTTTCTGAGACTAAATTCTGAGTTTTAAGAGTGTAACTAGGTACGAGTATATTTAGTACGTTCGCCGTTATTTGCTTGTATTAAGTTTAAACTATTCATTGATTTCATTTTAGGAACCTTGGCTTCTTATTGCGTAGACTAAATAATCACGAAAAATATTAAAAAAAAGATTTACAAAATCTTGAGATAATCGCTTGTAATAGTTGCTACAGATTTATAGTATACCCCGCAGTTTTAAACGATTTTATGGACACGACAATACTAAGTATTATTTACTTATTATTAAATTAATAATTAAAATATTTCGACATCGGAAAACCGACGGAAACAGATTGTTAAAGGAAAAAATTAACATTTAAAACTGTGTAAATAATAATAACGAACTTGATTTAGAACGGGACTCATCAAACAATATACATACTAAATAGGTAAAATTCCAAATGCCTGATTTCCGATACATTACGTGTCTACAACTTCTACTAAGAGTTGCGGACGTGACCTTATTCTTCGGATAACTTTGTTTGAATTCTCACTTTGTTTTAAAACGATGAGATAAACGCGTTCTAATAAACAACCTCCTTATCATTGCATACAGTACTATAGCATATTATAATTAGATTGCTTTTGTTTTAATTTAAAAAAATATCTACAATATTATTACAAATTTTCACTGATGAAATAGAAAATATACAGAGAATCACACCGGTTGTTACATATTTAACTTATAATATACAATTAAAGACTGTTAATGGAATCAAGATGGCGAGTAGGAACCGATGAAAGCCTTGCATTGTGGGCAATAATGATTGGCAGTTTTGCATGATCGCATGCAGTAAGGGACGAAGCAGCCACAACAGCATCTGAAAAAACATATGCACACATGTAAATTTGGATATATTCCTGAAAATTTTTAGAACGTAATAACAATCTGTACTGATGTTATATATTCGAAAGTAAACATGTCTTGCTTGCATGCTTTCACGGCTAAACCACTAATTAATTTGGATGAAATTTACAATACAACGCGCGATAAGCGCTAAACGTATACATAAGCTAAGCGCATACACGCGGGCGGAGCCACAGGCAGAGACTAGCTGAATTATAAATAATAATAAAATAATTAAATAATTTGAGTCTCAAAATTTAACTGTACGAACTGTTTTGAGACGCGATTGTAACTATTTAGATTAAGTTACGTATTGTTGAACGATTCTGACTCGGATCAAATCCCACTCAAGGAACGGCTCGCATCGGCAAGTCTTCAAATTATATTAAATAATGTACAAAATGTTTAAAGTCTTTATTACCACGATTTAATATCGGTGGAGGTCATTCTTAAGTAAGGATCAGCCCTCTTATACGAGTTGCAAGTGTTTCAAGTCGATTACTTCCTATAATCGCTAACGCCTCTATTTTCTTATATTATTGGCTAATATTTTGTTTTGACCAGGTGACTTAGCATTGGGAGAAGTCATTCCAATATATTTGTTATTTTTCTATTAACATTTATGTTTGTAGAATGTAACTCGGCCGGGTGCAGGGGTCAAAGTGGTAGCAGTGACCCAATCTTTGAAACTAAGGAACGAAAGTAGTCAGTAGTTTTCGTGGGAGAGTCACACTTCCACGGAATTCCGAGTGATACCACGGCCTCACAGAAAACGGGTTTGAAATAGCGCTTGCGCTGTGTTTCACCGAGTGAGTGACGAAACCGGATTCTCATCCCCCAACCCCTGCATCCCTCTCCCCATCCCCCAAAGGCCGGCAATGCACTTGTGATGCCTCTCGTGTTGCGGGTGTCCATGCGCGGCGGTAATCGCTCACGGCGACACGTCTGTTCGTTTTTCTCCCCTATTCGATGAAAAAAAAGTTACTTCATGATTTTAACAAGATTTTTATAAGATTATATTATGAGAATAAAAAATTAACGCTGCCATAAAGAAATTCTTTTGTATCAATATTTATACTGCTGTTTATTTCCTTTATAAACAATTTCAAAAAGAAACAATTAAGCCGTAATGACCTCTACTATATGTAAAGTTTTAATCAAATAAAGGTCAAGTTGTACGGTTTGTGTTGTATTAATTGCAATAAAAGGCACTTATATTTTTATACTAGATTGTTCCTGCTAGTGAAACTACTTAAAAAGTTGGAAGTAACGAACAGATACATAAATTGTAATTACTTTAGTATCTTGGCTAATACTTAGTGCATTAAAAGCAGATATTTTTATTTGTACCATTATATTTTACTAGTGACCCAGACACGTAAGTCTTTGAAATACTATAATACGCATGTTTTACGTATAAATCATCATCTTGAATCACTCTATCTATTGTGACAAGTAAAATTTTAACAAAATATAAACCGACTTCAAGAACAACCAATTCGAAATGGGTCCAGACGGAAAGCAGCTTTTAAATTAAATAAAAAAATAACAAATTCATTAGCTGCTTCTACGAATTTTGAAGGTTTCCCTCGATTTCTGTTCAGATCCTAGTCTCCTTTGCGTCAAAATCCGTCGAGTAGTTTAAAGACTCCAAGTGGACAGACATCGGAAGCGACTCCATTTTATACCTACTATTTAAATATAAAGCTTAAACCAGTTGAAAGTAGAGAGGTATCAGAAGATATATTTATGTTAAAGATGAAAAAAAAAATCAGCAGTTCAGTATTTTCAACTCTTTCAACTGAGACACGAGTGTGGTAAAGATTTTATTGTCTTTTTTCTACCAACTGCGCTGAAAGGGTTATGATTTTTGAGTTGCAATGAGTCTAAGTTACTTTATTTTCAATTAAAGGAGCTTAATACATTTTACAGTAAGGAGCTTGCAAAAAGCTGTATTTTCCCAAATACTTGTACCTGTATTATAGCCAGAACAAATGGCTCATCAGACAGTTATTTGTCCAGGTTTGGAATCAAACCCACGACCTTTGGCAGTCGGAATCACTGACTACTAGGACAAGGTAGGCAAATGTTCAAGATAATAAAATGATTATGACCCTTTAAACGTTATATTATGATGAATAACTTGAGAGGTGTAAAAAAATCAATAGTATAGAAACGTTTGAACCCCAAAACCTCCTCCCTAGCGAAGTCCATGCAAATGGTTATAAGAATTTAACTATACAATTGCAACTGCATTCCTATTTTCGTGTGTAGTACTTAATTAAAGTTATTTCAAACAGTGAAAGAAACAACAGCAGGTAAATTAGTTACGATCATGTGTCCATTTCTGCCTGTATAAACGGTCAATAACATTATAGGATTTCCCCAAGAGCAAAATTTATACAGTTAAAATAATAGCTAGGTACCTATCACTTTTTATAACGGTTGCCAATTGGAAATGTAATACATCTATAAAAATAATAAAGGTTCATCATCGAACCAGGTGGCGTGCAATTGGAGAGTGTACTGCTGATGTGTAGTGTAGGCTGATGATTCATAAAGAAGGTTAATGTTTAAACATTTGAAGTCGATTATTTTAGAAGCATTAACCTTTATACATGCATATGCATACGTACATAAATAAAAAGATAAGCCTTTTACGTTGGGTAGGAAAACAATTACCAATTAATAATATTAATTGAACATATAAATTGGTCCTAAAAATAGAAGTCTAAAGTCTAAGTAAATAAAGTATCAAATAAGGATATCAGGAAAGCTAACAGCTAAGGAATACGAGGCGAAGTAATAGAATTGAAATCCCAGGTTTATAAAAAAAATGTATATTCAATGTATAGAAGCTTTAACAGTTTAGACAGAATATCAGTTTCGTTTAAAATTGATTTGTAAAATAATAAGAATTATATATGTATGTCTACAAATCATAATAAAAGTTAGGAAACTGGGACAATGATAACCTATAGAAATAAACGTTTGTTTGAAGTCATAAGGTCACCTTACATTAGTTCATAGTTTTGTTTTTCAAATAAATCTTTACTAATAATAAGCTGAAGAGTTTGTTTGTTTGAACGCGCTAATCTCAGGAACCGCTGGTCCGATTTAAAAAATTCTTTCGGTGTTGGATAGTTCATTTATCGAGGAAGATAGGCTATATATCATCATGCTACTACTAATAGGAGCGGAGCACCAATGAAGAATGTTTCAAAAACGGGGGAAAATTGTCACGCTACGGGCAATATAAGACGCAAACGAGGTTGCGTGGGTCAGCTAGTTTAATCACACAACTAACTTAGGCCCGCGGCTGGCATTCGTCGATTCTCTGATAAATAGGAGTCTATATCTGGCCTATAAAGTTTTGGAGTAATTTAGATCTAATGAATTAATTACTTTTGCTTTTATTTCATTTCAAAAACTTTTTAGAGAATATAAATTAATATTCTTGTTTGTTTTATCTGCCTATCCAACCAAAACTTTCTCATTTATAAATTATTACTACTATGTATTGCACACCACAAATAAAATTTATATTATTCTAAATTGTTTTGTAAAATCTTTTTTAATCATTCTATATAAGTACCTGGACAAACGCTTTGCTTGGTATTTTTTTTGGTAAATTTTATATTTTTTAAATTTTTTGAACCCTAGTTAGTTCGATTTATCGCACCCGAAACCGTTGAAGCTGATTCCGAGATTGAAATTTATATATATACACGAACTGCTCGTTTAAAGCTATTGCATTATACCTAATATACTAGCCCGGCCCGGCTACTCACGAAAGTCTTTGAAGTTCTCAGATATCCTCTAGGTTCGAGTACTTTTAAATATATGTACACAGTGACATCAGATAGCTGGTAGAGAAATGGGGATTTTCTATGGAGTATTCAGGTAATAAAGGAGTGTGCTGTAGTTAACGTAAAACCCGATTTATTCATGTGTACTACAGGTTTGCCTTATCAGCACTTTTTTACTACTACACGATGTGTGTTTTGTTCAACGATCGATATTGTGCTCCACATATAAAGTGTATGTTAATCTATACATATTTTTGTAAGTTTATAAGTGTGTCATGAAACATATATGTATAAGTACGAGCTCGTACAATATGCATGTGTTACACATATAAACCTACCTCTTGAATCACTCTACCTATTACTGGAAATTGTGTTGAGTATTTTGAAAGATCCAAGCGAACAGACAGCGGCAGCGACTTAATTTTATACTACGTAAAGAACTAATAATCTCCTTTTTTATTCTATAATTCAACACCTTTTTGTGTTTCCATTCACCATTTTTTGGGAAAGTTTTCCTAAGCTAATATATTTTGAACACAACAGGCTGATAACAATAAAACGAACGGATACTCGCGCTGAAAGTATATGCTGAGTCATTGCAGTACCCGAAAGAAAAATATGAATATTGTAAGTTGAGAAAGGATTTAAGAGATATCAATATTGACCAATCATCTTGTGAACTATGGTAGATATATACACAGGCTTTTCCAACTTTGTAGGTGATTCACACAGCGTTTCTCTCTCTCAAACAAATCTCAAAGAACGTTTTCATTTCTTAAAAAATACACATTGCAGAGTCCTGAGGTCATCGGAGAATTTAAAACTACAAATGCCAACTCATTTCACTCGGTTTGCAGACAATTCTTTTACTGTGCAAGCGGTAAGGCTTTGAAACAACCTGCCTGATAATATCCGACGAGCGAAAACTTTGACTGTGTTTAAAAAGCTAGTGAGGGGTTACTACTTGTCATTGTAAATACTTTTGGTTTCTTTTTATATAATACTAGCTGTCCCGACAAACGTTGCTTTGCCATAAAATTGAATAATAAAAATCGCGATGGAAAAATAGGGGTTGATCGTAGAGGGTTGAAAATCTAGGGTTGTATGTATTTTCTAATGCTGCATCATAAAAAAATAGAAATTAAAAATTTTGTCAAAAAAAAAAAAAAATTTAGGGGTGGACTACCCCTAACATTTAGGGGGATGAAAAATAGATTACAACCGATTCTCATAGATACCGGATAATCACAAAAAATTTCATCAAAATCGGTTGAGCCGTTTCGGAGGAGTTCGATTACGCACCAACACGACACGAGAATTTTATATAATAGATATATATATATTAGTCTGTATATATACATGTATATTTCAGTGTGTGTATATATGTTGGTGAGGGTATGGGTGTGTATGTGTGGTGTGAATAGTGTATAACATTTGTATATGGATCTCTACTGATATTTTTAAATGTCAATGTGTTACCTGTGTGTAAGGTACTCTAGATTTTGAAATGCCCAATGTCCGTGCTATGGTTGTCTGGAAGAAATCGCCGTGAGCGATAAGACCGCCAATTGTTATACATCCTTACATACTTTTAATCATTTTGTTAAACTGTTTTTTTTTGTTTGTGTATACAATAAAGATAAATAAATAAAAAAATAAAATAAATAATTCTAAGTATGATTGTACATAGAGCACAATACTAGACTATAGAACATAGTGCCTTCTTATTTTTAAAAAGATGCTCTACCAATAAAGCTATTTACAATTATAGCGTTATACGTATAAGTACACTCTTTTGCAAAAAAAACGGGCACTTAAGCAAAGAACTATTTTATAGTTACTATTAGTTTGTTTGACAATTTTAGGTATTGTTATCCTCAGAATTTCATAAATTAATTAGGAAAGAATAGGTATCATCAATTTTATCATAACATTTTGATTAAATTATTGAGAAATAATGTTTAAGTTCAAAACACTGTTATTGTACCTACTCGCTAAATAAAAATGAAACGCGTGAATTTTTTTGTTTTTCTTGAATACATTAAAAGCAGATAAAAGTTTAGTATTGAGTGTGACCCCCTCTTGCTGAAATCACGGCTTGCATTCGTCTGGGCATGCTAGCGAGTATATCTTTCATGGTTTCTTGGGGAATACGTTCCCACTCCGCGGTAATCACATTCTTTAGCTCTCTGATGGTCTGCGGAGCCGGCCGCACTGATCTCACTCGTCGCTTCAGAACGTCCCAGACATGCTCTATGGAATTGAGGTCCGGACTTCTAGCTGGCCAGTCCAAACGACGAATTCCGACTTCTAGCATATACGCTTTCACATCGCCAGACCGGTGGGCGCGAGCGTTGTCGTCCATAAAAAATGAGTTTTCGCCAAGAGCGGTTAAAGCGGGTTGTGCATAAGGAATTAGAACTTCCGTTATGTATCGGTGTCCAGTCAGTGTACCGTTTTCGATGAAGACTAACTCCGTACGATCCATGGAATTTATTCCTGCCCAAAACATAACAGAGCCCCCTCCATAAGGTGTGATTTCTTCAAAACATGCCTCTGCAAAGCGTTCTCCTCGTCTATGTAGCACTCGCCGACGTCGGTCTTCACCATGCAGAGATATCCTGGCTTCATCGGAGAACAATATCCTATCCCTATCTTCATTAGTCCATGACACACAATTTCGAGCGAAGCTAAACCTGGCAACTCGATGTCCACGGAGTAATTTAGGGCCGCGTGCCGGGCGATGACTGTGTATATTAGCAGCGAGAAGCCTCCTCCTGACCGTCCATAGACTAATTTGCACATTTCTTACTTCTTCGAGGCTGTTCTTGAGGTCCACATAAGAAGATTTGCGATTTCTCAACACTTGACTAACTAAAAAACGATCATCCGGTTCGGTACATATCTTTCTGCCAGAACCAGGCCTTCTCTTGACGGAACCGGTCTCTTGATAGCGCTGCCAGGTCCTTTGAACTGTCGACCGACTTACATTTAGCCTCTGAGCCACGAAGCATTGGCTGCAACCTTCTTCAAGCAGCGCAATAAATTTGCTCGCTTTTATCACTTTATCTACCATTTTCGAGATTGCTAAACAGCAATAACAATACTTTTAAATGTCAAGGACATCAGATAATTTAATAAAAATTGACAAAAAGTTAATTAGAGTCGATATTAACTATAGGGAATTTGCGCCACAAAATGTAGTTGAAAGTTGTTTTCTTTGAAAACCAGGCTCAGTAAAAATTTGAATTTGGAATGTACTCTTATAAACATTATGGCACTTTTATAACTGGCCAGTAACATGTTCAAATGATTAAAACCTTTTTGGTATTTTATTTTTTTCAGCCTGGAAGAAAATCGAAACTGCCCGTTTTTTTTGCAAATGAGTGTATATATTTATAATCACAATCTAAAAAAAATATAGTTTTCGAGTACGAAAGTTTGCGTTCCAATAATCAAAATGACCTCCCTATCGAGGTTTTACCAAATGAGTACAGCAAATAATGTGGTTAATTAAATGTCATTACTAGGTTTTTATATGAAGGGAAGGTAAGTTCAGTCCGGTTACTATCAGCGGCATCGATAATTTACCTACGAATATTTAATTGTAAACATGCAGTACATTATTTATTTATTATTTACTAGCGACCCGCCCCGGCTTCGCACGGGTGCAATGCTGATACTAAATTAAATACACTACAGAAAAACTATGAACGTTGTATATAAAAACATAGCGGCCCGCTCCGACTTTGCACGGTAATTTACGACATCACGTTAGAAACCTCTAAAATTAGCAATGTTGCCTTAGTACATGATGCATGTATTATACATATAAACCTTCCTCTTAAATCACTCTATCTATTGGAAAAAACCGCATCAAAATCCGTTGCGTAGTTTTAAAGATTTAAGCGCACATAGGGATATAGGGACAGAAAAGGCGACTTTGTTTTATACTATGTAGTGATTAACACTTTCTACATTACATTTGCATGAGGCGGACTTTATGCCGAATGGCATTTTCCACCAGTCAACCATTACGTTTTTTTTTATAATCAGAAGTTATTCATCCAATGATCTAACGCTAATTTTACACTGAAATATGAATCATGTTGAGGTTAACGCAATATCACATCAGCATATTAAAAAAATTTGCTTACCCAGCTAAGACACATAACGCTGCTGAAATGATATGTGTGCGATTGTTAGGGACATATTCCACTGTAGTTACAACGGTCTTATTACACGTCATACAAGTGGTACCAGTCGGTCCTGGTCCCATTTTTCCCTGGCGGGTTGATCCTTGTCCAGTTGCAGGTGATGTGATAACTGTTGTCCGTGGGGCTGCAGGCGGCGGAACAGCAGCAAACCCAGGTGGTGGTGGAGGATTGTCTCCAAAATATGAAGGTGGAGGTGCAGGGTTAGGTCTTGCCTGTTCGTAAGGTGGTGGTAGACCCATTTTATTTTCCACTGAAAAAGAAAAGGCATAATTAGGGTTCCGTTACAATGGTTCATGAGGTAACAAAGTTAAATGTAAGTATTTAAAGACGAAGCACTAATCGTGCTATAACTTTACCATTTGTATCATCAATGACTTCTTTCTTACTGTTACGTTAACTTTTCGTGCAGGATTATAAGACCATAGTCTAGTCTAGTAGCTAATATCATGAGCTACTTTTCTGTGATGATTCAAAATGGTAACTTTAGTTACTCACTCGAGCAAAAAGACCATGCTTTATTCAACTTCAATGAGATTTAAAATAAGGTTTATAGTGCATATGCGGCCAACCATAAGTACCCGTTATTGGATTTATTTCAAAAATAAATCCAATATTTTCAGTTTGTAACAAAAACACGGTTTCGAAGGCTGTAAGGCCTGGCCTATGCTAAATGAATGTTATCATCAGAATAAGTCATGGCCGGTTGGTGCACAGGTTTTCACTACGAAGTATCTTTGGTTACTTTTTTCTGCTTGAAGTACTATATTACTAATTGTAATTTGTTCGACTTTCAGCTAACACACAAGTTTAAAATAGTCAACTTAGTTAATAATTGTATAAATTTTAATGCTTAGCTGGTAGACCCCTAATCACTTATCGATATCATCTTGACCTTCAAGAAAAGAGCGTACTCCTTCCTAAAAGGCCGGCAACGCACTTGTGACGCCTCTGGTGTTGCGGGTGTCCATGGGCGGCGGTAATCGCTTACCATCAGGTGATACGTCTGCTCGTTTGCCCCCTATATAATAAAAAAAATCATACATCATCAACATCGAGTTCATGAAACAATTTGCTAACGAAATAGAAAAGTCAACCTAGATTTGAGGTTGCGAACTCAATGTACCGAAGTTCAGTTTTATACTTTGCTAACTTTCTCTTACAGCTGGGCTAGTTTTAGAGCGTCATAAATCAAATCAACTTGATCCGTTGATTTGTTGTAGCGTTTAGAAAGACGCACCAAGAAATATATATTTTTTCTGTTACCCTTAAGAACCTAAGGTTTGTTATTAAAAGTCTTATGGAACCATACAACATGTACTTGTATTCCTGTGAAATGACGAAATGAAAAATGAACATACAGGACGACCCACTTAAAAAGTTGGAATATCTTGTCAACAAAGTCCAAATGCCAATGCCAGCGACTTTGACATTTGTTATACGCCATTAGAGGTCAATGAAATATACATACATAGTTACATAAGCGAAATGTAATTTGAAAATTATACATAACTGATCCTCGCTGTTACCCGTGTGTACCGGTGTTACCCGTAAATCATCAGAATCACTAAAGTCCCAAGGGACACTAGTTTTTCGGGATAAAAAGTAGCATATACGAGTATGTTATTTAGGTGTCCGGTAGCTTTTTATCAAAGTTGATCAAGCCATTTGAACGTGAAGAAACATATAAAACTCACAAACTTTTGCGCTTACAATTTACTTTATTTTTTTTTTAAAAAGTAATTACACAAGTAATAATTAGTTATGGTGCACCGATGCATTTTTTGAACGTTTATCGGCTTGTATAAAGAGTGTCTCAATAAGAGTGCCCTTTTCATTTTAAAATAAAATCATATATTTTTTGAGAGAGCTGTGATTTTATTGGTTTGTAACGAAGACATGTTCCGATTAAGTATGGAATAAAATATCCATCAAATCCCCCGTACGGCTTTGATGACAGGCGTCTTTTCATAACAGTTTTCCAAAACTGGATGATCCATTTCTGGATGTAACTGTATTTCACTGATGACACGTTGGATCTCGGACTTAAGCTCAGGAATCGTTTATGTGACTCTGCCCTACCTGATGGAAAGCACCAGCAGAATTCAAGAGTGGTGGTCACCATCCTCAATGCAAACAAGGACGAACTGAATCGATGAGTGCGAGAGTGTATGTCTACCACTCTGAAGCGGTGACTTCCGAGGCCGGCACATGTTGTCCTGTAGAGGAAGGAAGAAGGGAGGACCAGTTGGAAGAGCTCTTCAGAACACTCCCCATGGTATAGGCGATAGAGGACTGCCATAGAGGCGATTTCTCTACGCATCTGCAGAGGCTCAAGGGACCCTATATAACTATGAAGTATTGTTTGGTAAAAAATTCTGGAAATATTGTTTGATTTTGTGAATGCGTAAATCTTAATTATTCTTGTTAGATTAAAAAAAAAACATTTTGTATGTCATAGTCTGTTTATTGAGAAAGATATCAAGGTTACGCGGCCTAAAAAGTGTGTAAATATCCAATTACCTACTTTTGCATTTTAAAACCTGCGATGACTCAAGTTTTATTAATGCTAATACAGTCAAACACAAAATGAGTAAGAATTGAAATAAAGCTACAGTAGCCTCGTTTAGAGGGCCTTCGCTACGGACGATTCAAATCGACGTTGAATGACTATATAATACTCATTTATACGTAATTAGGTATACACGAGGTTAGCAAATAACAAGAACTTTGTTGTTTGGAATGATGATAGTCGGACACTGGTATGAGTTTTGCTGTCAGTTGTGAACGGCTCTGATGAAACTATAACTCGTGGTATTTAGGGCGTGACTTTACAAGGCTTTAGTCGAATTGAAAGTCATAATGCCAGCTGTCACGATTTAAAACAATAACGTGTATTTCAATACAGTCATCATAATCGTTTCGCGATTCACCGAAAATGATTACTTCACTGATGATCATTAATTTGTTTGATTGTTGAATGCATCGTTAGTAACTGGTGTTAGTTTAGGAGCCAATCTATTTACTTATTAATTAACATGCAGGCAGATCAGGTGAAAATAAAAAAAGTATGAGTATGTAAACCTTTTCACAAACGGTTAGTTTTGAACTAATACCATAAGTACACAATTTTAATTATATAAATTAATTCCGAGTAAAAAAAAATACTTTTGTATTATTAATGGTAATTAAAACTAGTAGTTTTTAAATTAATATTGTTCCTTCAAAATTAAATTAAGGGGTATTATCTTTTTGAACAACAACTATAGGATCTAAAACCAGTTTACTTACTTGTGGCGTCCATCGTGTGTTGAAATTCAACCTTCGGTTAGCTTCTCAGTCCCTTCAAACTTTCTCGCACAGCACTAATAAACTACAACTGTATTACTAATTATATTACAAGATAATCCATGTACCGTAACTACGAAATCAATTCAACGTTACACAATGATCGAAACGATTCTCCGAAGGGAATATCGTTTACGTTGTAATCTTGCGCTGTTTACGCGGCGAGTGAATGCACTCCGACTACTCCGAGAGCGCGCGGGCACATTACGTCACATTTGTGGGACAAGGACAACGTGTAAACTCCAAGGGACGAGAGAGATAGACGATTTGACGTCATTTTACTTGTTGTTTACGCTTAGCAATTTACTCGTTTGCCATTTAATTACAATGGGAATTAATGCGCAATATGATCGTTATAAAGCCTGTTTAAACTACACGAATGCATCACAGACCGGTTTACAAACTAGACATTGCAGATTCGTGCGTTATAAACTTTTTGACATTGAAGTTTAGGAATGCCGTAGGGTATCTTGCGCTCGCGTTGTCAATGTACAACAAATGGTACAAATGGGTCGTTAAACTTTAATAGGCTGCGGAGGTAGGTCTTTAATTCAGTCAATGGTTTTAAAGCCACCCAAAGATCAACGCAGCAGCCTGTGTTATTAATAGATAAATTAAGTACTAACAGGTCTTTCTTATAAGTAAGCAATCATAATTTATATGGGTAGAAATTGTGATTATAAAGCAATAATCTGCTATTGGAGTTCTAAAATATTCAAATTTAAAACAATACTTCAAATTACTTAGCAAATAATACAAATGTGGTTATCGTCGTTGTTGGTCGTAATGGTTGTCGTGGTCATCATACAATCATTACTACCGAGCGCTTCTAAACTTCTTTGTTTTTACAGGACTAGATTTACAAAGAGACTTCCTTATTTGTAGACTCTTAGCCCACTGCACACATTTTTTTTATATTGTACTTACTAGCTCGCGGTAAATAGTCGCCTATATACCTCCTCAATAATAAAAAGATCTAAATTACAAATTTAATCAAAATCAGTTTAGCTGTTTAGCCGTGAAAGCATAATAGACAGACAGAGGTACTTTCGAATTTATAATATATGGATAAAGAGTGTGAGCAAAATTATTTTAATAATTATGTGAATGTTGAAGTACCATAATTATCGCACAAAATAAAAAAAAACACAAAGCAGTCATAAGCACTGCCGACAGAAGTGAAAACTCATAACTATAAACAAACGGTTGTTTTAACTTACCTGAAATGAACACCTATGCTTTTTTTAATAGTGTGCAATAAAAAGAACTAAAAGTTATTATGATTGTAAGTAGTAAATGGAAGTAAAGCTTTGATACTCCAATAGATGTCGCTGTTTTCAAAAAAATTGTAAACAATCTTTTTGATTTACAAACGGTTTTGTGTAAGTAGAAAATCGTTATTTTAATTTATTGTAAATCACTTTAAGATACTGAAATATTAACTTTAAGTATATAAAATCATACTGAGAAAGGACCACTATCTAGAAAAACGAATACTACCAAAGTATATCGGTAGATGGAGCTGTTAACAATAAACATCCGTCTTACGAATTTTTTCGATCAGGACACGTGACCTGACGCGAGTTTATGGTCACGTGACCTGACGCCCTGACGCGAGTTTATACATTTTTACCCATTCCAAAAAAGTACACAGCGCCGCTAAAGAAGTTTTCACTTCAAAAATGTATTTATAGGGTGTCCCAGTAAGAGAGCACTTTTTTTTCAGTCTTTATTGTTTACATATAGGGTTTTTAATCAAACATGATTATGCCAACCGCATTTTATCGTATAATAACTATTAACATATATAAAAGGTTTCAAAAAGTTATAAATACGTAATACCATACAATGAGGGCTCAATCAAAACATAATATAGACATAGAGTCATATTTTCTATAAATTATGAATAAGTTTGTAAATTTTGATTGCGTCCTCACTCAATATATTATTTTTTAAACTGAAAAGTAATACTGCCTTTCTTTCTTTTCTATACCGGACATATTCCACTAACAAGTGATGGACATCTTTAACAATTCCACATTGTTCACAATTAGGACTACTAACTTTCTTCATTAGAAAGCCAAACTTGTTAAGCGGAACATGTCCAAATCTTAACCTATGTACAATAACTACATATCTTTTACTAATAGTTCTATAGGCGAACCATGGGACACGAAGAGGTTCACATTGTATTGTTTTCCACTTTATTCCCTTTTCTCGTGATAGTTTATTAAAATATTCCTTCCGAATTCCATAACAATCAGCACTAAATTTAGGTAGGATTTTAAAATAACAAGGTTTTATATCATTAATTGTGCCACTAATATCTGCACTTTTCGCTAAAGCATCAACCAGCTCGTTCCGCCTGAGTGCGATATGATGAAGGCACCCACTGCAACTTGAGTGGAACGATATTAATTTCGAACCAATAAAACAAATTAAAAATATTAAATACTATCGATGCATCAGGACCCAGAGGTCCAGAGGCACATCGAGCCAAATTTTGCAGGGCACTTTTACTGTCAGTAAATATGGCCGCCTTTTCATAACAAGAACTTTTAATATAACGTAATATCTCTAAAATCGCAGTTAATTCGACTGTCATTTACTTTGGCTTAAACGTTTCCGAAGCTTTCATGCGTGTTTGGCGTCTCAATTCCAAACAGCATTGGATTCGGGTTTATTACCATCATTTTAATTTTTTTGGTGGTGCCATGGATCCCAAAAATTCCTTTTTACTAACTTTATATAAATTTCTATTCTGAGACTCAAAATTACCACTCATTTACGTAAAAAGTACTTAAAAGTCCGTACATTGCTGACTGCATTCCGAATGCATCACTCACGTTCATCGATTATGAGGTTGTATATCCCGCGAAAGTTTGGGGGTCGTGGACTATTAAATATCAAGACCCTACAAAATCGCGAGATATACAATCTTAAAGAATATTTTCTTCTTACTGATGTGGGAGTGCATCGCAGTGTAGTTGCAATGGATACCGGTCCTCTCACTCTCTGGCTAAAGAGCATTGGCGCAAATTTGTTGTGCTTACTACTTATGATCGCAGGGAGGTATGGAAGGGCAAAGGGCTTCATGGTCAGTTTTATGGGACCTAAATAAAGACCTAGACTGGGGCAAAAAAGGAATAACCATAGGAGGAAAAACCTCAGTAACTTAAGATTTGTTGACGATATAGCCTTTTTTGCTAAGACATCAAAACAACTAGAGGAAATAAAATAAAAATACGACACTTAATATTTTTATGTAATTAAGTAAAAAAGTGTGTACAATTATTTAAATGACTTCTGACTCAATACTTGTGCAAAATATAAGGTTGTATACAGATGACGGGTGTAAAACGCGCGTTTTGCCAACGAGTGTAAAACGCGCGTTTTGCTAACGAGTGTTAGACGCGCGTTTTGTTAACGAGTGTCAAACGCGCGTTTAGCTAACGACCATTAAAACGCGCGTCAAAAAGAACTAAATTTTGTTTATTTAGGGGACATATATGTTGCTGGATTTAAGGAGTGGTGCGTCTTTAACATCTTCTTGTAGGAAATCTTTTATTTTTTTATGGAGTAAAAGGCAAAAGAGCAGACGTATCGCCTGATGGCAAGAGAATACCGCCGCCCATGGACACCCGCAACACCAGAGTCGTCACTGTTAGTACAAGTTAGACGTCTACTTGGTACATACTCGTATCTACTAAGATACATTAGAATAGTGAACAGAAGAGATCATCATATTGGTTAAGTATTTCAGAAAGTTAAATTCCGATTGTAACTATTTATTTAGGATTGTCAAGATGTAAAGATGCCGCTAGTGGTTGATATCAGTATTCGTAGGGATTATCAGGATTGCCCTCTATGTTTTAGTGCTTTAAACCGTTGCTTCGTTACTTCGGTGGCTTGCTGCTGGGCGAGTGGTAAATCAAATTCAGTCGTAAGAGGGCAGCCGCATCAGCGGGCGGGACCACAGGGTGCGCGCGCACGGTTACATAATGGTGGTGGAGGTTTTGTTGGCGCGCGCAGCGGAAGGCGCGGGGCGCGGGGCGATCGATGCGCGCCCGTGGGGAGTCAGTCGAGCGGCGAGCGAGCGACATGGCGGCGCGCCCAACCCGCGCGGCGGCCCCGCGGCCCGGGCCGCGCGAGTAGGTCGCCATGCGCGATGCGGTATGAGGCAGCGCCGCGCCCGGCGGGCCGGCCCCCGCTAGCGGCGCCGCCCCCGCCATGCGAGCGCCGCCGCTGCTGCTGCTGCTGCTGATGGCGGCCGCGGGCTTGGCCGTGAGTCCGCTCGCGCGCCTCAACCCCTGGCTGAGCGCGTGCGACCTGGAGGAGGAGGGCGCGGGCGGCGTGCGCGAGTGCAGGGGCGCGGCGTGCGGCGGCGGCGGCGGCGCGCCCGACGTGCTCTCGGAGCGCGACGTGCCGCACCTGTGCGCGCTAGGAGCCGGTGCACGCGCGCGGCGCCTGGCAGAGCTGCGGCTCCGCGCCTGCTGCGAGCGCTCGCCCGCTTCCGCGCTGGATCGTAGCGCGCGCGCCGACGTGCTTGCCGGCGGGGAGCGCTGCGAGCGCGCGCTGCACGACCTCCTCGGTCTCGACGCGATGGTAGCGCGCGTGCACTGCGATTTTGTCAACATCCTCTTTCGCTACGACTGTGACCAGCCCTACTCCGTACACACGTGTAACGAGTGCCAGGTGAGTGTCATCAAGAAACAACACCACGAGTTCAGTACGTCTATGGCTATACCCATGTGTAGTAAACGATTATAGTTGGAACTACGAGAATGCATAAAATAACGCCAACGCTCGAACCGATTTGCCGCAGTAGTATGCAGTGTTTATAACAGGAAGAGGAAAATAAAAAGAGAGCTCAGAAACACCGCTAGATGCCGCATTGAAAATCAATCCAAAATATTTCAATTCCATCATTCATTTTCAGGAGTTTCCGTTTCCGTGTACATACATTAAATGTATAAATCGTTATACACGAAGAATAATTTACGGAGGGATACAGTTAGGCGACTACATATGTGTATTGATCGAGTGGGGCAACACACGTTTCTTAACCTTAGTAATGTGAGTTGAAGGCGAGGTGGCGTGGAAGATGGCGAGGAGTCAGTGTGGGTGATGGATCCGTCATTCGACCATTTATCAGCCAGTAGTGTCGGTGACAGGCGGCCGCAGACATACCATTACTGTGTGTCTAGAATTCTTAAGTAGCAACCAATAACCTTATTTCAAATGTATTGTATACATATGGATATTTGAAATGAGGTTCAAATGCAATTCAATTCATTTATAACGAAGGAACAAAAACAGTAGTATTTCTATGTAATACAATATAGATTACACTTATCACTACATATTATAAAACAAAGACCACCGCCGCGGCTCTGTCTGTCTGTTCGCGATAAACTCAGAAGTTACTGCACGGACTTTATGTGGTTTATACCAATAGATAGAGTGATTCTCGAGGAATGTTTTCGTATACAATTTGTTAGTTTTGAGTTTTGACATTGGTTAAAATATAACGATATTTGTCGAAGACGTTGGAAAAATTTCACAGAACAACATAGGCTATATTATATTTTCCGTAAAGAGCCCGTGAGAAGCCGGGGCGGTTTGCTAGTTCTATATATTATTCGTAGGTATTTAGATTTAGAAGGGTAACAAGAAGTAAGTGAAATGACCTGTCAAATACATGTGTCTACTGTATCTGCCCGGTTATATATTTGCTGTTAATGCAGACTTAATGCGGAAGGCAATTCTCCACGCCCCTATAACTAGTGGGTAGTTTATCAAGAAGACTTCTCGGGTTATAGGTATTCTTAATCTATTTTTTACAGTAAGAGATCTGGAGTTTATATATTTACCTATCGTTTATCTTTAGTAAAACTTTACTGTCATAATCACATGTTATGATACACCGACACAGCTTAATCTATACTAATATATAAAGCTGAAGAGTTTGTTTGGTTGTTTGTTTGAACGCGCTAACCTCAGGAATCACTGGGTCGATTTGAAAAATTCTTTCAGTGTTGAAAACGAAAAAAACGAGGTTGCGTGGGTCAGCTAGTGATATATATCCACGCTTTTGCAGTTAGTTAGATACCTATGGATACATACCTTTTGGGATCATAAACTAATGCCATCATGTTAAATGCTAACGCATAACTTATTCAGCAACTTAAATGTTCAATAACAACAACAATACCAAGTTATTACTTACGATTACTTACTTTATTTTACTATTCATTTTAATTTGCAACCAATAAAACAAGTAATTCGTCTATTTATCTAAAACTAGACTTTTACTTTTGTCTCTCAAGTCACAGATGATAAATCTAGATCGGGAGCCAGGAACTTACATAGGTAGATTGTTTGCATATGAACTAATTGTTTTTCTGTAAACAACAACAATAATATGTGCAAATAAAGTTATTGAAGTGAAACTTCTTTAGAATCGTTGTGATTTCAAACCGGATGCAACGGAAAAAACGACAGGTCGAAAGACACATAAATACAAAAATATGTAGGACTAGCTGAACCCCGCGGTGTTACCCGCGGTTATTGTCGTATCGTGGGTAACGCCGCGGGGCGAAGCTAGTTTTTTATATAGCCTATGACACTCAGCAATAATGTGCCTGTCTATGGGTGAAAGAATTTTTAAAATCGGTTTAGTAGATCCCGAGATTACCCCCTACAATTTAACAAACACACAAACTTTACTTCTTTATAATATTAGTATAAATGAAGCCGGCAAAGAATGAGACAGAAATATTATATATATTCATCTCATTCTTTTGTCGATTTGCTGAAGTTTCACTTCTATCGTGTGTGAATCGTACACACACCTTTTTGTTTTCTATTATATTATATGTTAACTGAATATCCGTTAATTTACATACCTAAACTATATATTATTATAGACTAGCTGAGTCCTACGGTTTCACTCGCGAGTAACGCCGTGGGGCGGAAATTGACTAAAAAAAGTTTAGTAACTTTTTTGTAACCTAGTATTAACAGCTCTCTGCCACTGAAAGTCCCGTCAAGATAGGTACAGCTGTTCCAAAGATTAGCCGGAACAAACAGACGGACAGACGGACAGATAGACAGACAGACCAAAATTGTTTTTTTTTTTTTTGGTATATTTATAACGTGTATACATACATATTCATTTAGTAAAAAGGGGTTATTTTAATATTACAAACATACACTTCAATGACATTTATTTGTATAGATTAACTATGCCCAGACTTAACACAAAATATAGTCACAGTATTGTCTATTCTAGGTGTAAAAGGAACCCACAACCTTTGGTTTGATAGTCAAAGTCACCAATCATTAGACCAACCGGTCAGTTTTAGAAATTGTACCCGTCATACAAAGATATATAGGGTGTTCTTTTAAGCTAGATAGAACTTTAAATTGTAAAAAGTAACACAAAAAATTAAATTTTGATGAAACTTTTTTTTTTATTTGTTTCAGTATACTCTGACAAATCATCATGAATAGACTCACGCTTGAACAACGCTACGAAATTATCCAAATTTACTTTGAAAATCAGCTCATTTTTGAAGAAATAAGGTACGATGATGCCACCAGCGTGAAAACCGCACCATACGGTGCATTTTTCTGGATGTAATGGAGTCTGTAGGGTCTGTTGTGGATTGGTCTCACTCCATATGCGGCAATTTTGCTTATTAACAAACCCGTTAAGCCAAAAATGCGCCTCATCGCTGAACACAATTTTGCGATAAAACAGTCGTCTATAAGTTGCGTGAATCGACGACTGATTTTCAAAGTAAATTTGGATAATTTCGTAGCGTTGTTCAAGCGTGAGTCTATTCATGATGATTTGTCAGAGTATACTGAAACAAATAAAAAAAAAAAGTTTCATCAAAATTTAATTTTTTGTGTTACTTTTTACAATTTAAAGTTCTATCTAGCTTAAAAAAACACCCGTTACAATCATTGATAATATTTGTCCTAGACATGTATAAAATAAGATACTTTTAAGTAATGGTTAACAGCTAGACGAATTACGAACATTTTTCTTATGAATATATGTAACATCCTGAAACGGTATGATTTTTCAAAATTAGGAAAACTATGCCTTTAATTTTCATGAAGGTAAAATATATTTATTAAAATCTTGACAAATCAACGTCTGTGGAAAAAACTGCTTTGTCTTCTTGTTCATTTTCCAATTTTGTTGGGATTGGCGCAAGGTATAACATTGCGAAGAGGTTTGGTTAGTTTGTTTTATGACCGGACGCTTGCTTGTCGCCAACCCTAATTGGAAATGTAATCAGTTCTATAGGGGGAAACAGCAAGAAGGTAAAGTAAGCATAATTGATAGGGTGAGGAAGGATCAGGAATACCGAATATAGTCTCAGATGGGAATAAGGACTGAGTATGAAGCCCGAAGAGACCTGGGTCAGCTATACACTAGTCCTATGATTACAGAAACCATTACGAAATGAATTCAGCATAAGAAATGTCTTAGATTTTTTTTATTATTAGATCATAGATAAGAACCAAGGATAAACTTCATATAACTACGAAAGAAACTTTAACAGTTTTATAGATCCTTTAATCTTGATAGCACTTGAAGTATCGTTTCTTCTTATTAGTGAAAATCGCTTAGAATGAGGAAAAATAAACAAAAAACAACACATGTTTTTGTATTACATGAAATATCCTTAAGATAATATGAGAAAGTTATTGGGAAGCTGACTAACCGAATATGAGTGGTAGATTTCCTACTCATTACACATCCTAAATACACACACATATACTACATACACTTATAATAGTTACAACAACAGCCTATAAAAATATTGATGTACATAACTACAGCACAATCAACAGTACAGCATTAATTTGATTTATTTGTGTAGATTAGCTGTACTCATCTCCACTTTGCTGCAGGTCATTGCTGTTGCAAAAAGGATCTGAAAAAAATATCTCAAAGCAGTTATGAAAGACACCTTTTGCTCTTTAAATAAAATGCGCGATAACAAGAAGTAAAAAAATACAGCTCATGGAAAATATTCGGTGACGATGACGGCATCCATGATTTTTGTTCACCAAAAAGTGCTCAACGCGCCTAAAGAAGTTTTCTCTTTAAAAACGATGTTTAAAAGTGTGTTGTAGTACGGTGTCAGTATTTGAATTCAATAGGTGCAGAGCTTTTAGTTTTTGAGGCGTCCACAAACTAACTTACCAAACACTTTTATATACAAACTAGCTGACCCACGCAACCTCGTTTGCGTCTTATATTGTCCGTATCGTGAAAATTTTCCCCCGTTTTTGAAACATTCTTCATTGGTGTTCCGCTTCTATTAGTAGTAGCGTGATGATATATAGCCTTTAGATATATAAAGAATTTTTCAAATCGGACTAGCGGTTCCTGAGATTAGCGCGTTCAAACAAACAAACTCTTCAGCTTGATTATTAGTTGCAAGGTGCTGCTTGATAGGGGTTATTACTCACGCCGACGTGATAGAGTATTAGAAATCATACGTGAAGCAGTAAGTCTTTCAGTGGCTAGAGCCCAAAAAGGATTGACTATAAACAAACGACAAATTAACTTTATAAAGGAAGGCTCCACTACTAAATCTAAAAGCAAGCCTTTCTCAATCCTAGGTACTGCACCTGACTGGACTATTTTGATGGATACGTATGATAAGCACTATAAAACCCCAGAGGATATTGGTGTTTCGTCATCCAGACCGGACATATTTCTCTTTTCTAGACACATTAAACATATAATACTAGTAGAGCTTACTGTACCGTGGGAAACCAACATACAATACATACAATAAAACTAAATAAATATTACGATCTAACAAATGAACTGAATAAAAATGGCTATGTGGTTAACCTATACGCGGTAGAAGTAGGAGCGAGAGGTATACCAGCTAAATCTCTCTATAATCTACTGAAAGACCTTGGCCTGTCGAGAACTGCAGTAAGTTCTATTTTAGAACGAGTATCTAAGGCTGCACTAACAGGTTCCAACCAAATTTGGCTAGGTAGGGCGGGAAACTCGGGCAGTGAAGGTGAGCGTTGATGCGCATCTTAAAGGGGGCCTCCTTAGACCTACACCTAGGTCGCAAGTCCTGGGAACTGCTCTGGGTTTCTCCCCCTACAACACTATGAACCCGGCACCCGCACGGTGAATCCATGGAATGCTAAGAAGTTTGTCTCTCTAGACAGATAAAAATTTTATAAAAAGAATAACTTAAGAATATATTTTAAATATGTAATTTCTTATTGAGAAATGAATATAAATTTTTAGTTTTGTGCATCTACCTTGTTTCAGCTTTGCATCGCCCTAAGGTCGACTGATAGAAAATGCCTGCGGCATTAAGTTCACCTTTGTCACTGATAATGTGCATAAAGTATAAATTAAAAAAAATGGTTCGTAGTTGTAGCGAAATCACCATCATGAAATGATGTCACCTCAATTTTAAGATTTCAAGTCAGATTAATTATTGTTGTTTTAATAAATAAATTCATTCAAAATACATTTTATTCATTCAAGTTCTAGACACGTGAATTAAAAGGATGCTTCAAAAATGCCTGAAAGAAATACCAGTTATTTGTTTTAGGAATTTTTAAAGATTAGGTAAAACTATTTTAGTGCATAGTACAGTTATGTTCTTAATGTGAAATATACCAATCGGTATAGTAATGTTGAACCCACTAAAATAAAGATTTTCATATTACGCATGGGTTGAACATTCGCACACAAGTACGTATATGAGCACTCAGATAATTATTATGCTTTCGGAACAATCGTTTCAACCCTATTCTTCTTTGTAAGTGAAATAAAGGTTGATGAATTTTCTTGTTTGTATTTGAGAAAATTTGAGAACCCTTGCCTGAAATTCGGGTATATGTTACATAAATAAAATACCTGTATACATTTATATATATAGGAGGTATATAATTATTTTATTATAAATTTATATATATATATGTTTATTTATATATTCAAACGGAATGAATCCTGGTCATAGACATAAATTCAGTTCACATTAAGATGTCTGAAAGTGTCGAATACTAAGAATGCTAGCTTACTGAAATACATTGTGTTTAAAAAGATGGCAATTCTTATTAAATTTTAAAAATACTTATATTACTAAAGCTAAAAGGGAAAAACAATAATTTTAAAGTTTACTGTTTACCATGCTGTACACCAAGTTTATTTTAAGAATAGGTTTTCGGTGGATTATTCGCTCATATCGCACTTTGGGCGGAACATCGTCCATTGGTTTTAGCAGGTTCAAGTCCCACGGACCACTTCACCTTTGTATCTGCTGAGATGGTGACCTATTTGTATTTGAATAGAAAAAAATATTTTATAACCTGCTTTTGCGCGTGGCTCCACCCGCGTGTTGGTCGATTATCACAGCAAAGAGTAGCCTATTTCCTTCCTCGAGAATCACAGTATCTCCATGACAAATTTAATTGAAATCGGTACAGCGGTTTAGCCGTGAAAGCAGGGCAGACGGAGAGACAGACCGAGTTATTTTCGCATTTAGGATATAAATTCAAGTATGAATGTTTTCTATTAATATCTGGTTCAAGAAATTTTGTGTTCTTAATTGTGTTGTTATCTCACGCATAGTCCAAGCGTATACGCATAGACTATGCGTGAGAGTCCAAGTGTGATCATTCAATCATGCCCAATCTGACCCAAATTCATTGTTCTTATATTTATTTGTATTATATTTGTGTTCGCACGCCAATTAATAACACCTGTTGTGAGTGCACTTTAAGGTTCACTGACTCAGTTGTTGATTAACATGTGCTATAATTATAACCTACGTGTAATATATACCAGACCTTTTGTTGCATCAGTTCCCAAGAAATCAGCATTATTATTGGTATCATAGTTTACATCTGCTATTATATTGCCAAAAGCATTATTCATAAATAAAAATCAAGGTTAGGAACACGTGGAGCGAGCTAAAACGCGAAGCTCACGACCGAACGCGATGATGGAATGCTGTAGACGCTTTCTGCCCCATCTCGAGGACATAGGATTTTATTCATTTAAATGACTATAAGTCATTTAAATAAATAAAATATAATATAATTGAAGTCGAGAAAATAATTTAAAATGGAACGCTGGTTTGGTCATGTCAAGAGACGAAATAAGTGTTTGTCTAATTTTATGGATTTTGTTAGTGATCAACACAGTACTGGCAGGCTTCGAAACCGTGGCCGGCTATCGTGTATACAAGGTCTGCGGTATGTGGAAGAGGCACCAACATTATGGAAAAAACAGTAAAACAGAGTATCAACTTTGCTTACACCGGGAGAAAATATGCATAGTCCCTTGTTGTGTTAATTTTTACAAGACAAGATGTAGGCATCAGTAAAAACCAGAAAAGTTATTTTCACCTCTAGACACATTCTCTGCCTACATACTATTTTAAAGTGTTAGCTTTTAGAAATGGTTTGTGTTGGTTTGGTTTTATTGTGATGCATGGGGTGATTTATAAGGACATTTCACGCACGTTATAACAATTTAGATATGTTATAAACACTTGACTAGTCTTCAAATACTCATCTGTATAATTAGCTTGAAACAAAGAATATAGACCGAGACGAAATGTATAAGTTCAATATTATTCATTAAAGCGTTTTAGAAAAATGTTGCAGATAAATTTTCATTTATTATAAGCTAAAGCATACATACATAAAACATATCCTTATTACCTAAACCTTGTCCTACTGTGTTAAAAATGATTAACTGGTCAATAACTTAAAAAACACAGTATTTAGCCATTGTGTCGGACACATCATCTGTTTTGGTTTAGAAGTAGGTTGTCGTTTAATATTTAGGTACATCGCTTTAACTAATAAGTTCGTTTGCATGTATATGATTGCGTTAATATTTTCCTTTTTAAAAGAAAATGTTATATTGGTTTGTTTAAGTTTGACTTCATTTGTCTGACGTTTCTACGATGTTTTTTTTTTCACCACAAAGTGTGGCAAGATGCAGCTAGTATTTGAATACAGAAAATTTTACTGTCTGGAATCTAAAAATATAATACCTTGAAAATATTAGTGTAATCAAATCTTGTATTAAGTAGGTATGTTCATTGATTAGCGTGTTCACATTGTCATGTATATTTCACCTATGAATCATTAATGTAATGACGCCCACCCACCGAGGCACATACGACGCGCACTATTCGTGTAATAAACGCTTGACATCGTCAGCTCTTTATAAATAATTATATTGATCATGTTTGTGATTACTAAAATGTATTAATTTCGAATTGTTTTGTCTACGGCGCGTTAATCAACTATCGCTACCTATATTCTGAGTATCAATGTTTTGGTCACTACATAAAATGAATCTGTTTGTGATTTTCACACATTGTACCTCATAGAGTCCACTTAGTGTTTGGTATCGTGACACAGAAATATTACTCTGAAAAGTGTGTTTATTTAGAGACTGGGTATACTTATTGGTCTCATTTTTTGATATTATTTAGGTAATTTCTACGTTTTTATGCCTCATACAGCGTTGTAGTATAAAATATATCACAATATTGTACATTCAAAAACATTTTACATATGTGCTTTAGAATATCCTTGATATTACATAAATATACTGATTTTCAGTCCCATCATTGTGTTTAAGCATAAAAAGTAGTGTGTCGTTAGATATGAAGAATACAAAGAGAAACTCAACATATAAGCTAATTGCACTCGGTATTTCGTAAGGATTTAGTACAGTATATTATACGCGAACTTGGAAAAATGATATACAAAGAAAAAAAGTCTACAATTTAAGACTTTTGTGTAGTAAAACTAACCTAACAGCATTTGTACATATAGATATTCCTTTATATGTATTTAACTGTGTAAATTATGACTAATATTTGTACAATCCTAATTTACATTACGTCATCTCATGTCAATTTAAGATAACAGTGTCATTGACAAAGCATTAATTACTTACAGCAATTAAGGAATTAGGTGATTATAATAGCGTTAGGTATTTTACTTTTCCACAATGGTTGTTTCTAACCTTAAATTGATACTAACATTATAAATTCGAAATTAACTCTATTAGTATGTCTGGCAGACTATCTGTTACGCTTTCACGGCTGAACTACTGCACCGATATCGATGAAATTTGGTATGGAAATACTTTGGTCCTTGAGGAAGGACATAGGCTACTCTTTACTTCGATAACCGACATACCGCGTATGTGTTGCAAGCAAAAGCTAGTCATATTATACAACTTAAATGAGCTAACTTTGAAATTTATTTGTTAAATAACTCCATTTCATAATGGACACACCAAAATATAGTGAACCATATGAGTCTTGGCCGAACAGAGTGAATTTTCTTGCGTTTGAGTACTTTGACCTAAAATGTTTTAAAAGGACTATGTTATATAAACGATATTAGTTTTAGCCTTTAACAAAAGTGCTTGGGAAGGAAGTATTTGACTTTCGTAGTCGTCATATTCATTTCTTTTGTTTTTAAACTAGCTTAAGCTTGTAGTTTTGTTCACCTTAGTGTATACCTACATTTAATTCATCGGTTCAGACATTCCTAAAATAATTACTTTTAAATAATTTTAATCAGAGATGACTTTGATTAAAGGTACTTTATGTTCTTTTTTCACCTTCAGTTATAGCTATCAGTTTAGCAGACTAGTCTACCAACAAAAACACAGACACACACAGACGCTAAAATGTGTTTCGTTGCCATAGAAAGATCCAAAATATCTCAGAATTCTGCATATATCTCACGATCTTCCTTTCATTTGGTTTTAGGTTTTCATTTGACTCGTATTCAATACACTAACTATTTTTGATCTTGGATCATATTTAATGTTGACGAGTCAATGAGCCGAAGAAATGAGAACAGGTGAAGTATTCACACACACACATTCACATGTCTGAATATCACTAATAGAAAATTTAAATTTTTACTATCTTCGAATTAAGACGTCAATAGTTGTTTGATGTAATAATTTTATAGTAAAAACCTAAGGTAGCGTATATGTTTGGCATAATTCATATGTACTACTTAGTGTGTGGCGACACCGAGAGCCTACGTGACCTGTACTTAAATATACTTTGACCACAAACCGCAAATACATACAACAACAATTACATTATACCTATATGAAGATTTATGAATAATCCCTGGACTCTAGTTATGTTTTAGTCAATAGCGTTGCAATATCGAAATACTGTTTTATTATTTATTAAGAACAAACGGTTCATTTAAAACAGGAAATATTACACTAGATATTTACCAATTTTATGTTTATACGAGTACATATTTAGCTCCTATTCGTTATAGTGAAAATTTGTATTTTTTTTTAGGAGTAGGTATAAAAGAAATAACAATAACTGCTGTTTAAATTTATAAGATGTGAGTCTGACAAAGTCTTTGTATAATATTAGACTTATAGGTTGAATGATTCATTGATAAAACATATACTATTCATACATACATACTATTAATACATGTAGTGTTCTCTCAAAGAAACTTTAATAAAAAGTTCAGTGCAATATGTTGTCTCTAATCTGTGTCAGGTCCCTTCTCAAAATGTCTACCTTTTGCAAAGACAATAAATCATAGGATTTAATTGTAGAATCGCATTACTCTTATTATTCTTTTATATTATTATATGCAATAATTATTATAGAAACAATGTTTAGTTTTAAAGATAAATAAAACTCTAAGCCCATTTTATTAATTGCATGTCAACTGTCAACTGCCTAAAAAGGCCTACTTGATGTAAAAGATTTCGATTTTAAACCTTAAATTAAATTATGGTTCTCCATAGTTATATGCTGGCTTTCTAAACCGCTTTATAGCGATAACAATTAAAAAAGCGCTAGGGAAAAATAACCTAAGAAAGTTTACAAGCGAAAATGCAAATCCTAATGATCGTTAAAATTATTACCTTCCAAGTGTCTTACGGAACTATAGAAAAAAGATAGCCAAGAAAATACCTTTACAACTATATGTATAACGAGATGTTGTTAAAGGTTTGCCTGAAGGTGGCGTGTCGCTAGCCATTTCCTGCTAACGACGACGTCACCTGCAGTTGAAACATCTGAAAGCTTTCAACCGTTTGCCACCCCGTTAACCATATCTATTTTAATTTGTAACTCAATGAAAGTATGGGAAGTAACTAGTATTGTATACGTATATAAATAAATTATTTTATGACTATTGGTAATGGATCTGATGATATGATAAATACAATACCATGACACTCAATTGATAACCTCTGGTGTTGCGGGTGTCCATGGGCGGCGGTAATCGCTTACCATCAGGCGATACGTCTGCTCGTTCGCCCCTTATACAATAAAGAAAAAAAAACCGTCTTGTACTCTACCGTTGGATACCACCTCTTGGTGGCATGTCGGACTCGAAACCGACTAAAACCGCACGCCGTCTTGGGTACTAGGAGCCGGAGAACTAGGTGCACCCTAGTAAGGAAAACCCTTCAAAGTACCTCGGGCCACCTACAGTTTGTAGGTGGCCCCCTACTGTGTGGGAATCCCGATGTTCCCGTTACTGCTCCCGGGGCGCGCATGCTCCGCAGCGTCCGCACCACCACCAGGTTCTGCTTCTGCTAGGGTCACAGATGGCCTCATGATGATGGCAGATATTGACGCAGTCGGTTATTTGTTGTACTTTAATACGTCTACCTTCACGTTTTCAAAGGACTCGTTTTGCGTTTAGTTTTTTTTTTCAACAAAACTAAACGCAAAACGAGTAACAATATTTGTTAAACCGTCTAAGTAAGCTTTTAAAAGAAATTGGAGACGTAAAAGATTCTGAAATTTGTATGTACTCGTAGTACATAATTTCTATGTATTTTATTGAAATTGCAACCTCTTTTGTTGCCGAATAAAAATTTAACTAAAAAAAAACAAAAAATGAAGAGAAGAAACATCATACGAATAGAATGTGATATTTAAATGTTTACTTTTATTATTATGCTACAAATAAATTGTTCATCGTTGTTTAATAAGGACATACACAAAAAAAAATGTTTTCTGCGGAGATAAGTAACCTTCAGATATATTCAAGTCATTCAAATTATTTTGTGTGTTGCATTATTCTGCAATTATTTTAAAATATAATCCTTTTTTAAAAATTATTGTTTGAATTTTTCTGACGCTAGTTTTTGCATGACTGTATCTTGTATTCCATTGACGAATATTACTAATTAAAGTTGTGGAATTATGGCACTTCCCGGTTCAAGTTCCATATAAATTCGATTTCAAATTTGTGATTCGATTAGAAAGCTATTAATGGGACTTTGATCATATAATACTAGTTATGTTTGCATGCACGAACGAGCAAGTTCATAATCCTGACGACATATAAATACATACAGCTACTTACATAACATGTACCTACTCTTATTTGCCCAATGCGAATTTAATACATTCAAAATACTTTGAGTGGATTAAATTGAATGAACGAAAGAGTCCATAATTCATTTCTGTTTAGTCATCAACGTGTCAAAGTGCAACTGTTATCCACGAATTAATTTAATATGTTGGAGCGTAATCACGAAGAGATGAAGGCTGAAAGGATATAGGTACTATATCCTTTCACCCTCCGTTGTTTTGACACTAATGATTTACCGTGGTGAGTGTGAAGTTTCTTGTTCCACTTATTTATTGTGTTTGGTTACTAGCTGAAGATAGACGGATACATATATGTATATGTATACATATAATGATATGTTTTTTGTTGCCAGCTTTCAGTTATTATGTAATGTAGGTATCACGTTAATCATAACGTTTCTTTAAACGGTAATAAATATTAATATCGTTCGCAAAACTATATTTCATTTTATAATTTTGATTTGTTTAATTTTATTGTTCCTTTTTGCTATCTACTCCATAAGTTTATTTGAAAATTGTTTTAATTTTACACAAATAATATGTTGTACTTAATCAATTTGTGAATAAGAAATATGTCATGTCTATAATAATAAATAAAATAAAAACTTGAGAGGTGTCAAGGGACACCCGGATGGAACGAAGTTAACAAATAAAACTATAAAATAATTATTATAATTAATCATCTTCCTAGCCTTTATTATTCCCAATATTATTTGGGGTCGGATACCAGTTCAACCGATTTTACCTGAATATCAGTTTTTACACAGAGCGACTGGCATCTGACCTCCGCAACCCTGAGGGCGAACTGAATTCGAAGGTTGAACTAGTTGTCAGTATATTTGAGGGCACTGACTTCCCAATAACGATTGCCATAGCTGTTCATGACAACCGGGACCGACGGCTTAACGTGCCCTCCGAAGCACGGGCGGGAAACACCGCCATCTTCCATACTCCGGGCTGCTATTAAGAATTTCTTGTAGGAAAAACCCAACAGCAGTCCGACCCGGGAATTGAACCCGAGACCTCTTAATCTGCAGTCGCTTACGCTAACCACTAGACCAACGAGGCAATTATTATAATTAATAGTTAAATATTATTGTTAATTATTGATTCTATCCGGAACTTGTGCAGAAACACTGTCAGGATTCATTATTGTTATTATTTATTATGTACAAAAAACCTGTATACACTCAACAAAAATAATCGTCGCGACACCACACTGTTCAATGCGAAATAGAAAGACGAAACGAAAATATCTGGCTTGCTTTCTATAAGAGAGAGAGACAGACAGAGAAACATGCGCACGCCACACGGCTTACAATAGCTTACTATTACAAAAAGTGTCGTTACAACTTTTCGTCTTAATTTTTTCCGTCTAGCCCCCTTTCGCAACGCGCGATAAGTAATTTCGTTCCAATATTCATTAATGATAATATATTATAATTTGAAATCATCTACAATTTATGTAACATAAGTATTTTTAAGTTAATTATATTATGTCTGACACCTATATTCACTGACCCTGTTATTTGTTATGAAAACAACAATGAGGGATTTTTTTTTCTGATTATATAAAATAATTACAGCGTTTATACAAATTTTTACTCGTACTCTCTATCGGATTTGGTCCAGTAGCAGTAGTTCAGTTGTTAGTCTGGTTGATTGAATTCTTACTACACTACATAACTCCTATCATAACTCCTTTTTTAGTTAGTTCGATTCCGGCTTGACACTTTATAGGTGAGACAATGGTGATAGCTTAAAGACTTCTAGAGGTATTTCCACCAAAAAAAAATATGTAAGCAGTTTTGATGTCATTCTCAAGATCAATTTTTATTTGTTGGCAGTGATGAATTAAAAAGTCTCTTCTATTCCAATATTAGTTAGATTTTACAATGAAATTTTATTCATCGTCTTTTTAAACTGATTAAAATATTTGTATTAAATTTTCCCCCTCTTACTACAAAAAGTGCGATCAGATTAAATTATACGATAAATGAATTCGATTACTGTAGTAGCTATCTAGAAGTCGTACAAACATTGTATTATGGGAATTATGTCTTTAAAATGCAGTATAAATGTTAACAGTATGTAGTTTACAATATTTATCAATAGTATCGGTCATTACCAGATATTTCTCAGATATTCAGTGACCGGCCAATAGCGAGGGCTTTATGTGGCTTAGGTTTATCCCTTCGGGGAGTACAGACTTGAGTGAATGAAGGTTTTGAAATAACCGAAAAGTCATTACTGATTCTGATGTGGTATTGGAAACTATTTTACTTTAGTCTAAATGCGTTTATATATTTTGATTATTTTAAATGCTTAAAATTGTTGTAGATAAGATAGGTAGCTATATATTCTAGATATATATTAGGAATAAAAAAAAGAATTTGCGTAATAAATTTAAGCGTTCTTCTCAAACTCAAATTCCAAATTTGCGCCTTCTTTCTGGTTAAATCAAGTGTATAAAGGGCTTGAATTAGCCATTTTCAGGATACTGTAGCATACTTGAGTTGACGTGAAATAGGTATGTGTTTAAAAAATATATAGCATTAATTTTAAGTACCTATATAGTATAAAGACAAATAACATTTTTCTTATTCTTAATTACACTAATTACAATAAACAATATTTGCATATCATCGAATAAAAGTCACATAAAATGACCAAACTCTTGATATTATAATATATGACAACAGTTTTCTTAGCTGTATTCCTTAGCTTTCACTAAAATCACTTGCCCACATGAGTACATGAGCAGTTCATACGTCATTTTAATACACATTCAAACTACCCAGCCTGAGTGTAAGCGATAACTGCTACATACGAGTACGTATAAACAAATTGAAGTACCTCTTTTGTCACTTAGGATCAACTCGGACTGAGCAGCAAAATGTGAGTGCAACATGCAGCTAAAAATGGTGGGCCGCAGTCTACAACATTTACTGCTCTATTTTTATATGATAAGGTTGTTACTTATTCACATTTTTAAAAGTACTCACCGGCTTTACCGCTCAGTCCGGTTCCAAATTGACAACAAATAACTGTCGCAACCCTACTCAATCGGCAACTTTTGAAAGTAAGTACTCTAGCGCTTACCTAGTACTAAACTACTCCATATTTAAGCCGGTTTCTGCTTAGCACTGTTATATATATATATATATATGTAACCTAACAAAAGAGACAACTAATTTTACGAAAATATGTAAGAAACTGGATGTGGAACACAAATGTGTTAGGATATGAATGAATACCAAAAAAAAAAATTTTTTGTTTTATTGTTTATTTTATTTCTTGTTAACAGTTCATAATTATGGATCAGATATTTAGAAAAAAAGGTTAGGTACACATTTCCCATAGTGCACCGGATTTTAGAATATTTTAAAGACAAAGATAAATTCGTAAATACTCGTAGTATAAAAATTAAAAGTAAAAAAATACAAAAATTTACCTTAAAAAAGACAAAACGTAAAACAATGTACGTTTAAAGATTTTGGTTAGTTGTCCGTCTTAAAGTGCAAGATAACTAAATATTTAATTAACAAATATTTCGGACATATTACACACAACGCCATCTAGTCCCAAGCTAAGCAGAGCTTGTATTATAGGTACTAGATAACTGATATCAAAAAATATATAGTTTTTTTAGTAAATACATACATATTATACAAAGAAAACACCCAAACTCCGAAACAAATATTTGTAGATCATACAAACATTTGGTCCGACCCGGGAATCGAACCCGAGACTTCAAGAACAGCAGTACCACTGCGCCACAGAGGCAGTCAATCAATAAAAAAAGAACTCTCTCGAGAGTATGTTCAAGTAAAAGATCTTCGTGCACCGTGTCATATTAGAATGGGCAGTGTGAATGTGGTTGTCTCAGAATGGAATAAATTTATGTTAGAATTTATAAAACTGCCCATTCTGAGCCACCATCGGGGGCTTAAATACTCGTATAGATACAATGCAATTTTTAACGAGGATATTCAATACGAACCAATTTTAAGTAGAATACATTATTTTAATAAGAAATGTCTATTTAGAAAGAAACATTAATTGAATGAAATGAAACATTATCTGTCTAGAAATAAACATTACCATATATATCATAATATATGAATGTGAGAAATAACGACCTAAAATACGATTTTTTCATTAAATTACGACAGTTAGAAGTCCCACCTATGCCTTCCATGTTATAATTTAAAGTAGAAAACATGATTTGGAAAGAAATAAATCTTTTGAAATAAAGCACGTTTCAAAAACAAAGAACAGAAGATAATTAGTTATATGTACTTAAATAAATTTGCGACATTCCTATTACTGTTCAAAACTAGCAATAAAATAACAAAAAAATAAGTGTAATGAAACGAACATATAATTAATATCGTAGATTTACATTGTATGCTTAGATAAGTAGAGTTGGCTCCCGAAATCACCTAAAAGCAAAGTACGGGTGTGAGGGCCGGCTACGAATGAAGTTTCATTCAAAAACATGCCTCGGTTTGAGGTTAAGTGGTAGTGCGCAGGCGTGAACTCCGCGCAAGCGTCCCTTGCCCACCCTCGCCTGCCTCGCAATGATTTCACTTACCTTCCGTAGCATTTTGAATTTTACATGTGTTCGTTCACCCTTGTCAGTGCTATTATCAATATAATTTAAGGCTTAAGTTATTTTTTGACAAATAAAACCTTTGAAGAAATGTTATTTTACTTTATGAGATGTTGTAAAGTAGGTAGCGATTTTCAATTTATAATGTATGTAAAATATTTCATTAATTAAATCTTAATTAATTGCGGAGAAATTATGTTTGAGCTACATTAACACGTTAACTAATTTTTCGCAACGTTAATTATGAAATGATAAAAGTAAATAAATAAATAAATAAATAAATATTTCGGACATCTAACACACAACGCCATCTAGTCCCAAGCTAAGCAGAGCTTGTGTTATGAGTACTAGACAACTGATATGAATACATATATACTTTTGTTTCTTTGTTCTTGTTTGTTTTTTCTCCTTGTTTCTTTTTTTTCAAATTTTATTTGTTTTGACAGTAAATTACTCGTAAACTTAAAAATATTAGCCACGGAAATCTTACCGGAGAATCGAGTGGTACTTTCCAAGACAAAAGAAACAAAAGTTCGTACCTAAGTACGGTTTCAAGCTTTTTATACTGGAACTTCTTAAAATCTGTGCTGATGTAATTAGATCTACTTAGATTTTATAGTTTCACCGAAAGCTTAACTGATAAATTGTTTATGCATAAAACAGTATTAGTGATATGTAGGGGTAAAATATATCTCTACTACTTATTACCGTCTACAGGCCTGTAACTCAATAATCTCTGGTACATGACCTTTGAGGTTGGAGTACGTACTTTCCTTGAAGGTTTGAAAGACCACCAAGGTCACATCGGTCCGGAAATACCAAAGGCGACAATTTATTACCTAGATTGGTTGTGCCAAGCAAATTGTCCAATTTATAAAACAATTTTTCCAGGCGGATGATCGTCAAAAAGTTATTTTGGATATGTTGAAAATTCTACTTGTTTAGCATGAAAAGCTAAACAAGTTGTTTGTTGTTTCCAAAGCTTCATAAGTGTACTAGGTGGTCTGAAAAGATTTTGACCTCAGCGTGAAGATAACAACACTCGTAAATAGAAACTAGTGAATGTAATTGTGCATCTTTCTTTGGTTTGCTTCGTAAAACTCAAGAACTATGTGGAAAAATAAAATAAATAAATGAGGTTAAACGAATTCGGTTGTTGTTTCGGTCACTTCACTTGTACACAATATTTATAGCGGTGTTTATTTTTTTATGGTATAGGGGGCAAGCGAGCAGACGTATCGCCTGATGGTAAGCGATTACCGTCGCCCATGGATACCTGCAACACGAGATGTGTCACAAGTGCGTTGCCGGCCTTCGGGGGATGGGGAGTGGGATGGGGGAGCGGTTGGGGTCTGGGCCTCCGGTATCCTCATTTATTCGGTCAAACACAGCGCAAGCGCTATTTCACATCGGTTTTCTGTGAGGCCGTGGTATCACTCCGGTCGAGCCGGCCCATTCATGCCGAAGCGCAGCTCTCGTACGTTTATGATGAAATAACGGTAACATGGAGTGTTTTTATTTATAGCATCACTTTAAAATAATTCCCGTACTGGTAGACTGTATTATGTAGAGGTAATTTATAACATTTGTAATTTCAGACCTTCAGGTCTACTTACACAAACTCAAACGTTACATAAAAAAAGGAATTGTTTACTTGTTTGGCAAAACTAAATATTGCCTTTAACTGCAAACATAATTGATATTAGGTAAGTGATATTTGTTTTCAAGACTCGTGTAGATCAGTACACTTTCTCAGTATCTAAGTAATTGAGTTTTATTTTATAGCTGCTGTAGGTACCTACAGCAGTTTACGTACGTTTATAAGAAGTCTTTCACCTATAAATAACACCTAAGATTCAATTATCGATTCTTCCAAACGAGTATTTCAGCCAGTATTTTAAGAACTTTATGTCAATACTAGCTGAACCCCGCGGTGCTACCCGCGGTACGATGATAACTGCGGGCAACGCCGCGAGGCGAAGCTATATCTTTATAAATAGTAGCCTATGTGTTATTCTGATGTATAAGCTATATTGTGGTAAAGTTTCATTCAAATCCATTCAGTAGTTTTTACGTGAAAGAGTAACAAACATCCATACATACATACATACATCCATACTTACAAACTTTCGCGTTTATAATATTAGTAGGATGATGTCTACTACTTAGTACCTGTATTCAAATTAATTAGCAAAACATCTTTGTATTGTTAATATGTTTTTGTTGCATATGTTTCAGCTAATTTATTCATAATAAATATCAGATAAGAATTGTAGATACTTTTATTTTTAAAGTATATACAATTCTTATCTATTCAAATATTCTTTTCTACATATTTTTTTTCTTTTATAAACATCTCTTGATAGCCATCTAATGAACGAACGAATTTAAATCAGTTTTGCACAACACTTCATACATTTTTAAAGTAACTTTGCCTTTTTGTGATTAACGGAATGTTGTTCGTGAAAAAAAATAAGTTTTACAAAAAATACTTGTAGTCTTTTATAAAAAGTTTTACTTTTGAGCGAGTTTCTGGTCCTTAGCGTGCCAAAGAAGCGTAAAATAATAACCAACATAACGTATAAGATGTTTGTAAACGTGTTTAATTATAATAAAATAATTCATTTACATTTATTTAAATATTCTAGGAAATGATTTCTATACGATGGGTTGTAGAATATAAGAAACAGGTTAATAATTTCTATTTTATTTAGTTATATATATATGTTATGGTGCCTAGATTTCCAAATTAGGGATAAGGTATAGAGACGGGCAAGTAACTTGGCCAGATTCGTTAGATGCGCAGTAGTCGTTTTTTAGGTCCCTTTGATAGCGTGATAGTGGTAGTGAAGCGGGGATAGTGGTAGCACCGTTCCGAGCATGCGATTGGTGCGTCAGTTGACAACAGTTCGATACCATCTGTAAGCACCAAGTACAATTCAACTTATTGTTATTGTTTTAAATTAAGTTTTTGTTAGGAGTGTTTGCTATTATTATATCTCTGCAAATATTTTCAGCTCGAGTTTTTAACTCGGATTGATGCTGAATTCTCGCCCTGAAACATTCAGGGAAGAAGAGCTTCGGTTCCCCTAGAAGTAATAAAAACAGTATCCCCTAAAGCTTTGCTTTTTATTATGAATGTGTATGGCAACTTGCTTTTGCATTATGTGTGTATTTATGTTTGCGTTGAGTTTGTTTATGTATCTGTGTATACTTTTCGCAACTATTCCTGATGATCCTACTACTACGGGTATAGTTTCAGTGTTGGTGTTCCGGAGTCTGGTTATTTCTACTTTGAGTTTGCGGAGTTTCTGTTTTTTTTTTTTTTTTAATTATATAGGTGCCAAACGAGCAGACGTATCACCTGATGGTAAGCGATTACCGCCGCCCATGGACACCCGCAACACCAGAGGCGTCACAAGTGCGTTGCCGGCCTTTTAGGAAGAGTACGCTCTTTTCTTGAAGGTTTGAAGGTCGTATTGGTCCGGGAACACCGCAGGCGACAGCTCATTCCACAGTTTTGCTGTGCGTGGCAGAAAATTTCGGGAAAATCGCACAGTTGTGGACTGCCAACCATCTAGATGATGGGGATGAAATTTCTGTCGCGTAGGACGATGGCGGAAAGATGCGGCAGGTATCAATCCGAACAATTTCTCGGAGCACTCCCCATGGTAAATGCGGTAGAAGATGCACAGTGAAGCCACATCTCTACGCAGCGCCAGAGAGTCACTAGTATTCAGACGGTATCGTTACATCTATTAGGACGTTTTATTTTCTGTTTTATTCATCTAAATGATATAGGGTCTATTGTGAGTGATTGTTACATTTGTTTGTACCGGTATCTCCCACATTGGTTTTGCTGTGTCGTTATCTTTTATTTGTGGTTGTGTTAAGTTTTCTTGTCACCAAAGACTTGCTACTTCAAATTTATGTACAAACTTCAAACATATTTGAAAATATTGACACATGATAACTTTGAATGGTATGTCCGATTTAAATAATTTAAAAGTAATTTACAGATACTGATAGAGCCAGTACAATTATTGTGGCTTAGTTTGTTTCAACGTTAATTTTGAATATTTTAAAATGAAGAAGTAGTTCTTGTGACGTAACTATAATAGTTAGACATATGATATCGCGTACCTTTTGGTAGATATTAATGTCCTCTATATAATTGTTGTAGACAAATAATTTTGCTCTATTGTTAATGGTTACTGCAGTGTATGCGTTATACATTTTTTTGGTGTTTTTCTAACACTAACCTAACTTTTTTGAAAATATTCTATGGCCTATGTTCATGGATAATGTAGTATTCTAATGGTGAAAGAATGTTTCAAACTTGTCAAGTAGTTTTGAGTTAAATCGTAACAAACAAAAAACCTAATCTTTCCTCTTTATAATAATTAGGTATTATTTGTTGTTTGTTTCATTTTTCATAACGTTTAACTGTAGGTATATGTTTTATTTATAACACCTCCACAAATTCATTTCTTCTAAACAATCATTTTTTAAATGCAAAAATCATAGAATAATGACAAGCAAAAATAATGTGATCAGAAGTTGTTGCACAATGTGTACTATGGGCGCCTCACTACATTGAAATATGACCAAGTTACGTACCGGCGGCTAAATACCTAAGGGATTGGACAAAACATTACAAATTAAAATTCAAGGTAGCATCTATCCAAACATTACACATTACATCCACAGCCTTTAACAGTTTATTACCGGACATTTCCTTAGAACGATAGTTTAAAAAAACATGGAAATAAAAACTATGTAATAAAAATGTCACAAATTGTAGTCCTTTCGCTTGACTAAGTTTTTTAACAAACGTACCTGTTTTTAATTAATACCAGTGTGCAATAACGAGGTCACCTGTCTTTTGACCTATTTATCATCACAGCTTAAATAACAATGACTCTCGATGGATGACTTCTGGCATAATGGAAAAGGCTGCCGGTTAATAAAATAGTATGTAATCATATTCGACGTCGTTTTTTTATGACAATACCTATGTGTGTTGAATGGTGATCAACGCTGTGTCTAATTACCTTCTGAGCTTAGAGGCTTAGACGGATTTGATAAAAGTTGAGCTATCGTGTACTACTTGAAAAGAGACCTATTATGGATAGTAAGAGTACTTATAAAGGACTGTAGCGACATTTTCCTGTTAGCGAGACCGTGGTGCGACGAAGCCGGCTTGGCTCGGCCTGTCTTACGCGGCGGCGCGGCGCGGTGCTCTGACCTACTTGCATTACGACCCACATTTACACATTCGGGAATTTTAATATGACTTGTCACCATTCAATGCGCCGAATGACAGCCTTATGTGATAAAGGGAATTAAACGATAACTGGCCAGTTGTGTTAGGATATAAAGAGCATCCCCTTTTATTGAAAATTACTTGATATTAATTTCGTTTCATATTTTTCTTTCGTTTCGTTTCATTCTTCTGAACTAAGTTGATACAATGTCAAACCTGTATGTTTGTTTGTCTGTACCTGATTTTTGTGAACGTATTTTTTTGGTTTTTCTAAACCATATTTCTTATTGTTTTACTTTATTATGTTTACATACATTATTGTCATGCAATTTAAACGAAAATTCATAACACCAAACTATGACCATGGCATACAAAAATATTTATTATGTATATGTATAAATATTTAATAAAAATAAAAATCTTTTGTGTCGACGTGAATGACAATAAAGTTGTGTCTTGAACATTAAGTGAAGAGTTACTTTGAGCTTGTTTGCATACTTTCGTTAGAGAACTTCATGCAAATTAAGGTAGCTACTCTTGTACGTAGCACTGCTTGCTATGTATAACATTAGCTACAGGTGTAGTTCATCTATACAAATAAATAAAATTGGAGTGTCTGTTTGTAATATTAAAATAACCGCTTTCTACTACATGCATATGAATGTATATACGGTACAAATACAAAAAAAAAAAAAAAAATTTTTGTCTGTCTGTTTGTTCCGGCTAATCTCAGGAACCACTGGTCCGATTTGAAAAAATCTTTCGGTGTTGGATAGTCCATTTATCGAGGAAGGCTATAGGCTATATATCATCACGCTATTACGAATAGAAGCGGAGCACCAATGAAGAATGGCCCCGGGCAATATAAGACGCAAACGAGGTTGCGTGGGTCAGCTAGTCTACATATAAAAATGAAATTGAAATCTCTGTTTGTGATTTCAAATTTAACAGTTTTTTACTACATGCATATGAAAGTTATCAAAAATCATACTTGTCTGTTTGTCCAGCCGTTCCAGAGGCTCCTTTTGTTAAACTAGCCTCACCCGCAGTTGTTAATAGGTACCACAATAAATACGGGTAACACTGCGGGGCGCAGGTAATTAAATAGTGTAATATTGATCTTTGTCAATACATTCTCTTGTGGTACAAATACAAGAATAAAAGAATACAATAGAAATACATATGTAAAAGGTATAGTATGCGCTAAGTTGATTTCTTTCTTGGCATCGTTGTATTCCAATCTCGATTTCTGTTAAGCGAAAGATTTAAAATCCGTACCGTATCAAAATTTCAGTACGTACGACGAATAAATGGATTTTATAGGTTATGCTTTGGAACTGCAGATTTAAGTAGATAATCAAAGAAACAGTTGATGTTCCACTATCCTTTTGGGGTAGGGATGAGTGACCTTGATAGCTACAACAAAAGTTGTGTAGGTATTTAATTCCTAATCATGATCAAAAAGTGTGTAATCAACACGATTATGTTGTACTACCAGATGTTTTTAGCGATGTATATGTATATATATGTACAAACAATGTGATTATTGTAATGAGACACTTTTTGTATCAAAGTGATATACGGATAGCCAAACATTGACAAGATACCCGTAGACCCTACGAAAGGCATCGCTGAAAACCAGTAGGAAAATTTATAAAAAGACAACTCCCGCTGTAGGAGCATGCCTGTGTCAGTTCATTTACTTAATAACTCCAATTTTTATAACACGTTTTTCTTTATTTATACCGTGGTAGCCTCCTATACAAAGGACAGAAAATCTTACTTTACTTTTTTTATTTCGTTGCATCTAATTATCGCTACCTGACCGACGCAACCTCGTTTGCGTCTTTTATTGCCCGTAGCGAAAAAAAATCCCCCGTATAGTGTGTCGCAGACTTTTTGTAGATATTTATAAGATCTACGATTAATTAGAACATTTTGTGGTTCTATCTTTTATAGTTTACGCAGCGTACGCAAAATAAGTAACTTTTCTGGTTGATTTTTACACCTTGTGTCCGAAAAACCCCAATATCTTACGGAACCCTATTTGTTTCCAAAATAAAATATAGCCTATGTTACTCGTGGATAGTGTAGCCTTCGAATGGTGAAAGAATTTTTAAAATCGGTCCAGTACTTTTTGAGCCTATTCATTACAAACAAAGTTTTCCTCTTTATAATATTAGTATAGATGAAGTAGAAGCACCCTCTTCGTATCAAGTTGGTATATGTTTTTCACTCAAATCGAAGCGAGCTGTTGTCATCTATAGAATACGTTACAAGCCTCTGTCAAATTATTGGTATAATATGAGTATCTGAACAGGAAACAACGTTATAACAATTTACCTATCGGTACTTTGGTACTTACATAGTAGCTACATGTAAAACGCAAGGCAGTAAACGTTTTAGGTTTTCTTTGAAAGAGATTGTTGTAAAACCAATAGATTATTCAACCACGAGATTGATGTGTTTGACAACCTAATAAAGGAAAAGCTATATCATTGGGACCTATCAATCAAAGGGCGCCGTATTTACCACCTAATTCCAGACGTTCGTGCACATTTGGAAATGTCTGACAGAATGTTTTCGCCAGGGTTCCTACACAACAGTTTTACTTATAACTTTTACACGAACATTTGGTTTTTGTTATATAGCGGGACGCACTCGCGACAATAATTATTTAAAAGATCACTTTACTTAATGTTTACTCGATATGCTTATACCGAGATTTTTAAAAAGATAAGTGTCGCATTATGAATATGTATAGAACATATCGAGTCGACTGAGATTTTATAAACAACATGGAACGGACACAAAGAGCATTCAGACTTAGAACAATAATTTGTGGATCACACTAAGAATAGTACGTGGGGTTTGAACCTTCAACATTCAGCGTAGTAGAAAACAGAGTGACGACCATTTAAACTACTACAGGATCCTTGTAGTCGGTTTTACTTTTATGACGTGTTTTATTTATATGATAAAGCCTTAAAATAGCCAGTTAGTTATAACATTAGTTTTTGGTCCTAGTTGTAATGTTGATGTAGCGAAGTGTTGACGGGCCACCCGAACTGCGTCAACGCATTTGCATAATCATGTTTTATTAATGGGATGCATAAATTACTTTGTGCAACGTTCGTTTAGTGTGAAGATAATTACCGACCTTTATACTTAGAAGGATCTTTTAGAAGGCTTCTATACCGAGGACGGAACCGCGACGCTTTGATTAGTAATTTACACTACTAAGGCTTTAAAACATATTATGGGTTAGTGCCTTTAACTTTAAATTTATCAATAAAGGAGTTATTGTTTTCGTCTTGGTGATGTAAAGCTTCATTTTACTTATTGAAAGACGTCCTTGTTGTAATTGTATTACTTCATATAAGATTTGGAAGAGGGTCTGCCCTCTTATAGGTCTTCAGCAGCTTGTGGATTTAGACGTATTTCGAAACGACGTTCACTGTTACTTTCTTTGTTTCGCTTTTGCCTAGAAAGATATTTAACCATAAGGCTTTGAGGAACTTCTATAAAATACAAAATAGTTCATTTACTACATTTTTCATAATTTTAATACTTGGTTAGGCCCAGAAAGTACTTGACTTAAGCAAGGCAAGACCTAATAAAATAATATGTACCTTAGGGATATTCTGGGTTTTTGACAAGACGTAAACATCGCAGGAATGTACGTTTTCGTCATTTGTGATTTAAACGCTTTTCTACAGAGTTCACCGAAATGTTAGCTAGTTCAATTTAATAACCGATAAAAGGTCTCGGTAATCGATTCAAGCAATGATTTTCACATTTTTGCGGTACGTTCATGAGGCTTATAAGGTTCATGAGGCGCTATAATTATGAATTCTGCACTGCTTTTATGTCTATATCTATTGTTATATCTTCTTTATATATGCCAGAAAGTGCTGCACAATTTTTTTTGTAATCATTTTCATTTCATTTAATTGTAACATTAAAATACCATTAGCAATCCAGCTGTCGTATTTGACGTAGAACCTTATCCAAATATGAAGTGATGTTTGCTTCAGTCCGAATTATAGTCTCACACTTAGGCCATTCAAACAGAAATGTCCTTATAATTCTAAAGAGATATAAAAAAAAATCATAATGTACCTATATACCGTTATTATATCTAACTTCTTCTCCTCAGAGACAGTCTTACTTAAAATAAAACAAATTTATGGATCTCTAAAAAGTTTAGAGTGAAAACAAAGACTAACAGAGCTGCATGTAACATGAGCTAAGTTGCCGAAAGTTGCTCGTTATAATTTGAGGGTGGCGGGTCGCGAAAATTAATACCCGCTCTTTTTGCGGCGGTCACAAGCTTCAGCCGAACGTACCGAAGTGCTGCCGAGTTCCTCCGAGTTGTGAGGACGAGGCCAAGCGTTGTTATTGTTGTATTTAATTAACGAGTCCAATGTAGAATAAATTGGTTCTTATATAATTTAGGTACAGATTTTATAGCAGCGTAATACTACGTAGCTAAGTTAAAATTGAAGTGGTTAGGTAGAATAGTTTTTTTTCGAAATGTAACGGGTTGTCGTAAGCTTATTTAGTCTATTGTCATATCAATCTGTAATATAAACTTATGATGTAAGAATTTAGTTAGAACAGGAGGAAAACTTGCCTTAATATGTCTGTGAATACAGTTAAATAAATGCTTTGTATGAATTGGAAGGCATTATACAATATTGTTCTTAATAATGTTTCAGTAATAATATATATTTTCGATAGATTTCATATGACGTAACAGTGTGCAGTAAGGCGATATATGAGTACATTGGTAGAGGTCCTAGTGGGGATAAAAACGATGCAATTATGTAATAACTTCAGGGGATTAGTGTTTGTGTTGGCTAAGTGCCAAATGCTACCGGCTGCAGCGCTCCACTGCAGGCACTTGCGCCTATATCGAACATAATATACATTGTAATTTTACAATTTTTCACTGCGGAAGTGGCCTATTTTTTTAAAATAATTGTTACTTATAGCTCCGTATACTCTGCATCTACAGTAATTAAAATTCTTAACTAAAGCAAAGTACCTAAAACACTTTTAACATAACATGCAAGAAATTTGAAATGTCCGTTTGTAATATTAAATTAACAGCACAATACACGGTACTTATACCAAAATATCATTTTAACAATTTTTATGTGTCTGTCTGCCTGTTTGTTTCAGATAATTATAATCTCTGTAAAGGTTGGACCGATTTTGACGGAATTCACTAGCAGATAGCTGATGATATAAGAAGTAACTTAGGCTACTTTTGTAGCCGAGTTTTTCCCCGCGTTTGTTGTTGTACCGCTGGTAACACCGCGGGGCTCCACTAGTTGTATATAAACCTGAATATATTGTTAATGGCTTCATTTTCCCTTCTTTATAACAGGTAATGAATATTTGGTAACAATTTACATATCATATGACGGCACCATTTTGTGTATTTACAATTTATTTTTTAAACAACCTATAAATTCTAGGCCTGTCGTCAATTGATTAAAGTATTTTTATCTCAGTTTTTTGGGAATATCAATCAGTATTTTTTCGTTTGGTACACCACAGAAATCGGTTTACCTTAATCCCTATCGTCCATATTGTAAGTTAAGGAAAAACATTTAGTTAATGCCTTCCGAAAGATGTTGAGGTTGACTTCCGATCTAACCCAAATCCTTACAGAGGTCAGACAAGCGTTCGGCCTTTATAACCTCGCACCGGTAACGCAGGGTTAAATGCAGTCAAATACTGTCACATAAGTTCAAATAATGTATGTAGGATAAATGGATATGATACTGGCTATAAACAATAACTACTATAATTAATCATGGAATGAATTGATTTATTAGAAAATCCCATACTTCACGGGAGAGCCACGCTTCGGCATGCACGGGCCGGCTCCACCGGAGTGATACCACAGCCTCACAAAAAACCGGAGTGAAACAGCGCCTGCGCTGTGTTTCACCAAGTGTGTGAGGTTACCGGAGGCCCATACGCCAACACCTCCCCCATACCTCTCTCCGTCCCCCAAAGGCCGGCAACGCACTTGTGACGCCCCTGGTGTTGTAGGTGTCCTTTGGAGGCGGTAATCGCTTACCATCAGGCGATCATCATAATCATAAGGGTCTAAATTAACATTGGGTAGAAAAAGTAAGCTTGTCGTATAGTATAAAAGTTATATCGTCAAATGCAAATAGGAAATCAAAATTTTTAAATATCAATATTTTTTGTTTAAACCAACCTTTTTTTCCTTCACTGACAATGCTTTTATTTTTGAATAACTGCAAAAAAGGTAAAGAGAAACGTTCAGAGCATAATATCGTCTTTAATGTAACATTCTTTCGTATTTCGACCTACCTATTGGTCTATTTTCTTATTAATTTTAAGTTTTCACCTTCCTAAAACCTGACCCCGTTAGTTCTCTTTAACCACAACCTTAACCTCACTTGAATCGAGCGGTTGTACCAGTCACAGACACCTCACCTTTGAAGTCATTAAATGAATTCCTTCTTCGTATAAGACGCTTATATATTTGCTTCAAAATATAAGAGTACTCTTGACTACCGAGTGGAGGAGTTCTACAAAGCCTGATTCCTTTATTGAGGACAGCATAAGAGGCTTCATCAGATCCTTCAAATGGAACAGATTCCAAAGATTGATAAGAATGCGTTTATGAGGACTGATTACACAGCTTGGTTTTGAACAACTTTATAACAAAAGTTGTTATTACTTAGAACTAAATCGTAAGGTAGGAAAACACCTTAGAAATAGACGCTTACTTGGGTTTTTTTACAATATAATCTCGTAAAATAAAATAAAAAGTATTTTTGTAATACTAGTAGTTTACAATAGTACTACGATAATATTTGTTATGACATTTGTGTGATCGAGTGATCTATATCGGATTTGAATATCGAACGAATTTTTATTGCAAGAATCGACCTTCAGACTCATTTTTACTATCGATATAATTGATAAATAACTTTCACTACGACGAAAATTCCATAGAGGACAAGTTTATCGAGCAGGAAGGAAATCCCTTGTAGCCAATATAAACACTCGTCAAAATACTAACTTTTATCATTCGTCGTAACATTTGCCGTATCTATTGCGGAAAGGTTATAAAAATATCAGTCGGTTGAACCTCGATAAGTGAATAAATCGAGTAGACAGTAGGAGTGTAATGGATGTAACGTGGTTAAACAGTTGAGAGTACCATTTTACACTGAGCGAGAAACGAGTTTTTGGTGCAGCACTTATGTAAAACACATGGCAATCAACTGCAATATCTTATCTTTAATTCTGGTTATTCATGTTTTATTTCGTATTTTAGGCGTAAGGCCTTGTCTACGTGTCGTGTAAGGCCCGGTATGGATGGTATGGAATAGTACATAAGGTTATTTAGTCGATAAAAACATTTACTTATTTACAAAATACAATAGCGTGTTTCATAAATAACGTTGAGGTTTCGTACGTAGTATTTATGTGTTAGCTTATGAGCATGTACCTTCTTAGTATATACACTACTTGTGTAATTAAGTTCTAAGTTCACTTCTATATTACTATTACTACTACTATACTAACAAGCGGACTCCATATTTACTCAACCTTTTTATTTGTAACCGAAGTTTATGATATCGTAATAAAACTATAACATATTATTTTATATAACCACGTCATGTATTGGAGAATTTTTTAAATGAAGGTAGTCAAAGCAGTCTTTTGTACCAGTGACTCAAGCTCACTTACAGTGGCATATACTGCTTCTTTAATTGGATGCTTGATGTACCAAGCCATGTATAACGTCAACATAATTGGATGAACCCACCCACTCTTACCATATTATTAAGATTTGAATGATTTATTTTCCGTGTGTAATAATTTTTTAGAGTTTATTCAATTCGTAAAGGTTGGTATGATTTTATGTATAACTAGCTGACCCGACAAACGTTGCTTTGCCATAGAAAGGAATATATATTTTAGGGTGGGTCAATAAAAATCGCGATGGTAAAATAGGGGTTGATCGTAGAAGGTTGAAAATTCAGGGTTGTACCTATGTATTTTCTAATGCAGTATCATAAAAAACAAACTAAAAATTAAAAAGATAAAGTTAGGGGTGGACTACCCTTAACATTTATGTGGATGAAAAATAGATGTTGTCCGATTGTCAGACCTACTCAATTTGCACACAAAATTTGATGAGAATCAGTCAAGCCGTTACGGAGGAGTTTGGTAACTAACATTGTGACACGAGAATTTTATAAATAAGATTATGCACTTTTATTATTTTACTGTAATATTCTTTTTAGTTGGCATTGAAAAAATAATCCCACTACTTATTACTGGTGAATAACTTAATTGCGTGCATTGGTTTTCAATTAGTTTAATTACAATATGTATGTATATATATGTAATATGATAATGATAAAAAACGACGGGAACTTGTCGCTCAACTCGACCATGACTTGGACCGCATTTCTCAATGGGGCTCTGAGAATCTGGTCGAGTTCAACGCCAAGAAAACACAGGTGTGCGCGTTCTCTGCCAAAAAGTCTCCATTCCTTCCCCTTCCCACTTTTCAGAGCACTCGACTGCCATTACAAGGTAGGCTCGATATCCTGGGCATGGATATCAGCCGCGATCTCAACCCTCGCGAATACGTTGAGAGTGTCACTAGGGCGGCCTCGCGGAAGCTAGGTATCCTTAATAGGGTGAGACGGTTCTTCTCGCCCGAGCATCGGTGTCTGCTTTACAAGACCCAGGTTCGCTCGTGCGTGGAGTACTGTTCTCATCTTTGCGATGGAGCCGCGCAGTATCTGTTCGACGCTCTCGACCGGTTGCAGCGGCGAGCCATCCGCATTGTCGGCAGTCCCCAGACCACCAAGTCCCTTGAGCCTCTGCAGTTGCGTAGAGATATCGCCTCTATGGCAGTCCTCTATCGCCTTTATCATGGAGAGTGTTCTGAAGAGCTGTTCCAACTGGTCCCCCCTTCCCCCTTCCTATACAGGACAACACGTGCCGGTCTTGGATGTCACCGCTTCAGAGTGGTAGACATACGCTCTCGTACTCACCGCTTCGGTTCTTCCTTCCTGTGCCGAGCGGTCAAAACCTGGAACTCACTACCTGCGTACGTGTTTCCCTCCCACTATGAACCCGGATCCTTTAAGCGGAGCGTGAAGAAGCATCTCACTAGGCCGCCATAGTGTGGGTCGCCATGCTGCAATGTCCCTATTAGCATTGAGGATGGTGACCACCACTCCTGGATTCTGCTCGTGCTTTCCATCAGGCAGAGCAGAGTCATTTTGGCAGCTAAGACATAAAAAAAAAAAAAAAAAAATATATAATTGTTAGCATGTCCATGTGGATGAAAAAGTTTCGAAGCTTTAAATAAACATTTTTTTTTAAATAATCGAAACTGGGAAACTCTACTCTTCGGTATATAGTTAACTTTCATTGCGGGCAAGTAAAAAAACTGACGTAAAGCAATTCTTTCGTGTGTCTGAGTGAGTGAGTTTACAAAAAATCTAATTCCTCCTTCCCCTGACTCTAGGAGGGCAGACTCTTAGCATGGGAACGCACTTGTGACGTTTAAGTTACAGAAATCCATGAGCAGCGGTAGTTACTAATCGTCAGGTGACCGGTTGCCCCCTGTTTACCCTTTTATACCCTAAAAACCTTCGAAATGTAGGTATTTAATACTTTAAATAATTTCCCCAGTATTAAGTACCAACAAATGTAAGCACTTAACCAAAATATCCTCTTGTGTTAATAAGGGTAGGTAATATTTTTTCTAAAGGAAAGGCTCGAAAATCGCAAGCTTAGATTGAGTATGGCCGCAGTAGTAGCCTGTAGGTCGACGATGCTCGCTACTCGTGCACGCTCCACTTCTCCACCGAGTTCACGGTAAAAGAAACACTTGAAATTCGTCTACGTCGCCCGTCGTCGCTTCGCCAACTTAGTCGGCGATCAATTTAAAGAGCCGTGTTACTGTTCGATAGTCACGTCACGTTTCGATTTTTCGCACATATCGATAATACCTACATATAAGTATTTAAGTAGATATTAATTTTCCGTGTTATAATTTCAAAATTAATTGGTTTAAAATTTCATGCTGGCATAAATGAAATAGGGTTTTAATTGATGTTACCAACCAATGTACGAGTATGTACTGTACCTCGTTGTAATTATAACCTTACGATAATACGATTGATAGATCTTTGTGGTGTATATATTTTATAACTACTTAGAAGTATCGTAATCGATTGACAAAAACAAAAAACCAAAACCTTCCACCTACTACCGCCGTGTATTACATTATAAAATGTTACTATTAAAAATAAAACCTCGGTTTGTTATTTGGGATTGGTTTTAGAAAGAAACTTTTCATTTATCAAACATATTAGAATGTTAACAAGAAAAGTCTAAAAATAGTTTCTTTGCACTGATGAGTATAGCTACTGCGGCGGGTCTGTCATTTAATACACTAAAGATCATATTTGGAGCTACGTATTTAGGTTCTATTTGCTATGGTGCTCCTGTATGGGCTGATAGGGCGACTGTAGGTGCTGTCCGTCGCAAGCTGTTACAAGGCTAAAAACTTGGATTATTTTTCTTATGCAAGGCATATAGGATGGTTAGCGCTGAGGCTTTATCGGTGACGGTCGAGGTGCAAAGACGTGCAGCCATGTACTATTCCATACTACAAAACAATTTTTTGGTGGATGAATGGCCACAACGATGAAACGAATCATCTAAGGGGCACCACTCTACCAGTTCTTTCCATCTGTTCGCGAACGGTTGGCGAGCACATGGCTCAAGGTAGATCAGTGTGACGCTCAATTTCTTATAGGCCACGGTAACTTCAAGAGCAAACTATTTATTTATTTATTTTTTATTCAAAGTTGATGCACATTTTGCACAAAGGCGGACTTAATGCCATAGGGCATTCTCTGCCAGTCAACCTTAAGGAGACTACACTCATTTGAATTAGTCGATTTACCATTGTGTACAACACCTGGTTCTAGTTGTGAACAGTCGGCTCATCATATCCTTTGGGACTGTAGTCTTTGTTACAATGAACTTAACATAATGCTAAATAGCTTACAAATGACATCTGGGACGGTATACTGTGGGGATCTTGAGTCAACTGCGGTGAGTCAATTTCCGTGCGTTTAGGCGATTCTGCCATACATACTATAGTAATCAAATAGACCTCACTTTTTAATATTTTATTTGTGGTGCTTCCCGGTTTGAAAAAGGTAACTGCCATTTTGACTTCATTTTGTCTTCCGCTTTGCTGAGGAGGGAAGTGGACTTATTATATTTCCTACTCCTTCAGTTTTCTTCTGATTAATTTCGTTGCGAATTCCAAGATAGTTTAATTTTTCCTGGGACTTCTTGAGTATCACATCTCGATGTGTTCGTGGGTCACTGCTGTTGATCTTGTTGTACAAGAGTTACAGTAGTGGGCGTGTGGGTGTGATTAGTCCCATACACAAAAGAATAGGAATTAAGATACTCGAATTATAGGTTTTCGCGTTTATTTATTTATTATACTTATTAGGATAGTTTAATATCTGAGCATCTATTAGTTGAAAATTAATTATATTATTTCTTGTGAAATTGTCGTAAAGAAAGAATAAAAAACAACAGCAGGAGCACTTACCCCACATGACCAACATGCAACGATAAAAACTATCACAAAAATATGGCAAACGCTTGAAAATGACATAAACTAATATCCAACCTTGCTCTAATTGTGAACTTTTGTGTTGTATTCCGTAAATAAAATTTTCCTTTTTGTATTAAAATAAATGGTCTTGGTACGAAATAGTTGTGCATTTTGTAATAGACTAATTAGCTTCAATTGTAACTAGCTAACTATCTTTTGAAACAAACCAACGAAGTATATTTGCAACCGTCTTCTAATTATCGTATCAAAATGAAAGTTTGCACACACATATTATGGATGACAATACTATAATTTAACATCTTGTTATTGAAAATAAAACCATTGCGTAGTAAAGTTACTTTGTTTTTGATTACGGGAACAGAGCTATATGATCGAGTGGCACAAGGACAAATGTTCAACTCCCACTCACGACCCTTTGCATTGTGATGTATTTCTGAGTTTTCTTGATTAAACATAATATTTCTATAGCTCGATAATGTCTAGTACGTATATGGTATATTTTTGGAACTGGCAAAATTGGTGGCCGTAATAATATTAGTTTATGAGCGACCTACCTTTATTTTTAAACAAATAGTTAAATGCATTCAATTTTCAGATTTTCAGTAAAAAAAAAACAAGGTTACAATAAGTTATAGATTTAAATTGATTATAATACCCCTAACCGATTTCATCATCTATAGTCGTTCCAATAGTTTATTTAACTTTTGACAGCTCTAATACTTAATCAAATAGTGATACCCTGACCCGTTACCTATTCGATTTCTTTCATCGATCGATTTTATGCATTAAGAAGTTTTAATCGATTTAACAAACTCATTATTTTATAGATAATTTCGTACTTCATATTTCTATGTGTTTCAATGTGCGACCTCCTTTGTCAAAATAAAGAAGAAATTGATTAAAAGAATGTTGTTCAAATATGACGGTTCTATGTCATGAAAAAATATATAAAAGGAACTGAATTTTCAAAATGTATTATTGTATTGTGTTGTAATTCAGTGGTTAATATTGTATTTGTTAAACTATTGATGATCTTTATTAAATCTCTCTATGTCTATTTTAAAATAATCTACAGTATTTCAATGAGTAACCTTCAATATAGTTGAGTATTTATATTCCTCCGTATTGATTTATTTGTGAATTCTCACGTTTGGTTGAGTTGAGCGTATCGTTCCTGCCTTCGTTACTGTCAAAATGCCAAAAAAGAAAGTACTCAAAGGACAAACAAGAGAGTTTGTCTTGCGACTTCGTGAATACTTTGAAAAGGAAAGCCGTAATGGTGGGCCTCTTATACCAGTGACTCAAGTTAGAGACCGTGTTGCAGCAGCATTAGGTATTAGTGCTCCAACAGTGGCAAAAATAACAAAAGAAGGCTACGGCAGCAGTGGCATGGAACAGAATAAGCTATCTACACCTAAGAAAAAACGTCCGCCTAGTAAAGTTACAGCCGTTGACAATTTTGACGCTGATGCTATTCGTCGTCATATATACGACTATTACCAAAGAAAAGAGATTCCAACATTAAAAAAACTAACACAATCTCTTCGAAATAGTGGTTTGTTCCGTGGTCAAAAATCTTCTCTGACAAAGGTATTGAAAGACATTGGAATGTTATTCCAAAAATGTGACAAACGAAAAATTTTAATGGAACGCAATGATATTGCTTTGTATAGATGCGATTTTTTAAGACAAGCAAAAAAAATAGAAGATTGGTCGAATGTTGTTTTCACAGATGAAACTTGGCTCAATGCGAATCATACGCTGTCAAAAACTTGGACTGACAACACCGTTGGCTCCACTTCTACAGTACCAATGGGAAAAGGCGAACGACTGATTATTTGTCATGCAGGAACAGTAAAAGGATTTGTGCCAGGCGCTCTATTAGCTTTTAAATCCCAGAAAACAGGAGATTATCATGAGGAGATGAATTCGAACGTGTATGAAAAGTGGTTCAGAGAAATGCTTACATCACTCGAAGAGCCATCAATAATATTTATTGATAATGCACCTTATCACTCTCGTCAAATTAATAAAATACCAACACAGGCCAACAAAAAACATGAAATTATAAACTGGCTCCGTGACAATGGCGAAGAGGTGAATGAGTCCCTACTAAAAGTAGAGTTAGTAAAGATATTAAAAACAAAGAAGCTGCCAAAACGATACGTCATAGATGAAATGGCAGCAGAGCATGGGCATACCGTCCTCAGAATTCCCCCATATCACTGCCAATATAATGCAATTGAAATGATCTGGGCACAAGTTAAAGGATATGCTGCGAGGAACAATACAACTCCTCCTTTCACCGCAAGAAAAATGCTGAATTTACTGAAAAATGCGTGTGAAAAAGTAACTCCAGAAAACTGGGCGAATGTTGTAGAAAAAACAAAGAAGGTGATAATGTCGGATTGGGATCGGGATGTTGCATTCGACAATTTATCTATCCAAGAAATGATAATCAATATTACTGAGAACTCAAGTGATGATGATTCCTGGTCATACGAAGAAGACGATTCTTTATAATTAAAATTAGTATTACAGTACCTCTTTTGGTTGTTTTATTTTTAATCCGTAAATTACTACGAATTTCAACATTTTGTACCTGTTCATTACAAGTAGGTACCGCAGGTAGTTTTTATTTGAACCAACTATAGTAAGTCTAAACAATTATTTTAGATTCATTGATTTGCGGCGAATACATTCGATCCCATTACTAGGTACGAGTACGATGGAACTGTTTTCATTACGCAAATTATTTATGCATTGAAACAGAGACATTTAGGGCATTTTAATGCAAAATAATAAAGCTTTTTACGTGATTTGATATAAAATATAATCACAATAATTTTATTGTATGTTTTATTAATATAATCGATTTATTTTAAAACCGTTTTTATAGTCTGTGGTCATTAATTACGAATGACACATCCCTAAGTAGGCGGAGCCCGCCCATAAAGTACAGTATTATCTGTAGTACATTGTATCAAAAATTATTACAAAACTTTATGTGCGTGATCTGTCAAAAGTTAAATAAAGTATTGGAACGACTATAGTCCTGATTTTTCTATGGCAATAAAAAAAACACAATCACCAAGTAGGTGGACTCCAATTGTTAGTTCAATATTCAGTAGTTTTTGCCTTATGAGCAGGCTACCTAGACATTGTGACTACGATACAGTATATCCTAATCGAGCTGATTTTAGACCCTAATAGAAGTTAAGATTTTAGAAAATGATGTAGTTATTCCGTTGCATATACAGCGCCCTGTTCTAAGCATAGATTCGAAGTTCTTTCGTATGGAAATATTGTCGAAACGAGCAGACTGGTCACTAAATGGAAACTAACTACAGCCGCACTTAAACGTCTTTGACTCAGGAGACTCAAGCGCGTGCATTCGAGAAAAGAGTACGTTCGTTTTTGGAAGGTCGAATTATTCTCGCAATATCATACGATAATCGGTTCCACAGATTTCATTGCATGTGTTACATTTTATATGTACCCATATTTTCCGTGAATAATAATAATAATTGCACATATAGCAGTCAATGCACTATCATTGTATCGTTACTCCGACTGTCATGGATATCTGTTAATTGAATCTTAATACGGAATTATTACTGGGTTTATCTTTCTTCTTTCTTTCTTTCTTTTTAAAAAGACAACTCCCACATTAGGAATAAACATCCTGTGTCGTGGGGGACTTTACAAACATACATGAAACGGACACAAAGAACATCCAGACTCGGGACAACAATTCGTGGATCACACAAAGTGTTGTAGGTACCGCGTGGGATTTGAACCCACGACACTTGACCCAGTAGCAAGCGGCATGGCGACCGCTGACACCACTCGGCCAACCGTGCAGTCTGACAAAGGATATGTTAAGTTTATTTGTAGCTTGCGTAATATTATTTATACACTTAGTCCTGCACTAAATATTGTTACAAAGAAAAACAATATAGTTTTATTGTAGTACCATTTATTACTATTACAGTGTGTTAGTTTAAACATTAATATAAAACTGTTAAAAATATTTAAAGCTTATTCGAAGTGGTCGCCATTGGCTGCAATACAGTCATTTAAATATTGAGGCCAGTTATCAATAGCAGCACGCACTCTTTCTATAGGAAAATTCTTCATTGCCAATCGTATGGATTGTTTTAGGGACTCCAAATTATTTTCTGAAACTGTCCATAAACCATAATCCAGTGGAATAAAATCAGGACTAGACGATGGCCAGTCTTCAGCTTTGTTGAAGTCCGAAACGTTAGTTTCTAACCAAGCTTGGGTGGATCGGGCTTTATGACCCGGGACCGAGTCTTGCTGAAAGTACTATTCTTGGTCATTGAACATGGTTTTGTTAAGGGGCATAACTACCTTCTAAAGAATGGTAACTTGATACACTTGTGTCGATGTTATGATACCCCACCAAACCATCACTGAAGTCGGATAATGCCCACGTTGTACTCTGTTGACTAATTGCTTCTTTAGAGATTTGAGCATAAATACGGTCATTTTGTTTGTTAAAATATTGCTTAGTTGTAAATATATCTCATTTATGAACGCCAAATTGAAGCTACAAGTTAAAAATCGTAGATCGAAAGAAGCACACGCCACAGAATGCACTGGATTGTCTAGGTAAGTTAGGTGAAAACACCAAAATGTACTGCCCGCTTGTGTCGATCCATAACTTCCAATTTCCAAAGTGCGTAGAGCCTTATGAGAAGAATACTGATAAAGAAACTCATGGCCCCTCTTTTTAAAAGTCAGATATTTAGGTACAATAGTGTTAGTTTTACATAAAAGGTAAACAGTATGTATATTTTTTTAATTCTGTTAAATTGCTGCAAAAGCTAACGTACCATTAAAATAAAATCACTCATTGAAACCGCTTTAGGTTTAAACCTATTAAACATAGAAATCATTCAAAATGCACATCTACTTACATTCAGTTGCCAAATCTACTGTTAAAAATATTTCGTGACTGGATTAAAAGGCTAAAGTTGCAGTTAAAAGAACCAAAATAATAGTATAGTCTAAAGCATCGCAGACTAGACTGGCCACTCACCCCAAGCAGCACTCGTTCACGAAAATGACGCATGGACCAGCCATCATCTCCTTCGCCATATTAAATGGAAAGAAGCGACCCGCCCAATGACGACACCTAAGCAATGACAATTTAGTGAGTATGATGAGCTATAACCCAGATACTGATAATAATCACTACTAATCAAATTACCATGATAATTGTCACGCATTACTTATATATTATGTAGATATCACCCCACTCCATTTTAATATAAAAAAATATTTTATAATATATTGACGCGAAAATAAGAAAACACAATGAACAATCGTATATAAATGACAGATTCCAAATTCAAAAGTATTATTTTATTTATTTTTCATTGTAACATTATTTATGGTCAGACTAAGTATATTTACCCTTAATATATACGTAAATATAAATATATATTTGTGACAAGTCTCGCATTATTTGTTACATATTAATTTCGTCAATTAGCAACAAAGAAGTCAAAGTTAAGGTCTCTTTAAAAATAAACTTATCAATATTTGTCATTTTTAGTTTAGTAAAAAAATAAAGTCACTTCAAATTTAATTTACAATATACTCTCTTTAAATTATAGTAGATGACATTTATTAATCATTTTTGACTTTGGCTTTGATGTAATGATTTAGGTTGAATCTATATTGTGGGACTAGCTCAAAGCCTTTCGCTTGTTCAGCAATCAATCCCGTTCCTATTTATTTCGGAGACATTTTATAAATCACAGACTGCTAGACTTTAGTGTTCGCTTTTTGATTTCTTAGCTAACGTTATATATATATATATTTTACTATACTAAAGTCACTATTTGTTTTATACTTTTTATACTATGCTGATGAGATTCGATTATAAAAACAATCACAAAGCAATTATGAGGATGCCGATAGAAGTGAAAACTCAAAACTATAAACAAACAATTATTTAAGCTCACCTGAAATGAACCTCTTTGGTATTTAAATAAAACGCGCGATAAAAAAGTAAAAAAATATAGTGCCTAAAGAAGTTTGCACTTCAACAATTAAACTACGCTATCAGGGATATTATTTGTCTGTGTTTTACGTGGGAGGCAAAAAGTTTCTTGAAAGCGCAGTGTTTGGAAGTTAATGATCCAAGTGATGGGGTTGAATGCTTTGAACTCAGAAAGCTATGGCCGATATTAGTCCGAACAATTTTTTCGTAGCGGTCTCTGTCGTACAGGCGATAGAGGATGCAGCGATAAGTTATATCTAAAATGTCCTAGGCAGTCGGCAATTCGAGTCGCTCTACGTTGTATGCGTTTGAAATGAAATACCTCAAATCGATTTGAAAAATAAGGAGTTTTAATTTGTCAAAATAGCCGCGCTTATTTGAGCACGAACGGGCCGACTCGACCGGGGCGGTACTACCCTAAAATCAACATAAAATGAAAGCGTTTGTGCTGTCGTGTTTCATTGGTGAGTGCGAGACCGGAGACCCAATGATGCAAAAGCATTACTAGGCCGAGATGATGATGGTCACCATGTTGTATTGTTGCATTATCTGCCTTTCCAGTGACCACCACTCTCATATTCCGCTTATGCTTGCCATCAGGCAGAGTAGAGTAATTTCGGCAGGGCCAAATTTATTAAAAAAACGACTAATAATTTTTATGGGATTAAGGATTTTCTTATTTCTTTATTGGACATAAGTAGAGTGGTTTATTAATTACATCATAGTTAAATTGTGTTCAAATGTTCATAAATAAACATGTATTGATACGGAATGTGTGCGTTTTACCCATTCCTCACTTTACCGGTAACATTAAATAGGCCATCGTTCTGTTTGAGTTGAAATCATAAAAGTTGTTCTCGTCTATTAATCCGTGGAGCGGGTGTGGACGCGGGGATGTCGGGGGTAGGTGGCGCCGATCAAACAGGCCGGGGAATCAATATGGCCGCCGCCCAGCTGATCCGTGACCTCCGCATCCCGCGTCCCCCGCCCCCCACACTCACGCCGTCCCCGGCCGCCCTGCGCCGGCAAACTTGACGCTTCTCTTTACAAGTTTTCTCATGACGATCTCAATGTTACTTACTGGCTATACTTATTCCGCACTTACTTATATTTTTCCACCAGATCCGGCATATTAATTAGGAAGAATTTTATTTCAACTTCATGTATTCTACGAAGTCAAGTTCTTCATCACTGGCTTTCACTACATTTTTCCATAAAATAAAGATACTGTGACCCGATTAAGAACATTAGTTATTAGAAAATTTGAGATTGAGTTTATGGTGTCACGCTGATGTAGGTAGGCATAAATAGGTACCGTTAGGTGTGAACCATTTTTTTCATTAAACGATATATTTAACAACGCCTGTAAATTTTGCTCAAAAGTTTTTGGTTTGTCTGTTAAATGTTTTTTAGATACTGTATACATATAGGAAATAAACAAGGAATCTAAAAAGTTACAGGCAGTCATCTTGAAATCTACAGAATCAACGAGTGCCAAATTTATGTTGTCTCTTTGCGACAATAATCAGGTGGAAAAAGATTTGACTTTACGCATAATAAACAATTATTTGAATGTCTCAGTTTTCGAATATATAAACTCAACTAGCTTTCGCCCGCGATTTCGCTCGCATTTATAAAAAGTATCCTATGCTACTTCTAATACCTCCAAGAATTTATACTAATATTATAAAGCTGAAGAGTTTGTTTGTTTGAACACGCTAATCTCAGGAACCGCAAGTCATATTTGAAAAAATATTTTGTGTTGGATAGTCCCATTTATCGAGGAAGGCTATAGGCCTGTATATATCATCAGCTAAGACCAATAGGAGCGGAGCCCCAACGAAGAATGTTAAAAAAACGGGGAAAAATTATGACGCTACGGGCAATAATAAACGTAAACGAGATTGCGAGTATCAGCTAGTATATTTATAAAGTTTCATGATCGGGTGATCGGTTAAGTAGATTTTCCGTCAAAACGTAACAAACAAACTTCCTTTCCTTTTTTTGCGAGAAGCCGAGGATCGAACTAAGTGGCGTGCTATTGGAGAGGCCTATGTCCAGCAGTGGACTGCGATAGGCTGATGATAAAACTTCCTTTCACCTTTATAATATTAGTGTGATTTTCATAACTGAAAATTATCCCAGATATCTTTTATTATAATTGTCAGAGTAATTCATGCCGCAGTGCTTTTGTGTGCTCGTATATTATTATTTACTAGCTCTCGCCCACGGTTTCGCTAGCATTTAATAAAAAACATATCCTATATTAGTTCTAATATCTCCAAGAATATGTGTATAAAGTTTTGTGGTGATCGGTTAAGTAGTTTTTCCTTGAAAGCAAAAAAGTAACAAACAAACGTACATACACATTTTTAATATGTTGTAGGATGTTATATTTAAAGTTTGCCGGAATGTTATCTGTATGAGTAAAAAATAAAATGTTCTCTGTTCTGTCTGAATTATACCGATATTATATTCCTATTATTATTGTAATTTAATGGCGTAGACGTTTCAAGGCGGTCTTCACCGCTTTCTACTGCGCTGAGTGCAGTGGGTTCAAATCTCACATCACACTTTGTGCGATCCACTAATTGGTATTCAGAGTCTGGGTGTTATGTTTATAAATTCCTTTGAGACATAGGAATATTCATAGTACCCACGGAAAAAAAGAAAAATAAACTGGTTTTTTGCTTAAATTCTTTAAAAATGTTGATTAGAATAGATTATAAAAGTGGTAAATATCTGAGAGCTCTTAAAAAATATATTATGCACCCTGGTGATTTCTACTTATCCCTTATCTGTTTAGCTCGATAAGTTCAACAAGGGAACAGTAGATACTGCGAACGATACATTAAGATTCCGTGTACCTGAAGTAAGTTGATGGCTCCGTCCCTGATTCACGAGTACCAATTATGAATGAGCGTTGAGGCATAAGGCGATTAACAAGGTTAGTTTGAAAGTGTGGTTAATTAAAAGTTCTGAGGTAAACAGTAGAGGCAACAGCTACGTGGTAGTTCATAAATTCTATGTAATCTGTACAACGTATGTCAAATTTTTTAAACTGTCACGAGTCTTAAATTTGCTAAAATCCTTCTGAATGCTCATCAATATAATATTGAACTGAGAATTTGATTAATTTTATGGATATTAGTAGATTACTAACGTTACCTGCATTCCCGGGTCGGACCAAATGTTTGTATGATCTACAAATATTGGTTTCGGAGTTTGGAGGTTTTCTATGTATAATATATTTGTATTTACAAAAAAAAGTATATATGTATTTATATCAGTTGTCTAGTACCCATAACACAAGCTCTGCTTAGCTTGGGACTAGATGGCGTTGTGTGTAAGACGTCCGAAAAATATTTAGATTTTAGCATTGCTTCTGACTTAATTGGTTTGAAATCTAGTTAATCCTAATACTACTTATATAATTACAAACAAAGAAAATTTAAATTTTCTTTCTATGTTGTTCAAATTACTAGCGAGATAGGCAATGTTAATAAAGAATGTTATCCCTTGTAACGTTAATGTTAACGAAGCGATTGAACAAGAAAATGCTGATTGACATAAGTAAGACAATTTTCTGACAATGCGTGCTATCTCCTGCGAATGTCGCAAAATAGGCTCTGATCAATAAACATATCTTATTAAATTAATACATACAAGAAATGATTAAACTGTTATCTGATAAAATAAACTAATATTGGAGAACTCTTTTAAACAGCAATAATTTGCAATTGCTTGAGTGAAGAAAAGAGTTATTAACAATTCACACACATGAATACGTAACTTACGAGTATTATTATACTTAAGTGTCTTAAGTATAATAATACTCGTAAGTACGTATTATAAATATATATATTATATACGTACGTATAAACTTATTGACCACGATAGCTTATGTATAATTTATACTCTCGATTATCAGCATTTGATGGCATTTGTTACAATACATTCTAGAAACAAACTCACTCGTACTTATTCCACTATTTAAGATTACATCTGACCGGTTTCGCCTTATGGCATTATCAAAGGTTTATGGTTGTATAAAATATTCACATCTAAAACCTAACAACAGTACACATGTAGTGTGTCAGGTTAAGGAATTCTCCCCGAAAAATGGGGATACTGTATTTTGCACCTACCAGTGCTATTTGTTTAATTGAAAATTTATAAAATCATACAAAGTTAAAATTAAGATATTAAATTACAAAAATCAAATTCTAAAATATTATTTTAATAACTAAAATCAATAAATCATTAATAATTAGAAATAAAATTAATATACTATGTTCTCTTTAAACTTACTGTCCATGTTTATGTCATTTACTCAAATTGTTTCGCTTCTTGTTGTAAATCAACGTGGTTACACTTGCTTCAAGCTCTGGATTATCTAGACATAGGAGAGGCTGGTAATCTGTCATACAGGTTCTCCTAGTGCAGATACCAGTCTCTCACACAGATTTACCCACTCTTATTTTATAATACTGAATTTATGATCTGATTTTGTTAACTATTCTGTGTGAGAGAGAATTAATAAACGATTTATTATTATTATTATTTTATATGTCTATTAGATTGCATGTAGATTAAATAAAAGTCAATAAAATTTTAAACTAAAACCCGTCCAAATTATCAATACTCAAATAGCAGATGATGTAGATGACATTCCTTGAAATATTTCAATAGTGGTGAAATTTTGATGTCCAATTGTTGATGTAAAACCTTGTCACGATTTCCAATTCACAACCCATTAATTTCTAAAGCTTCCAAAGCGGTTAATTTTCTGCCCTTGTCACATACGTGTAGTGCTTTAAAGTCCAATATACTCGTAGGATCGAGCGAAATCTTTTCTAACAGTAAATGTTCTGAAAAATTGGACTGCGTCTTCTATTACCCGTAGCGTGAAAATTTTCCCCCGTTTTTGAAACATTCTTCATTGGTGCTCCGCTCCTATTCGTATTAGCGTGATGATACATAGCCTGTAGCCTTCCTTGATAAACTAACTTGACTTGACAATCTAAAGAATTTTTCAAATCGGACCAGCGGTTCCTGAGATTAGCGCGTTCGAGAAAACAAACAAACTCTTCAGCTTTATATATTAGTATAGATTAACCTTCGATAACGCCATAAGGCGAAACCGGTCAGGTGTAAAGTTAATTGAGATAGTGAAATAAGTTCAAGTGAGTTTGATTCTAGAATGTATTACAACAGCAGATACGGCTGAATTGATTGTTATGTTCAAAACACTAAAACCAAAATTTTCTTAAGCTGACGAACACCTGTGGTTTAACACAAAATGTAAACGTGAACGATTAATGATCAGTATATACTTGGAAGTGTAAAGTTTTTAAGTAAAAGTTGTAAAAGTTCAACATTGATAAATATTATTGATAAAAATATTTGGATTTAATGAGAAAAAAAAATACTTCAATGGGAAATAACCCGTTATACCGTGGGAGAGCCACGCTTCACGCTTAAATGGGCCGGCTTGACCGGAGAGATACCACGGGCTCACAGAAAACCGGTGTGAAATAGCGCTTACGCTGTGTTTCACCGAGTGAGTGAGGACACTAGAAGCCCATTCCCCAACCCCTCTCCCATTCCCCTCTCCATCCTCTAAAGACCGGCAACGCACTTGTGACGCCTCTGGTGTTAAATATTTTATAGATAATACGGACAAACAACGTTTGTTAAAATAGTATTTTTTAATTTTTTATTATTGAATAGGCGGCAAACGTGCATACGTATCATCTGATGCCCACTATTCCATAAAGAAATCTGTATTGCCAGCGCGATAATATAGGTATCCAAAAAATTTACATATTTAACTTTTTAATAGATTATATGATTTGGCATTTGAGTAACTATAATACAGGGTACATCTTACCACGACCAAGACCAAATGATCTAAGTATTTATTATTTTTATACTAAACTCTTATCTTTTTTACTTGACGTATTCAAAAAGAAACGTAATATTTTTGGCAGAGTGGCGGCATAGGCTATATAAATTTTATCAATTTTTTTTATTTAGTCGAATTAGTTTTAAAATTTTTGTTTTTTTTTTCGTTCTATTTATTTATCTATTTCTTTTATTTGTCTAGTACCCATAACACAAGCTTTGCTTAGCTTGAGACTAGATGGCGTTGTGTCTTAGATGTCCAAAATATTTATTTATTCATTCTCCTGCTTAATATATAAACAAATAAAATTTAAGTACCTTTTTATATTTGCAAATGAACTGCCATTCATTAAGTGCATATATATGATGCATGATGCAAGTGCATTCCGGTACTTATTCGTACAGAAAAAATCATTTTTTAAATATTTTTGTTTGTCTGTCTGTTTGTTGGTTCCATTTCATCTCTGGAATGGCTACACCGATTTTGACGGGACCTAAATAAGGAATAACTTAGGTTACTTTTTTCAGATTAGCTTCGCCCCGCCCGCGCTGACAACTAGCGCGAGTAGTAGGTACCGGCGAAGCTAGTCCTATTTAAATTAATGTAACAATAACGCCGGAGTGTTTTAAAACAAATTTTTAAACGGTTTTATTTAGCTTGTCCTGTTTGTTTGCTTATTTGTTTAGATCAAATCTAGTAATTGAATTTTGACCCACTTCTTGACAGATTGATCTGACATTTGGTACACACCTTTAGTTCTGGTGACAATATAATTAAATAAATTCTGTTTCATTGTAAATCCAAGATGGGCGCCGCTATAAAATGGCGTTTACAAGTTTTATCACGACTACCTCAATATGCGTATTAAATGAAAAAGCTTGAGTGGTAGAACACAATGAAAAATTCCAAATTTGAAAATAAAAAACTTTGTTTATTTGTAAATTTAAACGGTTTTAATAAAAGTAATGTACTAGATGCTAAAAAATAATTTGGAAGATCCCAGGTTCCAGTCATCACACCCCTCTCCCTCATCAATCTAAGGCATTGATCAGACAAAAAAAATCGTTAGGCCCGTGTTTCCATCCAGTAAACTCAGTTAACGGTAAGCTAATTTGTGAACAGGATGTTGATTACTAACGTCAATAATTCATTTATAACCATTCTAGGCAATTACTATACTATTGCGTGTTGTTTAATCTGAACCATAATCTTTTTTTTAGTTTCTTCTTTCACATACACAGCTTGGTAATATTAAAACATTTTAATTACTTACCACGGCCTTGGAGTGTTCAGTGCGACTTAGCTTCGGTATACAAATATGGATCATATGAAAATTCAAACTTTTACTTGACAATAAGTATATAAATAACAACTGTGTGTGTGTGTGTGTGTGTATTCTTTCCTTAAAAGCTCTTGTTAGCTCTGTTATTACTGCACTAGACCGAAGAATACCTCACTTCACAAACAATAATATTTCGTTACAATTCATATCTAAGTACTTCACTTATCGGGTGGTCGTATTTGTACTTGTGCATGACTTGACGTATCCCCATGCTTCTAAACGTAAAATGGCAAATAAACACTTGTATTAGATTTTTTTTTCTCTTTATTTTAAGGGGCTTTTAACCTATTAGGGTATGCCAGCCCCATAAGGCCTTAAGTTAACCAAATATCAATTATATGTTATACGCTAGACTATACAATTTAATAGCTTTTTTTGATGTCGGTATAGCCAAAACACTTTGAACTATACCGACATCCAAACGATTCAGATGTAACTGCTTCATTACTACATTTCTTTTTGATTGATTCTTGACACATTCCATCAACAAATGTTGAAAATCGTCCACAATATTACACATCTCACAATTTGGTGAATTAGATTTACGCATTAAATATTCAATTTTTTTTGATGGAATGTGTCCAGATCGTAATCTATGTGCTATTGTAACACACGATCTACTTATTTCTAAGTTACCGAACCACGGTATATGAGGAGGTTCGGACTGAATATATTAGGAGGTGTTAAGATTAATTTATCTTTTTAATATATATATATATTTACTATGTATCTTTTTCTTAGGAATGGCAAACTGTGCCGGTGTCGACAATTCTGCCAATGTCAAGTAGGATGGAAATACGTGGGTTTGTGTAATAAATTTTGCAACAATCTAAAATTTTTCAAAATGCGCAGTAGACTAGATGACACCTTAGTCAAATTAGTTACTTTTTATCATCTGTCAAAACGATAACATTACGTGAAAAATGTACTGAATACAAACTTGTGACGTCACTATTTTAGACTAATCAAATTGAGCAATATTTTTCAATGTTTATTTTATTAAAATTTGTAATATTTACGTTTTTCGACATGTTTTGTATTATTTGTTTTAATGAAGGAGACATTGGTATTTATTTAACAAAGTTTAATGAACCTATGGAAACTATATTTATTAAAATTCAGTTCAGTAGTTTAAGCGCTACAGTGGAACATACAAACATACTTAGACCACAAAAACTATTACTGTGAAATTATTACGGTTCATGTAAAAATATTACATTTGTTTTTTGATTTTACTTAATACGAAAATCAGTAATCAACAATCAACAGAACATCAGTTGTTAACCATTCTATTTTTATCAAATTAAAACTACTAAGTCAGTTGCGCGCGGATCGGTGAGACAAGCGCACGCGTCAGTTTAACCATTCCGTACAACAATGCGATATTGTTTTTTACAACTACCCACCTTTTTTTATAATTATGAGTGATATAAGTAACAGAAGTTTAACATCTAGTTTACCTAAATTGTTGAGTGATAGTAGTGAGGAGGATGTACACATTGTACAACAACATGAAGAAATGATTTTAGAAAATAATCAAGAGCTTGAGGCGATTCGAGGTAAGAGATTAAGAAATGAAAGTGATGGTGAAGAGAGATATGAAGATGATGATGATGGTTTCACGACTGTAAGAAGAAATGCAAAACGGCTTAATCGTAGCCTTTCTAAAAGTAGTGACCCAAAAAATACTGTAACAGATATGATGAACAAATATGAAGTATGCATCACGTCAATAGAACCACTGCCCAAACAAATTGCACTAGCAAAAATGTTGAGAAAATACAATGTAGATGATATTAAAAGAATAAAATATAAAAGTAGTTTCAAGGTTTTGATTCTATTTAATTGTCAAGAAAAAGCCGATGTACTTTTAAAGAGTAAAATAATTGCAGAATTGGGATTTAGATGTCAAATGACGTTTGAGTTGAATTTATGTTACGGAATTCTAAAACAAATGGATTTAGAAATCGAAATCAAGGAGTTACAAAACACATTGAAATGTGACTATGAAATCATTTCTTTAATAAGACTTAAAAGATTAAATGAGGAGGGTATATGGATAGAAAGTGAAACAATCCGAATCGGCTTTAAAAGTTCTACCTTACCACCGTATGTTTATGGATACGGTTGCAGATTCAAGGTCGAACCCTATACTTTCCCAGTCTCACAGTGTTCAGGTTGCTGGAAATATGGACATATAAGAAAATATTGCCCTAAAAATAAAGTTTTTTGTCCAAAATGTGGTCAAAACCATGGAAATTGTGAAACCAAAGATTTCAAATGTTTAAATTGTGGCGGGCCACATATGTCTTTAGACAAAACTTGTCCTATTTTCTACAAAGAAAAGCAAATACGAGATATAATGAGTAAAGATACTTGTTCTTATCGGAAAGCACTGATAATATACTACAAAAATAAGGATACACAAGAGAAGGATGCAATAATTGTATCAAAATATACCATAGATAAAGTCCACACACGAACTAAAACCTACCGAGATGTACTAACACATAGTGAGACGAACATTGATACATTTGATAAGCAAGAAAATAACCCAGAAGAAGAAACTATTTTATTACAGGAGAACCCTTGTAGCCAAACACAAGGAAGTAAGCAGAAGAACAAAAACGGGGAGAGTAGAATGGAGAAGCGCAGAAAAGAAAGAGTAGAAATCTATGGTCAAAACAAACCTACGACATCACAAAACTCAGAGAACGATAAATCCGAGAGCCGACCAAAATTTAGTTTTGTTCGTCTGCTGCAAGAAATTAAACATATTATGTTGTCTAATACAGCATTTGAAGATAAAGTTAAAAGTTTTTGTAATATGGCTATTGGTCAGATATTTAGTTATGTGATCGAAATAATGAAAGACGGGCATATTTTAAACAACTTTCTAGATAGTCTTAGTAATGGATAGTAAGCTGAAAAATGTCGCTATTAACATAATACAGTGGAATTCACAAAGTATAAGACCAAAACTTTCTGAACTTGAAGCGCTGTTGATAAGAGACCAGGTTCATATAGCAATTATCTCTGAAACATGGCTTGAAGAAAATAGTCTTTTAAAGATATCGCAATATAATATTTTTAGAAAAGACCGACATGATTCATACGGTGGAGTGGCCATTTTGGTACATAGCTCAATAAAATCTGAACTTAAACTAACGAGTTGCAACAACGAGGGTATCGAAATAGTACACATCAAAGTTCATAACTGTAAATACCTGGAAAATATATTTTCTGTTTACTGCCCTTCTTCGGTTCAGACAAGGCGAGATGACTGGGATCAGTTGTTTTCTTTCTGCGCTGGTAAAACTCTTGTCGCTGGTGATTTTAATGGGCATCATTCCAACTGGTCGTCAAAGTGTGATACTAGAGGTAACCAAATTATGGACGCTGCACTAGAGGGTGGGTTTATATCTATTAATGACGGCAGTGCTACAAGGATGAAATATGTAAATAACAACTTGCAACAAACATCTCCTGACGTCACTTTTACATCATCTGATATAGCAATTCACTTCTCTTGGACAGTGCTATCGGAGAATTTGGGTAGTGATCATTTGATTGTGAAGATTAAAATTATGTATCAAGATACATTTCATGTAATAAGAAAACGTAATTTCAAAAAAGCTAAGTGGTTAGCGTATAGTAAGGATATAGAGACATCGGTCGCTGAATTCAACTATGTTTCTAGTGCAGCTGATACGCAACAAATGTACAGCAATTTTATCTCCATTGTTAATATGTCAGCTGACACAAACATCCCACTAATTAAAGTATGTAATGATCCCCAGAAGAATTTTAAGCCCAAACCCTACTGGAATACCTCGCTTTCTAAAGTTGTTGCAGAGAGAAGACTAGCGTTAAAGCAATTTAGACGCAACCCTACACCAGAGAATTTAGCGACACTAGAAAACAAAACCATAACGGCACGAAATGAAATACGCCAGGCTAAGAATATTAATTGGCAAAGCTTCTGCACATCGATTGATAATACGACAACATCCTCCGATATGTGGCGAAAGATGAGATGGATCAAGGGATACAAACAACCCTCGAATTATGTGCCGATAGATCGAACAAATGAACTAATACATAAGTTAACGCCTGATTCAGTACAAACACCTAAACCTCTTTGCATATCGAGTAATGTATTTCTAGAGACCGAGTTTACGTTACAAGAACTGGAAGCGTGTATCAAGAAAAAAGACACTGCTCCTGGATGTGACAATATCACATATTCCATGATTTTTCAACTCCCTGTTACGGCTAAACTAATTCTACTTCGATTATTTAATGATATTTTTAATTATTGCTACATACCAAATGAATGGCGCGATATAAAAATAGTAGCAATTCCCAAAGTAGGATGTAGTTCTCACCCTAATCTCAAATTAAGACCGATTTCATTAATATCTTGTATATGTAAAACATTTCATCTTATGCTGACAAAACGGTTAGAGTGGTTTGTAGAAAGAAATAGGTTCCTATCTCCCAGTACAACAGGCTTTAGACGAGGCCAATCTTGCTTAGACTCACTTACTCAGTTGATCACTAGTGTACAAATAGGTTTTACTAAGAATATATCAACTTTAGCATGTTTCATTGACATTGAGAATGCATATAATAACGTTCTAATAGAGAGCGTTGTTAAAACATTAGACGATTTAAAAGTTGGAAGCCGAATATGTAATTATTTATGGGAATATTTGAGGGAAAGAAGATTATCAATTAGAGATGAATCGCAGGATTCTAATAATATTGTAAGATGGACAAACCTAGGCTTGGCACAGGGAGACCCTCTGTCTCCTTTGCTATTCAATATTGTTACCCATAACATTTGTAAATCGAGCAGCACACAAATATGTCAATATGCCGATGATTTCGTATTCTATGTCAGTTGTAAAAATCTAAATGATAGTGTTAATAAAATGCAGAATTCCTTAGACAATACCGTTGGAATATTATCAAATTTAGGTTTGGAAATATCACCTACCAAGTCACAATTTTGCTTATTTAGTAGAGGAAACAGAAATACATCGATCCAGTTATTTGTAAATAATATACCCCTGGTAGCAACTCAAAATGTCAAATATTTAGGTATGTGGTTGGACTCCTCACTGCGTTGGGGTAAACATTTATATGACTTATCTCAAAAATGTCAGAAAATGCTAAACGTCATTAAGGTTTTGTCTGGATCTGGATGGGGAACACACCCTATACATTTAAGACATTTGTACGTATCTTTGGTTAGAAGTCGTATGGATTACGGATGTTTTCTATACGACTGTAGTATTCGGTCTCGATTGTATAATATAGATAAAATTCAGAATCAAGCGATGAGGATTATAGGTGGGTTTATAAGAACTACACCCATACACGTCATGGAGAGTGAATTATGTATACCTCCATTACATCTAAGGAGAAAGTATTTGGCGATAAAGTATTGCCTTAAAGTTAAGTCGTGGACTAACAGTGTGACGAGTACATTGCTATGTGAACTCTGTTCTCTTTCGGCAAATAGATACTGGACTAACAAAAAGAAACCTATTGTAATGGAAACATTTAATATTATTCGGAATGAAAAAATTTATTCCAGTAACCCTTTAGATATGTATAAATTGAATACTTGGTGTAGCAATATAGCAATTGGAAACGTTATTAAAACTAGTTTAGAAAATATCAATAAGCCAAAAATGTCTTATGGAATTAATTATCTAAGAAATGATGTACTGCTAGAATTAAATCAAATGTATAAAGGGTGGTATAAGTTGTTTACAGACGGCTCAAAGAGTACCGACACAGGTGCAGCCTATTATGATCCTGTAACTAAAAGTAACAGCTGTTACAAAATAGTGTCTGAAGTGTCGATTATGACAGCAGAAATGTTTGCTATTTCGGAAGCTTTATCTTACGCTACTAATTTACAGCAGGCTAACGTTGTAATTATTACCGATAGCAAAAGCGCTCTCCAGCATTTGGCTCGATGCGCCTCTGGACACAGAGGTGTTTCGATAGCCTTTTCTGTGCTGAGTAAAATAAACTCTCTGTTGAGAAATAATGTGAATATTGTATTGCAATGGATACCCTCACATATCGGTCTACAGGGAAACGAAGAGGCAGATAGGCTAGCTAAAAGAGCTGCAACTTCGGGTCTTCAAATTTATATTTTACCTATTTATTCGGAAATATTATCAAAATTCAAAAAATATTGTTATGATGAGTGGAAAAACCACTTTGATGAAGTAGCTAAATTTAAAGGAATTTGGTACAAAATTATACAAAATGAACCTCCTCGTTTCCCATGGTCTAGTAATTATGAGATGAATCGTAATATTTTGGTAACTGCCCACCGGCTTCGTTCGGGACATATGCCACTCAACGGCTTCGCTTTCTTAATGAAAAAAGTTAACTCGCCTAACTGCCAGGTTTGTAATATGGTTGAGGATGTACATCACCGTTTAATGGAATGTGTCAAGAACGAAGCTGAAAGAAATAGAATTGTTAGGGAATTAAACATAAATAAATTAGATTTAGGTGCATTCACTAGCATCTTATCAAGACCTACGTCACGTGAGGCTAAAATGTTGTATGCACTCGTAAAAATACCGACATAATGTTGATATTTTTGCGAGTATATAATAGGTTAAAATAGTTACTTAAGCGTTAGATGACAGTACCTCTGATAAAGAAAAAAAAAAAATTGTTTACTTTTGTTGTTGTCAAATGTTTATATGTTTAGGTTAAGATGGAACTGGCATGAACTGTGTTCAAAAGTTCCTTAAAAATTAAATAAAGATTTAAAAAAAAAAAAAAAAAAAAAACTACTAAGTGCAAATAGGGTTGAGTTGACTTTATGACTGAACTTTAAACACGATTTCTGCGTTTATAGCTCTTATCACTAGTCTAACTTTTAAAATAATTGATGTTTTTCTTTCTCTTTACTGGACGGCTTTAGTTTTAAAATGAGTTTTAAAGTGGAATAAAAGCATTTAATGGTCTCTGATACATTTTTCACATAAATAATTTCTATAACAAAAGAGAATGTTTTCAATTTTCTTTTTCTTTAACGGCCTCTGTTCTTCTATTCTCTATGCAAGATATTATGTGAGCTATTTATAACAAAAAGACTTCGATAGAGATTTTATTTTTAAAATATTTATCAAAATTGAGCGCGGATCAAAAAGAAAGACCTCATAGGATCGTTTGAGATCTCATTGGATTGAATTACGCAGGATTGTGGGCAATCGATTTGATATTTATTACTGTGATTGTCGTGAGTGTATGTGTGGATATTAAGGATGTGTGTGTGTTTGTTGGCTGAGTCATCACGTGCTCGAAGGAAAAGGAATACCTGAGTACGTGTTGGTGTAGAATTTCCGTGATCTCTAAGTAATTTAGGTACACTTGTCTTAAAAGCTAAGATTTCAATAAATGCTTTATGGTTTCAGTGTTATATTTCGGTAACTATATATAGTAGGATTATAAATTCGTAAGTAACTGTCTGTCTGTCTGTAGCGCTTTCGGTTAATTCGGTATGGAGATACTTCGATTGTTGAGGAAGGACATAGGGAACTCTTTAAGGGCGCTAACCGACATACTAGATAGTCAAGTGTAAACTTTAAAAAATTAGAGAGAGAAAAGTAGAGGGAGTAAAATTTAAAGTTAGTTTGAAGTGTCAGACTATTTTCTTTGAGTTTATGTTTAAAATGGTAGTAGTTTGATAGGTTATGTACAGAACTGCTACGACAAGAACACGAACTCGATTCCCGCTCAAATCAAACATTCGAGTGCATTTTTTTTGAAGCTACCTAAATGACTCTTCTCTGCCTGATGGAAAGCATAAGCGAAATCCAAGAGTGGTGGGTACCATCCTCAATGCAAACATGTACAGAGCATTCACGCCCCGCTTAAAGAACCCGGGATCATAATGAGAGGGAAACACGTGTGCATTTTTGATTTGGTCGGCTTGCGACGGGTGTTTCTATGTACATTATTATAACCTATACCTATTTAAAAATTAAAAATATTTAGTAGATACCGACAGTACAAGGTCTGCTTAGTATGGAACTCGTGACCTATGCCGTTTGTAAATGTAGTAAAACATTATTTAATATGAAATAAACCAATCTATACTAATATTATAAAGAGGAAAACTTTGTTTGTAATGAATAGGCTCTAAAACTAATGGACCGATTTTAAAAATTCTTTCACCATTCGAAGGCTACATTATCCACGAGTAACATAGGCTATATTTTATTTTGGAAAAAAATAGGGTTCCGTAAGATATTGGTATTTTTCGGACACAAGGTGTAAAAAATCAACCCTATACGGGGGAAAATTTTTCGCTACGGGCAATAAAAGACGCAAACGAGGTTGCGTCGGTCAGCTAGTAAAAAATAAAAATGACACATTTGTATATGAGAAACGAAACGTTGGTCAACGCCTAGTTAAGCAGAAGAATTTTATAATATCCGTACGAAAGTTCTCTGGATGAGCGATAAGACTTGCCTATTGTAATACCAAAGAGATCTCTATCTTTGTCTGTACACAATTTATATTTTAGTGGTGTGCAATGAAGTTGTATAAATAAGAATACCGCAAGACTCTCTCACATTGCTGCTTTTGACATTACTAGGTTTATGTGCGCCTCTGTCTTCATTCAGTACGTTTATTGCGCTCGTTTTGAGAATTATGATGGCTGCATATCTTTTACTTCTATAATTTAAATGACAGTACTTCTTATTGAAAGAGTTGGTATAGCCACCTCGTACTAGCATGCATATTTTTAACTATTTAAGTGTTAATATATTTATCACGAAATTTACATATATAAGGAACAGCGATTGTTTTAAATATCGAAGTAGACACCTTCTGTTATCTTCTGCGACATGTAGATTTTTAAAAATATACATATTGTTAAATGTCTTATGGTCGTTTTTCATTGTTTCAGGTAAATAAATCATCATACATTCTATGTAACTGAAGAATGAATATGGACAACCTACTAAGACAGTAAACAAGCTCACGATTCCTTTGAGGATAAGCGGGTATGCCTTTAGGAAGTCATACATTGTTGGTATTATCGGCAAAGTGGAATATCGATAAATTAAGTTAATATTCCGCAACGCAGATATCCCTATCCGTAGCGTTTCAATTAATTCTAATAATACCTATTATACCAATCAAAAACTTTGCTCGCGACTTGCGTAAGAAACAAATTCATACAACCGTGATTTGCGGCGGCATCCTCTCAAGTTATCTTCGAATTCCTTCCGAAACGAAGGAAGGAACAGTTTAAATGCAAATAAGATTACAATTAGATATTTAGATCCTCTCACAACCCACTTATTTTGGAACAAGCTTTTTAATACCAAGCTTGTTTAATTAAATATTTTATAGATAATACGGACAAACAACGTTTGTTAAAATGGTATCTTGGCTCTTGTTCATTGAAAGGTTATCTCAAGTAAGTTTATAGCCAGAGCTGTTATGTTGAGTTAAGTTAATTATGTGGTTTTTACGGTTGAATCTTTTGGTTTTAAGTTGATAGCACAAAGCTTAAGAAAAATAGATATGATCATAACCAGAGCATATTTTTTATGAATGGTCCTGCCAATATGACCCTACTCTGCGTGATGGAAAGCATAAGCAGGATCTAAGAGTAGTGGTCATCATGCTCATTGCGAATGCACACCATGGCGGCATAGTGATGCTTCTGCAGGGCCTCCGGTCTCGCGCTCACCAACGAAACACGACAGTACGAATGCTATCATTTTACGTTGATTTTCTGTTAGAAGGTAATACCGCCCCTGTAGAGCGGGCCCGTTCGTGCTGAAATCAACGTGGTTCTACCATTCGGACCATCAATTTAAAACTTTTTGCAAGAATCATCGTTAGTCTTACGCAGTCCACTGTTAGATACAGGTCTCTTTAACGGCACTCGAAACAATAAGAATAATAAATCAAAGGATTTTGTATTCCTATTTGTATTGACGTCCCATGTCATGTGACTCGCACTGAACATCTTGGCGACCATTTCTATAATTAGATTTTTTTTTAACGTAAATTTCCAATTTACGAAGAATAAAAATAAGTTCAAAGTTAAAGACTACTGCGTGATCTTGCCCTTGTATGCCTGAGTAAACATACACATATTCAATAATCATATACGAAAATCTGTTAATTTCAAATATACGACTATAATATTAATGTTATGATATACTAGCTGAAACCCGCGGTGCTACCCGCGGTACGCCAATCTTTAAAGTTTTATTAAAAACCATTCAGTAGTTTTTGCGTAAAGGGCAACAAACATACTCACTTACATACTTAAAAACTTTCGCGTTTATAATAAGAGAGAGGATTAGTAGGATTTTTGTACTATAATCACAACGCTTACTGCGGTGGAAAATGGCAAGGTGTTGAAACTATTTTGGACGTAAAAAAATATTTTCTATAGTGTTATTCTGACACCTTTACCGTGGGAGAGCCATACCACACGGGATACCATTTCACACGGCTTCACAAAAAACCGGTGTGAAAGAAAGCCTACGCTACGCCCCCATCCCCAAAAGACCGGCGGTTTGTGACGCCTCTGGTGTTACGGGAGTCCATGGGCGGCGATAATCACTTAGGTTTTAATTTACTTTCCTTTAAAACATATATTTTCTTCCATTGCAAATAAATTCAATCAAAAAATTTAGGGCAGAAAGTAGCATTGAGTCTCTTTTCGTATCCAAGTTTGTATCAGTGATAATTTTAATGAAAAGAAACAAAACTAATATACACACATATTTTTATCCAAAACCTGTATAACGATTGCCACTAATAAATGGCATAAATATGCTGTAAAGCCACACTGACCATAAAACATATTTATATTTCGTAACCACATGCATACAATAAATTTCAGGATATGAGAGGGTCGATCCCCAAAGCAGCAACTGTAACACCGGTCACAACCCGCTTGACCCAAAAACCCGTTGGAGTGGTCCGAGAGGCGAACGATCGTGTCGATAGCGCGCGACTCGCCCCCACACTCGCAAGCGACCGAAAGCCTGGGGACACTAACATTACTATCGACTTCTATGCCAATAAAACTCTTAAGACTTCACACAATGCGCCTGTTAATTAAATCTTTTATAATCTGCTTTGGAAGTATATGATCAATGGATATACAGTTATTTATTTAATTTAATTACTCGTATGATCGCGACTTCATGAATTTAGATTATAAGTAAAATACTCGTATTTGCTAAAACTGACGTGGATTAAATTTCCAACTATCAATTTTTAATTTTTTTTTTCTAAGCTTTGGCGTTAAAAAATTCTATAATAAAGTTTCATCAACCACTAGAAGTCTTTAAACATGAATAAAGCAAGCTTTATTCTTCTTCTACCTATCTTCTTCTTTATGCTTAATATTTTTAGACTTACCCCCTTATTCACAAAAGTTATTTATATTCAAGCAACGGTTCTGTGTCGGTCCCATTTATCTTCATAGAATTGGATGCTATTTTTACATCACAGTTCTCGATAACAGCCAGTGCGAATCACAAAATCAGTCAAGATCGAACTATTTGCTTACATTGCTAAAAAAAATTTTCATCTGTACTACCTTCTCTTTTATACTACTTTCCCATTTTTATATATATACATATAAAACGCCACATAGCAACCAAATAAAATTATTATCATCAATAATAATGTAATTTCCTATAACAAAGATAAAACTATATATACTTTGCAGACGAACGGGTGTTATGTCTCTCCAACATAAAGAGAGGATCCTTCGACCAGGCGAGGAGATCATGCCTGGCGGGCCACGGTCCAAGGGTCGATTTTTGGATGATGTTTATATGATTATCAGCGCGAGAACTTCTATTGCGCAATTCAAGATTAGTAGTCTTATTTAGTATCTTACTCCGTAGTTCATTGTTCCTTCGGTAGGTGACGCTGTTATATGTTTTTGTTGCCGCTATATGTGGCAGTCGCCACATCACTCCCTCCAAGACCGATATTTTATGAGTCTGTGTTCTGTGGCGGTGCTTGCCAGTGCCAGGAGTGAATAGTTCCAATGAGTCGGAACTGAGTGCCGCTAGTCCCAGTGAGTCGGAACTGAATGCCGCTAGGCCCAGTGAGTTGGGGCTAAGTCCGTTGATCCCAGTGAGTCGGGATGACGTGCGGTGCGTGGTGCTGCGGTGAAGTCCCCATTGAGTCGGGGCGGTTACTGTGTAGTGGCTGGCTGCTGCATAGACGGGAGAGAGATGTTCTGCTTACATGGACCATAGGTGCAGTGAGCTGATGAGGCCGAAGGGGTAACCAGCCTGGAGCGGTCGCTTCCTGCGTGTGTATGGGAGTGAATACGATGGTTCTGCTTATCTGTTTCTAGTCACTTCGTGGTCACCACTGTAGAGGAACGCGTGCTATATTCCACCAACACAAAGAGAGGATCCTACGACCAGGCGAGGTGATCATGCCTGGTGGGCCACAGTCCAACGGTTGATGTTGGGATGTTGTATATGTATATGATAATCGGCGCGAGAACTTCTATTGCGCGATTCACTATTGCGTGATTCAGGATTAGAAGTTGTACGTTACTCCGTAGTCCAGTCTACCTTCGGTAGATGGCGCTGTAGTGTGTTTACTTGTTGCGCTGTATGTGGAAGTCGCCACAACTAGTTAAAAATTGACATGTTTTGTAAGCTTCTGCCTTTTGGAATACTGTTACACGAGTACATGTAACAACGGGATGTGGAAAATTATACTTTTTAACCGACTTCAAAAAAGGAGGAGGTTGTCAATTCGACTGTATTTTTATTATGTTTGCTTCCTCAGAACTTTCGACTGGGTTAAGTGATTTTGTTTTTCTTTTTCATTTGAGCACACCACAGACAAGCTGGTGCTTGCCATGTAGTCCCATTTTAATTTAGTTCAGTTCTTGAACTCAGTTTTTTTTAAATTTTATTAAAAAAAAAACTATTCGTGCCTTCTGTCTGTAGGACACATTACTTACTTACTTATTAATTTACCAGAATACTTAATTAATACCGTTAATATAGCTATTACCGAACATAGTTCTCTGTTCAGGCAAGGAAAGTAATTCCTATGTCGATGCGTCACTATATCAATTCAAGAAAAGTACATTCCATCTAGATTATCTAATGTGAAGTGTTCGGAGATCAGATTCAATGGGTTCAATTCTGTATTAGCGGACGATTGTTATCTGCGAATTTTCAATAAACATGTCAAGAAGACACATGGTGGGAACGGGCGCGGCCGCCTCGCCTCTCAAGAGCCTGCGACGTCCTCGCTCCGTCTGGAAAGCTGTGGAGCGGGCTGCGGGGGCGGGGACGTTGACCTGCCCTTCATCCCTCACCTCGTTTCCCCAGCCGTTCTTAATATATATAAATGTCAACCTTAAAACCACTCGCATAAAGACAAATTTTCTAAATCACAAGGACGTAAGTGAAGGTTTATCGGAAAAATTGTCATGCGCCATTCGCAATAGTATCTTGAGTGAGTTTCATGTAGATTATATCGTCAAAATTATAAAATTACACACGGGGACGTAAGATTTACCATTGTTTTGATATCAATGGTGTTTTTTAACGAATATGATTTATTTTTAAAATTGTACATTAATTTAACAAGTGTTTCAACGTTAAGACTAAATTAAAACAGAAACAACTACAAAGTTTTTTTAAAGAAAGTTTTTACCGGTACATCACAGAAAAGAGCTTAGCTTTAATTTTTAACTTGAATGAAACCAAACTGTGAGGAAAAGTGTTAGAGAAACCGTCTTTGTTCCAAAATTTCATTTCAAGTTGGCTTATGTCTGAGTAAAAAGAACCTGAAAATTCTGTTTTGTCAGCAAACAATAGCTGTATAGCAATTATATTTAGTTCAACTATCAAATATGATCATTTGGCATCCCTATATGATTGATGATTCCGTGAAGCCAGTAACCTACAGGAACCTATATGTAAAATTGTATTGGTTGGACTTTTTATATTAACCACTTGCTTAATGTAATTGTATTTCACGTTGTTATTAACAGTTCTCGTGGTAGATCAATATATCCACGTGCACCCTTGTCGTGCAATGTTCCCTGCCACGTGACACCCCCTCGCCACGTGACCCCCTCACAATTCATCTACTCTATCGAGTCATGGGTTTCTTTATACCTAGTTCTTGGGAAGTTTGTCATAATCAGTATTTTCTTTCTGTGCTGTAGTCGGGTTCTTGAACAATCTTCCCAGTTTATTAATGTATTTTAAACTTTGTTTTATATAATAAAGTATACAGCAGCTATTGTTGCTAGGCAAGGTTTTATTCTAATACGAGCGATGTATCGAAAGACAATCCTATTTTTGTTGCGGCATGTTTTTAAAGTTAAATTCTTATTGCTAGTATTTCAATTATAATCGGACATAATAATATAATACAGAGCAGGCAAACTAGCAGCCTCGTTAAATTTCTATTTTTGAGCACAGCCAATTCTGAGCAACACTGTACAATTATAACTGATATTTTTTTTGGTAGACCACGGACAGCCCCAAAAATTCCCCATCACGTTGTATTGCTTTATATTTTATTTAGTTTTAAATGGCATAACTATGTATTTATTTCTGTACCCAGAAGATATAAGATAGTTACACAAACTCTATATACTCGTATGTTGTATTTGCGAAACAAATGCTTGTAACCTTGATTTTGTTCACTTGTCTATGGCAACTACGAGTAATAAATAGTTTATTTTTTATGGCAGACATACGGACTCTGTAAAGTTACATACACGTTACGTTATGTGTTAAAATAAATAGTGCTGTGAAATCCTAGTAAATAAATATATATGGTGATGAAACAAAACGATGTAAATAGACTCAGTCAACAGAAGATCGAAATATATATATAACTAGCTGACACTCGCAACCTCATTTACGTCGACTTTAAAAAACGGGGGAAAATTATTATGCTACGGGCAGTACATAGCGTAATAATTTTCCCCCGTTTTTTAAACATTCTTCATTGGGGCTCCGCTCCTATTGGCTTAGCGTGATGATATATAGCTTATAGCCTTCCTCATAAAATGGACTATCAATATTGAAATAATTATTCAAATCGGGCCAGTGGTTCCTGAGATTAGCACAAACGGTTCAAACAAACAAACAAACTCTTTAGCTTTATAATCTTAGTATAGATTATTATGTAGACGTGTTGTCTACAATCGTCGTGTAGTAGGATAGCATTATGGGAAATATTCAAAATTGCAACCAAATAAAACTAATTTCGTAGTTGTGTATGTAATCAGTTATTAGCTTCTTGTTAATCGTTATTTACTTATTTGTCATAATATACATTACTTGTGCCATTCAATACAATATATGTAAACTTCTATACACCTTTGTAAATTATATTTCTCTTTTCTGCCATATTCACATAATATATTAGGCATGAATAAACTACCTTCTTCTTCTTCTTTTCATGAAATGACAACCAGCTGGATCACTCGGATCAGCTATTTCTGCCAATGTCAAGTATTTATAGTCTTCAATTATAAGTCTTCGAGTCCTTAAGTCGTCGTCGTGATGAAATTAATTATAAAAAGTATATAAAATGTGGCTGATATGAAATGGGGACCGTCTGCCGAAAAAACAAAAAACAGAAAAACTATCAGTGAAAGCCTTTTAGACAGATTAAAATGACACTTTGGTTGATACGATTATTTTAAACCAGGTCAATGTTACCAGTTTTTTTTTGTCAAATCGGAATTTTGATACTTTTTAGTAAAAAAAATCGGAATTTTTTCATCAAATCCATCATCACGCTAAGCCAATAGGAGCGGAGCCCCAATGAAGAATGTTTAAAAAACGGGGGAAAATTATTACGCTATGTACTGCCCGTAGCATAATAATTTTCCCCCGTTTTTTAAAGTCGACGTAAATGAGGTTGCGAGTGTCAGCTAGTTATATATATATTTCGATCTTCTGTTTACTGAGTCTATTTACATCGTTTTGTTTCATCACCATATATATTTATTTACTAGGATTTCACAGCACTATTTATTTTAACACATGCATTTTACAAAGAAAAAACCAATATCTAAGCAAAAATTACGTTGAAAAAAATAGATCGTTCGTAATATTTTTGTTTGTCTGCTACATCATTCTTAATTCTTGAAAGAACTAGTGCCAGGTGCCAGTTCCACTTTATTTGTATAATGGAGGTAGTAGTGCTTTTTAGTGTCTGCCAATTTTATTCACGATAAAGCACTACGGCTAACTAACTTCACTTTCGGCGTCCGGCCAGTTATCCACAAAAAGCGTGACAAAGCCAGTCCCGCGAGGGACATTACAATTTTGATTAAAAAATCGGGACATCTGGCAACGCTGAGTCATGCTGTGCAAAAATCATAGACATTTCATAGTTTTTTATGAATTTAGGCAAAGTAAGTTTGTAACGACGTTTTTATATAATTAACTCTTGTTATTATTTATTTTAGCAACTAGAACACTAGAAAAACTAGGGTGGTCCGACAAGTTTCTGTCCTTAACGTGAAGAAGTAGCATTTGTTAGTAAAAAACTTGTAAATGTAGTTGTGAAAATTTTGCATTGTAAATTACATAGACAAATATAAAGAAAATAAGAAAAATTGACTTGCGTCAGCGTTACGTCGAAAACTTTTCAGACCTATATTGAATAAGTACTTAAAATTGTGTCGCGGAGGTCTACACGACCAATGAAACGGACACAAAAATCACCTAGCTTAAAATCAACAATTTATGATCATATAAAGTGAAGTTCCATGTGGGTGGGTTTGAACCCACAACTCTTCGCTTAGTAGAAAACGGTGAGGTGCACGCTTAAACGACTACGCTATCCGTGAACATGAAGACTATAACTAAAGACTATAAATAGTTTGAGTATTGTACTCGTACTTTAACAGTTCAGTCAGGCAAGTGTCGTGTCTTCTGTACATCGTATCAAAGTGTCAAATGATATCCACTTGTGTTGTATGTACTCGTATATCTTAGGCCGGAGCAAGTTGCCCGATCCAAGTGGTAAAACTGGTGCATATTTGATGTGTGCGCGGCGCGCGCATCAACAATTCACATCGTCACTTACCTAACAGACCCGAGGCGATACTTAACCATTCGACGCCGGAGTTCTTGATCGATGTAGGCGTTTAAATCAAAATTAAGCTTCCCTGACGAAGGGACGAAGATTGTTTAAGTACAACTGCTCCTTGGAGACACTGACTTGCTGCATTATTTAAGGCGTAATTAATTATGCCACCCACTGCCGAAAGCTTGTCTGGTTAACGTTTAATTTTGATCGCTGCTGATTTCACAAGAGAGCCTCTCGTATTTAATGGAGAAAGTCGTTTAACATCTTGATGATTAGAGTATGTTTTAAGGAACTAGTACACAATTTGCATTACATGAATCGTTAGTTTAAAAGCTTTTTAAGAAGAGCATAAATGAGATTGTTATATACCTATAAATAATTTCAAAACGCAAACTGTTTATTTGTTTCCTCTTCTTTTAATTTGTTTTTAATCTTTGTTTCTGTAGCTATGAATTAAGCACATAATCCTATATCGAGTTTTTTATTGACGTACTTCTTGTGAGTATAATTTTGGCTTGTACTTGAAGTAATAACTGCCCATTTGCAATATTTTACGCAAAGTTTACACAAGCGGAGGCAAGTGTTCTATGGATATTGTTATTGAGGTGATAATTGTCTATGATTTGCCCCACTACACGGAAAACTTTGGTAAGTGACTCGTCCATAGACTTATATACGTAACCAAAAGACAAGAGCAAGAAGATATAATCTCAAATTGATGATTTGATCTATGGTTTGGGCACGTATAGAGAACAAACGTACTGGCATGCTATTATGATTTTGCTGTAAAATAAACATATCCTACTCATACTATAAACGCGAAAATTTGTGAGTGTTTAAGTGAGTATGTTTGGTGCTCTTTCACGCAAAACCTACTGAATGGATTTTGATGAAACACATAGGCTACAATTTATGAAGATACTAGTTTCGCCTCGCGGCGTTGTCCGCGGTTATTTTCGTACCGCGGGTAGCACCGCGGGGTTCAGCTAGTTAATTATAAAAATAACATATAAAGTGAATAGATTGTAATTGAAACAAAACATACCCATTTCCTCATTGACAATTTTTTTTATCAACTTTCGCTGAATTATGTGTTAGAAGTTACCTGTGTACCTTTAAATATCACAGTATCTAATAACAATAAACTTTATTTCTCTCACAAGGAAGGTACAATTTAGCTACATGTAATCTAGTTAAAAAATAAAAGGATTCAAAATTTTTCTTGGTGAGAGCTGGAGTCCGTACTAGGCTCGAAGCCTGTGTCACAGAAATCTAAATTAAATTTTCAATATTTTCAATATTTATGGTTTTAATTTTTTTTAATCCTAATTCCTTTGTTAGAGTAGTCATACAAACCGCCTCGGTGGCGCAGTGGTAGCTTATGCGACTGCTGTTAAGGTTTAGGGTTCGATTCCCGGGTCGGACCAATGTTTGTATGATCTACAATTATTTGTTTCAGAATTTGGGTGTTTTCTATATATAAGATGTATGTACTCGTATTTACAAAAAAAGTAGATATGTATTTATATCAGTTGTCTAGTACGCATAACATAAGCTCTGCTTAGCTTGAGACTAGGTGTGGCGTTGTGTGTTAGATGTCCGTCATATTTATTGATTAATGCCCGGTTCCTATAATTAACGAATCGTCATCGTTTAAAAATATTCTACAACCGACTACGAGTCGTAAATACCGTTCCTCAATTTATTTTTATAGGAACGATTTTAGCTTACGCCCCGTATAATATACTACTATTCGTACCTAGAACGGATCGTAGGAACTGGACATTAAACGATCGCTCCACCTATATAACTTAGGTACAGTACAATAGTAACATTGTCTAGCTAAAACTATATCGTGGTTTATAAAAACTATCGTGATTATGTTCCGACTAACCTATTCTTAAAACTTAAAAGTAAAGTCACTTAATAATGCTTTAGAATGTAATACTATCTATCAACCCCTCCAAAATCTGTAACGTTCAACAAAATAATATAATCTGTTACGCGAATTATTGGTATTAGTCCCCGCACCACACAATTATTGTTTATATAAACATAATTTGATGTTAATGGAACACGATATTGTTGTCGAGAAACAATTTTATCGCATGCATTATTAAATTGTGTCGCCCAGAGTTCGACATCGACGGGAAATGCTAATAAAGCCACCCGCGGGAATCCCACCAGTGTACGTACAACATTTAGTAGATAGTGATGTAGTAAGTAAGGCCAATTTGGGGTCGATTAACTAATTAGTGAGTTGCATCGTATATTTATTTTTTTATTTTATTTTTAAACTTATTGGTACAAGTTGTACAAAGGACTTAATGCGATAAGGCATTCTCTGCCAGTCAACCTTCAGGTGTTGTAGAAATATGATGTGGTAGATGCAAAGAAGTAAAAAATAGGGCATTCTATCAAGTTCATAATACATGGGCTATTTCAATAGTAGTTAGTAAAATGAAAAATAGTTAAAATATAAAAAATGTTTAATTACATCTTGGTGAACCAGCTTTCAAAAGATTTGAAAAACGTGTCTTACGTGTCGCCAACACGATGACGGCCTCGTCTGCAGTGCAAAATTTTCGCTCACGAATCATTTTTTTTACCGGGGGAAGTAAAAAAATCGCATGGAGCTAAATCTTGACTGTACGAAGGATGGGGTAACATTTGTACCCCCGAAGTTGTCAAATACCGTGGGAGAGCTACGCTTCGGCATGCAGAAAACCGGTGTGAAACAGCGCCTGCGCTGTGTTTCACCGAGTGAGTGAGGAAACCGGAGTATACACACTATACATTAAGATTTATACACTTATTCAATACTATATTTAAAAAAATAAAAATATACACACCGAGACTATCGTTGTGATAAAACTGCTAATTTGCTTAGAAGTATTTCATGCACTTTTCTCTTGAAGGTAAGGTGATTTGTGGACATTCTGATTTCGGTAGACAGTGCATTCTATAGTAGGACTTTTCTTAACTTATACCTGCCAAAGAAGACAGGGAGGCTACCACTCCCTGCCCCTCCCTCTGGGTGTGCCTATGAGCATAGTTGTGTTTATGTTTTATATTTAACCTCTTCTAGCGTGAGGTCTGGTATATTAAGTACAGTAGCGAGTGTACATATAGCGGTTTTTAAAGTTACAAGTTACGGAAGAGACCCGTTGGTTTTTGGTGGTAGTAGTAGTAGTTTAAGTTAACTTAAAACTTAGGAATATATCCCGTATCGCGGGAGATTTCACAAATATACATGAAATGGATACAAAAAACACAGACTCGGAACAGTAATTTGTACATCACAAAGTGTTATCCCATGCGGATTCTACGCTAGCTGACTAAACCGCTACGCCAGCGGTTCAACTATTGCTTTAAACACGATATTTTTTTAAGAATTTATAAATGATAATAACATTTTTAAATTCATGACGTCAATTTAAAAGATTTCCCGTGGGTTTTGTTACCACTAACTTGAGTTTGACAAAGAAAAAATCAATGTTAGTTTTAAAATTTTTGTTAAGTCCTCTGTTATGTGGAGAGCATTAACCCAACATATTTGCTACTTCCAACTACAATTTTAAATTCTAAACTTTCTCTTTCATGTAAAATATGAAACAAAGATATTTAAATTAATACCTTCATAAAACTCGTGACAATTAGGACATATGTACATAACCCTTTGCCATGTAAATCCCAAAAATTAATTAAGCTTTATAATAATATACTATAATGAATTCATTGCGAAGACAGAGATAAATTTCTTGAGCAGTCAACGCACCTTCACTTCGAAGGTGTTTCGCAAGGACAGTTGCCTCACTTTTGTATATAATTAATTCAGTCAACTTCAGTCTGAGGAGGCTCTTTAGCTCAAGACGGAAAGTACGGTTTAACTTATTTATTCACCAAGAGTATAAATTTCACATTTACTTCGCGCCTCCTGTGTTCACACGATGGATGTTTGTATTAAATGAACTATGCCTATACTTTTTACACTGGTACATTAACGAGATTACTTTATAAGCACGTTCGTAAGTGGCTAAATATTGCCTTAAAATATCTTATTTTTTCTAAGCGCCGCAGTGTCATTAGCTTACAGTCTGTACTGTATGCCGATATGTACGAAATAGCAACCGTAATTCAGTTTTTTTTTCTTTTATTCCATTTGGCATTTTTTATGGTATTCACCTATTTTGAAAAATGTTCGCTTAATCACAGCAACTTATATTGGTCATTTTAATAAGGGTTCTTTAAGTGAAATTGTGTCAGAAGTTTAGTGTACCGACTTTACAAACAATCAATGCGACAAGTGCTTGCAACACATCGCGAAGGCGTCGCTGAGCTCATACCAGTCTACCTGGGACCATGAGCGGTATAACTCGTTCGAAACATTAGTATATAGAAGGTATCTTAACCAAATAAGTATACAAATATAATCCGCTGTATAACAGAAACTATGTGTAAAAGTCGCGAAAGTCTAAAATAGTTTTACAAATATACAGGACAAAGTATGTATAGACCTACTCATGAGCTGACCTACAGCTGGTGTAAAATAGTACTAAAGAACAAAATACTACTTGTGTCCTACCTAAAATACCACTCGTTTTAAATAGTAATTGGAGAACACGTAATATTTACATTTACGGCAAAGCGATCATGTAATACCACTCATAAACCACACTACGATAAAAGTACCCCAGTAAATATTTAATGAGTCTTACTATCATGTAAGGTACTTAAGGAAAAAAGATCTGGAATCCTTAGGAGAGAACCGCTCATTTATAATTGAAAGGGAAGAAAGGAGAATGTTCCCCAATGTGTGATATCGCGTAAGCGTTCGAGGTGGAAGCCTCAAATATATTCTTATTTACGAACTGATTCTGAAACCTTTAAGATATGATGCAGAATTCAGTTATAATAGATTTGAGAAATATCGCTTTAAAATATAAATTGACTGCGAGCGAATAGGAATATCTATTTTTTTTATTCCTAGAAGTTATCATATAATTACCTCATTATTCTTACATTAATTTAGTCGGTTTCTTCAGTAACAGACCAAATTTTACCAATATATTTTTCTTTTTAAGATTGTATATTATTTATTATATTATATTATTTATATAATATATACAAAAAACTTCAAATGTCCCACACTATCGGAAAGATAAAATAAGCATTGTTTTATTTATTTTTTAATGTGTTATTTGGCCCATTTATCTCATTGACAGTCATTAATGGTCCGTTGCTAGGCCTTTCCTTCGAAGGGTAGCAGTAGTAGAGGTATTTATATCCATGAAAAAATACAGGTTTCTAGTATTTACTTACAATCTCTAGGTTATCTATATATTAACGATAGCTCCTTAAAAATATAATAAATCGTAGATGTATAAAAGGCCATCAGACGGACCAATATTTCAAAACTTTTTTTGCCTGTATAAGTGTTTCCTAGATCTCTGAAGGCTCATCTATTAAATAGATTTGTCAATTAGGAATGCTTATAGTCTCAGTGAGATTTAGACATGAAAAACGACTCACAAGTGCTACATTAAATTAGTACTATTGAAGTTTACATTGTTAATGATCATGTTAAGGTAAATTCACTTCAAGTTTTATTCAAATAAATTAGTTAAATATTAATAAAGTTACTATAAAATGTTTCTAATTTACATGACAAATATACGTATACCCTGTTTTGGATGAGAATCATTCTACTTTCCATCGAATCGAATCGAAAAAATTGAATAAAACAGAGATCCATTTTACTAAATCTTTAGAAATAAAAGTAATGATGAGCCATATACAGTTCAACTAAATGTGGATTCGATTTACGCGGGCATGCATCTATTTTGTAGGAAAGGCAGTAACCGTTTAGATCGTTGAGTTAACAAATTGTTACAAATGGTGGGGTGCGTTCAGTGAGCGGAACAAGCGCACAATACCGTCTGCCGGCGGCGGTGGTGATGGTATTCACGTCAAGAAATTACGAATACTCATAACGAACAAATCTTCCTAGTCACATTATGACTTAATTTTGTAGCATGTCTACGTCTACGTAGCATATTTTTTTCATGTATCTTGTTTTACCTGTAATTTGAATTTGTATAGGTAAACATGTATGTAGCTAGTATGTGAATTGTGTTTTATCTAACTTTTGAAATTTTGCATTCAAAGCAATGCATTTTGCATTCTAAACAATCATAAGATCTTAGCTATTAAGTTGTCGTTTAAATTGCAACATATTGTTTTTAATTATAAGTACACATTTTTAAATGAATTCCTAGAAATAAGGCGATGCGGAAAGCGATAAAGGACAGCTACAAATACATGTTTTGTTTTAAACGGCTTATCAGAGTTCCGAGGCGGACGGCGCGCGGTGGGCGCTCCAGGTAACGGAAGCGTCTGATCAACCGAGCCCCGGATAACGCGATAAGAGGATTACACCACGCCTCAGCTTCTGTTTGTTTATTTTGTTAATTTTCCTCTTTATTCTTAACTCTTAGCGATTAATTTATGTCTACGTGACATATTGGTGAACACTATTTTTAGTTTACGAAGTCTACATCAACTCGTTCCGTTTAAGTGTGTTATTGTATAATGATTTATAAACTAAGTATGTTCCGCACACGCTCGAGTTCATGCAAGTTTGAAATCGTATAATACAGCATTGTTTACATTTTATCAAGACAGGGATACATAGTATGTTGCAGGACATTGTTCTAAATATTATTATTGTCAAAACTGTAACTAGGAGATAGCCACGTGTTGTGGTTGAGGCACAAATGAGCCAGTTTGCCCGGCCTGATACCACGGCTTCTCAATGTTTTTCACTGAGTCAGTGTAGTCACCAGAGCTCAAAACCTCCCCGGGGATATGACGCAAAAGGATATTCCTCTTCAATAAAAACCTTGAACTTTTTGTAGTATTTAATTTTTTCATTTAATGGTTTAAAGATGAAAACTATAACCTTATTAAAAATTATAAATTTAATTTGTTTACGAGTACATCAAAACTCTTACACCCATATACAGATAGAAACAGTTCGTTATACGTATAATAAAATGACGCTGCTCTGTAACTTTTCTTTTATATTTGTATTTTATTTTAATTTTACTGTTAACTATGTTTCATAATATTAACATTGATACCTAATGGAGTTGTTTAATTTTTGCCCCAGAATGTGCAGTAAAATAAATGGTGAATTTTGAGTAACTTTATAAATCCCATAGCAGATTTGGATACAAACTTACGAATAAAGAAAGTTTTTAAACGATGCTTGCGACATGAAATAAGTTTAAAAGAATTGTAATTGCCATTAGTCTTATACTACATAAATATAATGCGAAATAGGTTAAAACATTGAATCAAAACGTGCATTTTATATCAAACTAACTTTTAACTCATTCCATAAACACAAATTTTGAATTTATTATTTTTAAATTATGTGCAATAGAAAATCAATATTTAATTAGGTAGTTCAAAATAATATAAATCAGTAATAGGCTGATTTCATCAATGGCAACACTTGCTACACTTGTCAGTCACTAGTATCACTTCTTCTTTTTCTTTTTTGATAAAATGGCAACCAGCCGGATCACATGGATCAGCTATTTGGACTGCCTCGGTGGCGCGAGTGGTAGCGTAAGCGACTGATGTGCTTGAGGTCTCGGGTTCGATTCCCGGGTCGGACCAAATGTTTGTATGATCTACAAATATTTGTTTCGAAGTTTGGGTATTTTCTATGTATAATATGTATGTATTTACAAAAAAAAAAGTATTTAAGTATTTATATCAGTTGTCTAGTACCCATAACACAAGCTCTGCTTAGCTTGGGACTTGATGGCGTTGTGTGTTAGATGTCCGGAATCCGGAATATTTCTGGCAATATCAAATATTTATCATCTTCAATTATTAAGTCTTCGAGTCTTCAAGTCATCGTCGTGATGAAATTAATGATAAAAAATACATAAAATGTGGATGACATGAAATGGGGACTGTCTTCCGAAAAAATAAAAAACGATCTCTGGTATCACTATTTCTGAATGCGTCAGGTTCAAACAACTGACACTTGACATTGGCGGAATCTCGCGTTGATTCTACACGCGAGATAAGAGTCCATAAACATCCAATAATAATAGTCAGACAGCACAGATTCCTATCGGACGTTCTTTTTTGTGAAATTCTACGCATTTGCAATTGAATTTATTATGGATTTGGGCCAGAGAAAGGCCGCCGAACTGAAGATTGGCCTCAAAAACAGAGGCGCAAAAGTCACTGGTACTGTAGGGAACTTATGCCCTCCTGTTTTATTTGCACACATAGGTCATGCAGAACACTGTCACATTTCAGAAAACAATATCAATATGCATTAATAAAAGTTTTTTGTTTTATTTTCGTTATATAATACTAACCCTGTAAAACAAAACTAAGCATAGCGACAATTTTTTGTGTGAAGATAGCTAGAACGTTGAATGACATTAAATGACATAAGCTACTTTTCATGTACTTTTCACACGAGTGGAGCCTTCGAAATAAGCTAATAGTACATATTTAGATATAAGTGCACATATTAAGTCTTTACAATACACCTGACAATATACATTTTTAATACATTGTGATAAAATGATATTGTCAGAGTGATACAATTTGTTGTTTCAAAGCTTTTTTCATGATCTGCTATGCTTCTTGAACCCTTTGAATTCTTTATTTAGAAGACCTAATCTATTGAATACTACTTATTTGATCTCTGTATATTCTGGAGCACAACTCCATTCATTTTTTGGACATCTCCTTTTCAATGAAGCTATTTTTAGGTGGGTTGCTGTTTCCTCATATTATATAAAATACAATAAGTATTGTGCGTAATAGAAGACAAAAGAAAATATAAACAAACTACAATGAGTATAAACCTTCCTATACTCGGTACACCTGCTTCGAATTTACAAATTATTGTACAGCTATTCTTATATACAAAAGATGTCTCGGTATAAGTACCTGAAAAAATATTACATAATGAGATTGTATTCTTTCTTAGATATCTTTTGTAACTTTTCAAAGTTACAGTTACAAAGTATCACTATGGAAGTTGTAATTTACGTGCTCGGTTTTAAACGCAATAGGCGGATCCATTATCAAAAGATTTAGACAGTAAAAACTCACTACTATTAATTTAAAGTTCAAATTAGAATAGATGAATTTAAACTCAATATAAATAACTACACAGTTCGTGAGATTTAAGGTATATTTTTATTTAAACACAGAAGAAAATGCATTGTACAGTTTTTGAAAGCCTTAAATCTCTTGAGATATTGGTTTTCTTAATTTTAATTACAATTCATTCCTAGAAGATAAATATAAAAAGTCATTATATTTAAAAATATTTTTTTTTAATAACCAAGGTAGGTACAGGATATTTGTATGGGCCTCCGTTATTCTTACTTACTTGGTAAAACACAGCGCAAGGGCTATTTCACACCGATTTTCTGTGACGCCGTGTTATCACTCCGGTCGAGCCGGCCCATTCATACCGAAGCATGGCTCTCTCACGGTTTCCCCCTTTTTCATTTATGCCTACTTTTCATTATTCATAATTGTCACCATTAACAACTTTTAATAATCCATGCCTACATATAACATTATATTACAATATGCACGGTTGGCCTAGTCGTTTAAGCGGTCGCCACGCTACTTTCTATTTCGCCAAGTGTTATAGGTTCCAATGCGATAACACTTTGTGAGATCCAAAAATGGTTGTTCTAAGTCTTTGTGTTCTTTTTTATGTTTATAAAGTACCCCGCAACAAAGTTGTCTTTTTTAAAAAGAAGGATTGTCCAGACGGGTTGGTTTAATTTACAAACATTTAGTCACAGCCCTAAACGTTCGTAAGTTAACCTAAAATAGTTATAGTTAAATGTGGGTGTTCAATCTGTAACCTACTTGCTATTTTCATATCCACACATTGTGCTTTATATAATGTATATGTGAAGCCTCGAAGCTGGTTCCCATTCGTTGCGATAAATTTATAACGCTTTAGGTCATTGACTTATACTAGTCATAATAAATGTGCCAACAGTTAAGCAATATTGTTTTATTCAATCAATTTATTTACTTAAATGTGTTTTTGAATGTTATTGTTTCAAAAATCATTGTACTGACGTCCACTACATTCCAGTGAAGTTTAGGAACTATATATAGCTATTGTAAGTTGTGACATGTAGAATAAGTTAAAACTTTTATTATGGATCTAGTTTTTACTATTAACATTGAACACAATAGACGATCAGTACTTTTATTAAACACTAGCTGACCCACGCAACCTCGTTTGCATCTTATATTGCCCGTAGCGTGAAAATTTTCCCCCGTTTTTGATATATTTTTCATTGGTGCTCCGCTCCTATTAATAGTAGCGTGATGATATATAGCCTTTCTCTATGAATGGACTATCCAACACCGAAAAAATTTTTCAATTCGGACCAGTGGTTCCTGAGATTAGCGCGTAAACAAACAAACTCTTCAGCTTTATTATATTAGTATAGATTTTAATTTTGAACATGCTCTGATTATACTTACTCAACGTTTATTTATGTAGTAGAAAAATCATACACAATCAGAAGTAGTTTACGTTTAATAAAAAAAGGGCAATCAATACAAGTAAATTTATTTATTAGCCATTTTACTTACGTTACGTTATTATTAGAAACATTTTTGTTAATGTTAGTAGTTTAGCAGCGTGTATAGGCTACTTCAGCGTTATCAGTCGAATGTCGCCAAGCTTGGCCTTTTCCATAAATCTTTAGTGTCGCGTTTAATCAAAGACATCTACTCTGAGGCGTTTTCTCATTAGAGAATCTCTAACCCAATCAATATTTTTCTGGAGAATTTCTTAATTTCTCGTAGAAATGAAAACGTTTCCAAAAGAAGTTAGTCTCAGTTAGATTTCCTAGTAGTTAGGCAAAAGAATTTGAACAGCCTTGCAATAAAATTAACAAAAACAGCTTATGCCCATTTAAAGCCCAATGTTGAAATAATGACTGATTTATAAACAATATTCTTAAATAAACAACCCATTTCATTCAGTCTCCTTGGGATAAATGACTTGATATATTTAGACATAAATTAGGTGTCGAGACAGGAATGAACGTTGAACGGCAATCGGTCTGTATCAGCCGCACCATTTCCAAATACCCCCTTGTTGATCTTTGTAAATGGCTTGGATAACTCGTAGATAAAATATTCGCCTTCTTGGATGTACCATTTAAAAGATAACTTTAAGCAATCCTACTAATATTATAAACGCGAAAGTTTGTGAGTATGTAAGTGAGTATGTTTGTTGCTCTTTTACGCAAAAACTTCTGAATGGATTTTAATGAAATTTACAATAATATAGATAGCTTATACATCAGAATAACACATAGGCTACAATATATAAAGATACTAGCTTCGCCTCGCGGCGTAGCCCTCGGTTAATGCGTAGCGCGGCGTTGCCCGCAGTTATTGTCGTAGCGCGCGTAGCACCGCGAGATTCATCTAGCTAGTACCTAATAAATATCTATATATGGTACTGGTATGTAGTAGTTCTTATGTTATTTTTGTTTTACATCTACGTTATCTATGTATAATATGTTGTGTGTTTGTTACAAAAAAGTATATATGTATATATCTATATATATATATATAAAATTTAAATATTATAAATTTTAACCCGTTCTTAGCAAACTTTTCAAGCTTAGAACACTCGACCAAGTCTGGTTTTGACAAAACAAATACTCAAAACCATCCTTTTGGCAGTTATAATGCCGCAACAACCCATAGACATATTATACACAGACACATAGATTCACACGTAAAGCTCATCGGATCACCTTCGTATCGGAGCTTGATAACATAATAGCATATTAAAAGATAATTTGTATTTAATCCTTTGATTTTTGTTGAAGAATTAGTCCATTTATTGCCACATAATTAGTCCTTTGATATTTAACCACTTTCACACTTCGTTGTTCTTGCTCGTTTCATTTTCAATAACTTGGTCTCAAAAGTATTTGAATTTTTCCTCTCTCTTTTTAAATGGTTGAAATGGTCGAGTGTGATACACTATGTTCCGCAGCCAAGTCTTTGTTTGCAATTCCACTCTCAAGCTTTGATGTAATACGCGATTTTTCTTCTATAATAATTTGTTTTATTTTTATTTGCGATATGTTAAAAGTTTCATGAATAAATCACCAATATGTTTTGGGTGCATCTTGTGTTCAGATAAGTAACAAACTGTCTGAACGGAAATCAGAAAGCCGGCTTTGGGCTTCTTTTATACTGCACACACATGCATTATGTTTCAATTGACCCTAGAGTCGACACCTTTTTGTTTACTTTACGATCTTTATAACTATTAATTTAACCAGATGTGGATACTATTACCTATTCAAACTGACTGACTGCTAGTGGTCTGAGCGGTCGCCACGCCGCAATCTACTTTGCCAAGTGTCATGGGTTCAACACTTTGTGTGATCCATAAATTGTTGTCCCTGAGTCTGGGTGTTCTTTGTGTCCTCTACAAATATGTTTGTAAAGTCCCACACTACACAGGATGTATATTCTTAATGCGGGTGTTGTCTTTTTAAAGATAAATAAATATTTACAATACAGCTGGCCGTTCTAACAGATTTAATTATCCAAAAATATCAGTTTATTGTAGTCATTTTAGGAAAAATGTTTTTTTTTTTTTATGATCAGTCTAACATGTACTCAGAAAGGAATGGATAGGTACTCGCTTAGCTGAAAGCTGGGCCGTTTCACAGTTAGCAGTTATCAAAGGTGGAAAAAGCCATGCTAACTTACGTTATTTTAGGAAGCCTGAACTTTATATATATCATTAAGTATAATATTTTAAAATATTTTACAAAAAGCCATGACGAGCCGTTCACCGTCCCAGACTAGTTTAAAGTTAATAGGCACTAACGCTTCTGTGAAATTCACGGCAGACGTACGCGACATGTGTATTGATTGCTATATAAGTTAGCGTAGGCGTTCATACTTATCAACAATATATAGGGTGTTTTTTTAAGCTAGATAGAACTTTAAATTGTAAAAAGTAACACAAAAAATTAAATTTTGATGAAACTTTTTTTTTTATTTGTTTCAGTATACTCTGACAAATCATCATGAATAGACTCACGCTTGAACAACGCTACGAAATTATCCAAATTTACTTTGAAAATCAGCTCATTTTTGAAGAAATAAGGTCCGATGATGCCACCAGCGTGAAAACCGCACCATACGGTGCATTTTTCTGGATGTAATGGAGTCTGTAGGGTCTGTTGTGGATTGGTCTCACTCCATATGCGGCAATTTTGCTTATTAACAAACCCGTTAAGCCAAAAATGCGCCTCATCGCTGAACACAATTTTGCGATAAAACAGTCGTCTATAAGTTGCGCGAATCGACGACTGATTTTCAAAGTAAATTTGGATAATTTCGTAGCGTTGTTCAAGCGTGAGTCTATTCATGATGATTTGTCAGAGTATACTGAAACAAATAAAAAAAAAAGTTTCATCAAAATTTAATTTTTTGTGTTACTTTTTACAATTTAAAGTTCTATCTAGCTTAAAAAAACACCCGTTAGAAAAACTAACAAAACACACTTTACTATTCGTATCTTGAAAAATCGTAAAATTTGTGAGAGTGACGTCGATACAAACTAGGGTTTGTATTGACGTCACTCTCACATGAAAAGGGAGTTATTATGACATACCTGTAACAGTTAGACGTATGGTGTTGTGGACTTTTTTGTTGATATTAATGTCCTCTATAAAATCGTAGTACATCATTTTGCTCTATCGTCAATACTTTCCGCTGTGCAAGCAACATAGGGATTTTTTTGGGGACTTTTTTTACATCTTGGGCTTCATTATCGAAGTGTTCATACGGATCCCTAACTTTTTGCAAATCGATTCAGTAGTTTCAGAGCCTATTCAATGCAAATAAACAAACATACAATAAAAATTTTCCTCTTTATAATATTAGTATAGAACTATAGATGTATTTATATCAGTTGTCTAGCACAAGCTATGCTTAATTTGGGACTAGATGGCGTTGTGAGTTAGATGACTAAAGTATTATTATTATTTATCTTTTAATTTTGGGAGTGTGTGACTAACACACTATTACTTATCAAATTCGTCACAGTCATTTGGTAATTGTGTGTAACATAAATATACTTAAACACATCAGTAATTAAAATATAGCTTGATTCTATGACAAAGGCTACGCAGTTTAATATGAACGAAAATGTGGCGGCTTCCACATACAACCCAAACAAAAGCACACTACAGCGCCATCTATTGAAGTTACACTGAATTACGGAGTAAAGTACAACACAACACTACTAAACCTGAATCGCGCAATAGAAGTCTTAGCGCCGATTAGCATATATACAACATCTCAATATCACCGTTGGGCCGCGGCCCGCCAGGCATGACCACCTAGCCTGGTCGGAGGGTCCACCTTTTGAGTTGGTGGTACATAACACGCGTTACTGCACAAAGAATAGCTAGCTATTAATGTATTTAGTCATACACATCTTCAGTGGGGAGATTATTCTATAGTCATCCTCCGGATAGATGAAACACCAATTAAGCTATGGTTTTACAAACAATGCAATCGTTTTCTAAAGTTAACTAGACCATAGCAACAACAGACTGCATATAACTTCTCCGCCTCGGCAATCTATTTCAGAGCTTTGTTAGAGTACCGATAAAACTGCTGCCTGAATGCAATTTACGGTTGCCTGTGTAAAGTTCATCTTTTTCAGTTTCATCCATGCAAATTTGAGTTCGGGTATCTTGATCATGCTCACTACTGTAGCAATATTCTAAATGCAGTAAAGTCTAATAATGACAGAGTATTATCTATATACTATCATATGGTATTTATCTAGGCCGTCGACATAATAAATCTCATGATTTAAAAATCATTTCTCATGTTTTAATCTCGCATATGACTCAGAAACACACGAAACGGATACGTGTAAGTCATACAAACTAAAACCGCATCGTGTCTCCGGCACTCGAACGCGGTTATAAATTCAGTAACCGTCAGCATCACTAAGAACTTTTCTCAACGACTCTGTTCAATTAAAGGAGAGTATATCGTCCCCTCTTGAAAAGGGGCAACTTAAAGTGGAATAACATTCACGTTTTTCTGAAAGGAAAAGAGGCGTGGTACAGCGAGGAAAATTTTCATTGAAGCAATTTTACAACCTAGAGAGAATATATTCTTGAAGAGAGAATATTTCGGATAAAAAATAATACATCACATATTTTTTGTAGCTTTACATTTAAACTTGTTCATAGATTTTTTACATTTCTTCCAATTATTAAATGAACTACAACTTATTTCACTAACTTTAAGTAACGGTTAATACAAACCTACAACTTAAGGATTACATACAAGTAATTAAACAGCAACAAAACAATAGTTATTAAACTGCTTTTGTTTATTTAGTTTATTTAGTAATGTAAAAGAAAGCCGTATAAATTGTGAAATGAATTCTAAAGTTTTAAAAGTAATGAGGAAACGTTCTTAAATAACCTTAAAATGAAAGTAAAAATGAAACACAACACTTAAAAAACCCAGAACCTCTTATATTTTGTCGGTTTGAAGCAGTACTTGTTACTGGTTGCGCAAAAGCTCTGAGGCGAGATTTCATTTGTGTTTCAAATATATTTTAATGTACTAATGGAAACGAGGTTTTATTAAATATTTATTACGTAACGATACACTTAGTTCAGCGGACGGTTTGATATTTGGTGCTTGACGGCACATTAATGGTACCTCACATTATGGAGGAAGGTTTCGCATGATTTGATCACCGTGAGTCGACACTTGTCCAGTGGCCTCATCCATCAGAGGCGTCGTGTCTGCGGTAATTCTTGTTAATACATTACACATGTAAAGCTAACTACCTAGTTATCTTTATATAATAAAGTGTGATATTTTTGACGCGTTCAGTTTTGTTACTCATAACATCGTAGAATATCATTAGGTACTGTTTGTATGTGGAATTTTAAAAGACAAGTAATGGTTGATTTTTAATTGCAATAATGGTCACGAAAATTTTGAAATAATAAAAATATGTTTAAGGATATTGTTAATGGAGAATTTATGGTTATTCATTGTACGTATGGTATGATTCTTCCTTAAAAATATGATATAATAAGAAAAGAAGACGGTTTCGCCTTATGGCATCATCAAAACCGGTCAGGTATCTCTTCTTCTTCCTAGCCTTATCCCAAGATTATTTGGGGTCGGCTATTAGTTCCACCTGTTTTACTTGAATATCAGTTTTCCCACGAAGCGACCGGCATCAGACCTCCGCAACCCTGAGGGTGAACTGAATTCGAAGGTTGAAACTAGCGTCAGTATATTTGAAGGCACTGGCTTCTCAATAACTATTACCATAGATGTTCATGGCACCGGCACCGACGACTTAACGTGCTCTCCGAGGCACGGGCCGGGTAACACCGCCATTTTCCATACTCGGGGTCAGCTAATAAGAATTTCATATACGGAAAACACGATACATCAACTTTAGCCGGACTCGGGAATCGAACCCGAGACTTCTTGGTTGGCAGCTAGTTGCATACGCTAGCCACCAGATCAACGAAACCAGTCAGGTGTAAACTTAATTAAAATAGCGGAATATGTACAAGTGAGTTTGATTCTAGATTGTATTGCAACAAGTGTCGACAATCGAGAGTATAAATTACAAAAGAAGATCGACTACTTTTTACATAATTTAGTGGTTATTGGCGCTTTAAAAAAATGTTACTAAATCTCTGTAATCCTATCAGTCTCAAGTTCTATTGACAACGTTTACCGTAAGATTCTGTATATTTTCTTAATAGACAATATGTATGTGTATTACTTTTATAGATTTAGTTCTGACATAAAATATTGTTGTGTGTACGGTACAAAGTGAACAGCAATAAACCTCGTTATGTTTCGACGAGGCTTCTTAATATATATTTATTGGATAGTATAAGTCATATACGTTTATTAGCCAACATTCGTACAATATACAAGTGTCTATTAATACTACTTATCAGATCTTACAGCCTATAAACACACTTGCTAATGTAGTATAACCATAAATTGCTTAGGTAATTGTTTTTACTTCAAAACTAGTCCTATAGTACGAGTATTTTATATTCTAAATCAGTGGTGTTATTTATTACTGTCGAGAAATATTATTAAAATATATGCTCAAAAATTTGACGGGTCAGAATTATGAAAGCAGATCATCAAACAATAGAGTTATAAGTAATTGTGTCCTATCAAGATCAGTCAGCAGTATAAATCATTTCTAACAGGACAGGCAGGTTAGTCATTCGTGCGTGCACGTCTTAATCTTCTCTATATGAGAGTCTTTTAATAAGTAACAATACACACACAGATATAAAATACTACCTCTTACCCGTGGCTCTACTCGCTTGTATATGGCTTATTAATGGTCAAAATAAATTTAAAAATCAGTTAAGTAGATCCAGAATTTACCTCGTACAAACTAACAAACGTTACCTACTTAAAATATTAGTTTAGATAACAATAAATACTTCAAATGCAAACGTATTTCATAAATTATAATTTATTATGATTTTGAAATGAATTAATAGGGTGTAAGTAATTTGTTTTAAGACATTAAAAATAAGCTGTAACTCAAAGTTTTCAAATTTAAAACTATCTAAATGTGTAACATTCAGATTGTTTTAATGCCATAGCAATTTTTAAGTTTCAAAACTACTAATTATTGCCATTATAAATTATAAAAGTACTCTCTGGGTTTATTTGTTTTTAAACATAAAGCATTTTTAGTACATCCATACAAATATTGCGTATGTGCCACTAGTATTGTGTATAAAAATATATTTAACATAAAGGTATATAAAATTATGAGGACTGTAAACAAGAATAACCGCAAAATTTTGAGATTAAATCCAAATACGAGTAATAAATATATTTTTAAATGTTTGCCAAAACTATGGGTTTGGACCCAGATCACATGAAATACTCTCTGGGTTTATTTGTTTTTAAACATAAAGCATTTTTAGTACATCCATACAAATATTGCGTATGTGCCACTAGTATTGTGTATAAAAATATATTTAACATAAAGGTATATAAAATTATGAGGACTGTAAACAAGAATAACCGCAAAATTTTGAGATTAAATCCAAATACGAGTAATAAATATATTTTTAAATGTTTGCCAAAACTATGGGTTTGGACCCAGATCACATGAAATAGTAATCTAGCAAGTTTATAGATATAAGTAACATATGTATACTGTGATTTGGTGATCTAATGGATTCTATAAGTCTACCTATTATTTAATCGTATTTGGTTAAGAAGTATTTCACATTGTATGGAATGTGATCTGCTAACCTTGGTACGAATCAATAACTTAACAAAAGCGAACGTGTACCCTCGTACTATTATTTTGGTTTATTTAAAGGTAATAGTATAAACAGAAAGCACGTATGGATGCGGTTATCGAACGACACCTCGCGCCCACTATATGATTGATTGAGTATAGGGTTGGAGGCAGTCCCCCTCTCTCTGCGTTCCCCCTCACCCACCCTAAGCGGTGGCTCCGAGTCAGCCAGATGCCGGCGCCCGCTGAGACATCGTTGCTTGACATGATGTTCATTTGTTCTGATTTGTTAGACACCAGGGCGCACCGCGAGCGTTCCAACATTGAACATTACTTGATTAGAAAATATTATTATGACGTACCTCACGGGATATCGAGAACATTTTGTGCATAGTATATTTTTACATTTATCTCTACGCTGGACTCTTCCGTAACCTATTTTTTTCTTAAAGCTTTATTTACATTTTTGTAAACATGTGGTAAATTATACTTTTCTAATAAAACTTACAATTTAAATGCAGTGAAAACCTGTTATTTTCTGAGAAAGTACAAAAAAATGGTATTTAAAAAATCTTTGAAGCTACTATGACCTTCAATATATTTTTAAATTGTATTCACTGCTATAAGACTTATTTCATCTTTATAGTGCTTCAACTTGGTATATTTCTCTAGACTTGTTGTTAATTATTAAGTTGAAAATTTGATTCCTGCCTTTAACACTTACATAATAAAACATGTCATATTCTAATTTATTAACTTCTTACCACGTTCTGAAAGTTATATTCAACACCGTATAAACGGAGATAGCGTGTCAATCAAATATTGTTTTCTGATTTTTACTCAATTACGACAAAGTTTGGCTTTGTCGTAATTGAGTAAAAATCAGGAAGGGTAACAGTTTTGGCACTCTACATATATTTGTATGTGCCACCGCAGCGCTTAAATACTGAACCGATTTTAATAAATGAAGTGTCTATAGATTCGTAATTATGCTATAGACGATATTTTTACGTAGTTGGGTTTTACTTGTTTCTGCTGAAATTGGTAATCTAGCCGAATTTTTATAAAGGATTTGTTTTTTACTAGAATTGCCACATTACTTTCTCCCTTCTAAGGATTAATTATATAATTGTGTTAGACGAACCTTACCGTCCCGTGGGAGAGCCACGTTTTGTCATGAATGGACCGGAGTGATACCACAGTCTCACAGAAAACCGGTGTGAAATAGTGCTTGCGCTGTGTTTCACCGAGTGAGAGAGGATACCGGAGGTTCATACCCCCAACCCCTTCGCCATTCCCCAAATGCCGGCAACGCACTTATGACGCCTCTGGTGTTGCTGGCGTCCATGGGCATCGCTTACCATCAGATGATACGTCTGCTCGTTTGCCACCAATTCCATAAAAAAGACTATTATTTTTTTTTTTTTCTTTTTTTATAAAAAGACAACTACCGTATTAGGAATAATTCCTGTGTCGCGGGGGACTTTACAAACATACATGAAACGGACACAAAGAACACGCTGACTTAGAACAACAATTTGTGGATCACACAAAGTGTTATTCCATGTAGGATTTAAACCCACAACACTTGGCGAAGTAGAGAACGGCGTGGCGACCGCTTAACCACTAGGCCAAACGTGCAGTTAAATTATAAGGTTAAATAATAATTAATAGGTTCCGATGTCCAACTTTAACCAATTTATACAAATAGACAAAGTTATTAGTTGATCATTGCATCATTATCTATTTTTGACATAATAGTAATATTTTGAACATCCGACGAAGTAAAACTTGTACTATGGGTACTGGAGAACTAGGAAACATCCAAACTTCGAAACAAATATTTGCAAACAAACATTTGGTACCTTAAGCTCAGCAGTCGTATACGCCACCGCTGCGCCACCGAGACAATTAAGAACTTAATCGTGAGTGTTATAGTAATATAATAAATAAAAACAGTTTTTCGAACATCATCAGCTCTGGAAGTATTTTGTACTCATTTTTCAAATGATTTCCGCTGTCTCTTTATGAACCAAAACTGTGTCTTCAAATGTCCCTATGCCAGTTATAATTAAGCTATAATATTAAGGTAAGCTCAAAATGTAAACAATAAACACATTAAAGCTAGTTAGGAGTAACCTGTATAGAGGGAATGCAGTACCAATAAGCTATTAGATGAACGAATGATTATGAAAGGGCATTGTATTGAACATTAAGCGACCGGTGGGCTTAATTGGGTCATCCCCTAATAACGTGCAACATCAGTTATGCGATGTTGTACGACATGTTATCGCTTTATAGATAATCAACTCATATACATAACACCTATTTGTAATAAATAAGTAGTCTGTTATTTTGTATATATTTTGTGTTTAATGAGTGTACTTAGTTCAAGGGTCGTTTAGGCCCTTCTTTAACTTGAGGTCGTGATGACAACTTGACGAAATATACTAATGCGTATTACCTTAACACTTACATTTTTTCAATTCTAGTTAGTCCAACTCACATAAAGCTATAAAACCAGCACTTTGACATTTAAAGATAGAATATTGGGACCATATTAAAAGGGAAAAGTTGGTGAGATATTACTTTCAACTCTTAGTCGCGGCAGCCAAGATCACACATGAAAAAAATGCGCTCGTGGTCAATGTATTTTATGTTAATTGAAAACAATAAATATGAAATTTGATAAATTTGTTTTATTGAAATACACTAAGGAACAAGACATTAAGGTAATGCATGATAGGATGTTTTGCAATGGTGCTTTCCTATCTTAACCGTGAAATTACTTAAGTAGTTAATTAACAACAGCTTACATTGCTTTTATCAATATTCCAAATCATCCTTATATCTATAACCAACAAAAAATTGAAATCTTCATGTGTGAACAAGGTCTGGTAATTAATTAATTGCCAATAAAATTGGTAAAAAGTAGAAATGAATGAGTTCGCCTTAAGAATAAAAAAAATCGCATTTTGGTATTACAGGAAACGTATCGACGTTGGGCGTGCAGCACGATGGTGCCGCTGTGGGTGGAAGAGGGTGCGGAGGAGGGCAGCGAGGAGGGAGGCAGAACGCGCCGCGCGCCTGCTGAGCATGCGGCGCGCTGGCACGCGCGTCACCTGGAGCGCGTCGGACATCTGGACCGTCGGCGCAGTGCCGGCGGCGTCGTGGGCCGTTGGGTCCGCGCCGCCGCTGCCGGCCCCGGCCGGCCCATAGTCCGGCTCAAGCCCTGCCTTTCTGTCTGCCAGCTCGTCGAGCAACACTGCCCCTACTTCCTACCGGCGGATCGCGCGCCTGCATACCCTACACAATACGCCGGCGAACCCACGTTCCTATGTCTCGGTGAGTACCTTCAAGTGTGTGATTTAATGATTCACCAAGATTTTACCTTTCCACCAAAAATAATATATATTTGTTAAAAATGAATCCCTATCCCAACAGCCTGCATAGGTATTTCTTGAAAGTTTTGTAGTAAGCATAACTTATCTGCCTGCACATTACCATGTCTTGTAATTTTTTTCTGATCCTAATTAAGTATTTTTCTGCGTATAAAGGTCAACCATAACAGACTCATTTTACACTATTTAATTTCACATATCCATACTGTGAAAATAAAGAAATAACTTTTCAACTACAAAACTACCTTCTTTATTCAACGTCTTTTTACTTTAATTAACTCATATCATACATTACTTGGTTCAATAATAAATAAGGACAAAAGTGATAAAATTAAACACTACAACGTAAACTAAACCCTACTAACTAAACTTAAAAAACCCAATAATAAGAACTCAAGATACGGCCAAACTTCCTTCTATACGTAAAAGCTTGGCGGCAGCTCAAAGAAAAGAGTGCACAAAACGATTGTCACTTGGGAATGAGGCTTTTTATTTTTCTTAAAAGCGCCATTTGTCTTAGATCAATTGTTGCTTCAAGTGTTTGGTCTAATATTTGTTCTGGGATAAACGTTACCGAATACTTTTGTTGCATATTTTTATTATTGCAGCAGTTTGAAGTTAGTCAGTAGAATAAAACGTATGGCCTTAACCTTCTCCTGAGAGGAGACACGAGCCCAGCATGGGACGTTATGGGTTGTGGAAAGGTAGAATAATATAATAGTTTTGTAAAGTGACAAGGGGATATGTTGATACACTGATACGACTGATTTCAGACCCGCGTATCCCGGAGACGGGTGCACAGGCGAACAAGTCCAACTACGGGTGGGACGAGTGCTGTTACTGGTACTGCGAGGGGCGGCTGTGCTACAGGTGCGAGTCGCGGCTTAGCGAGGCGCCGCGGCCCGAGGGAGAGCGTTGCGCCGCGGTGGAAGAGCGTGTGCCGTCGTGCTCGGTGCCTTATCAGGCACCGGGTGGTGCCGGTGCGCTCTCCCCAGGCACGACGCTAATCCTCGCAGCGATACTGTTCGCGCTCTCCATACATGCACGGACTCACTGGACCGCAGGCACGCCAATAGTGAAAGTGCGCGATTCAAGGTTATAGTTTTACGTTAACGTGCGTCGCACCCGCGCGTCCCGCGATCGCCGGACTGCGATCGGAACCTCTATTAGTGCTGTACTTATGATAATAAATAACGCGCGGTTACGATTTCGGACGAGACGTATGCGAGTGGCGACGCTGGCGAAGTGCGCTTCGGCGCCGCGACTCGCGACGCCCCTGTAGACTCTAAGTAAATATTTGTGTCAGGTCGATCGATTTGCCCGAAACATGGAAACACCAAATAATGATCAGATTTACATGTAACTTTAAATCATTTATCTCGTAAGCGCTGTTAGCCGATGTTCCGGCCAGTATGTTAATATTTTTGGTAGAAGTTTGTAAACAAGAATCCTCACGATGTTTTGCAACAAATGAAGTGATTTTATTTTACATAGGGTTTTACAGTTACATCGTTCATAAGCACAGAGTTTGAGTTATATCGCTAAATTATGTACCTTAATGAATATAAGCAATATCTTACAGGATTTAATAAAGCAAAACTCTCTGTGACGATAGATAATCAGTCTCGATTAATACATACACATACTAGTATATATATCATTTTGTGTTAGGATTCGCGCGACGAAACTTATACTACATTATTATGTAGCCTCCAATACGGAATACCTAATGCAATAGGAAATATACGTGTCACAAAATACATACCAAGTATTTGGATTACTGCCGCCCTCAACCGCCGTGGGATAAAGAGTAGGTCACGTCCTGTCTCCCTCACGCTTAACGACCAACTTGATGATAAACTAATGTACGAGTATGTATAAGGGCACGATGTCTCTACTCTTTTGAACATGAGACAATAGGTAGGTATACTTACTGTGGAATCGTTTATTAGAGAGTTATTTTTGTAATGTTGCACTAGTAGCGGAACGTAGTTTTGTGGCGGCAGAGTGGGCCAGTACTTTACATGTAAGTGTTTCTGGGTGTGTGGTTAAATAAATATCTTTGGAGCGAGCTAATCTTTACCGCCACGACGCTAACTGTACGCGTGTGGACGCCTAAATAGTTGGTCTATGATGATTATGTATAAAAAGAGTCAGGATGGTAATATAGGGTTAATAAGTAGTTGTTGTTTTGTAAGAAGTAAAATATGACTACAACATATAATGAAAATTATATGTAATATATCCGTCTTATGAACTAAATCAACATTCAGATTTAATATGGTTGAAAATGATTTTTATATAACTTGATTTTAAATATATATATTATATTGTATATTATAATAATATATGATCGTGCCGAATATTGATAATGATATTGCAACTGTCAAGCTGAGTATCGTGTTGTTGATCTCAACGGTAACGGTATTTGTTAGTTTTGTCTTTATTTTAGAAAAATATTAAATTTTAGAATTATCGTTAAACATTATGTGATGAAGATAAAATATGGTTATTAAGACTTTATTGAATGGACATTTGTTGAGATATTATCCTCGGTCGGGGATGTAGTTGTTGTATTCAAATGATAAATGATAATAATATTAAGTAAGTTATTTTTTACGTTTTTATCGTGTGTACATATGTCAAAACGGTTTGTTGTTTCCACTCCCATACTTAATCGTCGTCACCGAAGGTGCTAATGGTCTATTAACGCTTCTTAAAGCTTCGTTTGTGTTAACTTCCAGTATAACCTGATCTGTTTGTCTGTCTGTGTGATATACTTGTTAGTACGTAGGTGCTCGTAGCGACGGGCATGGCACCGACCGATTTCGATGCTCTCGATGCCGTGCTACGACGCCGCGCGTGACGCCTCCACACTCATATCACTTCTACCTAGGCTACAGAACCTAGCCGATATTTTCATAGTACATATTTTCAAGTGACAGTTTCCCGTCAACGGGGTATTACCTCCAATAGATTAGGTATATTTGGATATAGTGTGTGCGGAATCGCGACAAAATGGATCAGTAGGTCGTTATTGTTTCAATCGAATGTCTAATTCGCTGTTGATCTCCAGTGCCTTCGCTTGTGTCGAAGTAAAAGCGTCGCGCGTCCACGATATTAATGGTAGGTACTCTTGGCATCGAGCTCTACGCACTAAGTTTTTCTCGTTACGCACTCTGTGATTATCAGTTTATCTTTACTGATTATGTCGACTTTCATCAATTATCGTATTTTTCATCACGTTTCACGCTGTGACTGATGGAACATGATAAGTAGTGTAGTATCCCGTGCACGTATAATGTCGTTTCGTTCAGTAACCACAGTTGGAAGTAAAATGTTGAGAATCATAGTTATAGTCTCTTCAAGAGAGTTTATATAGTAGGTTTAGATTTGAGAGCTGTTAACAATAAAAAAGTTTTAGATCCATTATTTGCAAAAAAATACGCAACTAAATATACCATAAAGTTTTTAACTCAAATTTGGTATGGTTGATTAAATTATAGTAATGATTTTTATTTATTTATTTTGAAAATATGTTATGATGCCTACAGTAATACATAAAAGTTTCCAACTAAATTTCTTTGTCGTTGAGACAGATTCTATTGCACATAAAATATTATAACACTAATCAAGAAATCTTTCTCAAGTCAATCGTTGCTCTACTGCGTAGGTGCTCTTTCATAATATCTACGTGTATCTATATATTATCAAGGTGTCTAAATTTAGTAATAGAAAATGAATTACTAGAACATAATTAATTGGAACAATTTCGAGCACTCGTTAAAACTTACACATTGACCGTGCATTTCTTCTTGTGAGTGTCACCACTATACACCAGCGATATCTTCAATCGTTCACTTAATTAGAGTAGATAGTGAAGGGCCAAGGGAGCGGTTCGGATGTTATGTACGGTTAGCGTTTTGGTTAACAAGTTGACAGCGGTGTTCATCTCATTTACATTACACGTGTATAACCGAGGCATCAGACTACCCTACAACTCAACCAACAACCGCACATTTTTTATCTTCACAACACTTGGTATACATTCCTGAATTGTTACATATAAATCATTACAAATTGTTACCTCATGTTGCGAAAAGGTTTTAGTATAGAGGCATTAGCAATAATTGGTAGTAAATATCAACCAAAATAATGTGGTGAGCGAGGAGCGTGATGCGATGCGGAGTGACCATGAACGATGATAAGCGATGATGAGCTTTTGGAGCGTAATAGAGCTCGCGCACCCGCAAACTGCGACATACCACACAACCCCCATTCTAGGTTTAGTATAACGGGTGTATTATTAATATTTTGTTGAATGTTTGGTGATAGTGTAATATTATGTTTTTAATTAATATACGTATGTTTTGATGTACATAAATAAAGAGTAAATGTTTAACGCACAAATAATATGAAAAAGAATGCTGAATATTTAAAGCAGTGTACGAAAACTTATGTATTTAGCTGTAAAATGTAACTGGGAAGTAATCGATAGGAAATATGCAAGTAGGAACTGCCGTACTCCGTCTGCTAACGAACAGTGGATCGTTTGTCTGTCGTTCATCTCATTCATATTGTGTTGTACTGTTTAACCCTGTACTTGTACATTGGTAGCGGCGGGATAGCTACAAGCTTGTACCAGTTTGTGCGGCTGTAAATGCCGTTTCCAGTGGTCATTCACAAATATCATTAAATTGATTATGTTAACTGCACCTACTTCTTAAGTTTAGCCCCTCACGTTAAGTTTCGCGGCGATCTGTTGACTGTCACACACACGCACAAAGCAAACAGATATATGTGCTTTCGGGGTCGTTCATCGATGATTAAGCGTTAATGTGTATTTATCGACATAATATAACTCTCAACATACATATAGAGATGTAAGCAAAACACCAAATCGTAGCCTTTACACAAAACCTCTGAAAGAATTAGTTAAAACATAGTAGGTTAAATAAATAGATTGACTTATCGTATTTTCCATAAGTTTCTACCTGTGCAGTATAAATACGTCTCGACATTAGGGCAGTGCATCTTTTTCATTGATACTCTCATTTTGTAGCTGGTTAACAGATATCAATATTAAAAAAAGCAAATACTGAATTTCACTGTACTTTTGTTATCAAAAAGGTAAGATTTGTAAAAATCAGTTATGGTATCATAGGCAAAGATTTATTAAAAAAACAGCTCATATTTTCCCATAATGTTTCTCGCGAGGACAAGTTAGTATCAATGAAAGAGATCGATTAAAACGAACCTATTGATATTTGTTTTCAATAGTGTCTCATACTGCTTTAATGTTGAATGTTTCAAGTGCAATGAAAATGTGTACATCGGTAATTCAACTGCATCTTATAAACAATGTTTATATAAGTATATTGTAGATGTATCATGAATAAAAATATATGCACTAAGCATATTAAAAGCACTCCATCTGCACTAGTACTTATATATTTTATTTAAATGTACTTAAGTCCGTGTTTTATTTGTGTTTCGTATGAGATATTATAATTATTATTTGATGACTGCCAGTAGATGGTTTTACACTTAGGGGTATAAAATATAAGTCGTGGCTCGGCTGTGGTATTAAAAGATTTTACGAGTATAACGTCTCTCTTAATGCTGAGAGATTATCGGTTTAACTATCAGTCAATTCGTCAATGATGTGAACCAATTATTTGCATTACAATTCTGCTTTGTTTGAGCGGTAAGCGACATGGTGGGCTTGCTTATGAATAAGCTCAAAGAAATAATATTATTGTAATGAACAGTTTAGAAACATTTCTTTCCACGGCGTCATATATATAAACGGCTGGAGCGCCTATTGGTGAAATATTTGACGCCAGTAATATCTGCGGGTGATAAATAGTGCCATGAAACTAGTGCATAGCTATAAATGATAGTTCCTAGTCCGATGAATATCTTTTAGATGTATACATAGTCATTGAGATCGTAAGTGTGCCATGGATTAACAAATAAGTGACTGCAATATACAATGCGATATATAATTATGTTTAGGGTACTGACGCGCTCACGATAGGAATTAAACACATTACCTTTGCATGAACCAGACATTGGCTGGGAGCGTTAATTTATGTAAACATAATCATGTATTGTAAATCGCAATAGTTTAAAAGCTAGTAACTTACTGTACCTTTATTATTATTCATTTCTTTTAATACCACACTGATCTTTAAAAAACAACGAATATGATTCACGATTGAGATTTTGTAATACAGCTTTTTTTTGATAATGAATGCCAATGAAAACGTGAAAATTGGAATATCTGACGTTTTTAGAACAGAACAATATCTAAAGCAACTTTATGAATAGGGAACATTGCGGTACTATGACTGTATGCGTTAATTGTGTTTGTACTGTGTAGTTGAATGTTCCGTTTGATGTTTATTGTTTAACAATTAAATCCATATAATTGTGCGTGACGTGCTACTAATAGTAGATCGAGATGGCCTTCGATTTTACAGTTAGAGAAAAGTTAAGTAAATTAAGCCACAATTAATGTATCAAAGATCTTATGATGATGACAAAGTTACATATAAATAGATTTAACAATTTGTACGTTATTTTAATCCGAAATGTCATAAGTAAGTGGTTCATGAGTAATTTAACCCCGAAAGTTTCTCTTCAAATGACACGTTTATTCTCAATCTTTGGATAAAGTTATACTTATTGTTTCATATCATGCCAGTTTCTTTAAACCACAAATATGTAGATAAACCACAGACATTTTGTACAGTCAGATAGTAAGTAAGAAAAATAGTGCCGTACAGAATTATATTCTATATATTATTATATAACAAATTAAATGAATTTTAGTTTTTGAATCAATGCTTGAGGTTATTAAAAAAAATATGAAATGTGAACTCCATGTTTAATAAATAATGCAGTTAAAACGCAATGATATTGTCAATTCTGCATAGAAATATTATAATTATCGTTCGATTTTATAGTTCCTTGAATTCATAGACAAAATTCCCGTGCGTTCGGTACACGGCGAGCAAGCTTGAATACAAAAGCCTATGGTTTATCTACTTATTTGTTTGATTTGAATGTCTGTTCATAAATTAGTCTAAATATAATATATGTAATTAGTGTTATTTCCATTTAAAGTAAATGTTTTGTGTTTTGTTGGTAGCTTTACGTTGGCTCTAGATTGGAGTTGTAGCCCTTCACCTGATGTACTGTTTAGTTTCCAGAGAACGTGTGATTGCGTGTTAAAATTAAGTTCTAACGTTTTCTGTACAAAAACGTAAAAGTCCCATTTATTCCTAATGAGTTCTAGATCATATAAATATATGTATGATTATGAGGACTTTAAAGGCACCACACCTCAAGTTAAACGTTTTATGTTAAAATGGTTTCGGTAAAGTATGTAGTTAGGATTGCACTGTTGGAGAGTGATAATATTTAAAAATACTCGATCTGTCCACAGGACTGCTTTGAACATAATTTTAATCTCTATAAATAATATCATTAAAATGCCTAATTCATAGTGAGAGAGGTAGCGTAGATTAAAATGTTAACTCATAATGATTACAAGGGTTAGAGGTTGACTGGGAGCGCGGGGCGCGGCGCGTCGCGACGGTCTCGAGGGGGGCACGGAGCAAGGAGTGGGGAGCGAGCGCGGGCGGGTCGCGGCCCGGCCAACACTGCCACAGCACGCAAGCTCGATATATTGATATGATCTAGGATGTGTCGTAGGTGTTTCTCGAGTAGTGATCGTGTAATAATTCTTATGTTATGCCTTCTAAATCATTATAAAGTGTTAGTGTGCGGCGACGACTCAAGGGTGGCGACGGCCAACACGGCTCGCAAGCCGCTACGTGTCTACGCCGTAGGCTGCGTAGCGGCAACGTAGTCCGTTTAACGGCGTGCCACCGTCGCGGTCGCATGTAGACATCGTTCAACACTCGAAGTAAGATTAATCACGTTCGAATAATCGTAGACAGATTTTGAAATTTAATATTATTTGCATTTTCCTAAGAGTTAGAACGATTGAGACAGTAGGTCGCACGACCGTGTTATGATGAATTGTGGAGATGTTTATTAAAAAAATACGTTTATGAAAATGGAATAAAAACGAAAAATATTGTCATATAAACTTGTAATTACTAACTTAAGAGGAATTATTGGAGAAACAGAAAAACGTTAAATAAACCGATTAAAAATACAAGCGAGCGTATTATTTACCCTTACACCCTTACACGAAAACCAGATGTGTGTGTTGTTTTCCTATTTCGGTGGGTTTTGAAATTGAATTTCTTTTTTGCTAAAATCAACCCAAAAAATGTCTCCTAAGTTTAAGTTAAACTACAGAAGACTTTATTATTAGATAAAATTTGCTTAATAACTTCGTATTTCAAGCAGAAGCACACCTTAATCTCTTAGGTGTTCCTTTTTAATATTCAGCAACAACCAACCGCGAACTGTACTAATAATCTATTACCTTATTTGTACATGCACAGTTTTACAAGTTTTAAAAAAAAATGTCAAACAAACATACAAAATAGAGATCTTAGAAGTGTTTGTTTCCTCCAGAATGAGGAACGAATTAAAACAAGAATATAAGTATCTTTAAATATTTTAATATAAAAATCATCGCTTACTTCAATATCACACTCGAGCTTACATCATCTATTTATATTAAGTATAAAAACTATGACTTCGCATTAAATTATCGTTCTCGCAACAGTATAATAAAGTGCACTCATCATCACAATAAAGCGTTCGCTATACACAATATACCGAACGTGAACAGGCACACACAACAGGATCACAGTCAGTGACGCGGTCCGAACGAGGTCCGGAGCTTGCAACACTTGGAAGCGCTCAAAAGCGCTCGGAGGTGAGTAAAAGCGCCTGGTAGCGCTCAAGGGCGCTTGGATGCGCTAGGCTCGTGCCACCAAAACCGTCAACAGGACCATTAGTGTCGACAGCGAAGTTCTGGACACTCCCGCGCTGTTTCGCCGGTTACCGTCGCCGGGAGACTCCGCATTATCTGCACACATAGACAATAATGCTATATACGAACTCCCCTTAGTTCGCTCAAAGTGCTCATGTGCCACTATACAATATTGTGGTACAAAAACATTAAGTGAGTGATAACAATTAAAATAACAAGTGCACGACATTTAACATACATTAAACGAAAACAATGAACTATGTGTCGTCTGTGGCAATGCCATGACAGCAAATTCCAATTATCGTTTCATTCAAATAATGGAATTAACGGTGTAAAATCATAATGAAATTAAAATAAACCTACAGATGCGGATGAGTGAAGTCGCGGCGGAGGACGTAATGCCCTCCTTATATATGAAGCGGATCGGGGCCACGTGTGAACCACATGTTACAGTCTAGCCCCTTCAGACTGAACGCTGATCACTGAAACATTAACTTGCCTTTAGCAAGAATACTTTAGTTCACCGTAACCGATACCCCTAGTGCCACTCTAATCTCAAACTATATACATTATATTTAACATCTACGCCGCGATTTACACATGCATTCTACCTACTCTAATAATGTTTATTAAATATTATTCAAACAGTACACTACTCGGTTAAGATTTTCTAGAATCAAATAAAATAACATGCGCTTTGTTAGTTACAATAAATTGTCATTAATACCAATGGACCTTGTTCTATCAGGCCTACGTGCGTACCAAGAAAGATAGTTGATATCTTATCAACAGTAATAACAATTCATGAATTATAATTGATGAATGAATTGTTCCAAATTAATTAATTAATAATGATAAATAAATAAATTAATTATCCTATAATTCTTTACAGCCCAAAAACTTTGTTATTAGTTTCCGCAGTGGAGCAAACGTGATGAAACACTGTTAAAATGTGCCGTAATGTTACAAATATTTTTCGAAAGCTTATCTTACACTAGTGGTCATCTTCCTTTAGTCTTTATTTGAATACTGCAATCGTTTAAATTCTCAACAGGATTACATTTATTTTATGCTTCAATAACCCTGAAAACCGACGTCTAACTTCAAATTCTGATACTAAAATGTTATTAACTGTCTGTTATCTAATTATTGTTTTGTAGGCAGTACGAAATAACCATACCCAAAATAATAGTAAAATGATTATGATTAAAAGAAAGCAGGTAAGTGGTAAATAAAAGCGAAGTAAGGTACAGCTATCGGTAGGCAATTATAACATGTCATCTACATATGTATGTAGGATTGTAGGTATATAAGTTTAATAACCAAGTCTGTAGTGCGCTGTACCAAACTTTGTAGCTTTTACTTACCTACCGTTGTCACTGGCTGTGTCAAACAGAGGCAAGCAAAGCATTTTTTGCATAAAATATAGGAACAAACCAAGCACTAGCAGGAGTGCTCCAACACCATATTGTACGTGGAACTAACTAACATGCCATAAACATGCAAAGGTGAAATGAAGTAGAACGTACAGTCAGCGCGTGACAAGCTCGCCGGTACTAAAATCACTTATGTTCTATAATCTCACTGGTATTTGCTTATATTGTATGTAACTAATTGAGTCTTTGTTCTTTATGCAATTTATATACAATAATCAGGAACACTTCACTGAGGCTATTTCCTGAACCAGAAGAATGATCGTGGAACGGATGATTTTACACCTAGAAACAAAACACACACATCGAGACGTGGACACGCCCAGCCACCGATTTTAATGTATTATCAGTTTATAAACACGGTGACTGTTTGCAGCAGTGTCATTAACAAAACAGTGATAAACACAAATAAGTTTAGGTGCAGACATTTAACATTACGAAGTGAATTTAATGAAACATATTTGTTGAACCGACTTGATGCAATATGGATTATCACATCTAAAATCTTATAAAATAATTAAGTGATTTCTTCTTTTTGATATAGTAGTCGATTCCGCAAATATTTTTTATTAATACTTTGCGTGTATTATTGGTCTTTAACTATTAATTTTGTAGACTTTGTGCTTGTGCCAAAAAGTATTACGCTTGCATTGCAAAGTGAGACTATTTGAATTCATATAAAACATTAAATATTTTTATTTCGTTGTTGTAACCCGAAACAAACTTTATGACGATTTAAAAAAATAGAATTATTTTTTTGAAAGTATGTAAATAATGAAGTTTGTTACGAGTACAACAGCAGGTTCGAGGCGCCCAGAAGCCGCGTAGTCGTCAGGTCACAGGGACCGGCCACCGTCTGCCACTGCATTTTCCCATAAGCACCATAAAGTTGGCAAAAATTATAAATCTTTTGATATTAAGTTAAGGCAACACAAGCAGACCGATTAATTTTATTAAAAGCTGAACTGGTTCAATGTTAAAAGTTGCTGTTACCATAGTTAGTTACATTTTTTAAATGTTAATTTTCTCGAAATCTTAAGGTTTATTAGTCAAATTGTTAGTAAATGAAATAGGTATGTTAGTTGATTTATGAACAACAATTGTTATTATTTTTTAAATAGAGAGAAATTTCTAGAATAACAACAATGGTTTACGTTAAAACAAAATCAAGAAGTAGGTTTGTTTTAAAATGTTGGTAGTTGGTTTTACAACACTTAATAGTTTTACAAGAAGAGTAGATGAATTACAACTAATAGACACAAACAGTTTCATTCACATAGACACAACGGCTAACATGTAACAGTGGAATCGACGAGCGGTTGAAATCCCTTGTTTCAAACTGCAAAATAGTCATTAAGTCTTTGTCGTTTTATCGTTAAGCAATTAATATTTTTTATTTTCAAAATGCCAAATTTAAATCACGTATTCAATAAAAAATAATTAAATGTTAAAAGGTATATCAAAGTCGCTGTCGAATTACTTTCTTTTTGTCTTTAATACTTATTTGTTTTGTGACTAGGTATTGTTACTTTGTTGAAAGAAAGTCAATAAAAGTTTTATATTCAAATTCATCAGTTTACATAGAAATCAGAAATTATATACCAACAGTTGATGCATGAAATTTAACGTCGCTGTACTCTTAAAGCGACTATTTCATTTTCATTTTCTATATTTTTGAGTTAAATAAACATAAAATATGAATTCTAAAAATATAAATTACTAAATTGTTTTATTAAATATCTTTACTAGAACTGCTACCTATTCCAATAACAAATGTTTTTGTGTTATCTATCGTTTTCATTATTAGATTTCTGTCATATCACTGTAAGAAGAACTCAATTTAAAACTTTAGTTAATTATGTAAAATATGGTTGTTTTATTATTACTATGTAATTGTGCAATATTTATGACATATATTTACTACTATCAAGAACTTTTGAATTGATTTTTTGCTATAACGTGATGAGCGTCAGTTCGTATATAGAGTCGTTGTCTTTTGTCATGTTCAGTCAAGGCGACATTCAGGACCCCCCTACCTGCGTCGAACAGAATATCGCCAACATCGTCTTCGGATGACGGCGGAGCGTGCGACAAGCGCGCGTTACCTCCGACGGTGCCACGCGGCGCACTGCTGCAGCCCAACCACCAGAATGCCGTCGATCGAGGGAAAGCTGGGTTGTCTGTGTCAACCTGGATAGAAATCATCAATACTTTTATTTTATTACCTACTTATGTATTAATTTTGGACATACACACAGGATTTAAAAAAAAACAAAATGTAATTTGAAGCTAATCGTGAAACTTAAACATGGATCACCGGAATATTGCTTTCAAAGTTCATAGATAATTTTCTTAATGTCGTTCGCAACGTAACTGTCTTATAATAAAATCTCATACTATGTGTGGCGAAATCTAGTCATTATTGAATATTTTCAGGTTAAGAGATTAGCAAAGTAATATAGGAATTTATTATGATTTTAAATCAATATCATACAATATTATCTCTATTTTAACTGTTTTTTAAGTAAAAGACTATTTTATAAATCAATTTAGAAATATCCACAGCTTGTCTACTTTTAAGTGAATATACTTACAGCGAATGTTCTATCATTAAACCGCCAGTAGGAGCCACCTTTGAAGAAGTACGTGTATCCATTAGTGTACTGAAGAGCAGCATCAATGCCGTCAGGAATGCCATCCCAGTTGGCCAGCGGCTTAGGGTATGTGGATTTGACGGGCGGCCTCTGAGCAGGATCGAATCGCCAGAATTTAGAACCTTTGTAGAAGTAAATTTTTCCGTTGCCTGACCATACCAATGCAGCATCGATGTTGTCTGGGATACCAGTGAAACCTGAAATATTAATGGTTGAATTTTAAATATATTTGTGGTAAATTAATAAAAAAAATGAAAAGAAGACTTTTTGTGTATGTAAAATAATTAATCATCATTTGAAATTCAATAAAAGAACGCGTAAATCTGATTCTCAATTAAAGATGTGTAATCAACCATATTCTATTTTCTCCAAGGCACAGAAATATTTCTTTAGTAGCAATCAAATTTAAAAAATGTATAAATGTTCCTTTAATAAAATAAGTTCGATATTCACCTTCGCTAATATCTTTAGGATAATCTCCGTCAATCTTCTGTCCATTGTATCGCCAGTACTTGGAGCCCTTAAAGAAGTAAGTCTTGCCATTCTTATACGTAAAGGCAGCGTCAATGTTGCCAGGTAGGCCAGGCCAGGCGCGGGAAATAAGGCGAGGGTAGCCAGATGCAACTCCGTCTTCTGTTAGACGCCAATAGTGTTCACCTGCAATTGAAATAGGATGTAATAAGACACTATACCAATACAATTAATAGAATATCTAATATTCGTATGATTTATAAAATTCAACAATAAATCGAACTTTAATAATATATTATCTAAAATAAAATTCATAATAAAATTTTAATGTAGTAAATAAATAAAAGGAAAACAAAGAACTGGTAACTTGTATAACTGCGTTAGAGAACGTACCCTTGAAAACAAAAGTGCCTCCATCAGCAGAGTTGAAGATTGTATCAAACTTAGGATCACCACATAGCGCGGGGTCTTCGGCAGATGGTTGCTGCGTGGTCGCTCGCGGGACAGAAGGCACTGGGAGGGACCCACCAATATCTGTCTGCGTCTTGTGACCGTAGAGAGCCTGAGAAGTTTTAAAAACTTTCATTTAATTTATTTTTTGTTTAGTCATTATTTATAAATATGGTATAGAAACCAGTCTTAGCTTAAATCGATGTCCTTAAAATTTTAAAATTAAGTGTAAAGGTCTATGATAATATTTTATTAACCAAGCAATATTCGTTTTAATTGTAATATTCTGTTAATGTTTTAATTTTACTTATAAAAACAAAACATGAATATTTTTAAATGTAAAAAAATCAATAAGATACTAACCTGGATGCCTTGAACATCATCTTGATCGAGTTGGAAGGCAGGATCGTACCCTCGGTAAAATGGAGCCATAAGAGCTGATCGCACATCGCTGTGTGACAACCCTAGCGAGTGACCGAATTCGTGAGCTGCCACCTGCCATTGAAATTAGCGTTATCATCAAAACGTGAATTTATGCCAACCGGTAGTTTAATAAATTAAGATGCTAGTCAAATAATATAACGTAAAGTAAACATAACGGAGGTTTAAATATAGGTACAAAGCCTGACTACAATAAACAGCTGTAAATTTTGTGTAGACTTTACACTTCTTTCTATTTCATTTATATCCCTCAGAATTACGTTGTACTATATTATTATAAGCTTTAATTTAGTTTCACTTGTCCCGATGTTTGTCTGTATCAAATCTTGCAAGTTAAATTCACTTCCCGATTTGTGATTGAGCTGAAATTTGAAATATACTTTTGGTTCTGATAACAATGCAATTATATATAATAGGTATTATTATTAATACAAAATGGTCGTCGTAATAAAATGGTAGCGTACACATTTCTGAACAACCCAGCCAATATGGGTAATGGTAATGGTATGGCCAATAATGCAAGAGCTTAAAGTTATTTTTTACTAACAAATAATAAAAGCTTGTTTTAAAAAACAACTTTTTAAATGAATCACTTGTATAAAATATTGTATTTTGATGACCAGTGATACTGTTTATTAAAATTAAACCAGTTACAAGTACTTATTGAATTATCATGAGTTGTAATCAGTCAGATTATAAAGAAGACCAGAGTCCAGAACCAACTAACGGTGTTTGTTCAATTCAAAATTTCTTTTGTCATTAATGCTTCAACGATGGAGAGCTAATGAGAAAGTTTTAATCAGTCATACAGAAGTATTTTAACAGATATATAATAAAAAAGACATTTTAATGCATTGTTTACCTGAAACAGATTGGTGCCTCTCCTCGAGTTAATGGACCACATCTCAGCGTCATCAAAGTGAGCGTCGCCACCGTATACCTGAGCAAAAAACACGAGATTAAGGAAAATGAGCATCATTACCGATGAATCAATAATCATTATATTGTTGTAAAACCTTTGTCCACTGCACGTACACAGTTCTTAGTAATTAATCAAACGATTGACTTACAATATCTCGTTATAACATCGATAGTATCTATAATGATTTGGGTACAATACAGTTAAGAAAAACAGTGTTCAGTTCCTAAGTTCAAGAGTTACGAATTATTTGATTTAGATCAAAGTTGTTCTTCATAGTTAAAAAATATATCACAACTTCTTTAATGAGGCTACATATTTGACTCAGTAGACAAACAATCTATTTATTTGGACCCAAATTACGGTCTTTCATTCATGCGGTCGAAAATAGATTCCTAAATATTTTGACAGATCTTTTAAATACTGTAAATGTCTGAAAACTCTGTTAATTGATAATGGGTATGTTAATAGGTGTGTCGGTTTGAATATTTACGTACTCATGTGCATACACCTGTGTATAGATTAGCACAGTTAAAAGTAATCTTATATTTACTGTACACATTATACACTTGTGTCTATCCACATTCGTGAAGTCTGTCAGTAAGTCACTAGATTATTCGCATCGACTATCTAAGTGATATGTAAATCTTGACAATCTCAAGCAGTGAATATTACAATACATTGTAAGTTGATACCGACGACTGCGACAGTGGAATTAAGTGTTTTTTTTTTCATTTTCTTACTTTTTAGCTAAAATCGGAACGATAGTGTACCATTTTCATAGCTTTTGTTTTGTACTTGTTCAGTTAAAACAAAACACGTAATTCCTACTTGTAAAGAGTATATTATAATCAGAGAGTTGGCAATAAAACTCAAGAAACACCCTCCTTCGTTATATAAATATATATATATTAATATCGGATAATGTGATTTTTCTTTAGAATACTCTCATTTGCCTTTTGTGTAGGGCTTGCTTTTGTTCATGTGCCTTTAAAGTAGTACGTAAAATATTGATTTTATGCTTTATCATGCCACTTATCCTTCCTATTCTGTCTACTTCTGTAAACTACGAGTATAATAGAGTTATAGAACTACAATTAGAATATACTAAACGGAATATTTACAAATGGTTTTATACAACAAATGCTTGATTATCACATTAGGAATATAAATGTACTTTCACTGAATAGAACCATCTGCTACATCCGTTATTTTTATTCATGGTGCCATTATGTTGAGTACTTTATTGTGGCTGTGGTACATGGCTTGTGCATTGCTAACACATGGCTAACGCATCAGGAAATATGACTCAACTCGTGTTAGTTTGAAGAAATACTAATTGTTTTTTTTTATATAAATACCTGATACATTCGCGCTTAGCCTTCCTGATGTTACTAACAGATCACATTATGTGTTTAGCATGTTTATTTTTAAAGGAGTTTTTTCGACTTTATGTATTATGTTCTTTGATAAAAATGCTAGTACGTTATAACGGTTTATGATTCTTTATACCTTAACTAACTCCCAGGTTCCGCCTGCTTAGTCAGCCATAAAGTAGTGATGTAAATTGTGCTACAATTTTTTTTTCAGTATACACTTTAGAATAAGAAAATACTAACCGCGACATAAGCCAAATATTCTCTGATTGAAAATTTTGTTGTTTTTTTTCAATATACTAGATAGAATAGGAAATGGTCAACTACGAGTTCAGCTGAAAGTCCTATTGATATTTTTGTTGTATTTCCATACGAACATAAGAAAGCCTGAGCCATACAATGAAGGCCATATAAGAATATATACTCACTGGGAAATAAGCATGTGCAAGGGTGCCACCAGGACCGTCGAATGGATCACCGTCTCCGTGCTCTCCTTTTTCGAACCTAGAATTTTATAACGTGTAAGTAATTGGCTAAATAAATTACAATAAACACTAAAACTTTAAATAAGTTGAGTCATTTAAAACAAATGGTATTCAATTAGTTCCAAATTACATGCACATTGGTTGATGACACTGATTGTTAAACTGGAAGGCGTGGGTTTGAGTCCCACCTAGGAGAAATAACTGTGTGATGAACCCGTTTATTTATTTTTTGGTTACGCACAATTTCTTTAAAATATGTAAATGTATTAAAATGTGTAAGAATGTCTATCAGCAGCCTGGTTACCATAGTTTATGCTACCATCTAGTATAGGATCAAACATGTTTGGCCTAGTGGTTAAGCGGTCGCCACGTCGTTCCCTACTTCGCCAAGTGTTGTGGGTTTAAATCTCACATGGAACAACACTTTGTGTGATCCACAAATTGTTGTGTTGTTCTGAGTCTGGGTGTTCTTTGTGTCCGTTCCATGTAATATGTTGATAAAGTCCCCCACGATACAGGAATCATTATAAATATAAATATAAATATTTTTGGACATCTAACACACAACGCCATCTAGTCCCAAGCTAAGCAGAACTTGTGTTATGGGTACTAGACAACTGATATGAATACATATATACTTTTTTTTTTGTAAATACATACATATGATACATAGAAAACACCCAAACTCCGAAACAAATATTTGTAGATCACACAAACACTTGGTCCGACCCAGGATTTGAACCCGAGACCTCAAGCACAGCAGTCGCATTCATTACCACTGCGCCACCGAGGCAGTAAATTCCTAGTGCGGAAGTGACTGTGTAAAGTCGTTTTTAATAAAAGTAAAATGCAATCATTTCAAACCACTTCTGATTCGTTTGCGATCACACAAAGAATTGACTTGCTTCTTCTATTTATAAGGTGTGTAAGGAAGCTTATGGTTAAAAATGAATCATGGCTAGCCATCAGTATTCTCCTAATATTTACACATAATTTGGGAGAGTCCAGCTGCTATCTCAAATACCTTGAAATTATCTTTAAGTCTAAATGGTTATCTTAAAACAATATTGATTGTTATGAACTCAATACCACAGCATTGTTCTTTCTCTTGTCTAATTACGGAACATATATTTTCGTAAAGTTTAAAATTCGGTCCTTTATTAGTTGAAATATGTAAATACTACTCCGCCCGTGTGGTGACGGATTGAGAATATGACTTATTATCACCCTTATTGATTCCTTGGGTGTCGTGAGAGGTGATAATCTCAGTAGACCACTTACGCAGATGTATACGACTCACAGTGCATTATTTAAGTCTGTTTTTGATGACAATGCCTATAATATATCTAATTTGACGTTTTGATGTCAATGCAAATACTTCTTCACTTTATATCCTACAGATGCTTAGGTCGAAAAAATGTGCAACATCTAATCATTCCCACAGTTTGACGTTAGGTACAAGTAGTTATGTGTGTTACGAGTCGCTCAATGACAACCATTCAACATTACACAACAAAGATTACCCTCGGATTGTGACGAAAAACATATTATTACTGATTCAAATAACTCCACACAATACAGCATTGACATAATTGCGTACTGATCTAAACGCTTACTGTAAATAGAACGACACCGAATATAAAATAGTATAACTCAAAAAAAAAATTGGTTTGCAGACTAATTTGTTTATTTTCACAAACTAAACACTGTTAAATTTAATTTGATATTGTTATGTGTTGTGTCAATTCTGACATTCTATTTCGGAGCCGTAACAATATATTTCTTAATCATCATTTCGGTAGCTTGCAACCTACCAGTTTAACATAACATTTTGTCAAGTCAAATTAATTTCTCTTTCCGAAATGTCAAAACGTCATATTCAATTGAAATTTTTATGCAATGATAGCTTGTGTCGGGCTAGTATAGTAAGGGAAACAATATACAATAGGTACTAGACCTATTCAATAACGTAAAACGTTTTGCAATGGCAAGAAAAGCTACCTTGATATCCGATAATGGAATGACGAAAAAGAAAATTGACCTTGCTCAGTTTCATAAAGGCTCACCTGATTTCTATGTGGACTTGTCCGGACCTCTTTTGAGTGAAAGTAAGGTCAGTGTAGTCCGACCACACTGAAAAGGCTTTGGCAAGCTCGGTGTCCACCTCAGCACGGTTCAATTTTGACGGGTACTTTGAGATTTTATACGTGAGGTTCTTCACACGCCATCTTGAACCTAAAGAAGCATAGAAGTGTCATTGTATTATAATTTATTAGCGACGACAAACGAGTTCCAATTTTAATTTTCTCATTACAATGTAATGTTTAAATGCGTTAAAATATATTCTTGTTGATGAATAGATTAGGAACTCACCCTGTAACGCGTATCTCTTGGCACGACTCTCTCCAAAACCAACTTTATCTCTCACACCGCATCTTGGCAATGACATCATTTTAGTTGTTTCTTCATCTAGTTCACCTGTTAACAGAAATTAAACCATTTAAAGATATTACTGAACAACAATATCTAAGTTACTATCCTATGTAATCATCCCAATGTTAAAGTACTGAGTGTCATATGAATCTGCGTGCGTCAGACTATTTTAAATTCCAATTATATTGTCGTTAACGACGTTAAACGCTGCTGCATGTCAAAGGACCAACATAGACTTTTTGTAACATCCAATGATGAGGAAGTCATTATACAAACACATCGACCAAAACCGCAGGCGGAAAATGTTAAATAATCAGGAACTACGGCACCGGCCGGTGTGACCGCGGATTATCAGCTGACAACTTGAAATTCATCACTAGCTTCGATTTATATTTATAGATGGGGGAATAACCATGTACTTGTAAAAATTATACGCCATAAGGAAAACTCCAATTGGTTCAGCATTAGCACGACAGGAAGAGGAATTATAGATGACGCGTGTGTATATCAAAAACAAGTTTATATTCATGAGATTCGTGTGTTTATAACCTTTACTATCTTTTCTTTAAAATGACAAACCCTATTGATGTGAATCTCATTTCCACTAAACATCGTCGTTAATTTTCAAGGCGTATCATAACATAAAGTCGGCGACAGCTAGTTCCAACTCGTGCACTGACCGATAATGAATTATGTATTTATATACAGTCTGTGCGTTTTATGCTTACATAATAACACTGCCTTCAGTCATAGTCAAGACCAATAATCTACTTCTCGTGTCAAGGCACGTACATAAACGAATACGGTGCGAGTTCTGCCCACTTAATTCCAGCGCTTTAAATACTTGGTGGAGATCGCATAGACTTATAAATTGGTTGGATGTATGTGATTGTAATAACTGTTATGAGGACGAACCAAGGCTATTCGATGACCGACTACGGACAAAGACTAACAACCGGCTGTAGATAATGAGATAATAGGGTTAACGTAAAACGTTAATACAAATTCACAATGAATCTGAATTAACAAGCATTAAAGGTTTGTTGTTCCTCAATAAGGTTCTTGACAGTAAAAAACACATGTAACACTTGTAACTTTTTAACAGCAAAAATATTTGAGAATTTAACTGCACTTCAATCACACAGTCAAAAAGAAAATAATAGGTAAAGTTAAAGTGTTAAATTAATTTGGGTCATAGATGAACTGACCAAAGGGATTAGATATTATATATGCTATAAAAGATAATCTTATTGGTTATCAATATATTTCACAGATACCAGCTTTACTGCAGTTGTGTATTTTTTTGGAGGGAAAACCCAAGAAAAACCGATGTCATCCGATCAAGATACTTCAACATTACATGCCTTCTTATTCCTTTAAGGTCATACAAGGGCCATTAGAAGATATACATCAAGTAAGAAAAAACATCTAAAACTTGACAGTGATTGATAACGATACCTTCGGTATAAACACTACAATACCTTCCTTATTGTCTTTTCTCTCTAGGATGATCTATTTACACAATTATGACAAACTGAATCTAATTCCTCGTCAGCCGTAACAAAATTCAATTTTATTTGTCTTTTATTTAATCAAAGCAGGTAATTTGTGGATAGAGCCGGCTTGCGTAAACAACATTACAATCAACAAGGATAAATGAATTCAGCTTTCACAAACCACAATTGATGCCTTTTAATCAAAGTTAAATAGCCCGTGAATATTTGAAGACGACGGAACCTTCATATAACATTTAAAGATCTCAGTTATTTGTGACAATATTGACTTAGGACGTCACTAATTAAATAGTTAATCAATGCGTCACAACTTGGATTTGAATAATGTCGTTCACCAAAACTCTTTTGGTAAACAAAAACCAGTTCCAAAGTATTTATAGCATTTAATATAATACTATTTCAGATAGGCTTTTTTCTCAAGGCTCTCAGGTCAAATCTTAATCGTCTAATTAAACGACTAAAACCGAAAAGATTCTATACTACCTTGTCAAATTATAGTCAAGTTTTAAACATTAAATATGGCCGTATATTAAGCCCAGTGGTCTAAAATATTGTTGTATTACATATATAATTACTGTATGAGTATTTATATATGTCGTACATAAAATGGGTTGAGGAGCTAAATTTATAGCTCGAGCAAGTCAAGGCCACATATTTATAACTTAGCTGTTACCAAGAAATCTAAGCCCTTTAGCCTAATAATTTATGAATAACTTACCTGTTGCGTTCAGTCCTGCAAAGCCTTGAAACTCAGCAATAGCCCGTCGCCACGAGCTCTCATCCATGATGTGGCCACTTGAAGGATTTCTTACAGAAGGACTTAAGTATCCATACTGCGCTAAGTACATCTGGAAGTACACGTCACCTTCAGTCTGCCGCATCCAAACATGGAGTAGGCCTCTGTTCTCAGACGAAAGATGTCTAGTTACGTTTTAGTTTGTGCATTCAACTAATGTGCAAAATTGATAACTTTAATACATTTATGATAAATATGTGCATAAAATACGTGTTGTTAAATTCGTTCGAGTGAAAACAGAGGTTTATATTTTTATCAGTGCACCGTTTACAATGTAATATATACAGTAGTTGAAATGGATTTCTAATATTTGACTAAAACAGGTTTGTATTTACAAAAATAAACAGATGTATTTATATCAATTGTCTAGTACTCGTAGTATAAGTTCTGGCTAGTTCGGGACGAAGTAGACGGCGGTATGTATCAGACGTCTCATAATATTCGAGGGCGAGGTAGTAGAGTCACGCTGATTTCAGCACTAACGGGCCTGATCGACCGAGACGGTACTACCCTTGCACAGAAATTCAACCGTAAAATGACAGCGTTCGTGTTTCGTTGATGAGTGCGAGACCGGAGGCCGGTAGAGTCAGAGCCATATATAAATATATTTATAAAGATAGACAAATAGAGATGAACATAAGATCAAAAGTAAAATAGCAATTTTTATGGTGTGGCAACTGATGCTATATACACATCATGTATTGTCCCACTAAGCTACTAATTTGCTTGTTGAGCCTTCCTTATCTCGTACAATGTACTTACAAACGTTATATTATCTCACATCATCGCAAGGTTATCCATCCATTGTTTATTGTCGACGCATTTGATAATAAGAAACGTATTGGTAACTTTAATGCGTCTTTAGTGACACATTTTCTTATACAGGTTAAATAGTTTGTACTTATATTTATTCTTTATTATCCACATAGAACTTAAAAAATATGAAAGAAATACAAGGAACTGTCATGTACAAAGTCGTGCTTAACCCAAAATTGAGTTAGCAGAGATGTAAGAGCATAATCATGCGTACAAGAGAATCAGAAGAGAAATGTAATAAAAATGAAAAAGTAATAATAGTAATTATAGACGTTGATAAATATTGTATGTGTGTAATAATAAATATAATAATATTATTTTATTATTTATTTTATATGACAGATAATAATCCCTGGTTCTCTTAATGAACATACTCGGAGAAGGGCTGGCGCGTATCGCACGTGATAAGGCAAATATATATAGCCGAACAGCTGAAACACTAAAAGAGTAATTGTAACAGATCGAAGTGTGAGAAGGAGAGTAGACGAATAGCGATAGGGTTGGCTTCTGGGAATAAAGTGCTCGAAGCGGTCACGAAGATATGAAGGCGAATTGAGGTTGTAAATAGTTGAATACATTTAAGAAAGCATGACTAAATCTCGACGCTGCCGAATAGGTAACCACTTCAATTGTTTCCGGAATTCCGAAACATGGTCGAACTTTTTCAGACCATGTTTCGGAATGTTTGGCCGTTCTAGCTTGTTCCAGATTTCTTCTAGTAGCGTCGAGAAAAGAAATTTCGGCATAATCAAGAAGTGTAAGGAGTACGGACTGAGAAGTTAGTTAGTCGTGAACTATTATAACTAGGAGTTTATATTGCAGCATAATTTTCATACTTTATCATCAGCCTATTCATTTCCCTAACCGAGCAAACTATATGGTATGTTAATACATAGGGTTTCTGTCACTTCACACTACACTTTTAAGATTTATACTAATTAAATGCTTTGATAGCTTATTTTTCTATTTACTTACACAGATTGATGTCAACGAAACTGCAATGGAAACAGATGAATAACCAGAATTTATAATTTTTAAATTCAATAAAGAGTACTAACACACAAAACTTTAAATTATATTCGTGCATATTTACTAGGAAGAAACTGACTACAAAATTAGGTATTTTGCTTTGACAGACCAATATTTAGGGTAAAGAATATTACGAATTTGAGCTCCACTCGAATATATTATTGAAAATTAAATGAGTATAAGGGTACAATCTAAGCAGTTAAGATGAGAGCTCGAGGTATGACGACCTTGAGCATTGGCAGTGGCAGTGGCGGGAGCGTGTTCTGCATCACAATGTACATGCGCGCATATCTCGCACGACGCAGTCGCCACCGCTCTTTGTTCCCTCTTACACCGGGGAATACTCAACAATATGACTGTTAATCCTCCCAGTCAATGGCCCTAAAAGCCCATGTTTACTATTGTCCAAACAAATGCCTCGAGAATACTAAACAGAAATAATATTTTCAAAGAGTTCTTCAGTTTGTTAAGCAAATGATCTATTGATAGATATCACCATGAATGTGTGATTGACCTCTCTGAAACTATCCATTTGTTAGTATGCTAGGGTTTCATAAAACATCTTACTATTCATGTTTTACGTATATACCTAAAAAGAAAAAATACGCAAGTCACATGAATAAATAAACTTGTAACGTCAAAAAGTCTAATTTCAAAATTTTAGGTTTAAATCAAATTACACCTTATTTCCACATAGAGTTCTGGGAACTCTATCCTGCTAGTCAATCTACTACAAATGCATTCCTCTATTTAAACCAATAGGTAACTGATGTTTCACAATAGAACACGCAGAGTTAGAGTGTATTAGAGTAAAAATTTAGTTACTCTACGTAACTAAATTTTTTTAATTACTTACACAAGAGTAACAGGTCCATCAGAAGTACCGTTGGTATTCACAAACCTATAAGTACGATTTTAGAGTTAAATCGCATATTTTTAAATTAATTCAATCTGAAATAATATTCCCAGCACGATCGATCTCGAGTTTGTTAAATGTATTTGTATTAAATATAAATTCTTCCTAATTATATATTGAATGCAAATAACTTCACGTTCACGTCAATGAGTAATCGTGGGTAGATTTTGGGTGCGTTCAGGCCACTGGCCAGGCCATTGACACACACGGATACAATACTGAGTCCATTGTTTGTTACACAAACCGAAATGTATTACATGTACAAATGTAAATTTACCTGCTACATTTAGTCTACATATCGCACCGACCGTTTCCGTATAAATCATTGTTTCGTTTAAGTAAGAATTCTTTGAAAACACAAGGTCTAAACGCTAACACAACATTGTAAATCAACTGTAAAAAGTATCATGTTGTGGTCAGTACTGCTTGTTTTAACCTTTATGTAAAAATGAAATGAGAAAGCTCTTTACGATACACAAGGATTATTGATGGAGCCGTTTAAATAATGGATCCATGTGAGCATATCGGGGTCAGTGTGTCCTAATGACTAACGGGTACTGACGGAGTCTGCGATCGTACGAATCTCGCGCTAGAGCCTGCGGCGACGCTCCACAGACCTACTTAACTCATGCAAATTTTACCGCCTCAGGGGACATCGAACGGCAACATATCACGCATCATTGCTATGTAACAATACTAATTGTAAAAAACATCGTGCTGGACCCATGTTTAACTTTTCAAACCACTTCTCATCTTTACAAACATAACAGATAGGTATTAAATTTCCTGTTAAACTGGTCCTTTTAAGATTATACGATTATTGGCTTGTTACTACGAAAAAAACTGATATGGCTTTTTATTGGGTTACCATTTGTAACATGATGTTAAAATTAATAAAAAAATACTATTAAGGTTTTCGCGGGATCCTTCACAAAACTTATTCACGTACCTAATAATGTTTTTTGTTTTTGTTACCAAGAATTTATTTTTTAAACTTGTAAATATTATATTTTTTCAAAAATAAACTATTTCTCATCAACGTTTAAATGGTGTTAATTTGGTAACGAAAAAATTGCAATAGATATCCTAAAAGTTCTATAAAAAACATTTATACCATAATATAAGTGACAAAACTAAATATTTCCAGCTCAGCGCTAGTTTACCGACAATAGAATATAAAATTATATTAATTTGGTTAAAATACATTCCAACGTACGACAAGCATAATGGTTCCGATTAGCGGTAATAACAAGTAACAGTAGAATGGGGTTCGTACCGAGCAATGAATAAAAATGTTCAAAAACACGTGCTGTATTGACATAAAGCGCTATGATATTTTTTTTGCGGTTGGTACTTTTTGTGTGTATAGCCAACTAGTTGATAATCTTGTACATAAATAAATCGATATATAATTTTAAAACTAATTATCATTTTATAGAGATGATTGTATAAACACAGATTAAAAACTAGTACAATGTTTACCATTCAAATCTGTACTTCGTTACATGATAATTTATTAAAAAACTAGAAGAGACAATTGTTTTGCTTTTCTTTTGAGGGGTATTTTATTTTATTTATTTAATGTACAACCAATATTCAAAATATTCCACGTATTTTATAGAAATATTAAAAAATATGTAAAAAGTGTAAATGTGGAAACAAAAGCATTTTAAATCTCCCTTGAAAGTTATAAAATATTGTATGCTGTAACAAAAATTTTAGCAATGAAAACTTTTCAACAAAAAGTTTTTAATACTTCTGAATACCAAGAAAGAAAAACATAGTCGAATTCATTGTTCCTCAACATAATAAAAAACAATGTAATTACTAGGATTTTCACTTAGTCACGTTGAGTCTTCAAGTACCTTAGTTCCGGCCAGAACAACCTTATGTTTACTTAATGACATTATGTAAAATGTTAGAAACAAGCATATGACCTTATTAATTCATTAGTTAGTTGTTCTGTACAGGCCAAAGGACAAACTAGACAACAAAGTGGCCAAATTGAGATGTTTAAACATGATTTTAATAAAAACGTAACACATTTGATTCACGGCAGTCTAATACTAAACTAGTCTGTGTCTGCAATACGGTAAACATACTGCTGATAAACATTTCAAATACATACATAATTTAGAACAGTATAATACATATAATCACACCCAGACACAAAACAAATAAACAAACTCATAACAGAATTGTTTATCGAAACTCGAACTCATTAACTTTTAGCAGTAACAGAAGACCAACTAAAATTAACAGCATATGTGCTGTCCTGTTGCGTTGGGGATAGCGAGACCGGCGGGCCCAATAAATAAATAAATAAATATTCCGGACATCTAACACACAACGCCATCTAGTCCCAAGCTAAGCAGAGCTTGTGTTATGGGTACTAGACAACTGATATAAATACTTATATACTTTTTTTTTTGTAAATACATACATATTATACATACAAAACACCCAAACTTCGAAACAAATATTTGCAGATCATACAAACATTTGGTGCGACCCGGGAATCGAACCCGAGACCTCAAGCACAGCAGTCGCTTACGCTACCACTCGCGCCACCGAGGCAGTCAATAAGCCATCATGGTGTGGGTTACCATGCTGCATTGTTGCATTAACTGCATTCGCAGCATGTATAGTGGTTACCACTCTTGGATTTTACTCATGCTTTCCATCAGGCAGAGTAAAATTACTTTGACGGGATCAATCTTAAAAAAAGTCAAGATAGCTGATTACTAAACAGCAGGTCAGTTGAACGAGTATGATAAACAGGTAATCAATAACTATTTAGTAATAATATTACGTGACACGTGTAAATATAATTACTGTTAGTATTCAAAGAGGTAGAATAAAACAGACACAACATTTCATGCGCAGGAGCAGTATGGGACGATTATCTGTCGTTACACGATTACAATATGTAGGTAAAATATGCGGGCATTTAATGACACCTATGGTACGATTGCGTACATCATTCACTATTGTTTAATGGCTGCTGACATTGGCTCAGTTTCGCGTGAATTATCATCTGTCATTACATCACTATATAGAGGCTGTAAAAGGTACTGTGGATTGGACAGGCTACTTATCGAATGATGCTTAATAACGACACATGTTATAATTTAAATGTTTTCTCAAAATTGATCGAATGAACGAAAACGAACTTTAAAACTAATTGTGATTCAGACAGATCAGGTATTTTTCACTATGCAAAGTTGTAGGCAACAATTTATTATTGATAGTTTTGTTATTCACTTAGTGTTAAAGGTCTGGGTCGGAATTCTAGCAGGCACCAATAAAACACCATTATACTTGCTAGAAAATTGTTTGGTATTCGCAAATAATTACATTAGAAGGACGGAGAATGAAACAGAAGATATTATAATAATTTCAATCTTTTTCACAACAATCGGTAAACGACCTGTAAGATAAGATAATTTACCTCGGGCTAATATACTGATAATTCTCAATAAAGCATATGTGTAAATTTGTTAACGCATGGGCGTGAATACCTTTATTGTGAACTAAAAATCACTCAATACGAGATCAGATAACTGATTTAATTCATCTGTAATGACTACATTCCAAGAAAACGTCAAAGAAACAGTTATAAACGCTGCCTAGTTTCGCAATCAGACCTGTAATTATGGGATTTCCCTTGCAATCTGTTTAATGAACTTTAAATTCATTAAATGCAATAATAAGTTTGAAGTAATCTTATCTTAGAATTTAAAATTCGGTTACAGAGAAAATTACATTAACTATACAAAAGTTTGTTTAGACTTTCGTTTTTACAACAAAAAATTTCGTTGTTTTAGTAATGAAAACAACGATTCTTATAACATTTGTCATTAGCAGTGTTAAATGATTTCGTAGGCACAGCCCGTCTAGCCAAGTGGGCATTTCACAAACCCAAATGATTATAGAAAACTAGCAAATGTATAGGAATGACGTTCCTTAACAATCACGGGGTCAAAACAAAACAAGCGAATAATAAAAGAGAATAAAGGCGTTAGCGATTGTAGAAAGAGATTCGATGCGAAACACTTGCATCTTGGCTAAAGTCAGGGCAGTTGTTGCGGCGAACGTTGAGGAAAGCTTTAAATCATATCTGCTCAAGGTTTACGGATAATTTTATAAAAAGTTGGAACTAGCAAAAAAAAACATTTTTCATAAAATAAAGTAATAGTTATTTCTTCAGCAATGTAAGTCTAATTAAAAACAAAAGAAAAAAAAACATTAGTTATCGAAAAGGAAAAAATGAACGTGAATCCGTTAATTGCCTTAATTGTGCACACGTGAGAAATTTGTAAAGCAGCAGGTTGTATGTATGACTCGCTTATCATCACAATAGCCAGGTAATCATAATGGGTTATCCGAAGTGCTTAATAGGAATTGTTTTAAATATGATTTAAACGGTCACGCGACTTCTAGGAAGAGTATCTATGAGGCGGTCATCCTGATATGCCTTACTGGGAACAGGGTCTGCCACGTGCAAATATTCGTAAACATTTCCTCAGTTCACTGATGATTTCACTATCCGTTGACAACGACATTTTTGTCCATAAAAGGATTGCACCAAGTCACTGAACAGGTAGTGAAATATGGTCTGAAAGACCAGTAGCTTAGCTAAGCAACGCAGACAATGTTTTTGTGAGAATTCAGAGAAGTTCAGAATTTAATAAAAATATATACACAGTTTCAGCCCAGATACTACGTTTCTTTTCAACATCAACAACCTAACAGTATAATTTAAGTACGAACTTTTGCAGGTTTAACCACGCTAAATCCATAAAGCAAGTTGATTTGCAGCCCTCATATAGTTAAAACAAAAATTACCAAAACATACGAGAAAAAAAACTGTTTTATAAAAATAAAGAATGTACGTCTTAAAAACTTAGAAATCAAACTTGATTGATCTTTTTAATCAATTAATTTAAGTAATCAATGAGCATAAATAAGGGTAAAATAAATTTACGCCATCACCAATTATGGGAAAAGTAAATGACTAGAGAGTTTTCTTAAAATTATTATTTCTTAGAACATTGATACTTTTCTTTAATACATATCGCAGAGACAAAAAAAACCGTCAATAATATTTCTTTGTTCCTAACAATATAAAAGCTCGCAAACAAGCACAAATTATTGTTACAATCGATTAAGATTAATAATATTATAATTATTATTATTCGTCAGATACTTTCTGATAAACATAAAAAGATTTAAAACAATGAAAACAAAGACAATCCCATTACGTTTATTTCTACATCGGCTTCGTCAACAACAATTAACATGCCATAGACACTTTGAACTCCAGATTAAAACGCATAATATGTAATGATATCAGAGCATGGTATATTGAATAAGATAAATATATCACGCAATTGCATTAATTTTAACAAATTATTGTCAAACACGTGCCACCGGGGCAAGAGTGACGTTATTTTCTCCACAACGTCACCAACAACCCGTGGACTATATAAACAATTGCAACACTTAGTGCAGTAATTAGAGCAATATCATAAATAACTAATTTACCTACTAATCTTATAAGCCACACTAAGTTTCATATTATTGCGTATTGGAAAACTTGACACAAATCTTATTCAAACAACGTGTTGGAAATTGCAAATAAGAAAATATAAAAATAATACCCGTGTACTATTTTTAATAATAGTTAAAGGTGGTTAGTAAAAAAATACTAAACGGGTATTATTTCTTTACTAACCACTTTTAAGTACGAGTATTAAATTATATTCTGACACAAATTATTTATTCACGTGTGTATATTTACCTTAGGACGTGACTGGTTTTAGGATTGTCTCCACAGATTAAATATAAAAATACATATGTTGGGATACATTACTTCAATAAAAACGTAAAATGAATACTTATTTTAGTTTAAGGTTTGTTATGTAAGATATATAAACGTGTTGTTTACTATGTAATCGTATTATGTTAATAAAACAGTTGAAACGCAACATAATTTGTTACTACGTGTACCTACTGTAAATATGTTGCACTTACGTTAGAATAAAATTATAACACACAGGTGGTTTTATAAAAGGTTTCTCTGGCTGTATAATACTTAATTGTTTATTTTATTTTTAATTGTAATTTTTTGATTTTACTTGTACTTTTCATTTTTGATAAAGTTTAATAATAACAGCGGTTGCCACGTAATTCTAGACAGGAAAACTAAGAAGTTTAGATTTCTCTTTTAATACTAAATACAACTGTGAATGACCTGTGGACATTATCTCTAACGAACTGCCATACAAGAAAGGCTTTAGTTGTCTTGAAAGAGAATATAGTAGTCTTAAAACTAAGCTAGTTATCCTGGTTTAGATAGATATGATTGAGATAAGAGACTTATCGATGAGGTAGTAGCGAAGCGTCATCGCACTTCGACGCTCGCTTTTTCATCTGCACGAGATAGATAATTGCCCCGCAATTACTTTCAATTATATAGCGATTGTCGAAAGGTTAAAATATAATTAATCGCGTGTGAAACACCACTTTTCTGCATTAGAATGTAGGAAAGGCTTTTTGTCATAAAATAACTCGTTCTTTGTTTACCTTTGGCACGTGTAGACTTTGTTCTGGTGATTGCTTGTCGATCTTATGTGACTATACCTACTTAAACGTGAATGAAGTCATGCTCTTATCGCTTATTCTTATTAAAAGTTTAATATAAAAGTACATAGATAATATTTGATTACTTTGTATCCGACTGAATACCACTTGACATACTTGAGTTCGTTAATAGAAATAAAATACTTAAGCTGTATGTTTAGGTATATATATATATATATACGTACATATAGATTAATATTATTCTTTCACATTCAATTTACATTGTATTTAGAAAAGATACACTTCATAATTCTGTTAAAACTGACATTTAAAATATGCATCTGAAATTCTTCAAACAAAATCTCGATGACTCGATCGTGATGACAATACTAGATCAAAAGATTTATATCTGCTACTTGTACGGTTACCGAGAATAAAACAGGGGCTCTAAAAAGTATTTAGTATGTCTAACACACAACTATATGTTTTAGATGAATATGAATTCAAAATTTTCCGTGCCTCTGTACAGTATCATCAAATTTCAACTGTTTAATGTGCTGCTTAGAATATTAAGCTAATTGTACCATCTATTTTCATATGTAACTATATAATTAATTCAGAGTTATAGTATCACCGCAGTGACATCAAACAAATAGTAACAATCAGATGTTGGCGTCTTAGTGATGAACAATAAGCAGTAGAGATCTGAGGATGGTGGCCGTGGCGCGCGTGTTGAAGGTCGCCGCGCGCTTCCTGCGTGCGTGACGCGCATGCACACCAAACAACCACCAGTCACATACGCTATGACGCATCCTTCAAAATCATCACCACAAGTGCATGTATGCAACAGAAACATAAAAACACCGTTACCCAAAATTAAGTCCATTGAGATTACTGTAACGGTCAGGTGACCGGGTCGCTTTTTGTCTACGACGACCACGCCGGGCTATTGTCTGAGCTTTGTGTTCACAAAACTTGTCTAATTTATGTCATTCATCGGCATGCTTCACTGTGTTTTACAAACATCTAACAAAACATGTTTATCGGTTTAGATAATAAATTTATCTTAGCACGTTTCAGTTTAAATAGGCTGACATCCACAGATATCTCGCATTTCATAATCATACTTTGTCATGATGTTCCGTGAAATTCGTAGTAAAAAAGTTATAACCCAACAAATCGTGACTTGAAATAGACAAACTAACTCGTTTGTGATATGACGTCAATTTTTTTATGTTTTCCATAACGTTTATTTTGATGACCAACGTCAACTACCTTTAGTGAGGAACATAAACAAAAAGTAAATATAAAAAGGTAGTCGACACCTTCTCGACAGTTACGTGTGTCTTTAACATTAAAACTGGTAAATGTAATCCCACCAAAATACCGCACAACAAAAATAAGTGATTTATAAAAGTAAACTCCATTCTAAAGCGTTTAAGTAAATATTTGAACTATTAATAAAAGTCGTTGACGGTAATGTTGTCACAGTTCATTGTTCTAAACACTCAAATGAAATTTTCCGAGAGTTGGTCCCTTGTCGTGCGAGGGACACATCTCGAATTTTTATAACGCATTAATCGAGTCAGGTAGATGAAAACAAAGAACATCACAGGTTCTTCACACTTTCTGCCACGGCTATTGTTCTCTGCTGAACCATTGGTCATGAGAATGTCCCTCTGTATAAGGCTCCGTTTATCATAACAGTACCAGTATTAAATGCCAGGAAATGGCTTGCCCATGACAATGTGCAGAGTGCGAACCTCAGCCTCACGTGACAAAAGGACAACGACCTACAAACTGTAGCCGAAATTGCTTACATAACAGGGTACTTTGAAATGTACTTGTAAGTTTGTAAGGTTGCTATCGTAACAGAAGCTCATGTTCGTCACACGACATTTCTCGTATCCTAGTAACCATTTCTGCATTTCAATATTCAGTTTACGGCTGGTTACAGGGCTTAAATTTGTTGATTTATTTTATACTTTGGTAGATAGAGTTTTTCAAGTTAAGTTTTAGAGAATTTAGCAATTGAATAATCGAACAACAATCAACAAGCGAATTACAAGAAAAGCAAATATATTAGATAACTAAATTAAAATACATTTCATAGTTTACTAATGTTTATAGATATTTAGTGACTAGGGAACCGGGATAAACGCTAAGACGATGAACATGATTAGTGACTAGGGAATATGGTAGCGATTTAGAATTTTCGTCGTGAATCAGAATAGTAAATCACACATCGTTCCCTAATTCTTTTAGTACTAAACACGCAAATAAGATATTAAGTAGAATTAGGACTGATTGGCAAAATATCCTTTGATTTATTTAAATATCGAGATGACGGTACAATATTAAAAACATATCCTGGGACAAACTAAGCATAGTTAGTGCTATTCAAACATACATAGAAACAGCTAGAGCAATGTAAATGGACAAACTTATATATATATATATATATATATATATATATATATAATTACATACAACACAGGGCGTCAACCTATATATATCATAGATAAATGCAAAAGTATATTTTACTATTACAAATGCATATTAAAAATTTATTAAGCGTTTAAAAATCTAATAGTATATACAAAATTTTAAGCTAATATCAATGATTTAAAATAGAAATATTAAAAATTATAACAAATATTATAAAGCCACGCAAATTAACGTCAGGGTACGGTAAATTGTAAATGCTACATTGACATAGAAAGCAAATATTAAGACATATGTATGTGTCTTCAATGTCTTCGCAATATTTTTATTACATTTGGTCATGACCTTCATTAAAATAAGAAAAAAATCTTCAAATCAAGTTCTGTTCTCACAACACTAAATAAAAAATAGGTATTTTTGAACACTTTAAAACTTTTATCTACATTCCTGTATAGAGGCAGACCTAGATAAAAGGATGTTGTACTTATTGAAGTGCAACAAACAGCGACAGTTATGAAATCCCCTATCGGTGCTATACAATGAAGTACCTACTTGACATCACAATCAATTCCTTATCCTACTATTGCTAAACATTTACAAAAAGTAAATAATTTTCTTTAACTTTGTATTTTTAATTTTCCGATATGTAGTGTTCTAGCTTTTGCTCAAGGTTTCGCCCGCGTATACGTCGGTTATCGCGGTCAAAACAGCCTATGCCCTTTCTCATGAATCAAAGTATCTAAATGCTAAATTTCTTTGAAATTGTTGCAGCGGTTTAGTCTTAAACAGTAACAGACAGACAGAGTTATTTTCAAATTCATAGTATTACTATGGAGTATGGATTATGTCGTTTTGTACAAATGTTATAAACGGTGACAACAATTAAAAACAATCGTGGTTTTTGTGGTTAATCCTTGGTTACTAATTCAAACTACCTCTTGTTGTTTCTTTATTTCCTTTAACTTTAATTACTATAATTACTACACGCGGAAGTTATTTTTCTAACTTCAATAATTTGTGTGATTCACAGTGGTCTTGTAAAAGTACATGGATCTTGGTGTCCTTAATCATCTATATTAATACGTGAAGCAAAAACTTTGAACGTCTTTTAACGAAAATAATACGAATGGAGCAATATGAAATTTTGGTATACTTAAAGTATATATGAGGAAGAGTACAGAAAGCTAGAAAAGAAGTAATTAAATGAATTTGAGTGGGTGACCAATTTTCAATAATAAGCAGGTGCCCTGCGATACAGGAATAATTCGATAATTCGGAATATGTTGTTTTAAATATAGTTATATAAAATAAAAGATACGAAGTATTTAATTTACATTTATAAGTAAATAGTTCAAAATAACTTGTTAATAAAGGGACAGAGGTAAGTATGGTTTTTATCTTCAACTCATTCGTGTTAATACATTTATTTGCCTCAAATAAATCTGACTTGTTCTACCCATAAAAACGCAGGATTATATTTCATCGACTTAAAGTTAAAAATAACTTTCACTTACTTTCTACCTATCATGTTCGACCTACATAACACCATTAGATTAGGACAGATTAAAAAAAAAAACATAAAATATTTACTGGCAGCGAAAAATGTGTCACAATAAAGGTTAGCTTTACTTACACTATCATACTAGCAATCATAGAGTTTTTCACACATGGATTTTAAATTAAGAACACTTTTAGCTGTACAGCTTTAGAAGAAAGTAGTTAATTAAAGCGAAACATAGGCCTAGTTTACCTTGCTTAGACGAACAATAAGAATAGCGAATGCGTGCAAATAGTCCTATAGAAACTAACGACTTTTCATTCTTTGGTTGAATTTTTTGAATAATAAATAGGCGCTATACAAATAGTAAACGGGTAAGTGGAACACATTGGCCTTGACACCGTTATAACTATTTTACACCGTGTTTAGAAGTTATCAAAATATAATTGATTAGATATCCGTCAAAAATATCTGCGAATGCAGTAATTCGTGTAATTACAATAAAACTACTATTGAAGATATGACATTAAACATTTTTATAAGATTTATTTACCACCCGTATTAAATGGATATGAAAACTAGAACGATGTTTTTTGTGTCTATGGTTTGTCAAGAAACTAAGGCCAGTATAAAATATATGTTGTTTTCATATTTATTTATAATTACATTACAATAGTAAGACTATGATTAAATATATGCAGATGTCTATGGAATTTAGTATCAGCGATATTATAAATACTAAAATCTTACATTACATCACCTATAACTGATACCATTAATTAATATTGTAATTATTTATCGTTACACTTGTGAGATTATGTCAGACAATAAGATATACATATTACCTATATTGTCACTAGATATTAGTAGCTAATGGACTTAACATTAAATCACAAAACATATCAATAAAAGTCTCTTATTGCAATATCATTGCTACTATTAGATAGAGTCTTGTATCGCATTATTTCTTTGGACTATTTGGCATCGCTCCAATAGAGGCTCGGCGGTTGAAAGATTAGGCAATCTGGTTATATTATAGACACATTTTTGATATTGTACCTATTAGGTGTAACTTGATTTCAGTTTGTTTTACTTAAAATCGTCAGTTTTGGGACATATATGAAATCGAATTCGCTCATAGCGATAAACCTTTGTGGAATAAAGATCATCATAGGTTTCAAATTGGAAGTCTATGCGAAATTCAAAATTTTAATACAAATATGGACTGAAATAGTCACCAGTACTTAAAAGAAGAAGATCCTCATAAGAAAACCCATTTGCCACAGGATTTATTTACAGTATACTAATTGGTCTTTGGTATCCTTAGCACACTTCATAATTATGTTTTGTGTTATCTATAACATAATACTACTTAAGTAACATAAAGTTTTTATCTGTGATTACATCTGAGACTTGGGAGCTTAGTAAGGAAGTAAATGTATTGTTAATTATATATGCCGGCGGTAAACGGTCAGTGGACGATTGGTCGGTGCACTATGACCTAGAACTTCGCGGTGAACGAGATGACGAGCCGACGGGGCTCGAGCGAGCGAATGACTCAGACTTGGTTCCGAGAAACATTCTGATTTTATTATTTACATATTCTCAAGAACCCCTTGGACGATAAATTACTTAGTTACTATATGTTATGTGACTCACAAGTGAATAACAGTGGTTTAGCTACTGTACAACTTGTAACAGAACGTTTGTATGTTATGCATAATCTTAGATAATAATGATGGACAGGTTTGTAGCTGCATTACTGAAATGGTCGATTTAGTAGAAAAGTCATAGCGGACTTAATGCAAAAGGCATTCTCAACCAGTCTACCGTTGGGTGGTACGGAAATGTGTGTAAAGAAGTAACGAAAATAACAAAAAAAAACATCTTCGCATTTTTACAAGATTATATACATACATACTTAAACTTTATACGTACGATTTGTATTTACTTACAAATATGCTAATAGATTGTGTCCTCTAAGTATGACTAACGTCTATTACAGGTAACGTAAAACATGATATTTCTAGAGACTTTGTTTAATAAAAAATAGACGTCTCGTATGAAAAACACACTAAGGACTCTTATTTAGAAGATCGTCTGAGATAATAAATACTTATTGTTAACAAGTTAAAAAAAACTAGACTGATGTTGACAAATAAGATAAACTTTGTAATTGGAATAACAACTTGCAAATATGTTAACGTTTTACTGTGTACAAACAACTTTAAAAGAGTATAATATTTAAATTTATAAAGGTTATACGGTTTTATTATCATTGGTTTTTCTCAAGTGTCTATTACGGAAAAAAACTCCTGATAACAAGGAAGGTGTAGAGAAAATGTTCCAGAGAAAGAATATTGCATACACTGGACAGACCAGATCTTTGCCGGAGAAGGTATCTACAAAGCAATACGTACTGCTGAGGACCACAATGGGTAGACAGACAGAAGAAGAACATTTCAGGAAATTCATTTTTTAAGCTCAAGTAGATTAAATTATTTTTAAAAGTATATGGGAAATACATACACTATTAATCGTTAATCCTTTATATGAATACAATTAGTAGATACCAAACACACTCGCCTCAGTATAAGAATATTTAAACCTAACAAATGATGGTCCAAGTTTTGTGATCAATCTCACACTTGACCCAGTAACAGTTAATATGTGGCCACATAAACAACTGTACATTTGAATGGATAAAGTCAATAGTAATATTTACTTTTCGTTTCAATCAATGTATTGATAAAAAACAGAAGTGAGGGCCAATTTTTTTTTTGGTTTCGTCTCATCTGCGGTGGTAAGATATAGTGAGAAAAAACTACAATAATTGTATACGAGTAGAGTCTCAAAGAAAGCATTTAGTGAAACTGAAATGTAAACTTATTTGGGTGCAGTAAACTTTGTCCTGGTTTGTTAATTTAATATCTGCAAAAAGATACAAAAATGTCCATAGGATGTTGGTGATTAATTAATAGCTATTGATTCATTCAAACAACTTAACGTATTTTACAAATACTACAGAAATGACGTAACGTCCATTGAATAGTATAATGACCAATATCTTACTACACCTATACACACATGTTTGTGACTCATATTGTGTTAAACAAACAATTTAAGAACACAATCAAAATGTTTCGATGCGGGTGTAAAAGGCAACCTCTTATCTTGGTTGGACTAACTCGTTTATGAATGAATCGAATACTACATACTCCTACGGGTCTATACCTAGTATACTCAGTTTTAATTCATGTTTCGGCGAGGCGATGCGGAGGTAAGCGGTGATCTTTTCTCGGAGAAACTTGACTCAACTATTGATCGTTACATAGTATGCATTATACATGATGCACGACTTCCGATTCCGATCACAATTATCGATTACGATAAGAATAAAGGAAATCCTTAACGTGAATAAGACTGGTACGGTTACCTCGAGCATACATTCTTTCTTAGTTTGTCACTACGCATATCTCAAGTTATCAATAATAGTGATAACAAGAAAATTTATTACAAATCTTTATATCAAGTGTTATATAGAAAACCATTTCAACATTTGCCGTTTTACTTAATACATATGAAATAATGAGACTCACCATCGCCTTGTCGGTTCCTCCGAAGGTTGGCGCAGCGCTACTCCTCGTTAGAAACACCAGAGCAACGGTCGCCGTCCACAATATCCTCAGACTACTCTTCAAACTGACAAACGCCATATTTTCTGATAATCTATGCCTTGATATGCTCATTTGATACTTTCTCATATAATATACCTCTATAAAAAATATCTAAATGTCGCAATATTTGTCATTACTCTTATATCGTAAATTTAAGCTAAATTGTAGGTTGATTTTCGTAAATCTTGAGCACCGTGTTGATATGTTATCTGAAATAGAAAATTAACTCAATTATAAGATACGTTACGCAGATATGTATATGCATGTGGTTTAAGTGTATGTTAGTATTGCTACATAAAATTTGAACAACAGTTTCTAACAAATAAGTTTTATAATAAATTATCAAGTAACAGCAGAGTTATCACTAGGACCAAATTTGCGATTATATATCACTATTTCGCTGTTTAAAGGCGGCAAGGTATAAATGGAACACTTTAAAAATAAAAGTCCATTCATAACGCCATCAATTGATATTGGGTAAGACCCAGAATTGAAATTCAAATGGATTGCTAATAGCTGTAGCACATTTATTTGGATATTATAGAAATAAATTATTACATTCGTTCTAATGTTGAACTGAAATTTTTTTTCATCAAGTTCTACGCATTATTTTATAGCATAAGGTTTTGTTTTTGTGAGGAGAAATAAATAAAGATATTATTCTTATTATTAATGTTCTTAGAGAAAAGCGATTAGAGTTGTATTTCTGTGGAGGTCACATTATGTGCTGGTGTCGAGTGTGTCATATCCGCGATGTACTTAATTGTTCTGACTCACCGATCATCCGTATAATTATATAAGATCGTTCTGGATCAACACAACTATACATAATATTATTCTTTTGTTTATTGATAAATAATATACGAATATATCAACGTCTAAAGTTTTTATTGCCTACGGAATTTTATCAACGTTTGAGAAAAAATATCCGACATCTTAAGGATCAATGTGAATTAAAGCTATTTTTTATTTGTTTCTAAATAATGTCAGATTCATTAAACTTAAATTGGCTTTAAAAATCTTCTGATTTTGTACTATCTTAATTGTCTATTTTTGCTAAATATATATAACTTAAGTTCATATTCGCACTTGGTTTGATATTGACAGTAAATACCACTATAAATAAACACTTGACGTCGATTTACTTTCTTTAATCCTGCTTTAGTCAGAACAAAATGACTGCACGATTATTGACCTACATATTTTTGAGGTGAGTAGGGATTCCGTGCTGTGGGCTTGTCTACAAATACTATTATCTTCGTAAATGATAAATTGTTTCCAACCCACACAACCGAGGGACCGTACGGGCACGATGCGGCGAACTGATTAGATATTCAGTCGTCGCTGAGCTCAAGAGGTTTAGTATACGCTTTACTTATAAACAATACAACAGACTTTAAACATCAAATTTTTATGCATGAAGTTTTTAATCGATAACATAAACAAAATCATTTAATTACGTTTACGTAAAAACTTTTCATTTACTTTTTAGGAATGAAATAAATTTAAATTTGTATTACTTAAGTTTCAATGAAAATGGTTAGCTATTTTAACCTTGATGTACGTTACCATGTAATAGTATAGAGCACAATGACAGGAAAGTTTTTATAGGCAGTGACAAGTTAAATAAATATTAAAATGGTGAACGAATTTTGAGAACCAAATGATCTCTACTACACATCAGTACAGATACTTATAAATTTAATCTAGTAGTTTAGAAACTACAAAAAGGAAAACAATTAAGTTGAATTTATTTAATTAAAATGATCGAGATGTACCTGTACAGTCACAAAACCGATACAAATGAAACTGAAAGTACGGTGTCAGAAGTGTCGCCAGCAATGTTCCGCTCGTCGAAGCGTGTCGGGGCGCGGACGCGATGCCAGTTTCACCGGCATTGGAACCAGATCTCTTACCTAACATCACTTTAATGACAATTTTTTCTCAGAGAATCGATTAAATTTTACTGTTTATTCGGTCTGACCCCGTGATAAATTCGCAATAGATAACTGGTAGGTAATTGTCTTAATAACGTTGGGATATACCTAAAGGTTATTGTTTGTTTCAATCCTATATTACTTTTATTTGGTAGTAATCTCTGTTCTTCAAACAGCCTACTAAGAAATAGCACTTTTTAATATTTATCGATAGTTTAATCGGTGAAAAAGTTTATAAATCTTGTAGCAACCATCATTTAAATAGTTTTCAAGTGTTTTCCATGATCTTAATTCATTTGTCAGTTTCAATAATCACTGGTTTTTTGTTTATTTTAAATTTCGGAGTAACTACTAACTTTGTAAAGATACATTTCATATTAGTTAATGTTGTCCCTTAAATTTTAATTTCAGTGCAACATTATTGCAAAAACATAGTTTCAAATCACATTGGCGTAATTTGCACTTGCTTTAAGTTTTAATTATCTTGTTAATAAAATGTATCACAATGGAATGATAAAAGCTATACTTTAAGCTTTTCAATTCGAATTCAAAGAAACAGAAATTATTTCAAAGGGAAACGTTACAAAATAAAAAATCTCCAACTAATTCTATTATTTGTAAAGTTTGTACAACATTTATTACAGAGTTGGCATCCAAATTATTAAATGAAAACGGCGTTTCAAAGTAAAACTATTTTTATTTCCTTCCCATTTGTGTGCAATTGTAGCGACTTATATGCACTAACATGAGACTTTTATTCAGGCTATAAACGATCAACTCTGCATTCGTCCTCGTCGTTGTTAATAAAAAACAAATAAATGTACTCCCATTCCGTGTCCTATAAAACCTATAAAGTACATGCGGAATTTCGCGATTGGACTCCCAAGTGATTTTAAAATAAAGCAGCTGATTGACATCATCAGTTCATTGTACATGCGAGGTGTCGTGACACACTATGATCTCCTGAGATGCATCTCAATGAGTGAGCCGTGTGGTCTGCGGGTGACTAGCACTAACGCATTTCGCATTGACACGACATTGGCATGCTTCCTGCTTCCGGATACCCGTTGGCAATACTAATTACTTATGTACTATCCAGTTATTATACTTTGTTGCTATACAGTTATAAAATGACATTAAATACAATAAAAAACAACGTTAATACATTTGTACATAGGCTGTCGTTTTACTTTTCACTTTGATTCACTATCAATTCCAACACAGCGTAGGTACAGTCATTATGAATGTAATGTTTCTTGATTTATTGAACGAAATTTTGAGGTATAATTATTTCAATAAATATGAAAAATAATTTTACTTTCTATCGTCTTGTATATATATTGTGGGTTTTTATTTCGTACAACAAATACTATCGCACAAAACAAAATTTATACAAAAACGCGCATTATGAACTAAAATTTGTTTTTCGATAATATAAATGATCATTTGAATATTATTTAAACTCATAAATCATATACGAAATTATCATAATAGCCATTTATTCATTTGTTTTATTTATATTATTTACATTGACAATAAAACGCTTAGAAAATATATTACAATATCAAAACTTTGAACTTTTATCTAATCCTCGTCAATTCAGTCAATTCTCTCTTTTCTTTAATTTTATTTCAATTTGACACAACTAAATCACTTTACTTCATTTGTCATTAAACTGTTTGGTGATAGCCAACGAAGCATGAGTCAGTCAATGTTTTGGTTGAATAAACTTCATGGTCACCGGCGACTTCTAGTACAACCCTCGTACGTCAATTATTACGAACAAACATAATTATTGTACACATTACTAATACGCGGCTTAGATCATACAATTAATGTCAATATACAATTTATTGTGGTTTTAACATTAACAACAGTTTTACTTCCTTTAAAGTGTGTTATTTTGTTTCTCAGAAATGAAAAACTTTCCAATGACGCTAAAATAATTTTCTTTTTCGTTTTTATATCAAGTTAGAACTTACCTAAATATTGAACACTAATTTACCTGAGAACTGTATAATTTAAATAACGCATTATTGTTAGTTAGCTCCAATTAATAAGATAATTTAGTTTTTCAACAAGTAAAGGTTTCAAACGTGACCGGTAAAGGTACTGTTTACATACTTAGCAGGTGAATGTAGGATATTTTAATTTATGTAAAAAAATACTATTTTATATATTTTCTTCCGTTTTCATCGTAGACCACATCTAGAATATTTATAATCATATACCTGCTTATTGAAATTCGAGCAAGTCAAAAAAATATAGTGACCTTTATTTCTGTCGCTTATGTGACTCTTCCATGGGAATGCATGTATGAATGTTTGTTTTTAAATGAGAGAAACAATGAAAGCAAAGAAAGGCCTGAGGAAAATAGACAGGAAAAAAGTGCTTTCCGTATCGCAAGTATTACTATTAACAGTATGAGGGTTATGATTTGGATAAAAGAGACATTAGGTACAAGAGCCTCTCAGAAAACTAACTTAAGGCAATTTTTCCGTTTCTTTTCACCGAGTGAGTACGACTATTGGACCTACGCACCCCCCTGAATCTGAAAAACGAACTCAAATGACGTTAACGTATACATGTCTCTTCTGTTAAAGGTATTCATGGGTGGCAGTGATTACATTCCCGGTAAAAAAATACCGAATTGAAAATAGTATTTTTCGTGTGGTGACGGATCAAGAATACATTGTGTGAGTGTCACCACCCTTATGCATCTGATTGGTGTCGTAATAGGCTATTAAGAGAGCAAATTATGCAAGACATGCAGGCCGGCAACGCACTTGTGACGCCTCTGGTGTTGCGGGTGTCCATGGGCGGCGGTAATCGCTTACCATCAGGCGATACGTGTGCTCGTTTGCCCGTTATATAATAAAAAAAATACAATGTCACTGCAAAGAGAATCAAAACTTGATACAAACTCTATGCTATCCCGTCTGGCCAGCGTATCTTTGCTCCTACCTACGCTAAAATCTCCTTTTTAAGGAAAAGCCTAAGTCTAGCTGTATGTTAAAGAATTTTGAAGTAATAAAAATAAATAATAAGGATTATAATGGAACAGTACTGAGATTACAGCAGCCCGAAAAGAGCACGTCCCGTATGACCATCCTGTCACGTAATATCGTACACACGTTAGTAAACCATTAATCATGAAACATAGTTTTTTTTTCCTTGTCCATATTAACTTAAGCTTTGATTCATACCATAAAGTTATGCAGGACAAAGGATGACTTTTAATCAGACATCACCTATATATGCGGATTGCTGTATTTTTACGTTTTAAATAAATGTTATTCAATGAAGTTCAACGCCTTTATTTACAAATGTGAGTCACCACCAATATACCTACGCATTTTTGGTGTACCGTATATTGATAAAAATGAGTCAACTATTTGACCTGTTTGATTGCTATAGGTGATTTTTAACCGACTTATAAAATAGGAGGAGGTTCTCAATTCGATTATATCTTTGATATGTTTTCATTGTGATGTTAAAAATATTAAGAGAACGCGTTGAAATTCTTTTAAGTGAGTTTCAGTTTATGTAAATGAATTTGTTTATACTCTTGTTAACTTTTTCTTAAAACTTCAGTTTGGTATTTCGTTTTACCATTAAAATTTCAATCAAGAACGAGACCCATAACTTTCAAGTCCTTATAAAATATTAAAATACAGGTACAACTGAATAAGTTATATTTTAAGTTATTGATACGTTCTGTTACTGTAACTGACACTAGTTAAGCTTTTTAAAACTAATAGAAAAAAAATAACATTCTAAATTAGAAAATTAGCAATTACTTTTTATTTAGAATGGCGTTACACGAAACAAATGAATATGTTTTATATATAATGCGTGCTTTCACCAACATTTCGTGTCAAGTTCACCGTCCGGTAAGGTATGACTTAACCATGACTCACTCTGGTTACAGGGCAAGCAAATGTGTTTATATACCTCATACTTAGAAGGTGATAAATGCTCTAATGTATGATTCCTTTTTGAATATATTATTGAAGATACAAGAAATATAGGTATAGAGCACATACTACTCATTATTCAAAAATATTTGGTTGATTCATAGTGAATAAAATGTATACAAATAAAATAAGTAAGTGTATTAGAGTATATAGGTCGCCTGCCTCCGTGGTGAAGTGGTAGCGTATACGGCTGCTGTGCTTGAGGTCTCAGGTTCGATTCCTGGGTCGAATCAAATGTTTGTATGATCTACAAATATTTGTTTCAGAGACAAAAAAAGACAAGAGACAACAGAAAGTATATATGTATTTATGTCAGTTGTCTAGTACCCATATCACAAGCTCTGCTTAGGTACGACAACGACTAGATGGCATTGTGTGTTAGATATCTGAAATATTTATTTATTTATAGGTACTTTTCCAATTATGCTTTCCAATTATCTATATATTAATACGTGAAGCAAAAACTTTTTACACCTTTATACGAAAATAATGCGAATTTAGAAAATTATGTTAATCTAATTAGGAGGAAGAGTGCAGAAAGCTATTTAAATAAAAGAAATCGACCACTGGGCGACCACTAGTTGTACTAAATAATGAATTTTACATTAAGGTCAACACTTACTTTAACATTCAACAACAAGATCCCATTGATTAAGCTTTTTCGAATCAAAAGTTTTAAAAAAATCGACTAACTAACTGAATAATAAACAACATTATAATTATGTTTTATGAAGTAAAGAATACACAAAGAATGCGTTCAAAGAGATCTCAATGTTATCAGTTAGATACGGCCTTATCCACTAAAATTATCTGATAACAGAGTGATACGCCTGCCTCGAGTCTTTCTTTTAAATTGTTGTATTCGTGAATGCGTTTTTGATTAATAAGTCCTTTAAGTTATTGCCAATATTAACTGTATTAAATGGCCATAAATTACATCGAAAAATATCAGTCTACGGTAGCAATATTACGACAATGTCATTTGGTACTGACCGTGACACAAAACTACGTTAAATGACCGATTTCGATATCGTGCTGATTTCATAGCTATAAGAAACAGATGAAGGGATTACGAAAAACGGAGTTCAAAAAAGTTGTTACAAGAAGTTAAATATGCCACATTAACGTGGAACGTCTCTATTACCAGCTACCATACAAATCAACGTTATCATTTTTATAAAGTGTTAAGTAGACAGTTCAGTGTTATAGAATAAAAATAAATGAAGTATCATGTTTGATGTGTAGTTATCAATTGACGGTGTTGTATGTCCCGTGTCGATCTTATCATTTGTTTGATGCTAACATAGAAGCTACTCGTATCAACTAACCTGTTTGGTTGGTCCAGTGTGAAGTTCAAGTAATCCTCACTACTTGAAACGTTAAAGTCTTCGTCTCACTAGTGCGATCACGTCTCGTAGCTCTATTACTACAGAATAAAATGATATCGACTGATCAAAAAATAGAGTCTATGAATTATAAAACAACAATCACAAGGCACTCTGTGGTCACCGAATGTCCCGCTGCGGTCACTTATTTCTTTGCAATTACGCGAATTTTCAAAGAAAATGTGTATTGTATGGCGGGAACTGACGAACGGCTGCGATCGTTGCGCCACCGCGTGACACGACCTACCGCAGACCGCGAGTTTGAGTAGAGTGAGGGCCGCGGCACCGCGTCGCGCTTATAATCGCACGGTGCTCGTGAGGCGCCCCGTCGCCCGCCCACCCAACCGACTGCCGGAGAAGCCTCCGCCCGCCCCTACGCATTCAACTTTACAGGATAACTTATGTGCTTTTGGTGAACACTTTAACTCGTTTTTTATTACACTACAAGTTTCCTTAAATGTTACATTATCTGAGTGCACTGTGATGTGCCGCGTCAGTTATGATTACTAACTGACGATAGTGACTTCAACGAAATGTGTCAGTAAAAACCAAACAAACAAAATAATAGGGAAACTTTAAAATAAATTTATAACATGTGACATATTGTATATAATATAGGCCCAAGACAGTATCAATTTTTTTTCCCTTTATTAATACTTTATTAAACTGAAGGAATTGTGCATAGCTTTTTTAGACCCGAATCTGCAAAAGTTTTGATTTAAATTGTGCAGGATAACTTGGACTGCTCTTACGTATAAGGATTTTTCATTTTGTGATTATTCACCTAAATCATAATAATCCTCTTTGGGTTTTTTATATTTATAATTAATTCACATGTATTCATTAATTTAAGTATTCCAATTTTTGCATCAATCCCGATAGAAGGCAATGAAGTATCAATATTTTTCTGTATTTGCATATTAGGCAGTCATGCATGTGAAAATCGAAATTCATATAATTCTAAAAACTAAATAAATATTAATAAATATAGTGTGTAAATTTATTAATAAATTATTGTTCGTCATACAACATCATTAATTAAAAAGGGCAGTGGTTAGAAATATTACAGCAATTTTCCAAAAAGAAATATCCTTTATATATATAAATTATTTTGATATCAACAGTTGTTGAATTTAATTTAAGCAAACATAAAATTAATATGAAATTAATATTCAGAGTGATCTATCTAGTGCTTATAGAAATAAATCAAAAATTTCATTTTCATTACATATGAATAAATATTAAAAATGAATTGTCGAAATGTATGTATGCGCATAACTTTCCATCGACTGCACTAAATTAGATTTTTCTAAATGTTCGTTATTGTTAGGACAAGTTTTGCATAGAAAACTATCAAAGGTTAACAAGGAAATTTCTTTTGTCCACGACTTTTGTGCACCGTGGGAAACTGAGACGGGAATAATAACAAAAAACAAGTTTTTTAGAAATTTAGAAAATATTTACGAATTGAAAATGTGGCGGTACGAAGTTCGTCGGGTCAGCTAGTTTTTACATAAAAGTGTGGAAGGAAATGCAATTTCTAAAGGAAACTCCGCACAGCGGTGCGGAGCCATGGCACCTGCCAAGAAATATAAATCCTTCATTTAGTAGAAATATAGTGTGTATTGTAAGTAGGGTTTAACCAGGGTTTTCTATAGATTACTTCAGTATATATATTTATAATTCGAGAATTAATTTAATAGAAATGGAATTCATAGGACCACTAATCTTTACCAACACTTATGCAAAGACATGACTTTCAATTTGGAGTTAATAACGGAGAATTTTCCTCTGACAATTAAAAAGAAAAACTTTGAAATGATAATTGAATTATCACCTAATTGTAAACAATGGATATAGAAAAATGTTTGTCGGGTAATTACGAGTAAGTACGTGTCTAACTACGTACGACGTCAAGTATGAGGAAAATTTCTACTCTAACTCAATGTCTGTTACGTAAAAACACTCGTGTAACGACGACATGTACTCGTCTTAAGATATAATCCTCCAATTAAGCTGATCGGTTACAATAACAACCATATACAGATAATTTCATAAATATTTCATTTACCTTATTTATTACGTAGAATAAACATGTCATGCCAGTGGTTCATTACAAGATGGACATGGGCATCAATGGGCTCAATTGACTCTCTATTTTTTGTTGGTTTCATTCCGACATACTTTAACATCGTGAACTCCAGCGAGGTGACTCGTGTGGGTTTCGAACCACCTTAAGGTACAGGATGGTCAAATAAAACTGAGCCAATATACCAGGACTATACTGAGAAAAATACAGGTTATTATTGAACCATCATACCTCAGATGGTCCGCCATTTGATGTGCATGCTAAGAAACCAATCTTGTGATAGTGATACTTCATAGATAGATGTTTATTAGTACTCTTAAATGAGTGCTTATTTTAATTGCCAAAGAATAATCATAACATTAGGTTTAAATAACTTAGATAGTTGAATTACAATCATTACAATTACATTTAGTCAAAAATTAAAGTTAAATAATCTAATAAATAAATCAATAATCATGTTTTTCCTCTCATTTCATTTATCAAGTTTATTAGAGAGATTTCATACTTGAATCTAACGATCGGTGTAATAAAAGTACAGGGTGTATTTTTTACAGATTTTAGTCGGTTCGATTCCCGGGTAGCAAGCGAATTTTCGGAAATGTTTAAATGCAGTTTTCTTTCTTTTCAAAAATAAAGGAATGTTTTCATTGAGTAAAATTTATAATATATTCTATTTACAATATTAAGAGTACTTTCCCTTCGGGTGGCATAACAAAATTCCAACCTGTTTACTTATGTTCCATTTTTTATATTCTTAACATTATTATTTTACTTGATTAGGTTATAAAAAGCCAAAAACAACTTTATAAATATTACCATAGACACAAACTAGTCACTACTTGCTACCAAGTATACCTGAGCTGTGCAAATAGCCGTATTCAATTCGGTTTGATAGTAATTCACTACGCTTGCGTAAAAAATGTAAACAACTTGTTCTTTTGTTGTGCACAATAGTTAAATAGATTTTGTGGAACGTGCCTTCTATTGAAAGCGCGTGATATTATACCGCGTTCCACAACAAATCTTACGATCTGTCAACAATAGTATTAAAACAACTATTCATTTCCTGAGAATAATCAACTAGGGGAGATATTCACAGAAAACCGGTGTGAAATAGCGCTTGCGCTGTGTTTCACCGAGTTACTGAAGATACCGGAGGCCCATACCCTAACCCCTCCCTCCACCCCCCTCCCCATTCCCAAAGGTCGGCAACGCACTTGTGACGCCTCTGGTGTTGCGGGTGTCCATGGGCGGCGGTAATAGCTTACCATCAGGCGATAAGTCTGCTCGTTTGCTACCTATTCCATTTAAAAAAATTAAACATATTTGATTAATTTACATTACACGGAATAAATAAATGTAAGTTAACAATAAGATCAACATTACTTTAGTTAAATTGTGGTTTAAAAATTAGTTGAATTAAAAACTCCGTCTGTAATAAACCACAATGTCCTGTTATTCACCAATATGTTTAAATTCGAAAGTAACTCTGTTTGTTACGCTTTCACTGCTAAGCCGCTGCACCGATTTCAATGGGATGCTTTGATTCTTGAGGAAAGCCATAGGCTACTACTATACCGTAATAACCGACAAACACGCGGGCAGAGCCGGAAAGCTGGTTCCCTATCATTTCTGTTTTAGTTCTGTGATAACTTCTATAATGCAACAATGACATAGTACAACTAATACCTTAAGTACATTGTAATTTTTCCTTTCAACATTTTCCATTCCTTACACATGGGAAATAGCTTCCAACAAATCTGTCAAATAAGTCATAAATATGTCAACAACTTTAACATACTAATAATTACGTCTATTACCGATGAATACTCAAGTGGAACCAGTATTTCTCAGTAACAATTGCCATGCATTTGATCATTTTCTGCGATATCATTTGAATAAAAAAAACCCTTTGGAAAGTTGTGTCGATACTCATTTCGTAGATTTGATAGCATGAGTAACCGTTTTCCATCGTAATGCATTGCCTCCATTCGTCGAATATAAAAACGCGATTTTTAATCAATAGAAAACGCCTCACGAGCCGAACTTGACCTTGCGGTATCCTAAATAACGGTTTAAATGTGTATCGTGTACAGTTATCGACTTTGTCAGAAAATTACAAGACGGCTTAATAAAAGTTTCACGTGAAATAAAATAATCATCATCATCATCATGAAAAACGATCTTCAACCATAAAGTATTTTTTAAGACATCTTCCACATTAGGAATATACATCCTGTCGTGGGAGACTTTATAAACATACCTAAAACGTACACAAAGCACACCTAGACTCAGAACAACAATTTGTGAATTACACAAAGTGTTACACATGGGACCATGTGGGATTTGAACCCACAACACTTGGCGCAGTATAAAGGGGCGTGGCGACCGCATAAACCACTGGAGTTCGTCGCGGTATTTATACTTAACTTTTTAAAGAGTTAAAAGCTTAGTAATCTGTTGTATTTAATTCTCGTGTCACGTTATTGTGCACGGTGTACTCAGAAACTTTTTAAACCGATTTTCATTTATTTTTATAAAATGTGTTCAGCTGGCGTGCTTAAGATAAGACAGTTAACTACCCGTTTTGACCAATAGGCGCCGAGCATGATTGAAAAGAGACGTAGAAATTGAGTGCATAAGCAGTTGAACTTTAATATTACAAATACAGATTTTATATTAAAAAGAAGATCACTAAACCGTACGGTACTTGAGTAATGTTATGTATCTAACCGCAAAAACTTCGTGAGAATCGGTTCGCCCGTTTCGACGGATAGCCGTAATTAACAGACAGACAAAGTTTGAGGTATAGCTTATTGCTAGATTAATCATGTTAAAATTTACATGTATTTTATTAAATTTTTATGGCTTAGTATTTTATATGGCCCGGCAATCTTGGTACTGCTTAGAGCACAATATGATTTGCCTTGGGACAATGCCAACATACGAATGGCTCAAAACGCATATGTGAATGTAGAACCTTACTTTAAAAACCCAACGATAATTCAACAATGCAAATTTCTACGACAAACCCACATTACTGTCGAATGAATGGATCGCAAATACCAAAAACCCCTCCAAACAAAAAGAGAAGGAAAGAAAATCAAATGCAAATATATGACATTACTTCTGATTATTAATCGAATCATAAATCATGTACCACCACAAAGACGTGACCAAACTGTGAAAACTGTTTTGATATATGTACATTTCCTGCACCTGATTACCAAGGAAATCCTCGGAAATAAACACGAAGACTTGGTGAAGCCGTAAACTGGCAGATATTTAGTTATAAAAAAAATTGAAGATCAATGATTTAAACATCAACAATAACCATATTTAAACGTACGTTATTACTGTACGCATTGCACATTATGGTTTAGGAAGCGCAAATAGAAGGATGAAAATGTTCCTAAACAAGAAAAAGTTTAATAAACTATAACAGGACATAAAATCTTTTAATACAATGTACATAGCCTATATCACTCGGGCCTTTATAAGAATCCATTGACACCTTATTAATTAAAATTAGTTCCGTACTTTAGACGCTATAACCTATAAATATATAGACTTTTTTTATTGAATATTGGGCAAACGAGCAGACGTATCACCTGATGGTGAGTGATTACCGCCGCCCATGGACATCCGCAACACTAACGGCGTCATAAGTGCGTTGCCGACCTTTGGGGGATTGGGAGAGGGAATGGGGTAGGGTGATATATTATTTTAAACGCCATATTAATTAGTTCAGAACTGGTAAAGTAAAATTTTTAATGAAAACAAAACAGCAAACATTCTTCGTTCTTCAATTAAATTATAATGTTTTTCGAGAAAGTCTTAAAAAATCTTTTTCTTTCTAACATTGCTGCAGTCAAGTAAAAATGCACAATATTTAAATACAAGTTTGTTTATAATATATATTGTGTTACTAAATTCCATAAGGAAATAAAATGTTCGCTAAGATAATCTTAACAGTTTACAAACATGACTGTACCAAGATGTACACCCTCTGCCCAAGTACGACCTATTTAATTCAAGACCTTGGTGGCTAACTTTGAGTATAGTCTACCTTGAAGCTTTACGACTTTTCTACACCACATAGGTACTTCTAAAGCCTCAGTTTAGTTGTTGTTAAAATATTTCATTGGTTAAGAATATATTATTATCCAAAAATTGATAAACTTAAAGTTGAACTGAATGAAATGAAACATTTCATGAATAAAACATAATGTAATAATTGTAAACATTCCTTTCTAATTTCTTTAAAATATAATTAACTTGTAACTAAACTTGCTATTTTGCTATAATATGCTAAACGTACAGTAAGAGCACGTGCTTACCGTGTAAGGTGCTAAAAACCGCTGAATCATAAGTACAACGAATGTGCATAGGGCGATATATTACAATGAAAATGATAAAACCGCAGCTTTACTGTTATATTTTAACTATACCAGTCACGTATATGATTTTTTTAAATAAAGAACTTATACAACCCCATTTTCCCAGTAAGTAGACTGTCAGCTATCGATTCCAGCAACGATATTACCTCACCAGTACCGTGACAAAGCCAGCCTTGACGGATGACAAAGCTTTTGTTTGTGGTGGGTATGACTAAAAAGAGGGGTGGTAATAGGTTCCTTTTAGGTGTAGTTGTTTGGCTGTGGAGTGAGTAGCCGCCGGAGCGGGGTGAAGGTCAACATGGCAGTGTAGCATGTGCCGCTGTACCGTCCGCAAGACCATGTGCGCTCGGCGCTTTTGATACAGTGCCAACTTTCTTCGTCACTATGTCTCTTTATTGTTTATTGTGTCACTCAGCTTCGCGAAGGTTTAGCTAAAGTTACATACATATCCTCATATTATAATCACGATCATAGCTAGTTTTATGCAAATTTGTGCTCGATTACTAAACAGATTCTTATTTAATCGTATTTTTCTTACCATAAAAGGAAATAACGATAATAAAATGACTTATAATATTAAAAACATGTTTACAAAACCATATGTCAATGTACATTCAACATCGCCGAGAAATATATATATACTTACTAATCTTGTTTTAAATTTATATCGAAATTAATTAAAATTCCCATGAAATGACTCATTCTTTGCTCTTATAAAAGTTTATACGTATTAGTGTACAAGCTCATGGTTTTCTATATAAATGTAACCGATATGTGGGTTACGCGTAAAGATTTAAGGATATACCCGTTGTATAGAATTTCTTTGAAGACCGAATGTTTCTCAAGGCTATCGTAATAAAGCAAGCTTTAAGTAGTTCTGGGAAACTATTGTCGAGTAAAGCGGGTTACGATCGAGCCTGATTAGAGTAGAGGTCTGTGATTCAATCCGACCTAGCTTTAAAAAATTATGGTTTCACTGAAAATTTTATTACGAATCTTTTACCAAGCCCATCTGGGCAAAGGAATGAAGAAAAAGTGTTACTTTCTTTGTTTTTATTACAATAAGATTCGACTATATGATTAACATATACACATTATTACACACAGTACCTAGTGGATTTTGATTTCTATATTGAATATTGTTCAACCCTTAGCGACGATAAATCTGTCATATTAGACCGATATATCGAAAAAAAATGTGTTTAACAAGAGTATAATAGGTGATTTACATTCAGCAAATAGTTTTCGTTGAAAGTAAAATTAGTAACTAACAATAAGGCACATTACCCTCCGTGGGTCCTTCAGCTTCAGCTGTATTAACGACTAAATCGATCTGTAGTTTTGCAAGGGCGAAATGAACCCTATGATTAACATTTAAGGTCAACTCAGCCTCTAAACCGACGACGAAACGTACTTGTGGTTTTAAAATGTCGATTAAATATTGACTTCATCGTAATACAATAGAGCTGAAAATCATTTGAAATTAAAAAAAATACTTTTAATCTTTACATTGTATTAAATGAAGTCGCTTCTGCTCTCTGTTCGCTTGTATCTTTGTAAGTGTAATAAAAGAAAATCCGAGAATTTCAAAGGCTTTCGTGCGGTACCAGGACGGGTGGTATAAAATGTAAGTATAATATGAGGGTTAATGTGTACATTTCTGTAAATTTCGTATCCTTAAATGTGGTTTACCTTTCACAGAAATATTTTATTGATATACTTTAATTAATTTTATCGTAATTAAGTACCGCCTGTTGCTTCACCCAATCTTCGCTTCCAAGTTTTCGATCTATCGCTTCTGCGTCGTCGTCTCACCTGAGAAGAATTGAGAAATCCTTTCACTCCTTGAAGACGGCACTTGAAGATGGATGACATTGACATTGTTGTTAACATTAACATTGTCTATTGTCTGACAACGTTACTAGTATGTTAATATTTTGATGGAAGGAACAAAGCAATTAATAAACGAGAGAATCACCCATTTCTTGTGTTTATGTTGTCATTAAATAGAAATTAAACAAAAAAATGGTCACAACATGTAAGTAATAATTACAGAGTAGAGTAATTATGATTTCAATAAAAGGCTATAATTATCAAGTTCCTACATTTTTAATTACAATAGCTTGTTATGTCTTAGATACAGCTAAGGTCAGTTTCAGAAGGAAAGTCCTGTTTTTGAGTATTTATTTTTATATAGTTGACTAGCAACTCTCCGCAGTTTCACCTGCGTAGTACCCGTTCCCGTGGGAGTACGGGAATAAAATACGACCTAAGTCACTCAGGAATAATGTAGGAATCTAATGGTGAAAGAATTTTTGGAATCGGTCCAGTAGTTTTTGAGTTTATTCGCTACATATAAAAATACAAACCTATCCTGTTTATATTATTAACAGGGAATATTTGTAATTATATGTTTATAATATTAGTAACAATATATGATTGTTTGATAGAGTATCATAAACAATCATATTTTGTCTGATACTCTATCAAACAATATATCCACATTGTTTGATAGAGTATCCAACTAGCCATCTAAGGTGGCAAATTATACCCGAAGAGTGTAAGGGTACTTTTTTTCCTTGTCCCCGACATGCGTTAAAGTCGATGATTCAGGTTCGATGCATAAGTCTACTCGTTATATTTAACCTTCTCTGCGGTCACTAAACCTACAAAATTTATGGATATGTTGGGTTGGAGGAGTTTATACATAAATATTGCAAAGCTCAAAAGTTTGTTCGATTTACATGATTTTTAAATGTTGTTTGTACATTAAACTATTACCTACAGAGAAAGTTCAGTATGGTAATTTAACCTAATGTTTTCATTTCATTGACCTGGGCCCCATTCGGAGGCAAGAAACCCGATTCTGGTTTTTAAAAATCTTTGAAGGACGGCACTGCACCGGAATCGGGTTTCTCGCCAGAAGTGGCATCGTTTATATGACGTACAGGAAAGGTTTTGATAGTTTTTTTCACCGTGGGAGAGCCGCGCTTCGGCATAAATGGGCCGGCTCGACCGGAGTGATACCACGGCCTCACAGAAAACCGGTGTGAAATAGCGCTTGCGCTGTGTTTCACCGAGTGAGTGAGGATACCGGAGGCCCATACCCCAACCCCTCCCCCATTCCCTCCCCCCATCCCCCAAAGGTCGGCAACGCACTTGTGACGCTTTTGGTGTTGCAGGTGTCCATGGGCGGCGGTAATCGCTTACCATCAGGTGATGCGTCTGCTCGTTTGCCTCCAATTCAATAAAAAAAAAAAAAAAAAAAGTTGTTAATCTGTAGGCAGTGTGAGTTTTGCCATTTGACGCGAACGTTTCGGTAACGGTAGTGAGTGATTAATTAGTGCTTTTTAAGAGTTTATTGAATGAATTACTCCTGTTTTCTTGTTTAAAATTATACTTAAACTAAACGCTTTGTTGTGTTACCAATGTTATTTCTTTATTCTTATCAAAGCAATAACGTGACGTATTACTGTGTTTCACTTAATTTTGAAATAATCAAGTCTAGAAACTGTTTCCTCCTGAAATATATTGAAGAAGAAAGATACATTCAGTAATTACATTCAGAAAGTGCTGAGGAAATATTTCTCCAAGTGATGATGATACTCATAGAACTTCTGAAGATAGGTGTAAGTATATATTCTACTCACTGATGTAAATGTTAGTTTTCAAATAAATTATTATAAATTAGAGAGATCGAGAACTTTATATGTATTTTATTGTTTTATATTCAGTAACTCTCTGCTCTCTCTCTCTCTCTCTCGCTCTCTTTTAATGCTTTACGGAGCACTAATAAAAGTGCAAAAAGAGGCCAAGATTAAAGCGAGTCCTCACCGATAGACTCTACTATTTTTTTCCAATATTTTGGATTTAGCGGCAAACAATTCCTAGATTTTGTACAAAAAATTTGAGTGATAAGATAATAGTTAGAAAAAAAAAATCATTTGTTTAGAACGTTAGTTGGCGAAGAGGCTCGACTCGATACCATCGAGCTTACAACCTAGTAAAGACATACCTACAGAGCTTGAACAAGAAAGTAATAATAATAACAAATAAATTATTCTTGTTTTTAATTATATCACAGTGACAACGGAGGAGGACGTTACGTTCTGGAGAAGCATTTAAAATTAATTTTCGCCTGTCTGTATGTCAAGACCCTTTTTCTCAGGACCGCGTATCAAGCTGAAATTCATATCAAATATATAAATAAATAAATACTTCGGACATCTTACACACAACGCCATCTAGTCCCAAGCTAAGCAGAGCTTGTGTTATGGGTACTAGACAACTGATATTAATACATATATTTTATTTTTTTGTAAATACGTAGGTACATATTTATATTATAGATATATATTATACATAGAAAACACCCAAGTAGCAGAAAGAGGAGAATGTGTTTCATATCAAATCAAAAAACACTGTGACATGTATTAAGAACCTTTATGCGGTTCTCACAACGTCAAGAAATTTTCCAAATTTCAACAGTGTGCTTAAAAATTTTGCTATAACGTATTTTTTTAAAGTATTAAGTTACTTCTGCTATTCATGTGTTATTTTTACTCAACTATTTATTTATATTTTTTTATTATGTAAGTATATATTATAATAAAACACACATATTAAAACAAAATTTATAAATGAACGTTACAATACATAATACGTCATATGACCCAACTTGGTCTTTCTATAAAACATCAAGCTAAGTCCAATAGGAGCCAAGCCTCAATAAAAAATGATACCAAAACCGGGATAGTTTATTTTGAAAGTCGCAGACGAGGTTGGGCGGGGCTAACTAGTCATCAATAAAAAAATGTTGGAAAAACGAGAAAAATTTATTCCTTTTGACAGACCTACAGCATTATATATGTTGTTTTATTTAAAAAGAGGGGCTCGTAGCTCTGTGACAACCGCGTGCGGTAAATCGTTGCAAAGTTAAGCAAATATAACAGGTCAGGTAACCATGGATGCCATTCTTAATACATTGAGAACTCTTCATACCTTGGAAAGCACGTTAAGCCGTTTCACGATCATATCTGGCGATTGCTACGTGTAGTCGGAACCCTAAACTACGACACTTACTTGACTTGTCAAACTACGACAACAGTCTTTCTACAAATTTCGATATCGTCTAGTACTTTTTTTATATATAAAACTAGTAACCCGCCCCGGCTTCACACGGGCTCTTTACGGAAAATATAATATATTTATGTTACCCCAAGAATTTAACATACATTGTTATATTTCTCAAGAATCACTCTATCTACTGGTAAAAACCGCTTTAAAATCCGTGAAGTACCTTTTGAATTAGTCACGAACAGACAGACAGATAGACGCAGCGGATGACTTTGTTTTATTATATGTTGTGAAAATATGAGCATCTTCTCTGCCTAATGGAAAACATGTACAAAATCCAAAAGTTGTGGATACCATACTCATAGCGAATGCATACAATGCAAAACTACAGCATAGCGACCCATACTATAGCGGCCTATTGAGATTTGAGATTCTCCTGCATCATTGTGTCTCCGGTCTTTGGGTTTGTTTAGGTCTTCTAAGTAGTTTGTGTATGTGGGAAGTCAGCTGCTCCGCGTAAAAAATTAAGTTAGAAGTAGACTAAAAACTGAACTACATGCGATTCGGATAAAAGTTCGGCGAAAGAACTTATATTTGTAGGCTTTAAATCATTAAATCTTACAGAATCATAATAAAAACACGACGTACGTAACAGCATTAAAGAAATTGCTTCAAATGCGTTTAATGCACAACAAAACATTCAATGAAATATGATTAATTATGTTCAAAGAATCACAGAGTGTCGACCACGTGGAGTGCACGTATTCACGTCAAAAAACCATGTCTTAAAATAACATTCTTGAGTGTTTGAGTTATATAAGTGTTTGTTTGTTTTAAAGTTTAATTTAAGTAATTAAATATTTATTATTTCAATCTATTCAATAGTTTATGTGCTACGGTATAACATACAAACAAATATATATGTATAGACTGTCAAAATTTTAATAGTTCTTCATAATAGTCGGGTAAAAATTTAAATACTTTTGCAGTGCACTGTTGAATTTTAACTGCCTCGGTGGCGTAGCGGTATCGTATGCGACTGCTAAGCAAGAGGTCTTGGGTTCGATTCCCGGGTCGGACCAAATGTTTGTATGACCTGCAAATATTTGTTTCGGAGTTTGGGTGTTTTCTATGTATAATATGAATGTATTTACAAAAAAAAGTATATAAGTATTTATATCAGTTGTCTAGTACCCATAACACAAGCTCTGCTTAGCTTGGGACTAGATGGCGTTGTGTGTTAGATGTCCGGAATATTTATTATTATTATTATTAATGGATAAATTGCCAATTTTACAAATACATAAAATATTCAAAAATTACAGTTAAGATGTACGTAAATATAGAGAGGAGTGAACACAAATCAATAAAAACAAAGATCAACAATTAGGGCAATAGATTGTTTAGCAATAGTTTGTTTTAGCCGACGGTACGGATGCAATTCATCCGAAGTGACATTAGCCAACGACCTTTCCGGTACCAAGTCAACGAACTCGTTCAATACTTGTAATTGGAACTGTTAATATTTGAGTTTTATTCCTTTAACTTGCCTATTGGTCTAAATGCAATGACCAATAAATTAACTGTGATTCACAACTGAATATCTCAGTTCCATACTAATTGGTTCATTAGCGGTGGGTAAGGTGGCCTCAAATATGCAAAACAATTTCAAAAGTGAACAATTAAATAAAAATTTCGTTCTTACTAATATTATAAAGTCGTAAGTAGCTCTGTCTGTCTCTAACGGTTAAATAGAAATTTAGTATGGAGATACTTTGATTCTTAAGGAATTACATAGGCTATTTTTTACTACGAAGATAGGCATATTCGCAGGCCGAGCAAAAGCTAGTTTAGAATCAAAAAATAATCTTATTATGACCTTGCAACTGCAATAACTGTAGTCGCAGTCGTAGTAAAAATTAAACAGGGGTCACAGAGCTATCTTTATTGTGAGTCACAGATGGATCGCACATATGAGTCATACAACAATCGCACGTGTCAGAATTATGCAGAACAGATCTACACAAAATGTGAAAATACCGGATCTTCTACTTCTTAGAGAGCTGTAAAACTGTTAAATATTAGGAACTGCTGACAACAATTAGTGTATTTTCTTTTAAAAATGCAACTTTCGCACTAAGTATATCACCTGTCCTGCGTCACAGGCGACTTTACTAGATACAAGCGTAAAACACATAATAACAATTTATAGATCACACAAAGCGTTGTCCCTTGTTAAAATTGAACCCACAACTCTCAGTGCAGTAGAAAGTGTCAAGGTGGCCGCTTAAACCAGTTCGCCATCCGTGCAATCGTTATAATTATATTAATGTGTGAGATGGTGGTATTCAATATATGAACTCCAAATAGATTTATCGTAATCTCGATATGCGTTAAAATATGTTACATTAATGGTACCATAATTATTGTTTTGTGTACGTATTCTATCCGAAACCGAATTCCGAAACTATCTAATTGATTTTCACGTTTTTTTAATGCGTGTTTTGCTGGCACATCTTAGATGGAATAGTTAATACCGCGCTTAAAACAATAGGAGACGCAGATGAAGTTGCGTGGGTCCGCTGTTTACGTACGAATATGATGCCTGTACGTAATTAAAGTTAATAGTAATGGTTGCCTGTAAGATAATGGTTGCCATCGGGCGATAAGGCCGCCAATTGTACCTCTTAGCTTTAAGTTACCTTCGTTAATTATCTGGTGTACAATAAAGCGATTATTATTATTATGATGATGTCGATAATCAAGTAAATTAAAAACGCTAAGATTTCACGGACGGACGGATGCATATAGATTTGTCATTACTTGCAACTATTTTAAGCAGACATAGAACAGGTATACGAAAAACATTGAAAGCTTCTAATAACCCTTAAGAGACACAAATATAAATAAAACGCCACTTTAAATTTTGTGCAGTCCTCACTTTGAACACCAAAAATGTTTATACTTCTGGCCGCTTATAACAGGGCCTAAACATAGTACACCATAATTTTTAACCGCTCAAAGAATATCTTACTAACTTGGAAATACCTAGGTCTCAATGGAATGTTCATATTTACACATACTTTGAGTTCATTCACACTAAATCATTCTACCGACCCAAGTGTTTATTATAGCTGCTTATTATAAGAGTTATCTTGTGTGTGCACTTAAAAATGTAATGTGATACAAAAAATAACAACATTACATAACAGTGTCGACTAATAATAAATAAATGAAAAAAACCTGTTACGTATTATTTAGACCTATGCGTAATAAACTTAATATTGGCTATGGTTTCGAATAGATTTTTATTTCTGGTATCCGTTAGTTTCCGCGACAATTACGAAGATTATGTTATGAGTTTCCGGAACAGATCCTGTTCCACGAAACAGTGGATTTCTTCTTGATTAAATTAGGAAGTCGGATGTTTAAAAATTTTAATACACTTTTATTAACTTTACCTATATGTTTGATTGTTTGAAACCGACTTTTGTGATGTGTTTTATTGAAATCATCATATTTCCAGCCATTATAATATAATAATAAAATAATTAGTAGCCAACTCCAAATAACCTTTTCAAAAACCAGGATTATTCGGGGTCGGCTACTAGTAAGGGTTTTGCACACTGTATTTTTTTTTAAATGGCAATTTTATCTGTGCATTTCAGAAGATACTTCTGTGCATCAATATACGTAACAGTAAAGTTGCCAACCGTAAAATACAAATAAACGACTTTCGCATGTTTTTTTCTCCATTTACGCTTTGAGATCTTGCTTCATGCAAAATTTCATAATTCTAGGTCATTGGGGCCCTATACTTTTATTATTATCTCATTCCTATGAGATAGTCACTAGTAGATACAATGATATGAGATACGGCAGATTGAAGGTTGGCATACCTAATCGAAAGTAACTAAGTACCGCCGTTTTGAATACCTGCAACTTAAGTGATGCAGTTGCATGTTAATGCAGGTGCAGATGAACATATGAGTAAAACTACAGTATGCCAAAAAAAGTAAGATCGACATTAACTTAATAATGTTTTAAGAATTGTTTTGTTAGATGGTGTAGAGTTCGCCTTAGTTGCATTAGTCAACCATCTAATACTAAAAAATTCACCAAATTCCTGCACGATTTGAAAGGTTCTTAACACGAAACACCCGTCCATTTAGTTGTTTACTGCGCAGCCCCAACCAACGTACAAACAAATTACACAGTTAATCTCAAAACGTGATATTTCACACCCGTTAATATTGCTAGAACTCTAACATTAAACTATTTAAATTTTTTACTTAAATAACATATTATTCAAGTAACATTCCTTTCATTTTTCAAATGTGTTTTGTAGTAATGTGATGGCCGCGGGCATAAAGCGAACGATAGTAAATACAGCGGCGACCACGATTCGAATTTTAAGTCGATGTGTGCTGTGAATGCTTGAAAAAATATTTTGAATTGTTACTACATATCGTAAATCTCACAAACAGGTAATATAAATCAGTTTATCTGAATAAAATATCTTTCATTTAGACAAAAATACCACTAAATTTATTGTAATAGGTTGTCTGTCGGTCACTCACCGGAACGAATCATAAAAATGATAATATTTAATACTACTACATACTTATATACTGTCGCTTCAATTAACTTAAATCTATCGTTTATCAATCTATGACCTCACAAAGATATTCTTTCATACTTTTACATCTTTGAAATTTATAAAAAGTTTAGATAGATAAAAAAGAAACTTCGACTTTCACCTAGTATTATGTATGTACCTACATATATATGGTACCTATAAGTATAGTGGTTTAAGTGGTTACTGATATTGTCGATATGTCCCCATACCGAACAACACTTAGTGTGTGAAAAACTGTGTGATCCACTCATTTATGTATACTGTTTGTCTGAGGTATACAAGTTTTACATTTCACTCAATAGATGGCGGTGTCTCAATTATCTGAATCCCGCAATGCTTTTGTTACCAAAGCGATATATATACCAACTAAGCAACATTAAATATTGTCAGCTTTTGGAGTTGTAATGTTATTCGTTGAGTGAATACAACAAGTTCAACTGTATCTGGTTGTATTATTAACAAAGCGCCCGTATTCCGATTAGAAAAGTGTTCACTGTTTCATGTATGTTTGTAGAGGCCCTTGCGGCACAGGATTTATTAAATAAATTTTCACTGTAGCAGAAATATAAATATTTTAAGGCTTGCAAATTGCAGCTAGACACAGGATAAATGTGTATGTAAAGAAAAACTGAGTGAGCCGGCTCGTGTCGATTGCACTCATTGAATAATTAAAATAGTTTTGCTATGAGAGTGAGAGAAAATCAAGTCATTATCTGCATTAGTAAGGCCCCTAAACAATGATATCACGTGTACTATTCCGTACATCAATCAAACATTTCCATTGTTATCTTCAAATTAAGTTAAATTGTTTACACTCGACACAATTTAAAAGCATAAAATATTTTATGTATGTGTGCCGTGCACAGTTAAACCTGGATAACAGAAAAAAATGACCTCGAAAGCGGTACAAAGGATTTTGTTGTTTGTTTTCAGTGTCATGTATAGTCGAAACAAAGGGGACCGATATTACACTATAACTGTAAATTTTGTAACAGTTGCGTTACATAAAGAGGTGAAAAATTGCACTCGTTTGGGCACTTGTGAATCATAGGGAGCCGTTCGTAAAGAGAACATTTAATAACAAACACAGCATTGTAAGTAACTATAATAATAATAATAATTATTATTTTCTACAATCTGATGTAGGAGTACATCGCAGTGTAGTTACAGTGGATACCGGGCTCACTCCGTTCACGCTGGCTATCTAGAGAATTGGCGCAAACCTATAGTACTTAGTACTAATGATTATGAGTTGTAGAACGCAGGGAAGTATGGAAGGGCAAAGAATTCCATGGTCGGTTTTATCGGGCCCTTAATGGACCCGATATAGACTTTAAAACATCTAAGTTCGGCTACGGTATGGTGATCCCTTTGGAGAAACCGAAGGTTTTGTCTGTGCGATTTTGGACGAAGTTATCATGACGAATAACTATCGGAAGTATATCCTGAAAGATAGTACGGTCGACATATGTCGGGCATGTCACCGTCCTGGAAAATCTACCAGGCATATTATTTCTGGTTGTTCTCGTTTTGCTAACAGCGAATACTTGCACAGGCATAACCAAGTAGCCAGGATCGTGTGAGTTCAGAGGTCCCATACTATAGGAATGTGCCCACCCAGTTCTCGTGAATGGTCATGCTACGTTAAATTAGTATCGATCTATTATCACAAACAGGACTATTGTTGCCAATAAGCCTGATATTGTGGTGATAGATCGTATACGCGTGAAGAACTAACAAATATACAATACATGCATTTAAACTTTTGCGGTTATAATAATTATTTAATTTTCTTAAATAATAAATAAATATTTAACTAACTTAAAGTAATTAAATACTTTTGCCTTTTTAAATATTCTTTTAGTGTACTATTGTATAGTGTAGTAGACATATTATGTTGTAATACAAAATTAACAGACTGTTTTAATCCATACAGAGTTTCTGTATGGATTTTCTTCGCAATTTAATTTGTATAGGTATATATATACTAGGTATAGCTATATGTCATACAAATTAGTATCAATATAAAATACAAAAGTTCTGTAATTATAAATTCTAGTCAGATATTATCATAGGTTCTTTTAGCATCATCATTATCAACAGTATTTACCAGTCCACTGCTGCACATTGGTCTCTACTGAGAAAAAGAGATTTTTGCCTACTTATACCATTTTATTCAGACTGGTTACTGGTTAGTACGGAGGAGCTCAATCCACTGCTTTGTTCAAAATGCATCTCTTGTCACTCTTACAGGATATTAATATCTTTACTGGATTAATATAAATATAGCCAATCAAAAGGTCTCGGGTTTAAATCGGGTCAAAAGTGTTATTGAGTTGTTGTGATTATAGAAATACTTTATAACAGCTCGGAGATTGGAAGTTGGAGTCTGACCCCCCCGTGCCTCGGAGAGCACGATAAGCTGTCGGTCCTGCGCTTGATCTCTTCCCGGTCGTGTCGATTAACCGTCCCATCGGATTATGAGAGAAAAAGAACAGAGAGTGTGTTTGCGCACACACTTGTGCACTATAATATCTACTGCTTAGTTGACTGATCTCCGTTGAGACTGGCCGCCGTGGCCGTAATCGGCTAGGAGACCATCATAAGTAGGATATGAGAAGAAATAAGAAGACTATTAAAAGAGGATATCCTGGACAGCGCACTAGATCGTGTGTATAATTTTTATTTTTTTTGTAAATCTACTCAACTTAAGAAAGACAATTGTCACCGAAACAGCTAAAGTTGAAACAGGCTGGAAGTAAAATATCTGATACGGATGGAAATGAGTTGTGAAAATTTAAAAATGATGAAGAGAATGACGCTAGTCTAAGACATGTTATTTTTAAATCGTTGAGCTGCATATCAAATATTTGAAAAGAAGCCCAAATCCTCCTGACTATTTTTGAGTTATGTCGTTATACATAAATAGCATAAATAGCCACTAATAGGGATTGGTTAATTTTAATATCATAGAGTGTACGAGCAAATCCTTGTGCAATTTGTAATAGTTAACGAAATTAGCCTACATCAACATTTTTTTTTTGCACTCATTTAAAATATGCACTAACTTTACACACTTGTACATAATTTAGTAGCGAAAATTCGGTCAAGTTATATACTCATTTATCAAACTGCCAGTATCGTTAGAAAAACTATAAAGAGGAAAAAGTTAGAGGTATGTTTAGTCATTATTTTCAAAGTACACAGATCTTTATCGGGTTTTAAATTTGTAAGTCTACATTATAATCTAATTGGTCTCGTTTTTTCTCGGAATCGTTTTGAATATTTAAAAAATTATTTAACATTTTACTTTGCATGGTCTCTATGACAGTATGTAACACAAGCCCCGTCACCATTTACAAGAATGATCATTCTGATACAGTTCTGAATAAAACGTCCTAGAATTTGGGGCAAATGTCAATGAGTCATAACCATTGGACTTGAATTGAAGAGAGCACACAAATAGAATAAATTACTTCTGCCTACATTTGCGTCCGTATCTTCATATCATAACTTGTACATTGAAATTTTGTCGTTTAAAATTTCATCAATATTACAATGTACTTTATGATAGAAGTTATATACCAAGAAGTTAAAAATGCATACAACGCTTTTACGCTCTTTCTTCTATTTAATAAATTATTTGAAAGTTCTCTAGTAGTGTCCTCAAGATAAAATTTGTAATTTTGATCTAAACGTAGTAAATTCAAGTTGACGATGTAAGAAGACCACTGTTGTCATAAATATAAAGATGTATGTAGAATAGTCTGAGTCCGGATCTGATAATAGTATATTCCTGAGGAAACCCTGAAAAATAAAGGACGGATGTAGTATTTTTGATGGTTTGTAAATTTTCTTTCTCTCTCTCTCTCTCTCTCTCTATAGGTGAGTAACAGAGTATAGGTACTGCATCAGAATAATATCTAATACTGACGGAACACTGATAAAGGTAATGTCCCATCCTTAACCTTTGCCATATGTAGACTTAGTGTAATAGTGTAATATATTGACGCATACTCGATTTTTGTTCACCTAATTTATTTCCTGGAGCGAAAACGTGCGAGTTCATTTAATTCTTTTATAATTGACCTATATATTGTTCATATTTACATAATAAACTAGAAAATTTCCTTCTTTAGCTTAGCGATGTTTTATGGGATTTGTGGTTTCTGTTTATTCAGAAATTTTCTGACGCCAAGTGCTCTGTATAAGCACAATAAGAATGGCAAAATATACATTAATTAAAACGGCGAAGAGTCTCGTGCGTCAATGTCAACCTAAAAGTTTCACATGATTCAGTGCACTAGTAAGTAATGAATCATATTAGAACTGATTAATGAGCATGTGGTGTTCGATTTATGGGTTTTTGCTAAAGGTATTACAAATACTTTTTACCACAATATTGTCAAAGTTAATTGCATTAACCGTGTACCGCAAAATAAACACATACATATAGGGCATTTTCATTTTCCTTCTTATATAATATCGTTAGTCACTCAAAACTAACCAATTTAAGGATTACATATATAATTTTACACATATAAGTTGGTTAATTATTATAAGACGCGCATGTCGGTAGAACAAAGCTTTGAAACCTTCACACGTCATCAAAGGCAATTTATAGTACTTGTACTTTGTTATAATCAACTACTTCCGTAGCTCTTGCCTTCTGTATTGTACCTAATTATATAAGGATCTTAGTCAAATGTAGCTTCTTTGTTCCAATGTTGTTACTATACATCCTCTTAAACATAGCTCTTGGATCTTACGCTCAATTATCTAACAAATTGGCGCAAGAATTCAATTGTAAAAATTCGACATTCTTAAATGTTCATTAGAACAAACACTAATAGTATTAAACTCAACATAATACTGTAATATTTTAATATTATGTTAAACGGAACTAACAAGTATGACATCAATTCTCAATTTTATCGAGTTCAAATTCAAAATTCAAATTCAAATTTTATTCAAGTGCTTATACAAAGTGTCGTCAATTACGAACACTAGACAACTTTTATAGTATTTTAAAGATGCTTCAACGCATTACTATAACGCTTTACTTGATTTTGAACACAGAAATAAAACGGTGTTTTATACAACATGTTTTACTTTCGTAGTCAAGTTATGTTTTGAAGAAGATGACATATTATGTTCCTACAACGTGAGTCTTATGCTGGATTAGCAAATTAGATAAGCCTAAAATAAAGAGACAAGTCATTCACTAATTCAAGACAGTGAGTCACTGGTAAACATAGTAGTAACGGTGAAATGGACCGGTTCTCTGCGCCGGAGATCATGGATAATGGACCTCAAATGTTCTGCGAACCTTTGTATTAAAAAAATGGGTGTAATAACTGACATTTTGGGAAATACTGGGAACTTGTACCATTTTACAAATAACATAAGCTGAACTACAAGTTATGTTTCAAAATTGCATATAGGTATGCCATTGTGTATGAACGAAAGATATCTAAATATACAACAAACAAAATTTTAAATCTGTAGTTTTTGGAGGAACTATAATACAATAATTTAATTTTCAAAAGGGTGTATAAAATAAATAAAGGGTGATGTGGTTATCAATTATGCTACCATCTACTGAACTCTAAGGGAATTTGATTGCGATCTTTTATAAATACCTATTTATATAGTTAAAACTACACAGGTGGCTTATGGTATTATTCAACAAACGTTGCCAGGATGTATATATATTATTATGCTCATGAATGTTACTATGTATTTGTAGCAGCTGGACCGAAGCCAGTGTTGGGCCCTGTCTTACCTTAGGCACATATCCAGCGCTTCCTAGTATACTGACAGCATTACCTTCATATGTTTACGGAATACCTAGTGCCTCAGTACAGTTGGGATGTATTACTTCGCCTCACATTAGTTGCAGTGTTCTATGAAATCCCCAAAGGCAATGACCGGTAGCCGTAACCAGTGTCAAAGTACAATGCATAAGGAAAATAATTGTTGTTTAAAATCATTAAATAAGCTATGCAAGTTTCTGATCATTATTAAAATGTCCGCTATTTGATACAAATGCTTGTGGAATATAAACATGGTAATCACAGATTGCTTAAGATTCATGTGTGGTAGTTGCGGACTTTGTACGAATCAACAGAGATGAGCAACGAAGGAGGAAGTGATGCTCTATTTTGAACAACGCACGCTTTGCTTAAAAACATGACTTTGTGACAGTATAGAAGTTAGGTGGTGTGGTGTATGGGATAGGCAAACGGTTCATTGGGCTAATAAATTCATACACGTATTGCCCACATATTTTACACTGACTTGTTCTGACAATTTTCATATTGTTATTTCCTATCTTATTGATGATTGATTAATATACTTAACGTGCAGTATTGAAGAAAAATACAACTATCTGTCAAATAAATTTACCAACAGATCGTATCTAATGAAAATGAAAGTGTATAGAACCCGCGAACGAATTTAATAAAGTTGCTAATAGAAATATTCTTATTCAGAAATGTGTCACTTAAGGTAGGTATTACTCAGTTACATAAATAATAATAAAATCAATGACATTAAAATTACTCAAAATGTAAATGATATTGTCCTGTAATAACTTTATTAAACAGGTTTTCTTACCATTTTATGACCGAGCAGCTAATTTAAGGTTACTTCAATTAAATACTAGCTAACCAGGCAAACTTTGTACCGCCATATCTTTCCGTCGTAAAAGACCACAACCCTCCACTCCAATCACTATATGTATGCACATTCAATGCTAGATATCTTTTACCTGATGAGAGACTACTTAACTTTAAACAATCAGTATGAAAAATAAATTATGATAAAATAGGCCTATCAGAAATAAGAAGATATGCATATAATATTTTTGAAGATGATGAACGTATATTCTTGTATTATGGTGAAACCAGAGAACAATATGGGGTTGGTTTCCTTATTAAAAAGAAATATGAATTGAATATTAAGAGCATCATCGGAATATCTGAACTGAATATTATTATGTGTTATACAAGAGTGCAAAGTTGCTTTTTAACCGCGTACTCAATTTTGATGACCGATAGACTAAGGATACTAAAAGTGTGAGTGTGATGCACCAATAGAGACCATTTTTGTTATAAAAAATATATATGAGCATGAAAATGGAGATATTGGGCGTTAGAAAAGACGAAACCCTCTCACCAAGATTTTTTATAACCGTACTCTAGAATATTCTGCAGTACGTTGTGTCCCAATTTAGGTTCTTCATGATATCATGAAGAAACTAAATTGAGACACGAAAGGTATCAATATAAAGGGCGAATACATAAGTAACCAGCATTTTGTGGATGAGGTTGTATTATTTTCAGCAACCCAGCTCGAGAAAATGTTGAATGAACTTAATATTGTTAGCAAAGAAGTCGGTTTGTAATTAAATAACATAAAACAAAGATTATGACTAACTTTCAACCGAGGTCTATTAAAGTCAACAATGTAGTACTAGAATATGTAAAAGAGTAACTTTCTGCCGCGCACAGCAAAACTGTGCTGTCGCCTGCGGTGTTCCCGGACCAATACGACCTTCAAACCTTCAAGAAAAGAGCGTACTCCTTCCTAAAAGGCCGGCAACGCACTTGTAACGCCTCCGGTGTTGCGGGTGTCCATGGGCGGCGGTAATCGCTTACCACCAGGCGATACGTTTCTGCTCGTTTGCCCTCTAAATAATAAAAAAAAGAGTACATATATTTGAGTAGATAAATTTCATTTAAAAGCAGTAGACATCATCATGAACTAAACAGGCGAATTAATAATTCATGGAGTAAGTTCTGGAGCCACAAAGAAATATTAAAATCGAATCTCCCCATAAAACTAAAGAAGTTGGTTCTAGACACCTGTATCCTACCATGTCTCACATATAAACTACAGGTATGTCAAAGGTCAATGGAACTTAGCATTTTAAATATAAAACGGAAAGACAAGATCAGATGGACCTTAAAACATTGTAAAAAACAAAATGTAGGTGGCCCCATAACTCGGATGAACAGACAAAAAATGACTAATATAGTTACGGTTTGGACTGGACCCGTTGGTAAGAGAAGTAGAGAAGGACCACAAGAAAAATGGATAGATGAAATAAACAAGACGGCCGGCATGGACTGGTTTACTAAAGCAAAAGAAAGAGAATATTCGAAAGAACAGGAGAAGGTTCTTACTCGTTGAGAGGTCCTTAATTAATTATTAAACATTTAATAGTTAAGTTTATTTATTATACTAATAAAAACACAAAAAATATTTAATATTTGTAGTTTTAAATTAGTTAATTTAAGTTTACGTAAGCCCAAGTTTACGTAAAATTTATTAATATTGAAACCTACTTTTTAGAAAACTTGTCTCATATCTTATACACTTATCCTTAACTATAATACACATTAGCGTCTTAAATTCTTGTTTATATCTCTTCACGGGTCAATACGATAAAAAGGAATGTATGTTTCATAAAAATTAGCAAAATGTCGACGCCAAGATATTTAAAAATGTGGATAGAATTTCAAATTTCTTTTCTCACAATGTCAATACCATATGATAATCGGTACTTACCCGTTCTGTTCAATAAAATAAAATTGCCTCGCTCTCTTTATGTCTTACACTAGCAAAACCCGCAGCAACTTTTCTTGTATTTATCATGACACTAGCTGACCCACGCAACCTCGTTTGCGTCTTATATTGCCCGTAGCGTGAAAATTTTCCCCCGTTTTTGAAACATTCTTCATTGGTGCTCCGCTCTTATTAGTAGTAGCGTGATGATATATAGCCTATAGCTTTTCTCGATAAATGTACTATCCATTACTGAAATAATTTTTCAAATCGGACCAGCGGTTCCTGAGATTAGCGCGTTCAAACAAACAAACTCTTCAGCTTTATTATTAGTAGGTATAGATTGACAAGTGTAAAGACGAGCACAAATATTATTAATAAACTGATTGAATTATATTCGGTACAGAGTAAGGTCGATAATACTTTACTTGTGCGAGGTGTATTTACCTGCTCCGCATCTCGGACATAGCGCGCTAATTCCGCACACTCACACTGAATCACTAATCATGAGACCACGACACATATCTGCATTCCGGTAGCAATACCCGCTCTGTATACTAGTAAATCACTAAAAATACAAGATGAACAAGGGCATCCCATGGCCAACATGGTCTGATTTTAGCCATCAAAATTACAATATCATTTACCTGATCACTTCCTGATGATGCTGTGGAATTTGTGGCACTGAATTTTAATTATCAATTAAATTGTCGGTGCAAAGATTCCTATTATATCAAACAACGACATGGTATCACAAAATTGGCTCAAAATTAGGATATTGTTGCCAACTTATATTGTCCTTGTGCAAGTTGAAATAGCTTTTGAGTAAATGGAACTACTCTCAGGAGAGAAAGCAAAAATAATGTACTTAATTCAGATTAAGTACATTATTTTTGCTTTATCTGAGTCTTCATCTTCTTTAAATAAAAACTGGCCAAGTGCGAGTCGGACTCGCGCACGGAGGGTTCCGTAAACACCTGTAGGTGTAATATATGATGTCACTAAAAATAATGCTTTTCGCAATTTTTCCTTTACTTGTGCTACTGTAGTTTTTGATTCCCTTGCAAGTATCGAAAATTTGCAGCATAAACGGCTTATTACATGATGTTACTAAAAATTTATGCTTTTCACAATTTTTCTCTTTATCTGTGCTGTATGACGTTGACAAATTTTAAGATTCTGAATTCACGGGAAGCACCCTGTAGGTTTTGATTCCCTTACGAGTGTCGAAAATTTGCAGCATAAACGGCTGTATCTTTTGATTGCGTTGGAATTTTTTCACAGCTCCAAGGGACAATACGCGGTACCTCCACGCGTTCCTGAGAAAAAGGTGTAGACAGACAGACGGACAACAAAGTTATCCATAAGGGTTCCGGTTTTTTCCTTAACGAAACCTAAAAAATAATTTCAATTGTTTTAGAATAAAACTTTTGTCCTACTCCAGGTAGCTATACATATACAAAATTTTATTTAATGAAATCAGTCTTTCTCTTATCTTTGGTTATCAAACAGCCATCCATTTATCTATCCTTCCAAACTTTCACATTTATAACATCAGTATTAATACATAACTTTATTTAACTGGTTTTTAAAAAATCCCAGGGCACACTAAATAGAACACCTTCTATCCAGTAATGAAATCAGCAAGAACCTTTAACCAAGTCTGTTAATAAACACCGGACACACGTGTTTACATATCCTATATATTCACAACACAGGCGTACTTTTTGAATAAGCAATACCTGTATATATTTGTACTAAAACCTTCCTGGCGGTATGTAGATTACCTACATACATACTCTCAAGGGGACTTTAGTGTAAATAGAAGTATATAAAATTGTTTCTAATTATTAAAGAGTTAGTTCAAACTTCAAATAAATTAAATGGCGAAACAGTTTCACATGATACTATCAATTTGTAATAAGTTGTTGAACCACAACTTGCTCGATTCCTATCGACCAATAGGAGTCGAGCAAGTTGCGTGGTTCATAAGCGTAATTTTAACTATCCTATCTTAAGCATAGCAGCAAAACACACATTTTAAAAATACGTGAAAAATGGTAGATAGTTTCGGCATTTATCGTGAACAACAACGTGAAACGGGTATCTATACCAAAACATAAATAAAATTAGAGTGCCTATTTGTAATATTACAATAACCCCTTTTTACTAATTTTACACCAAGTATGTATATACCTAAGTAGGTACCTATATATACCAAAATATCATTTTTACCATTTTTGTCTGTCTGTCCATCTGTTTGTTTCGCCTAATCTCTGGAACAGTTGGACCAATTTTGACGGAACATTCACTGGCAAATAGCTGATGATATATGCTACTACCCGCCGTTGTTGTTGTACTACTGGTAACATCGCGGGGTGCAACTAATTATATATATGTATAATAGACAAACATATTTTCATAGCAATTCTTCCGTCGCTTTTCACCGATTGAATGAGGTTTCCGGCGCCCAAACTCATGGAGAAACTGATCAACGCACTTTTTACTCTTGAGTTGTAGGATGGAAGTGATTTACACCATAAAAAATCGACGTAATCTTTTAGCATAAAAAAATATGCATGTATTGTGTATTTATTTGATTTTCGGTATTTTAACATGTGTCTCTTTCGTTTCTCTGTCCGACCTTTAAATAACGGAGTGAAGGTACCCTTATCTAAGTATGTATTTTCTTCAATATATTAATTGTCCTATGGTGCATATATATATATTATAAATCAGGCAATATACGTACTAATAATTACAGCAGTTCCGTTTTAAGTAATATATGAGTAGTTTTATGTCGATATATATATATATGTTTTCAAATATAGTTTGTTTTACCTAAGGATCTACTTATCTAACTAAATTAACGTGAATCACGGTAGAAATTACAGGCATCAGTATCGCTTTATTAGTTCTAATTTCTTGATCTCACATTACAATAATATTATTGTATGCATACACTTTGTTTGTGTAATAATCATTTGATAGCTCTCTTTTAACATTATCTCAAACACTCGTGCACTTGAGGAAATTACTTGTTTAATTAAGATAACTTTTATTCCGTGGGAACGCAAGGAGTTGCAGGAACTTCGATTGTAATAATTTCTTAGAAGTTAGTCATAGTCATCAAATCATCTCAGCCAAAAGAAACAATGCTCTTCACAATATCAAGCACCTACACGGTACGTCTTCCGGTATATAAAACTTAAATATGAAATTGAGTCACAGAAATGTGTTTTTAAATACTTTATTTTTATATAAAAGCAAAACATACTATTAATTTAGGCTAGTTAATTTATACATAGATTAAAACTAAGCACCTTAAATTATATTTGGGAAGACATTTTATTTGTAACATTTTACTTGCACTACATAATCATGAGTAAATAATCACAGTAACATACACATTACCTTATGTAAATGTAGTTAAGTATTGTCTGTCAAACTTAAGATTTACTCTTTACACATATCTTAATTATTAAACTTCTAAGCGATTTTACAAACATTACCTATGGCACAAATCATTGTTTCCTAATTATTCCATCACAAAACCATTTTCTCTTCCAAAGTCTAACATAATAAATAAATATTTTAACATTACGTACTTTTAAAATTTATAAAAAAGGGGCACGTTTAGCTTTGCACAATGGTAAACTCGTCCTAACCTTTATGTATGGTACGTGTATGGTACGACTCTTGGGTATGGCAGAAGAAGCACGAAAGTAGAATAAATACTGTCGAGATGCGGTCCCTAAGAAGTATATGTGCTATGAAAATTAGTGACAGAGTCAGGAATGTAGTTATAAGAGAATGTTGTGGATTGAAAGAAGATGTTTTGACAAGGATTGAAAAGGGCATGCTTCGATGGTTTTGCCATTTAGAGAGGATAGATGATAAAACACTTACGAAAGGAATTCATAGAGCGAATGTGTGTGGAAGTGTCGGAAATGGTAGTCCATGGCGAACATTTACCGACCAAAGTAGTGATGTTCTTAAAAAAAGAGCACCAGGAACGAGCATGCATGCAGCAATTGATTAATATGAACGGAGCAAAAGAGGTGTGTCAGGACCATTGTAAGTGGAGATAAATTGTCTCTGCCTACAAAAGACTTGACTGGATGTATGTATGTATGAAAATATATATAGTCATATTGATAACCTCCTCCTTTTTTTGAAGTCAGTTAAAAAATCATTGCAATCAAAAACCATACCTATGCTTACACGCTGTTTATCAAATCTATATTTCAGTCATAAAAAGAATTCTTAAGCCAATTCTCCAAAAAAAAAAAATTGTATTTAGGAACATCCTAAAGATAAATCAATCATTGTAATGGCCTAACTTTATCTACTTAATTGAGTCATATCCATTATACTTTGGTATACTACACAACACTGTATCATTCACATGAATGAGTCGCTAATAAGAATCTTTGAGGCCCTAGATTGAGTTTATTTCAATTTGACTCGATCGTCACAATGACCACGTTTTCATAACGTAAAGATTTCAGTACAGATCAACGGTAACACTAGACCAGTATGACTTGTGTAATAATTTTAAAGTAAGGACACGTTATTGTCTCATCCTGTATAATGAGAGTTAGCAGCCTATTGACAAGTGACGGTATTGAAACCAGGTATGTCTACAAAGCCTCTTTGGAAGACATCGACATCGGTGTTAGTTCGTATGCGTTCAGCAAGTGCCTTTTCATGCGCGAGTGGGTGCCAGGCGCCGAACGTGCATGCCACGTCGTCGCGCGCCACGTGGTAATGGCACCGGCGAGTCGCCCGCGCCGATGGCACGTACTCAAACATGCGTACGCGCGTACATCGGTGCATCGCCAGCCACAGACCTGCAGATAAATTACATGCAATTACATGTTTACTAAGGCATATTCTGCGCCATCTATATTACATACATAATATTATGTATATGTTTTGTTTGTTATGTTGGAAAAAACACAAACAACATTTTTTTCTCTAATATATCTTATACACGTACCCATTAATTTTTTTTATTGATATAAAATATGTAAGTGCTACACATATCCTTTCTGTCACTATTAATCTGTTAATAGAGACTTTATAACATATTATCACCTATGATTCAAACATATTCCTGATCTTATTTGACTGTCTCGGTGACCCAGTGGTAGCGTATGCGACTGCTGTGCCTGAGTTCTCGTGTTCAATTACCGGGTAGGACCAAATATTTGCATGATCTGCAAATATTTATTTCGGAGTTTGTGTGTTTTACAAAACATAACAATAATAGAATTAAAATGGTAAAGTCTTTACGATTGTAACTAGACTGTTGATATAAATACTTAAATAATTACTAAAACATGAAAGTTGCAGATAAGTATAAATTTAACCAACAACTTACGATTCAGCAGTAAAGATTAAATAAATTATTAATTCTGTGCTGCCGGGAGGACATTATAAACACTCATGAAACGGACACAAGGAACATCCAGCCTCACAACAACTATTTGAGAATCCCACGGAGCGCTGTTTAATGTGGGGATCGAACCGATAACACTTAGCGCAAAAGAATACTATGATGAAGGCAACAAGCTTAAACCACTACGCTAAAAAATATAATAAAATATTATAGTGGACTAAAAAATCAGATGAGGGCGGATAAACATGCCTAAAAAACCAGACGAGGGCGGGTTCCGTCTTAAACGATAACTAGAAGTGTCTTGCAGCACTGACCACAGCTCCCAAAGTACTTGAGGATTTAATATGTGAACGTCTGCTTCATTACGCTCTTCAAGTAATCTGAAACATTTCAAACAGAATATCGATTCTATGTCGTGTTTATGTACAGTTTAAAATTACTTACAAAACATAAAAAACAAATCACGTCTATGCTTGTATACTTAATAGAATTAACAATTTTGATAGCTAAAAATAACATAACTACGTGTTTAAATAGTAAGTTTGGAATAACACTTAACTAAGGCCTTCAAATCTGCATAGAATTATTCCGAAACCTTCCTAAACCTTTATACATTACTAGCTGACCCCGCAGTGCTACCCGCGGTACGACAATAACCGCGGGTAACGCCGCCAAGCGAAGCTAGTATCTTTACAAATTATAGCCCATGTGTTAATCTGATGTATAAGCTATATTATTGTTTCATCAACATCCATTCAGTAATTTTTGCGTGAAAGAGCAATAAACATACTCACAAACTTTCTCGTTTATAATATTAGTAGGATAGTGGGATTCTGAGAGTATCTGTTATCTGTTATATTTTTGTAAGTCGCTGTTATTATTGCACATTAACAATATTTCTCATCGCATCGCGTCGCCTGATGGTAAGAGATACCGCCGCCCATGGACACCGGCAACAGCAGAGGCGTCACAAGTGTATTGCCGGCCTTTTAAGAGGCAGTACGCTCTTTTATAGAAGGTTTGAAGAATACCACAGGTGACAATTCATTCCACAGTTTTTTTGTGTGAGGCAAAAAGTTTCTGGAGAAGGTCACAGTGGTGGACTGCCAACCATCTAGATGATGGGGATGAAATTCTTGTCGCATAGGACGATGGCGGAAAGAGGCGGCTGGGGTCAGTACGAACAATTCCTCGTTCCTCGGGTCACTCCCTATACTAGATGCGGTAGAAGATGCATAGCGAGGCACATCTCTACGTAGCGCCAGAGAATCTAGTCGTTTAGAAACCTGTAGGCCATCGAAAATTCGAGTCGTTCTCCCTCTAGTCGCTCTCCATTGGGAGCGGTCTAGAGGGAGAAGCTAGTATTGGGGTACCTCTGCCCAATGATGAGAATAGTACCTATACCACATGCGGCCAAACGTGCGCCTTATAAAGTAGAAGGCGGTGAGCCGGAGTGAAATACCGTCACGATCTATTGAACACGCCAATCTCCTTCGAGGTTAATTTGGCCTTACCCTCTAAATGGTCACGAGACTGGACTTTACTCGATATGTCGACACAAATTATTCCAATACTGGCAGAAGCATATAGGGGAGTGTCTTCAAAACGAGGACATACGATTATCCATAATAAATATTAGCGCGGCCGGTGCTGTCACCCGCATAGCAATGAATACCGCGAATATGCAGCATGTTATTAATATAATAATAATATGCTTATATCTGCTAAAAACCTAGTGACCTATTCGCATAGTTTCTCGGGAGTCCTATATGAAGGGTACTTCAAAAGAAGTGCTTTGTACCAGACCCGATCGAAGGCCTTCGCAATGTCCACACTAACTGCCAAGGCTTCCTCCTTAGTCTCAATCGCCTGGCCCTGTGCCCAGCGATGTGTCAGATATACTAGAAGATCACTAGCTGATCGATCCTTATGATTGCCATATTGCTGGGCACTAAGCAGATGATGCCCCTCAAGGTACCGCAGGAGTTGATGGTGCACCACGAAAGTGAACTCAAACACAAGTATTTACCTCTGCCAGAAGGACAAACAGGCAAATTAGTAATATGTGACTAACATTGTATAACTTCTATGGCACCAAAAGCTGCTTACTCACCGTTTGTAAACAGGAAAGAGATTGTAATCAGGATGGTTATACCAATTTTCCAACGTCGACGAATAATTTGCCGGATCCCAAGCAAGAATTGACATTTCACGGAATAGTGGATCTTCTAAAAACTTGAAATGGGGTTTTGTCACTACCTGAAAGAAAAATACTGTTTACAAATATATAAGAACAATGAACGAATATCCTATCTATCTTCAACTAATATAAAGGAATGTAGTGTTTTATGTATATCGTATTGTTGTGTTTCTATTGACTTGATTGCTAAAGATTGTTACCAGAGCACCATAACGGGAAACAGAGTTGGCAACGAACGAGGGATTCTACTCATTCACTCGTTACAAATAATGTACCTATCAAACGAGAATATATTGCGGTCCACTTAAACTTAAATATTTTTTATGAGAAACACGAGAATGAAATTCAAAAAATCCCCGATAACCTAGCAACACTTGCTGTGTGCGTATGGATATAGAAAATTGATACTTAGTTTTAGTAAGTTGTGTAAAAAGTTCTGGGACGCACAAAATAACTTAAGTTTCCAAATGAACACGTCGAACATGTTAGTCGAAAAAACACAAATCTAAATCGGTTCACCCGTTTAGGAGATATGATGCCACAAACAGACATAATCAAACTTATAACATCCCTCTTTTTTCCTCGGGGGTTAAAATTACAATAATAGCCACGCCACCGTTTTTTTTTACATACGATTACGATTTTTTTACGTAAACATAAAGTGTGAGCTTACCTGTGAATTAAGCACCCGGAAAGTTGTTTTACTGCCTACATCTTCTGTATAATTCTCTGTTGGCGCGTTGTTGAATCTTAATACCATGTCGTGAGAATCTGTCGGAATACATAAGTTTATTTTTGTAACTTTTGTTGAGAAATATACCCAACATTCGTACGTTTCACATGTCGGTATGAAAGTTACTACGAGAGGAATTACTATTTGCAAATATTTTTCATATAGATATTATCGTAAATAAATAAATGTAAAGTAGAAATACAAATACAGAAATATAGAGCGTATTTATAATTATTTGATATCTATATTATTTTCAACACATTTTTTTGTTGTATTCTCAGCAATTTTGTAGAAAATAATTGACTTCAAAAAAATATCAAAATATTTCATAATTGATTCACACCTGAAAGAGTTCTAGGGTAACAAACATATAAAAATACTAAGTTTTATTAAAAATGTCTTCCAATTTTTGAATTTCATTAAAAACTTGAGAGAATAATTTAATATTGGATAATAATCTCAATGTTGAATTTTTTACCACCGTACCGTTATGTAATATAAACCTTCAAACTAAATGTTTTCACGTATTGCTTAATTAAAACCAGAAACGCACTAAATTTTGAACATAAAATCATTAGAAATCAACAATAGCACCACTCTTCAATTTATTATTAAATAAAGAATTTAGTCATTTTATATACATGACTAAATTGTTTACTATTAATGGAATTGACTAATTGCAAAGCAATATGGAAAAGCATACTGTCACATGCATATATTTCCAAGAAACAACAGCATCAAACCAATTTTTACCTAAAAGGTTTTGCAATATTGGTTAATAATTAACCAACATTGTCACAGTTAATGTCACAATAGGTAAAATACTAAGCATATTGTTGTAATTATTACAAAATCAACAAGGCCTCTCTTCACAAATGAAACTTAATAATAATAAAATATTGTTGATTGAACCTTGATACTGTTTTCGGTCTATTACAACAATTTTGAGATGTTGCATAATTGATAACAAAAGAATATTAGAGAAATCTTTTTTTTTTGAGGCGCAATTCTTTGTTACCGGGTATCTGCGTGAATATTTGAGTATTGGAATAGTCTAACAGAGAGAACCTACACATGGCCTGAGAATATAAAATGATAACTACAACTGAATATAAATAAATTAGTCGTTACGGCATTCAGTGTACCTACCTACTGCAGCATTGGCGCCAATCCTGCCGATTTATATCCTATATATATATTATACTTGAATCAAGAAGTCATTTAGAACTATTGATGAAATCACAGAAATAAATCTTAAGATTTCTGCGTATCTGTATCAATAAATTTATTTACATCTAACTTGTTTTTAAACTTTTTCTTCAACACAAGTGATACTGACCCGATATATGTCATTATATTAATAATGATCGGTTGGTTAATTAATGAACTTATATGAGGAGTTTTCTCAAATACCGCCTTCTTACGCAACGACTCTTAATTTTGCTGGTCTGCTATGTAATGACATAGCAAAGGTTTAAAATATAATTATATTTTACACATAGACATTTATTTTACATTAACATCAGTAGCCTTTAAGTCCACTGCTGGACAAAGCCTCTTCTTAGAAAGGAGGATTTGGCCCACTTCACCACGCTTGCAAGACGGATTGGTGTCAGGTTTGTTTCTATTTTTTTTTTCTTTCAGTGATGTTGTCTTGTTTAGTAAACCCCCTTAGTCGCTTTTTATGACACTCAAGGGATGAAAATGGGTGGTGATTCCTTAGTCTTAATCCGTCACCACACGGGGGTGCTTAATTTTAGTAAAAAACGTAATTAGGTCATCAAAAGTAAAGTCTGTAATTTTCTACACGATTCGCTCTAAACCTATAAGAAAGCGGAACAATGGAAGTCAACAAAATGATTAGTAATCCTGATAATTACATCTATTCTTCCTCCGTTATTATATTATATAAACTTGCTTTTTTCTTCATTAAATTATCATCAAATGACAGGATATTGACGGACAAACGACATGTCATGTGATATTTCTTATATAAAAGTGAACCTGGAGTTCGTAATAATATATTATAACATATTTTGTTGGCAGAATTAAATTTTATATAAAAAAATATATACTATATCTTACATACAAGAAAATGTGACGATTAACATATTGCAACGTAACTTCCTCGATCGATTTCGGCCACGGCCACTCATCGACTCCGTTCAAATTATATTGGAAGCATAGCGGACAACTCCTTGTCGTTATAACAATGAACAACAAGAAAAAATAATCCGAACACTTGAGACTGTCTGTCAAACCATGCTGACATTTCTCCAACCAATAGGAAAAATTGGCTATATTAAAAACGAAAAATCAAGTTGTCTAATAAAAATGCTAGTCCTGTTGCTAAGGGTATATATATATATATATATAAACCTGAATTGAACGTAACAATTTGTATAATAATGTATAATGTAATATAATGTTATCACAATTAAATGGTTTATTTAAGTGTAACTAATAAAGTCGTTTAACATGTCATGCAAACACAAATCTGCAAATTTGGCGACATACAGAAAAAGTAAGAAAATCCTAGTAGCATTTTTTTTTCGGGAATTGAAGCCGAGAAGCAAAATGGACAGCTGAATTTACCACATTGTATTAAAAAGTAAACAGCGTTTGTAGTGTTAAATTGTCACCTCCTGTTCCCAACTTAGTGCAACATGAATCATCTCTTATTCGTGCATTGATAGGCATATATTTATGAACAAAACAGGAAGAAAGCTTTTAGCAAAATGTGTTGTATTATTTCAAATAATAATTAGTGAATCATTGAAGTGTTAATACTTTAATGATTCGAATGACGTACGTTTCCATAAATTTGCGCTGTGAAAAACACGTAGTAGGTAATGGACTAAAAGGTGTTGAAGTTAATATCTGTGAGATATTGCATAAAACCATGTTTGTAAAGCCGTTCACAAATTTACGGAATTACTTTTATTTTATGTAACCAGACTTTCCATTTAAGACAAGTATTTACAAAATTAAGTTATTTATAAATACCTTTTTGAGTAATGCTTTATAAAAACATGTAAACACTCAGTATCTATCCCTAAAAGAGTAGAACTAATCGTATATATTCATATTCTAATTCATTCATTCATATAATAAATATATGACATTCATGCTCTGAAAAAATGTCCTGGATGGGAATGTAACCATCTGTAAAGAAAAACTAAAATCTATTAGAAAAACAGTTCAAAATCCACAATAACAAAAGTTGAAAGCATTGCAACAAGCAAAGCAGAGTCTTTTCCAGCTTTTTAAAAATTGATTTTAGAAAAAGCTGGTTATGAAAAGACATACCTACTACATTTTTGCTAACTTCAATTCGAATCTAAAGAATAAATTGGTGTCAATTTATAAGCAAGTAAATTTTACAACAAGAATGTATACTTTCATGGACAGATAAGTAGGTTAGTGTACGTTACAAGGGACAATAGGTGCAAGATACACAGATATAATGAACGCTGAATATGTAATCTTCCTCTATATAGCAATCTTATTGCAATTATGTCGTAACATCAGTGGCACTCGCATTGTATAAAAGTATTAATATGTACCTAGCTACGGAAAAGTCAAAATTATGAAAAGAAAAAGCCTAAAAACTATTAGTTACTAAAAATCGTTTACTACGTATTTGGAAAATTTCCTTATCCAGCTGTGTGTATTCCACTTTGTAAACTCAACCAAAACATGACAGAACCGTTAGCCATTAAATATAAACATTGTAAAATATCCATCGGCACGTTATGTTACTTTTGTGGTATGTTAAGATCGCACAATGGTGAGCAGTATGAATTATGCACGCCCTTAGCGCAGCACACGGGTTGATGACACCAGGCCAAGCAAAACACTCGCTGCCGCGCGGTGAACAATAACGCACGTATCCTGGACACCTTTTCTTTTATGTACTATATCTATATAAACATGGTTCCTACATGTTTTATTATGTTACAATGCTTACTGTATCTTGAAGGCTTTTTATGTATGAGCCCGCAAAATTGTCTCTACTCTGCCTGATGGAAAGCAAGAGCGCTATCTAAGAGTGGTGGTCACTATACTCATTGCGAATGCAGACAATGCAGCATTGTGACCCACACTATTTAGATGCTTCGTTCTGCATTATATTGCCTTGTTACAGCATTTGTGCTTTAATTTTAGGTAAGTTCTATGAAAGGATAGTTTCGCCTCAGTCGAACCGGCCCGTTTGTGCTGAAATTAGTGTGACTCTACTGCCTGACATAGGCTTTACTTCGTGCCCTTCGGGATGAAGTGCCTTAGTTGGGGATTTTTTTTTTTAAAAGACAACTCCAGCATTAGGAATATACATCCTGTGTCGTGGGGGATTTTGCAAACATGCATGTAACGGACACAAAGAACACCCAGACTCAGGTCAACACTTTGTGGATCACACAAAGTGATGTCCCACGTGGGATTTGAACCCACGACACTTGGCGCAGTAGCAAAGGGCGTAGTGACCGCTTAAACCACTAGGCCAACCGTGCAGTCAAATTGATTGTTACAATCCCATTGGTTTGACTACTTTTTTGTAGCTGCTTTAAGACTCGATACACATTGTCTTACATTAATGTAATATATACTAGCTATGTAAGTTTTTGCTGCGGCGGAGCTGCAAAATTGAGCGCCGCTCGAGAGCCGCGAATAGCTGGATGAAGTCACGCGGGGTGGACGTTTGAGAAAAAAAAACTGTGAGATAATTGACCTCAGTTTTCCCAGTGTCCCCTATTTGGCCCAATCATGTAAGCCAAAAAGCTACAGGCTACCATAACAACTAAAAACACAAATATGAGAGATTTATGATTAATTTGAATTTACTTTCCTTTTTTCCTATTTGTAAAATCTTAATTTAAATATTACTGTAAAATATTTATGTTCAAGTAAACGAACCTATAAACCTGATTTTAACCTCACTTTATAATGTGTACAATAAACATTTCTCTATCTCTAAGCTTGGTACAAGATTTTGTATAGCTCTAAATCTATTGATGAAATATATTACCTATAAAAATATATTTACATAACGTAAACAAAACAACATTCTCACCATACTAAACTAAAGTAACCAGATAGTGTAATTACGTAATTCAGCGTAGGCCGTTTGCCAAATGTTTGAACTTGAAACAGCGGTACCGCTACCACTTTCTTTACTGCTGGCAATAAACATTCCAAAGAAAAATGTGATGATGCGATTACCTAGTAACAACATAAACAAGTCATAACCGAGGTTACTGTTTGCAGAATGTTAGAGCTTTTATCCGTTTTTTGATTTGACTTTCATGATATCTTATTCTTTATATAAATTTAACATCAGTTAGAAAATAGCTTTTGTAATTTAACTAAAAAGGACTTTCTCATGGTTCATAAACATACAAAAGTTTATAAAGTTCTCTTAACCAAGAAAGCTGCGTATTTTATGAAATTCTACACTGTAAAAATATAATAAAAGAACAAATATAAAACTACACTCTAAATCGCCCCAGTTTTTCCACTCTAAATCATATCGATAGCAAGTTTAAAATGGTTAACCAGTAATAATAATAATAAATCTCTTTATTGTACACCAGCTTATATGATTACATGGTAAACTTAAAACTATTATGAAGTATGTACAAGTGGCGGCCTTATCGCTCCATGGCAATATCTTACAGGCAACCATGGGATGGAAAGAAGAGTAGGGATGAAAAAGTATATGGTAGTTGTTGGTGTATTGTTGGTGGAAAGGAAATTAAGATAATGTTTACACATTACATAAAATAAAAGCAACACGTAGTGTGAAGGATTATACATACAAACATAACACATACAAACATAATACATACAAATAGTAGAGTGAAACATACAGACACTCCATGCAGTATAGCAAACTATGGGACATTGACATCTCTCAAGTAATATTGCTTTACCAGTCTCTTAAAGACAGTTAATGTTTTGGCACGTCTTATTGCGACTGGTAGGGCGTTCCATAAGCGAACTGCTTGTAAGCTGCTGCTGCTGCCAGTAAAGCATATCATTGAAATCAACCTCTCACCAACCGTATTTATATTTATAAATTTTAAAACTTTGGTTTTCTGAAGTTATTTCTTTGCACACAAACTATGTGTCACTTTATTCCAATAACTAAGAGTTATTACGAACTAACATCAGGATGAAGCAAACGTTTGTAATCTGCTCAATATTATCATCATCGCGGGTCTAAGCTAAAGCAAAGTAATCACAAATGGAGCGCGAGATTGTATCGACCATCCGGTAGCTTTAAGCTTGCGATACGAAACATCTAAGACAGAGGCTTTTGTGGAAAATTTGCTAAAAAGTCGTATTCAAATTAATTTTACTTTAAGTTTGTAGTAGTTTGGAAAAAATATGTCTTCACTTCAACTTTTATGCTTTCTCTCTCGATAATAAAATAAATAAATAATAATAAATATTTCAGACATCTAACACACAATGCTTTCTAGTCCCAAGCTAAGCAGAGCTTGTGTTAAGGGTACTAGACAACTGATATAATTACATATATACTTTTTTTTACATATATAGAAAACACTCAAACTCCGAAACAAATATTTGTAAACATTTGGTCCGACCCGGAAATCGAACCTCAAGCACAGCAGTCGCATATGCAACCACTGCACTACCGAGGCAATCAATGCGCCGTGAATCGCGCTCATTTTTATCTTATTTGTCTTGCAGTTTATAGCTCTATTTTTTTAATATAAAATAGCATTTTTCACTTAAATAGGTCTATTATAAAAAAATGATACAACTATCCTCTACCATCGTAAATTTTTTAGGGTTCCATAGCCAAAATGGCAAAAACGGAACCCTTATAGTTTAGTCGTGTGTATTCGTCAGTGTCGGTCTGTCTATATCCACACTATATCTTACAGACCACGAGTGCCTCTAATTTTGCACGAACAAAAAATCTAATTTTTTAGGCACTTCTAATATCCGTATAGTCCAGAATTTATATTTTCTTTCATCTACGGCTCTACTCGCACTTGACCGCAACTAAAAATTTACTTAGCTCCGGATTAAAGTTTAGTCATAGATCAAAGTATTAAATTCGTTATCAACAAGATAACACAAATGTGGGGCATGGGACAACACTTTATGTTATCTTATCCAAACCCACAACATCTAACGTAGTAGGTAACGGCGGGGTGACCGCTTTAACCACTACGCCACCCTTGTATAATTAATTTTTTTTCTGCTTTTGTCTACTTAGTACAAATGATTGTACAACGAAAACAAAAGCGGAACTTAATGCTAATAAAGTTGATAGGTACCTCACACAATCCTATTTATTAAACAAAAGTAAACGATGTCCTTTCATGCCACCTCAGTAGGAAGCATGTGTCATGTCTGTTCCACGTCTGGGCTATAAAGATATCAGTACTTTTTCCAGAAAGGACAAAGACATGGGCTGTGGTTATACAGTGACTAACAAATGCAATAAAATAATATTATTTGTGACACAAATGAATCATCAAACAAGTTTTCAACTTAGTAAGCCAATGTTCTATCAAAACATGAATCAAAAATTGGTTGAATGACGGTATTACGTTACAAAAAAAAATTGGTTGCCTGTAAAGTCGGTATACGGGCGAAAGTTTTACGTGACAACGACTTTGAGTGGTAAAATAATTTTAATGTGAATATTAATTCGTATAGTAGGAAGAAGGATGAAATAATAGTAACAATTTAAAACATTTATTTATACAAAGAATTATATTTAAAAAATTAATTTTAACGTTTTAAATATAATTCGACGCGTGCCTTTCACTTTTTATGTCTGTCTCTCTCGCTCTTAGGCGGGCTAACCATGCCCGAGTGGAAGGGACGCGTGCCTCTCACTCGCTCTCATTGTGAGCGCATAACGTGAGCGGAGCGTAACGCAGTTTCTTGAAGTGTCACCCGGCAAACCAATTTATAAGACGTTGTCACGTCAATAGAAATAAGACTGAATTCTTAATGCGTTGCCCAGATAAAAAACATCTTCGTTTATACTTACCATGTACCAAAGAAAAAAGTATGTTCACATTGATCATTGCTTTGTAGGCGTGGGTAGATGTGAAAGCTTATGATAAAATATGTAGGCATTGTCCCCAGTTATTTAATAAATAAATATTTTGGACATCTAACACAGCGCCATCTAGTACCAAGCTAAGCATTGCTTGTGTTATGGCTATTAGCCAACTGATATAAATATATACTTTTGTTTTTGTAAATACATACATTATATACATAGAAAACACCCGAACTCCGAAACAAATATTTGTAGATCACACAAGCATTTGGACCGACCCAGGATTTCAACCTGAGACCTCAAGCACAGCAGTCGCATTCACTACCACTGCGCCACCAAGGCTGTCATATACAGATATAATACAGATAACATTACGTTATCGCCGTTTAAAAGTGAGAATAATCTTGAGCCCCTCCCTACATCTTGTAACCATAGAGAAATAACTTGGTTTTTCCGGTGTGCACGCGTTGGTATTGCAGAAAAGCGGCGCAAGCGCCGGCGCCAATACACCAGCTTATCGCCAACAACACTACAATGCAATCGGCATATTAAATCACACGCTTCTATGTAAAGGTTAGATACTATTCAACATGAATTAATCAAATATGTAACAATAAATTGTATAGTAGACAACACCCATATCACAGCATAAAAATAGCTAAGAGAATGACAGGAGAATAATTGAAATTCGTTCAAAATTGACCTACGAAACAAAATGTGGATGTAAATTATACATAAGAATCCCTATTTCCCTTGATCACGGCATCGCGCGTGGACGGCTGCACCAGTTTCGCTTATTCGTTTAATATTGAATAGCTTATTTATAAGGATATATGCTAAAAAACATGGCGGTAAGATCAATAAGAGCATCAATGAAAAATGTTACAAAAACCGGGTATTACTTTTGAGAGTCGGTGATGAAGTTGCGCGGGTTTTCAAGTACATTGAGTAATAAGTTTTGTGTTCCGATTCAATTCATAAATTTAAGTATGTAGGTAACATAGAAATATAACTTAATCGATTTATTGACTCGATTTCATAATCGAATAAGAATCATTTGGGTTGCTATCTATGTTGGAAAAATATAAGGGTTACATTTTGTGACATGGTTTTTTGTTTACTGAACAGACAATACGTACATTTATTATTTATGTGTCGAATAAACTATGTTGCATTTTAAACAAATACCTAACGCTAAAAGTGGTAGTGGTGAGTACATAATACCCAAAGCGGGTAGGTTTTTTTTTAGGAGATTACGTATTCGTGGACGTACTAAATTACTTCAAAATAATCATAATGATTTTTATTCGCTGTAATAGCATCAAACTTTAACTTATGTTCCTAAGAATGTTGCAATGTCTTTTGTGTTTGTCTTCCAATTATATGTATATATATAACTAACATAATATTTATTTTTTTATTCATTTGTATTCGACTCTTTGTTTCAGTGTACTAACCCCAACAAAAAGCCCTACATTCAGTCTACTGATGGTTCTACAAATTTATTATTTTCTCTATTATTATTTTATTTTTTACATAAAACCCACGTATTTCTATCGCACTTGACATTGGCAGAATTGTCGACATCGGCACAGTTTGCCATTTATTAAGAAGAAGAAGAAGAAAATAATCATTATAAAAAACCTTAATTTCGTAAATTAAAGTAAAAATTATCGCTACAAGAATAACACAACAAGTATGTATATTATTTAAATAGTCAATGAACACCTGTGTCGTACATTATCATGTATATTGCTGCGTAGATACGTATATGTAAACATGGTATAATAATGTAGTCATTTAATTTGTCTCACTGAGTAATCAGCGAAGTGCAATACATAACAATAATTCGTGTAATTCGCATACGATTTGGGCCGTTCGGCGAAGAGGGCAGCCTACGCATGTCAATGCGTTCGACAAAGCAAAGATCCGATGCGATAAGTGGCACAATACACGGTCGATCACCTGTTCATCGTGACTACACTCGCACTGCACATGCCTATGTTTTTACTGTATATTATAAATTGAAGGGATTTCCAATCGCGCTACTCATTATTCCTAACAATATTTACAGTTATTATATTTTATTGACACAAATAAATAGTAAATTATACAAATGTAACTAGAAAATGGTAGTTGAAGACTAGTGGTTTAAGCAATGACGCCGGTTGTGGGGTAAAAATCCCACATACGACAACACTTTGTGTGATCCGCAAATTGTTTTTCTGAGGCTGAGTGTTATTTGTGTCCGTTTCATGTATGTTTGTAAAATCCCTCGTGCCACAAGATGTCTGTTCCTGACGCGGGAGTTGTCTTTTTTTAAAAATGGAAGTTAAAATAAGGCTAATGATAAAACAATTTGTACCCACGAAAAAAGTATGCTACAAAGTGTTGACTAAATATGTTTATTGACTGCTCGTGAATGTTGTAGTTGTAATTCAATTTATTACATCAAACGCTAATTGGTCATGACTTTTATACATAATATCTACAACTGTAAACAATATTTAAATTAATTAAAATTCACTTCTCAATTCCAGCTCACAAACAATTTCCGTTAGGTAATCAATATTTATTATGAACGTCAGAATTAATCGATATTGACATGATTAGTCTCATAATCATCTATAGATAAATATACATAGACATAAGTCTTACGGCTTATAAGGAGCCGGACCGAGAGCTTGTCACCTATTCGTTAGAAAATATTAAAACATCCGTCATGTTCAGTCTGCTTCAAGTTTCTACATCTCAATCTTATCGTAGATTCTTCTGATTGTGTAGTACTCCTTTTTAAAAGGCCGGCAACGCGCTTGCAACGCCTCTGGTGTTGCGGGTGTCCACGGGCGGCGATAATACTCGTAGCTTACCATCAGGCGATTCGTCTGCTCGTTTGCCCCTTATACAATAAAAAAAAATAAGTGGCCGGTCTCATTTTAGGTTGTTGGCTTATTGCTTAAGCAGTAATACAAATAACAAATCTTAGCAGCTTAAAGCGCAATCAGGACATTAACTGTACAAACTAAGTAGAATAGGTACTGGCGCGATTCACGCGAAGTATTAGCACGCGCCAACTCATTTACTCTATGAATCATAGCACAAACCACATGTGGACTATTGACAACCTCGTAGTAAAAGAAAAATATAACAAAATGCATTTTAGTGCAAATGACTAAACAGATATATTACGGAAGAATAAAGATCATTAAATTCCAATACTGTGACAAGTCTGGGTACACTTTAACAGTAGGTCCATAAGAGTATGCAATCAGAGGTGTTTGTAAAGACGTTCGTTGAAAAACTTCATGTAAAATATGATTATGTTCTATTTTATTTATAAGATACAGAAACAGACAAAAAACAGACCTAAAATATCTACATCCACCACCATAACATCGTTCTTAATGACGTGCAAGTACAACATTGATATCAGATAGATTTAGTTTTATATTGTTGCATATAAATACTAAACACTTTACACGATCCCAATTTTATATGATAATAAAATATATATACAATAGCCTTGAATTGAAAGTAGTGGTAAAATTTTGTGTAAGTTACATACCTAGATAGAACAAAAAAATATCGTCATTATGTATTTATTCCTTTTCATATTTTTCTTATTAGTCTTCATTTTTCTAAATAAAATGACTATGACAAAGTACTAAGAAACTAAAAATATAACAGCACTCTTTAAACATTTAATTTAACGATTGCTTATAGTTAGGTCAATCGCTCGAATTACGCATTGTATTTACTTAATTAATTTTACCAATGAATATATATTTGTGTCAATTTTATTTTATAGAATTCAACTGCAGACGTTCTCTGTTTAAAATAATAGAGAGAGCAATACTGTTTGCCAGTGTTCTTTTTTGTTTCTCAATACCCAAAAGAAAAAAACTTACCAATAAAATCTCCCAATCGCGATCCGAGCAAGGCACCTGCGCTGGTGACAACCGCACAAGTATTATAGTGACGACCTTCCTTCAGTGGAGATTGAGGTATTTTATATCCAAGTCTTTTAAATGGTTCATCATCGGCCGTTATTGTCCGCACCTTAACACGCTTTAATGCACACAACACATCTTCTTTTGTATTTTCCTTTCGATTGCTACCATCATATTTAACATCGTAGGTATTATGAGCATCCAAACCTGACTTAAATACTTTACTTTCTCCCATCAATACTCTGTGAAATTCTTTCAACAGTAGTTCCTTAAATTCTGCAGTACGTCTAGTGCAGTCTGAGGATAACAAATCATCACAAATATATTTATCGGAGTCAAACTCTAGCAGTGGTGTTTGAATGTTGGGGAACCTGGGACTACCATTGTTCTTCCTCACAATATTATTGGACGGATTATTATGTGGAACAGAAGACTTATTGGACGTTTGTATTACTATACCGTTACCCCATAATACAGCAATCGCAGACCGCCGGTTTTTCCGTAAAGAATTAACCCTGGAGTTTACGTTATACGAAGACCCGGACATGTAGTTTGCTGGTATGTAGGTTTCCTGATAATTAAGAACAGGTGCAGTCTTTTCAGGTCCAGGGGCCTTGCTAAACAATCTTTGTTTTTCAATGTACATCCAATACTGTGACCATATCAAATACAAATAACCGCACATTCCAAAGAATAGTAGGTTAATAAAAACCCAGACGGACATCGCTGCAGCTTTCATAATGTAATTCGCACACGTTACTCTTGTATAGTACAATTAAAGAAAACTAAGAAAAGCAATGTTACAAAAATCACAACCGTAAGGATTCGATCGAGTACGATCAGCTGATAACGTCTCGAGTGCGCTTGCGTAAAGTCCTCGCCGCTGCGGGAAAACTGTAACGTTTCGTTACATTATAATTTTGCATGTTAACTTAGGAAAAGTATAACTCAAAAAACCCGATTCTAAAAACTTAAACAAAGCTACATCAGTAGTAGCTCTTTAAAGTGAAAACAAAAAGATAGAATTTTAACTACTCTTAAAATATTTATTGGCAACTTGTGTATATTCAATTTAATTAAATATAACCAATACCACTAGTGAGCTGCCTTGTAAGCGACCTTACCCCAATACCTTCGAACTGACAATAAAAATCAAATCTTACACATGGCTTGTATGGGCCCTATCATACCAATACCAATGGTACCTATAACTTCTATGTAACTGTTACTTCTTCTATTCTTCTGCATATTTAGGTATATGCCTGTATGTCTTTATTGAATTCATATTAATATTTAAATAAATAAAAAGAAACAAAATAATATCTTTAGACACCACAGTCACGGTCGTTTGTACTTACACCAGATAGAGGTTCTGCCATCGCAACCAGACGAATAAAGACATTTATATGTTACGAAAGAGACGTATTACACATAAATTACATTTAGAATAAGCTGGTCACCTTTTGTAAGCGGCTCTGAGACTAAATTCAAGAATTGCTACGTAATTGCTGTATATTAAAGATTTTTTTTGCCCATCTCTCCAGGATAGCTCGGTGCATTCGTGTTCAATATGAAGGTCACACAATTTCTAAGAGTCTGTTTTATCAATAATTATTAGCTCTTTCCAGCGGCTTAGTTCGCACGTTTTTACTTTAGAACTCCTTTAACCTTTCCTTATTAATACTTTATTAAAAACATCGTCAAAGTCGGGCAGGCCGCTGTTATTTTATGTAAAATAATAATTACATATTTATAACATTTATTTATCTATATCTATACTAATATTATAAAGAGGAAAGATTTGTACCTATTTTTTTTGTATGTTTGTATGTATGTAATGAATAGGCTCAAAAATTACTGGGCCGATTTAAAAAATTCTTTCACCAATAGAATGCTACATTCTTCCAATTTGACATAGGCTACATTTCATTTTGAAAAACATTAGGGATCCTTGGTAAAATTTGAACAATGTAACCGAAGGTGTAGAAAAATGAGTCTTAAAATGTCTTTCGTCGAATGCGCTGCAGAAAATATTAGCGATAGAACAAAATAATGTACAACAATATTGAAGAACATCATAATGTCTACAAAAAACTCCGCGGTAGCATATGTCCAACTATTGTAGTTATGTCACTACAACAACTTTTTTCATTTTAAAAATTAATGAAAATGCCAACCAAATTCAAACCATGCTATTTATGTGTTTATATTAATCCTTATCCAAATAAATTATTTTATGGTCAAGACCATTTAACTACCTATAAAATAGTTTTTAAATTATTTAAATTGGACTTTCCATTCAAAAGATATTACGAATTAAAAAATTCAAACAGTAAACAAAACCGCCATAGCGCCGTGGCCGTTGTTGCACGAAAAGACGCATGATGCTATGTCCTATGTGCGCAACCACGGCCGGCCAGATCTATTCGTCACTTTTACGTGCAACCCTGAATGGGAAGAGATAAAGCAGGAACTATTCCCCGGCCAACGGTCTTTCGACCGGCATGACATCATTGCTCGAGTATTCCATCTAAAAATTAAAAAAAATATAAAAATATTCACAAAAGACGCGATTTTTGGACCGGTCAAATGTTATATGCTTAGTGTTGAATGGCAAAAAAGAGGATTGCCGCATTGTCATATGTTGTTTTGGCTGGAGACAAAAATACAGCCCGATCAGATCGACGAAATAATCGTCGCTGAGCTGCCTAATAAAGACGAAGACCCAGTGTTATTTGACATAGTCACAAAAAATATGGTACACGGGCCATGTGGGCAAGAAAATTTGAATTCACCATGCATAAAGAATGGCGTATGCTCAAAAAAATACCCACGACGATTCATAAATGACACCCAGACCGGTGAGGACGGATATCCCGTATATCGATGTCGCGACTCCAGCAACGGAGGTCAGACTTTAAACATCCGTGGCAGAACGGTCAACATAGACAACAGGTGGATCGTTCCATATTCTCCAATTTTATTGCGATCTTTTAATGCTCACATAAACGTGTAATTCTGCCATTCCGTCCAAGCAATTAAGTATATTTGCAAATACATCAACAAAGGATCGGACCAAGCCACTTTCGGTGTCAGAAATGCTCACGACGAAGTGGAAAATTATTTGAACGGACGGTACATTAGTACATCGGAGGCAGTGTGGAGATTGTTAGAGTTTCCTATTCACGATCGACACCCCACCGTTGTACACTTGGCTGTACACTTAGAAAATGGGCAACGGGTATATTTTTCAGCTGAAAATATACAACGTGTAATTGAAAATCCACCAAAAACGACTCTCACGGCGTTTTTTGACCTGTGTCGCAGTGATGAATTTGCCAAAACGTTACTCTATCATGAGGTCCCTCATTATTACACATGGGCCAATAACAAATTCTCAAGAAGGAAACGCGGCCAAGACGTAGTCGGTCAACCCGGTGTAAAAAAAGATGCGGCGTTGGGCCGAGTGTACAGCGTCCATCCTTCTCAATCCGAGTGCTTTTATCTCAGGATATTTCTTCATCATGTGCGTGGCCCGACATCGTTCCAAGACTTAAAAACCGTTGATGGCATGTTAAAGAAACATACCAAGCTGCTTGCAGAGATTTAGGTTTACTAGAAAATGACAACCAATGGGAGATGACTTTGAGAGAAGCTTCGGTTTCTGACTGCCCGTTAAAGTTGAGAGAGCTGTTTGTGGTCATTTTATTATTTTGTTTACCATCTGAACCTCTCAAATTATGGGACACTTTCAAAGACGATTTGTGTGAGGACATCAGACGTGCAGCTCAACAACAAGATCAGGATTGTGACGTACACAACGAAGGCTTGATGCAAATAGAAAACAAGCTTTTGGAACTGAACGACAAGCATTTAGCAGATTTTGGATTGCCTTCCCCGAATCGGCAACAAAACATCGTCCATGCGATACCGTGCCGTCCGCATGATATTAACGAGTTGTCTATATTTGTCAACACGCATGTACCCAAGTTAGTGGCAGATCAAAAAATAGCATTCGATGCTATAGTACAGAGTGTTGAAAATCACAGCGGTAAACTGTTTTTTTGGACGCGCCCGGTGGAACAGGCAAAACCTTCCTTGCCAATTTAGTGTTGGCAAAAGTACGTCAATCTGGAAAAAAAGCTGTCGCAGTGGCATCGTCCGGAATTGCTGCAACCCTATTAAATGATGGAAAGACTGCTCACTCTACATTTAAATTACCATTGGCTGTGTCTTTGGAACAACAATCTGTGTGCTCGATCCGCAAAAACGGTCCGCTGGGGCAGCTCTTACAAGACACTTCGCTGGTCATCTGGGACGAGTGCACCATGAGCCACAGGGCGCACGTGGAAGCTGTGGAGCGCACGCTGAGAGACATCCGAAGCTCAGACCGTATAATGGGGGGCGTGACGTTTGTTTTAGCTGGTGACTTTCGTCAAACATTATCAGTTATAAAAAAAGGTACTCGAGCTGACGTTATTCGAGCTTACCTTAAATCATCAACTTTATGGCAATCGATTGAAACTCTTAATCTGCGCACAAATATGAGAGCACATTTAAGTGACAATGACGATAATAATTTCTCACAAAAACTTCTAAAACTTGGAGACGGAAAATTACCGTCTCCGGTTGCAAACAGTCCCCAGGTATTGTTGGATAACGAATTGGGTCAAATCGTTCAGAGTCTAGAAATTCTTGTGGACACAATATATCCGGACATACAAAATCTTACGGAGAGAAATTTCAATTGGCTCTGTTCGAGAGCGATAGTGTCCCCGCGAAATGAATCGGTTAATGAGATTAACAAAATTATAATGGAAAAAGTACCCGGTGAATTTAAATCTTACAAATCTATTGACACAGTATGCAACATCGAAGATACAGTGCACTATCCACAAGAACTTTTAAATTCCCTGAATCCTTCCGGCTTGCCGCCCCACGAACTACAATTAAAGGTAGGCACTCCCGTAATGCTGCTGAGGAACCTATGCCCTCCCAGCATGTGCAATGGCACGAGACTTCTGGTGAAGGAATTGCGGGAGAACGTCATAGTAGCCACTATAATCACCGGGGCCGCGGCCGGACAGCTCGCCCACATACCGCGGATCCCCATGATTCCTACAGACTTGCCTATATCTTTTAAGAGGTTACAGTTTCCTCTAAAAACATCATTTGCCCTCACAATAAATAAGTCCCAGGGTCAAACATTTTCGATGGTTGGCATCGACCTAAGAAAAGAATGCTTTTCTCATGGACAACTATATGTTGCCCTTTCTCGAGTGGGATCTCCTGAAAATCAATATATTTTGTTGCCATCTACAAATACCACTGCCAACGTAGTTTACAGTGAAGCTTTAAGATAAAAACTGACAAATATAAAAGTAAAAAACGTAATCACACTAGCTGACCCACGCAACCTCGTTTGCGTCTTATACTGCCCGTAGCGTTTTTCCCCGTTTTCGAAACTTTCTTCATTGGTGCTCCGCTTCTATTAGTAGCAGCGTGATGATATATAACCTATAGCCTTTCGCGATAAATGGACTATCCAACGCAGAAAGAATTTTTCAAATCGGACCAGCGGTTCCTGAGATTAGCGCGTTCAAACAAACAAACTCTTCAGCTTTATCTATATCTATACTAATATTATAAAGAGGAAAGATTTGTACCTATTTTTTTTTGTATGTTTGTATGTATATAATGAATAGGCTCAAAAAGTACTGGTCCGATTTAAAAAATTCTTTCACCATTCGAAAGCTACATTATCCACGAGTAACATAGGCTATATTTTATTTTGGAAAAAAATAGGGTTCCGTAAGATATTTGGGTTTTTCGGACACAAGGTGTAAAAATCAACCAGAAAAGTTAATTATTTTGCGAAAATTTTCATGCTACGGGCTATATAAGACGCAAACGAGGTTGCGTGGTTCAGCTATGTTTTATATACAACGTGTATTTAGTATCAGCATTGCACCCGTGCGAAGCCGGGACGGGTCGCTAGTATACTATATTTTTGTCATGTTATTATAACAGTATTACCAGGCTACTAGGTGAGCTAACACGTGAGCATGCCACGTGAAATCGGCCATGAGAGAAACAGTCCTATACAGTCCCATTAAATCTACACGTGCGTATTTAAGGGTTTGACTCTGTGATTAATTTATAGTTATGGCAAAGCACATTTTCAGTCAAATTGCAGTTCAAAGGTCAAAGTCATTGGGAATCAATGGGATACGTGGTACAAACACTGTCTTTCCTTGAGCAGACTTGATTAAATCTAGTGCAATTTTAAGTTTTAGTGGTTGTCAAGTATCAACACAGGTGTATTAGTAAGCAAAAGAATTTAGTGCTATGGAGGCGCGTTTAAAGAATTCAAGAATCCGACAGGAAAATGAACGGCATTACATTTACGGATCACTACGTCTATTTGTGCACACGTGTTCGATGGTGGAGCGCGGTGATATTTCGTGATGAAAACATACTTAACATAGACACCGAAAAACCGTTTGTGTAAGTTGTTTGTACCTAAATATTTAAGTAGAACATTACTTTTTTTACACCCTGTTGGTAGGTAATATCTACGAGTAATATAAAACAAAACCTCATACTGAAACTTCTTCCGCGTTATTGGCGCTCATCTCCATTAGAAATAAATTAGAATTAAAAATTAGGACTCTCATAAAATATTTTACGTACCTAAGCCTTTTAACGGAATATAAAGTTCCGTATAAACTTATACGATACTTACCCCTACGAATATTGAAAAACCTTTCCTTTTAAATGTCTACCCTAAGGGTTTGGTCTGAGCGTTGATATATCAGACAATCACGTTTGCCTTTTATATAGATTACCTACTAATTACTACTTTCACGAATTTATGATTGAACTTGAATGTACATAACATTGAGTAAAAAGTAATTTGGCAAGGCAACCGATTTATTTTACACTGTTGTCTTATACACTCTTGTTCTTGCAGGCGTTAAATTCGACTTCTTAAATTATATTTGGCAGTAGTTTATAAAACTGACCTACTCCAAATAAAATGAAAAGAAACGAACCTTTCAAACAGAAGCACCTTTAAAAAAATCGGCGTTTATGCTACGCTTTGTGCTTTATGCTAAAAATATGTACCGTACGTTTCCAAAGCAAGAATTTGTAGAATGGTGAAACTATAAAGAAGAGCAAAATAAAAACACAATATTTTTGGGGAGCTTTTTATTAATCATCATATACAGCAGATTATTGATTTAATAAAGTAGTTAATTCACAACCTGGGGAAACTATTTTAAATAGTAGGTATATAGCTTAGTGAGTAGGTAGCAGTAACATTTAATACTAGACAGTCTAAAAGGTTTCCGACCTCAACGTGAAGATAGCAGCACTCGTTAACAAAAACTAGAAAAGTTATGCATCTTTTCATTTTCATTCGTGTATCGCTGGGAGAAGTGTGTAGGTTTCAAAGAAACAATGTAGAATAAAAAAATGTCTTGTTTCATCCTTAGGTCAGAAACTTTTTAGATCACCACGTATAGACTAGGTTCGTTATGTTATTTAACGGTATTTTAATAACACGCTCAAAAACCGAAAACGATCATAGAGCGAAAAAACAGTTCACAATATTGTGTTGTTGTTTAATGGTCCTTCGAATTTCGCTACGTGGTCTTTCCGTACCTGCCAAAGCGTAAATGTTTTTAGAAGAAACATAACGGTTTTCACGTTGTGGATTTCCAGTCACTGTGACACTTGACAAATCAACGTGTTGTGCGCTGTTTCTTCGCTCAATGAGCGTTTTCATTCTTTAAGCGTAATAAGTAGTTTATTTAACAGCATTTTCAAGATACGCTCAAAACCGAAAACGATCATAGAGCGAAAAAACAGTTCACATTATTGTGTTGTTGATTAATGGTTACTGGAAACTGTTTACCAATGCATTGGAAGATGTCTTCAAAACACGCGATTGGAACGGACGGGGAATCAATATTAACGGTCAATACATCTCACGAAGAATTCGTCTAGGCTGGGCGGCATATGGGAAGCTTCGTCATATCTTCGAGTCGTCGATCCCGCAATCACTGAAAGCCAAGGTTTTCAACAAGTGCGTCCTGTCCGTAATGACATATGGAGCCGAGACGTGGACACTCACTGTTGGACTGATCCACAAATTTGAAATAACTCAGCGTGCAATGGAGCGTGCGCTGTATCGATCTCTTGTCGATAGAATTCGTAATGAGACAATTTGAAAGTAAACTGGAGTAACCGATATCGCAAGGTGGTTCAGCATGCTGAAGTGGAAATGAGCCGGTCATGTCTCCAGGCGGACTGATGGTCGCTGGAGCGGACAAGTGTTAGAGTGGACACAAACGCAGTGTAGGGCGCCCTGCGGCACGATGGACAGACGACTTGAGGAAAGTGGCTGGGGCGGATGGATGCGGACTGCCCAGAAGCGGGATGATTGGCGCTCTTTGGGGGAGTCCTTCGTTCAGCAGTGGACGGCAATAGGCTGAAGAAGATTATCGGTCCTTCGAATTTCGCTAGGTGGTCTTGCCAAAGCGTAAACTTTTTATAAGAACTATAAAACGATTTTCATTATGGGAATTTTTACAGTGACTATGTTTACTGAGTGTGTGTGTCCTGTTTTTTCGCTCAACCCTCAACGCTTAATGTTTTAGATCTTTAAGCGTAACATAAATATTTCGAGTTAGGTATAGCTACACATACTTAGATTACTACACTTAATTAATTGGTTCACTTGCGTACTTTGTACAGGATATGACAAATTCCAAATCTGAACTGAGAATCATTACCTAACACTAACGTTTCTTTTTAATATAGTTTAAATTATTATTCAAACATTTAAATACGTTACTTTAAACTAAGAATATTAAGTAATTCGATATATTATTGCTAACATACCGTTTAAGTACACATATTAATATTATTGCGAAAACTTATCTATACACACACTAATATTATAAAGAGTTTAAGTTTGTGAATTTGTGAGGTTATAGGTAGTAATCTCTCGATCTACTGAAACGCGTAAAATTTTTTTTACGAAATTTTGAAAATACTTTTACAAATAGAAAATCACATTATTTTTGAATATAAAATACGCGTGCGAAGCCGCTGGCAAAAGCTACTATATAATAATAGAAAACCAATTATATAAACTAAGTTTTTTTTCTACCGGCTTAGCAAGTGCAGATACACTTACAAAGTAAGTACTTAGTACATAGTACCTACATCTTTGCAAATCAATTGCAATAATTAAGTACATAATATAAAACTTTAGACAGTATAAAAAACTACAACCTAGTTGTTCTACATTAAAAAAAAATATCCATACACATGCTTAAAAAGTATATGTATGTAGTAAACTGTGCTTCTAGTCCTCAGTATAACAGTGTTCCAATAACAATGCAATGCTCGTGTGGTGAGACTTTATGAATAAAGAATGTTATCATTCCTATTTACCCCGTGGGTATCGTAATTGCCGACTAAGGGAGAAAACAGCACTTGAAAAACAAGGAAAATTTGCAACAAATCCTGCACTAACCCATCTGAGCAGCGTGATTTGGTAGACAAAACGTTCTTTAGTAAATAAGGCCTAAGAGCAGCAGTGGACTGTAAAATACTGTTAAAGGCCTTCCGGCTTGTAGAGAATTATGCCAACATATTTAAAATACGAATATACATATTATGATACCAATTTTCAGCTGTCAGATTATAGGCTATTGACGTAGATCTTGTTTGTGTCACGTGATAAAAGTACAGTCCTTAAAATATAGCTTGGTCTCTGTGACAAAATGAACTAGCGATTTTATTTTGTATCACCTATATTTTCATTGTCAAATGTGTCAGTTTTGTCATAAAGGAAGAAGAAGAAATGCAATACATTATAAATATAAAAATTCACACATCTTAAAATGTACCTCGTAAGTTCTCAAATGACACTTTACATCATGCAAAGAGTTGAAGCTATATTTTAAGGACTATAATAAGCCTTTTGCAGACAATTTTAATTGAATTATTACTTTTTAAATTGAAAAGCAGTTTTATATTTTATCCACATACATACAGTAAAACCAACGTGCGATAAATAAATGAGTACTTTTGCTTTACAGAATATATATTAGTCATAAAATATGATTACATCTTATCGATGAGACTCTCCTCACTACTTTAAAATGTTGTTTTTTTAATAAATACAAAACATTATAAAACTAAGTTTTACATAAAGCGGCAGCTATATGCATAATGTTATAAATATTTTCTTACATTTTGATAAGAATAAATACAAGCTTATTTATCTATTCACTCCTTCTCGTAAATTATCATTTATACCTGTTTCACTTTATATAAACTTACTAAAAATAAAACTAAATATCCCTTTGTTCGAATATTATTTAAATGTTTACCAATATTTTTGTACGATGACACTTATTCCTACTAAACGTAACTTTCGTTAGTAAGGTTTATTTTATTTTTTTATTGAATAGGCGGTAAACGAGCAGACGTATCGCCCGATGGTAAGTGATTACCGTTATGCGACGATAGTGTCACAAGTGCGTTGCCTGCTTTTGGGGGAAGGGCAGGGGACGGGTTGGGTAATGGGCCTCCGGTATCCTCGCTCACTCGGTGAAACACAACGCAAGCGCTATTTCACATCGGTTTTTTATGAGGCCGTGGTATTAGTCCGGGTTATTGATGGAAAATCACATGTTTCAGAAAGTATCTATTCAAACTTTATTCTTTAGAAAGCAAAAGGCGACGCAACGGCTAAATGTTTAGGTATAACCCTCCTTAAGGTAGGCCTCCTTAGGTACCGGTCAGAGCCATACGCGGATACCGCACGGTGTCCACCGAGGCGGCATGCGCCTTGGCCGGAACACCCCCGTGGGATTTGGAGGCGGAAGTGCTCGCCGAAGTTTATCGGCGAGCGGCTGAATATCGGGCGGAGTACGGGTATCGTGCTCCGCCCGAAGAGGTACGCGAATGGCGTGAAGCCGCTCGCCGAGCCACGATGGCTCGTTGGTCTTCCCGGCTGGAGGCTCCACGCGCTGGTTTTGCCACCGTGGAGGCGCTCCAGCCGGTCATCCTCGAGTGGGCAGGGCGGCAGCACGGGACTCTTTCCTTCCGACTGACGCAGGTGCTTTCCGGGCACGGTTGCTTCGGGAAGTACCTGCACTCAGTCGCTAGGAGGGAACTGAGTCCCGCCTGCCACCACTGCGACTGCAGTGAGGACTCGGCCCAGCATACGCTGGAGTTCTGCCCCGCCTGGGCGGAGCAGCGCCGGGCCCTCACTGCAGTCATCGGAGGAGATCTGTCGCTACCGGCCATCATACGCTCCATGGCCGGTAGCGACAGCAGTTTTACGGCGGTCGCGACCTTCTGCGAAGACATAATTTCGCGGAAGGAGGCGGCGAAGAAGGCCCGAGAGGACGATATCCACTCGGACCCGATCCGCCGCCGGCGCACGGGGCGGCGGAGGCGCGCCCATCTGCGCCTCATGCCGCCCTGAGTGTGGCCGCGGATGGTGGGGACGGGTTTTCCCCTCCATCCGCTTTAATGGCCAGCCGCGAAGGGGCGACGTACGCGTGTGCCGTGCGTCGCCTAATTTGAGAATTTTAACAGCAGAGGGTGCCCGCTTCTGTGCGGGCAGGCGCTGGGAGGGGTCCGGCGTATTAATAAATGCTGTTCCCGGACCCCCCCCTTCTCAGGCGCAGAGTTGGCACACCGTGTGGTTTTAGTCGGTTCGATTCCGACACACCGCCCCGCCGCAAACCCCGGCGGGGTGACGGCCCGAGGGGGTTTCCACACGTAAAAAAAAAAAAAAAAAAAATGGTATCCTTTTAATAATATCTCTAATCTAATATCTAATCACTAATATTCTGTCTTCTGTATCCATAGGTGTTTTCTTTAAATCTGATACTAAAAATAAATACAATTTATAACAATACTTTCGGCCCTTAAGCCTAAATAAAGCTAAGTATTATTTAGGATCCTACCTAATTCTAATATTCGTCCTCCCAACCATGTCTTTAGAATTCTGACTAGATAAATAAGGATCTCATACAACTACTTACTTGCTGAATAGACAATAGCGAAGTAGTTGAAAATTGCTATTTCTTGGTATATTTAATCAAAATGTCAGAGTACGTTAAGCCGTCGGTCCCGGTTGTCATGAACTTAGACAATTGTTATTGGGAAGTCAGTTACCTCAAATATACTGACAACTTGTTAAACCTTCAAGTTCAGTTCACTCTCGTGGTTACGGAGGTCCGACTCTCCGTGGAAAAACTGATATTCAGGTAAAACCGGTTGCACTAGTAGTCGAACCCAAATAAAGACTAGGAAATTGTAATGATGATTTCATTCAAATGTTAATCTCATTTTCTTTCTGGACTGGGTTAACGCGTTCGATATATTAGTCTTTCCACTTGGTAATTACCAGAAAAACTATTTTTTATTATTATTTATGTGCCTACCAAAGTGACCCTGTAACTGATGGAAAGTGATTAAATGAATAGCATTAAACCGGGTAGTAGTCGGTTGAAGCAAATAGTAAAAAGCTAATTATTCAAATTGCCTTTACAGCGAATTAAACGTTAAAATTTAATTTGTTTTAAATACAATAAAACTTTTTAAAACCAAAGCAGGAACAATACATTAATTTACTGTACACTATCTTTATACAAAAACTGCTAAAGAAAAAGAGAAGTATTTTCTATTATACTGTAGGTTCATAAAGCGTAGCTATTATTTCGTACTTACTGCGTGGTGACCGATAAAGCTAGGTAATTTGACATTACGATTACGAATATTTATACATACAAAGATATAATCTATATCTGAAATAGATAGAACAAGTTACAAAAATCAGGTAAAAGGGTAAAAAAATATTTTATTTGGTGAGCTACTTTAGACTTCTAGTTAATAAACTACTAAATTATAAAACATTAAGTACCTTAGTCGCTTTAAGAAAATAGTCACACATTGATCAAGCCACGCCCCCTGACCAATCCGGTTCCAAGATATTTGATAATTTATTTATGTACTTTTCTCTACTCTCATTCTCTCAATTTATTCTCTCATTCATTCTCATTTTGTATATAGGCGAACTTTGTAGTTCGCTTATATACAAAATAAGCGAACTGTAAAGCTCGCTTATTTTGAATTTAGTATATAGGCGATAGTTCGCCTATATAGTAAGCGAACTATATAGGTTTTCTTTTGTTTTCTTTTTTCTTTTTTTTAAAAAGACAACTCCCACATTAGGAATAAACATCCTGTGTCGTGGGGGACTTTACAAACATACATGAAACGGACACAAAGAACATCCAGACTCGGGACAACAATTCGTGGATCACACAAAGTGTTGTAGGTACCTCGTGGGATTTGAACCCACGACACTTGGCGCAGTAGCAAGCGGCATGGCGACCGCTGACACCACTCGGCCAACCGTGCAGACTTTGGGTGCACAGACAGGTGAACTTTATAGTTCGCTTATATATACAAAATGAGAATGAATGAATGAGAGAATGAGAATAAGAAATGAGAATGATCTACGAGGCAACCTGTAGGTGGTAAAGAAATATTGTGGGGCAAGCGCTCCTCAATTATACATTACACAGCTTTACATACATAAGTTTATAATATAAATATGTTATATATGTACACTATGAATTTAAGATATTATCGTTTCGTACGTAAACTTGGAACCTGATTATATGTCACTATTTTCTTAACGCCAATGGACTACAGAAGATTTTAGGACCCTCGTTTTACAATTTAAACAGTTCAACCTACTTTTAAAAGCAATTCTGAGGTATATCAATAATTTTTCTATACCTTTAACAATGTTAATACAGTGTACTCTCAGCGTGTGTTGTTATTCCATCTGTTGTATGGCGGCGGCTCTGGGGTTGTGTCTCGCCGCGTCATTACAGTGGAGTAGTGTAGGAGCGGCAACATCGCACCGCCGAGAACCAGCGCTCCGAATGTCGGTTTGTGTACTAACCTATAACAAGTACCAAATTCACCCTTAATACACATAGCCACCTGCATGTACCGCATCTGCTTTTTCGCGTTGCCAAGCTACAATACTCTAAGATCTTTTCGTGGGAGAGCTATGCTTCGGCATGAATGGGTCGGCTCGACCGGAGTGAGTGAGGATACCGGAGGCCCATACCCCAACCCCTCCCCCATCCCCTTTCCCATCCCCCAAAGGTCGGCAACGCATTTGTGACGCCTTTGGTGTTGCGGGTGTCCATGGGCGGCGGTAATCGTTTACCATCAGGTGATACGTCTGCTCGTTTGCCCACTATTCAATAAAAAAAAAAGAACGCTTGCAATACTATCTGCCTCGGTGGCGCAGTGGTAGTGAATGCGACTGCTGTGCTTGAGGTCTCGGGTTCAAATCCTGGGTCGGACCAAATGTTGATGTAATCTACAAATATTTGTTTCGGAGTTTGGGTGTTTTCTATGTATAATATGTATGTATTTACAAAAAAAAGTATATATGTATTCATATCAATTGTCTAGTACCCATAACACAAGCCCTGCTTAGCTTGGGACTAGATGGCGTTGTGTGTTATATGTCCCGAATTATTTATTTATTATTATTATTTAATACCTACAGGTTTATATATTATTCATACTCTTTCCAAGAAACAGACGGGTTCCCACCTGTCTAGTTTGGGACAGGGTGTCCAATTGCCTAATTGTAAAATATTATAGTGTATTATCTAACTGAACGCATACTTTATTCGGTCCCAACAAAACCACCGAGATATGCCATCACCAGAAAAATTTATATACCCACCCGCAAATCTAATCTAGGTCTGAATGCACCTCTGACGCGTATATGTAGAGAATACAATAGCATGTGTTCACAGAGAGACATAGACATCCATGCCCCTTTTAATAAATTTAGACGTTCTATAGCTGATAACATTAACAAAACTAACCAAAATTAATCTTTTCCTGTTATCTATGTAACCTTGTTATTTTCATTTTTCATCCTTTATATTAATTTAATTTTTTTTCATGTTTCATATTAATAAGAGCATCGTAATTTTAATTTAGAATTAAGTAGTATTAAGCTCCTTTATTTTCTTTTTTTTTCTGTTTTTTGTAAAAGTTACCTTACTCCTAACACTGTTTGTTAGGCGTACTTTATTTTATCTCATATGGTGAATGTTGTGTGTACCTGTAATAGGCATGCATACTAGAAAATATTATTGTATAATTATTTTAAAAGTGTATCGTATGTGTGCTGTTGGTATACCTAAATAAATAAATAAATAAATTAAGTCATTTATATGTGTCCTGTACAAATACTTTTTTTAAATAAACTTATTATTATTATATGTTATATGTCGTCAAATATAGACTGATTGCAACACGGTTGGCTTGTTTACGACGTTTATTCTACGAAGAAACAAAACCTTTGACACTACACTCTTTTTTAAATTTCGAGTGTAAACAGACAATAGGCAAGTGAGTACACAATTATTTATTCATTTATAGAAGTATAATTAAACAAAGCGGCACGGAAATGGTCCACATATCAAACAGAGACCGTCGACTCATCTTCAAGCACTTCAAAGCTAAAAATATTACAATAATTATTATTATATTAGCTAAAGCCTAACTTAAAACTTCGCCTGTATGGTCTGTTTACCTTCATTCTACCCCTAAACATTTTCTATGACCTCGACTTCCCTCTATACATATATGTACAGGTATAAGAAAGCACAAGCGTTGTAATATAATTCAAACGATTGTTGGGGAAGAGCATTAAAATCTAGGAAAAATATAGTGTGTGCATACTTGTCAAAAAATTAAGGCAAGCAATAATACTTACCATGGTATCGATACTATAAATAGCGTATACGAATATGATAGGACTAAGTTGATCCAGAATCTCGTACATCGTCTTAAATTACTTGATATCCATTGGCACTGCAAGACTGAAAAATAAAATTGTTATTATCACTTAGATTTTAATTTAACTTTAATATAAACATGATCCCCACCTCTTTTCAAAGCATGAATGTGGTAAGAACCGACTGAGGGCATAAACTACGCAGAACTACAAAATTAAAAACAAAGGAAATCTTGAAACGGTCTAATCCATTTAACCAAGATGCTATAGTACGTCAAAACCTCCTCTCTAAGGAGAGGGATGTGTTTAGCCGTATATGTTTAACCGTAGGAGAGCTATGCTTCGGCATGAATGGGTCGGCTCGACCGGTGTAATACCACGGCCTCACAGAAAACCGGTGTGAAATAGCGTTTGCGCTGTGTTTCACCGAGTGAGTGAGGATACCGGAGGCCCATACCCCAACCCCTCCCCCCATCCCCTTTCCCATCCCCCAAAGGTCGGCAACGCACTTGTGACGCCTTTGGTGTTGCGGGTGTCCATGGGCGGCGGTAATCGCTTACCATCAGGTGAAACGACTGCTTGTTTGCCCACTATTCAATAAAAAAAAAAAAAAGCACTAGACTACTGAAGGCTGTCAATTATGATATCCAAGAGGTTTATGTTGGACTTTATAGTAGATAGCTGACCCACGCAACCTCCTTTGCGTCTGCTATTGCCCGTTGCGTAAAAATTTTCCACCGTTTTTGAAACATTCTTCATTGGTGCTCCGCTCTTATTAGTAGTAGCGTGATGATATATAGCCTATAGCCTTCCTCGATAAAGGGACTATCCATCATTGAAATAATTTTTCGAATCGGACCAGCTGTTCCTGAGTTTAGCGCTTTCAAACAAACAAACTCTTCAGCTTTATTAATAGTATAGATTTAGTTCATGAGAAATATTTAAGTTCAGTTTACTTACATAGTGTCACCCAGTCTGGATGTAAAGTCATTGCAGATGCAAACACTTGTACAAAACCCAAAAGTCTGTATTTCCATGTATGTAGGTTTGCGTCCCGTTTCTCTAAATCATACAATTGTTTCAAGCTATACGATCCCTTTCGAAGGAGGCATATAGGATCGGCTGTGGGAAATCTTGAAGCACTGTAAGCTTGAAGGACACCATTTTCTACCATACCCACTGCTGTATACTGAAAATAATCAAAGTCAAAGTTAAAGTCAAATCATTTATTTCCATAGACCCCAAAAGGCACTTGAACACGTCTAAAATTCAAACATCAAAATATAAAATAAAACTCAAGTAATCAATTCAGTGATAAAAGGTACTAATACTAAATGCATTGAAATGATTTGAAAAACTCAAAGGTTTAAATTGAAATCAATCCAAGTACCAGCTCCGATGGGTATTGCATTCATGAGAAGAGCTGGTGAGAAACTCATGTGCACCATCTTTTCAAATAATTCATACAAAGTTTGTTTGTTTTTGACAACAGTACTTCTATGTGCAAGTTAAGGCAACCAAAACACAAAGGCTAGAAAGCAGTCTAAAGAGATATTAAAGCTAGGGAAATCAATTTTTTGTCTAATAAAATAATAAAAATTAGTCCATAGCATATAAGGTTGCAATCACTTACACATCAAGGAGTAAAAGCAATGTGTGCATACATACTGGTCCCAGAAAAAAAAACGTTCAAAATGTAATAAAATAAAAAATTAAGAGACATGAGATTAACACACGTATATGAAACAAAAACTGCTAAATTGCAGTTTCCAATTATATTTTATTCCAGTTACGAAATCACCCTTAACTAACTTTACTTACAAAATGAAAATAAAAAAAAAATCTGGTTGTCTGTTATTGTAAGATTGTACTTAGGTTGTTCCGGAAATTTAAAGCCATAGAATAAATATAATCTCTTCTTTCATGAAACTATTTTGGATTAACGGCTGCGGTGGCCAGTGATTTTCACAACTCCTTTGTGAAAATCACTGGCCACCTATGTGTAGTTTTATTTTTTAATATGTTTAAAGATTATCTGTCAGTCTTCTTTTGTTTTCAACAATGGAGGTCTCGCGGGAAGTTTTTCGTGCTATCATTTTCTATGATTATAAACGAGGGTTAAACTTCAAGAAATCTCAAGAAATTTTACCAGCTGCTTTTGGGGTGTCTGCTCCTGCGTTAGCAAAAAATACTTATTGGTTTCATGAATTTAAACGTGGTCTAGAGAACTTAAATCCGGCCGACCTCCAACTGCAGTAACGCATGAAAATGTCATCAGGGTAGAGTGGCTATTGCGAGAGAATAAACATATTACGCATTGAGAGACACAGGGTGAGCTAAAAATTGGATCAAGGGCAATTTCCACTATCCTGCATGAACACCTTAAAGTTAGGAAGCTTGCTTCGCGATGGATACCTCATTCTCTCACCGATGAGCAAAAATGCCGTCGTGTTGTTTGGTGCAAATTTATGTTAGAAAAGTTCGAAGGAGGAACTTCGCAAAACGTATCCTACATTTTTACAACTTACTAATCACCTACGATCTTCTCACGAAGCAGCAATCCACGCTATGAATGTTTGAAGAGGACGATTTGCCCACAAAAGATGTTTGCGTTCGCAGCGCTAATAAAATAAGATAGCGGTTTTTTTCGACGCCGTGGACCAGTAGCAGTAATTCCGCTTGAAGACCGCATAACAGTTACTAGTGAATGGTATAGCGAAGTTTGTCTGGCACAAGATTTCGGGGAGTTAGATAGCGAGCGCTCAAGGAGTAGCGTTCACCAAGATAACGCGCCCACTCACACAGCTGCTAGAATTATGGACTTTTTGAGAACTTAGGGGTTACAAATGTTACCTCATCCTCCGTATACAGTCCAGATTTAGCTCCAAGCTATTTTTTTTGTCACGGTAAAAGAAAATATTCGTGGCCCAAAATTTAGCATTGCAGACGAGGCCGTTGAAGAATTTCGGCGGCAATACACATTTTTTAAATGTTTTGAAAGCTGGTTTACCCGAATCCACAAGTGCATTGGGATTGGAGGGAATATTTTGAAAGAACCGGTGGTACAGACATCCGCCTGCATGGCGTGGAGGAGGCCTTAGGTTGATCAATATTTTTATGCATTTTAACCTCCTTTCTAAGTAGAAGCTTATATCTGTTTTAGGCTATTGATGACTATGTATTTTTATAATGCAAAGATACTTACGATATCATCCTCACGACCAGCGTACGAAAAATGAACGCGCATATCACCAACTTCATGTTCTAACGCACTCTCGCCGTGATAATAGAAACCTGAGTGCAACTTGATATCAGTACGTTCTGGTCTGGAGTCAGACCAAATTTCATAATAATCATTCACTTTTCGTTTGACATCTGTGCCTGTAAATATTATTAAATACAATTGTTTTTACGAAAATGGAACTTAATCATTTTGCGTTTAGAAGCACTAAAGAAATAAAATAAAATAAAATAAATAAATATTTCGGACATCTAACACACAACGCCATTTAGTCCCAAGCTAAGCAGAGCTTGTGTTATGGGTAGTAGATAACTGATATAAATACATTTACTGTTTTTTTTATAAATGCATACATAGAAAAAACCCAAACTCCGAAACACATATTTGCAGGTCATGCAAAGATCTGGTTCGACCCGGAAATCGAACCCGAGACCTCAAGTAGAGCAGTCGCATACTCTACCACTGCGCAAACGAGGTAGTCAAATAAATAATTTTATTTTTCTTACGCTAAGAACCTTTACACCACCTTACACTGAAAATTAAGTTTCTTGTTTTCATTGTTTTTTTTTTATTTACAGTACACCAGAGAACCATCATAGCATCAAGACTTGATCGAAAATCACACAGTAAACACACAACGACTCGTTTCACTGACCTCATGAAATAACAGAAATTAACAAAACAACAAGCCTGTTCTTTACTAGAGCACAGTAAGGGTATGAGGAGTTACTCCTGCCATAGAAATTTGGCTTGCCATAGAAGAAGCTTGTTCAATGGCCAACTAATTTAAGTACTCACTAAAATTCAATACCATTTTGGTTTTTATTACTGTTAATTTACAAACCAATACCATACCTCCATTAAATCGAAAGAAGTTTGCTACATTAGGAATATAATTACTCTTTCACTGGGAACTTTACAAACATACATGAAATGGACACAAAGAACACCCAAGCTCAGAACAAGAATTTGTGGATCACACAAAGTGTTGTTCCATGTGAGATTTGAACCCACAACACTTGGCGTACAAGGAAGCAGCGTGGCGAGCACTTAAACCACTAGGCCATCTGTGCAGTATTTAGTTTGCAAAATTCGATGTAGTAATGTGGCTATTTTCTAATTAACTCAATCTAATTAACTGGGTAAAATACCTACTTAAATACCATTTCTCTCAGCAGAGCTTCTTATTTAGTACAAGGCTTTAAAGCAGAGAAATTGATTTTAAACAACATACTGCAGTAAAATTATGGATTATGAAATACTTACCTAAATATAGCCATCCTATTTTAACATTTTCAGATATATGTGTTTCACTGAACAATGGCATAGAGGCTGGGTTTTGATGTCCAGGTCTAATATAAAACAGTGAAGAGTCAACTACATAATCTCTCCAATCTTTATGGTACCAATATGTCTTCCGTGATTCTTCTGCCGGTTCACTTAAAAAGTGTTCTTGTTCCCTGGGGAATTACAAGACTTATGCTTATGACAGACAGAACTTTTATATGAATTTTTGAAATTGAATAGCCGTTTTAGAACCAATTCTATACATCTATACTCTATACAAATATATATCGACCAGAGTGATACCACAGCCTCCCTGAAAACTGGTGTAAAATGCTTGCGCTATGTTTCACCAATAGAGTGAGGATATCAGAGGCCCATACCCCATCCCCTCTCCCATCCCCCAAAGGCCCGCAATGCACTTATGACGCCTCTGGTGTTGCAGGTGTCCATGGACGGCGGTAATCGCTTACCATCAGGTAATACGTCTGCTCGTTTGCCACCTATACAATAAAATAAATAAGAGGAGTGTCTGTTTGTAATATTAAATGAACCATTTTCTTACTAAATACATCTGTATGTTTACACGATACAAATATCAAAATGACATTTTTTAAATTTATTTCTATCTGTTTTTTCCAGCTAATCTCCTAAACTGCTGAACCGATTTTGACGAAACTTACACTGGCAAATGGCTGATGATATAAAGAGTAACTTAGGCTACTTTTTTTGACTAACTTTGCCCTAGCTAGCTTTTTTTTTAATGGTCTTGTCACAAAAGTTATAATACATCATCATCATCAGCCTATCGCAGTCCCCTACTGACAGACAGACAGACATCTCGATCCTCGGCTCTTCGCATCCAGCTCCTGCCATAATACATATTATAAACTTAAAGGAAATGCACTGCACTGATTTCATTGAAATTTGGTAAGATCTACAGAATACACAATAGGTTCAAACAATTTACTCACGTAGTTTCTTCAATCCATTGATACATTTGTGCCCTTTTCCTCAATTTAACTGCTTGTACCTGTATATTATAATCAGGTTCAGATATTGGTTCCAAAATTCTTAAAGGTCCTACAATATGCACTACTCTTCCTTCATAGCGAGACGCTTCATCGCCTGTGTGCACATCAATACTTTCTGCTGCAGATATCAATTCTTCTAGCATTAGATTACTTTGAATAGTTTGACTCTAAAAAGAAGTTTCAACATAAAATTAATTATTAAATCTGAAAATTTATTAAATGTTTTTTTTTAATATGTCTGATATTTTTTTATTAGTGCTTACCTCAGCCCATACCAAAAAATATGTGACACCAGAAAATAAAATAAGACTCAAAACAGTAGTCAACCAAGTCTGCTTAAAATGATTTCGAACAGCAGTCCAATCCATCTACAAAAAATCAGTTTATTAATAGGTACCTGTTTTAAATAAAATTATTTATACATAAAATTTACTACAACTGGAAAACTGCAATTATTCCTTAAAATCTGTGAGTTTTCAGTAATCAATAATGCATAGTTTTATATCAAGCGTTATGGAAATAGGAAAAATTCAAGCTCACGTTTTAAATTAATTCTCAGACTAAATTATAGCTATGTATGGCAAAATTGTTAAAGACTATTTTATGAACATTTATTTTGATTTGTTGCACACACTTTATTTGACAGACAATTGACAACAATGACACATTTCTCTCCCTTCATGGAATCTGCTTTGTGCATTTGCATTTAATTCATGAGGATCATTTTTTCACACAAAATTTCACTCTTAAAATGTGAACTTAGAGATGTAACTTTCTTCAAAAAAATTTTTCCAGTCTTCCAGTAAAATTTTCAACTAACTTCTTTGAAATTTATTTATGAAGTTACAAAAATATGTAATCGAATTTTATTTTTTAACGATTTATATAGTATCAAAAATTGTTACTTTGACATTTGATATGACATTGTCATTGTCAGTAATGTCAGTTGTTTATATTGAAGTTTCTGTGGTTTGTTTACATTTATAAAACAGATATGTTTTCCTTGAGAAGATTGTACCTGTTTTACCTATATTGTTTTTCTTAATAAATAAGGACACATCACCTCCAAATATGCATTCTTATTTAAAAACTGTAAAAATATTTAATAATGTCCTAGTTAATCAGTGGTATCCTTTCAAAGTAACCTACAAAAAATATCATAGTGTTCCGTTTATAGAATTCTATAAAAAAATTACAGGTAATGTTTGTAAGGCTTAAAACATTTACGATTTCTATATATTTATTGCACTTACATGAAACTTACATGAAAGAATGGAGCGTACTCTCAGATCAAAAACCGGTAGGGTAGTTGTGACCCTAGAGATCTATAGATCCAGGCAGACAGGCGCTGGTAGTCAGTTACCATTAGGTTACCTGTCTCGTTATTTCTCCTTACATCAGAAAAATGCAAGTTTGCATTGCAAACTTGCAGTCAGTTTTGTTTTAATATATTATGCTACCAACTGGGTTACAAATATGTTGGCAACAATAATCTCGTATATAATTAAACATTAATGTTCTAATTATCAATTAAAATTATGTTTAAAATAACTGTAAATAATACTATTATCTAAAACATTTCCCTAAATTTATTTGAAATTTTACTAATGATAAATTTTTGCCTTCTTCTACTTACAGGGGAAACAATATCGGAAGAATATTTTGAAATTTTAAAAAAGAGACATCCACATATTGGCCACGTAAATAATGATCGCTTACAATGTACATTACAAATATTGCACAAATTTGGCATCACTCCCCAACAAGCCTGCCAACATCTGCATGTATTTAGTATGAACCCCATCACAATGGACAACTATGGAGAAATACTTAAAGAATGTGGTTTTATGACTATTTCACCTGACCACATAATAAAGTGAGTTCCTTAGCTTTGCATTATGTTCAAATAACAACTCACAAAAGTACTACTCGTATCAAGTAAATTTATTGTCTGTGTGGTAACAAATTAAAAGTAGGGAGTGTTACGTTCCATATTTATGCTGTGACTGTTGTAAAAACTGATTAAGGAAGCAAACTATACGGGACAACAGAACTGCAAATGGAAAGAAACTTGCCACAAAGACTGTCCTAACCTCATTAATATAGTCGGCCAAAACCTGTTATCTAACAGGAGGACTATATCCAGCAGTCAACCATTAATGACTGTGAGTGATAATATCTTTGATGAAATATTTAACATTTCAGATATCATACTCTAGCGAGATCACGCACTATTGCTCAGCTAAAGAAAGAAGGGTTAATATCTCAAGATGTTATTTTAGAAAAAAATGTTTTAGATAAACTTGAAGACTGGCCGGACCCTGAAAAGGTGTTACAGAATTTTTCTGATTCTCGTTCATCCATATGTAAGTAAGTTTTGCTTTAATCTGAGCTTTGAGTCTAAAGAATGTCAGAATTGCCTGTACCAATTCTGACATTTCTTCAAAAATGATTTTGCACTAGTATTTAATTTTGTATTTTTTTAGTATATGATAGTGATGTTTAAAATAAAAGGCCTTTGTATATTTTTTGCTTGTCTCATAATAGTTTTGGCAGTCTATATGTGTATGTTTCACCATAGTGCCTAAACTACTAAACCGATTTTGATGAATGAGTTGTCAATAGATTCGTAAAAAATTTAGTTGCCCTCCTTTATTAAACTTTATCTTTTTAAAGAATATAATTGTAAGAAACTTACCAATTTGTATTAATACTCGTAGTAACATACTTATTTAATGATAATTTTTAGTGATGGTACGCACAAGTGTTCTAGAAAGGTATTTATTCTGGAAACTGTCTCTATCTAAGAATGAATTCCAAAAATACTGCAAAAATTATCTTCCTCTGAAACACAAGCCAATGTCTGACATTCAAGAAGCCATTAATATAGCTCTAAAAGAAATAAAGTTTGATGTTGCGGCTGTAAGAAGAAATGGCTTTGTAATATACGCAGACCCTTTACACACAAAATTATTATTAAATAATATCAAAACACTGGCTGGCATGGACATTCGTGAAGTTATAAAGATGGAACCTGCAATTTTGAAAAATAATTACAACTCTGTTCAACAAATTCGAGATATTCTTGAAGTGAGTATTGAAACTTATATAATAACTCAATAAGATAATTGATTATTCATTATCATTTTTTCTTATATGAGCTTGCCAAAGCCCCTCTGCCTGATGGAGGGCATAAGCAAACTTCAAATGTGGTGACCCACACTATGGCGGCCTAGTAATACTTATGCATCATTGGGCCTTCGATCTCGCACTCACCAACGAAACACAACAGCACGAATGCTGTTGTTTTAGGTTGATCTTCCACCAGCCCGTTCGTGTTGAAATCAGCGTCGCTCTACTACCTTTAAAATTTATTATATACTAGTCATTCCAGCGAACTTCATACCGCCTACGGTCAATAAATTTCGTGTTATCTTTTTGCTCAACTTAAGATCGAATTTTACAATGAATACAAAACAATAATTATTTTCTTTCTTTTGAGATAACTTTGCGATATTTAATGAGTATTCTGATATTCGAGGAGAAGACGAGTTCAACGAAATAAATATCAATAAAATCGATCTAGTCATTCTTCAATTATATTTTTTTTTATTATGTGAAGGGCAAACGAGCAGACGCATCACCTGATGGTAAGCGATTACCGCCGCCCATCGACACCCGCAACTCTAAAAGCGTCACAAGTACGTTGCCAACCTTTGGGGGATAGGGAGGGGTTGGGGTATAGGCCTCCGGTATCCTCACGCACTCGGTGAAACACAGCGCAAGCGCTATTTCACACTGGTTTTCTGTGATATGATGTAACTAACAAGAATTTTTTATACCAGCTGCGCTCCGCCCTGTTACCCGCGGTTGGTGTAGTAAAGGCACAACAACTGCTTGTACCACAGCGGGGTACAGCAGATTATACATGTTCATTCTTCCTCTTCAGTCACTCACTCTATCTATTGTTAAAAAATCCTTCGGGTAGTTTAAACGATCTAAGCGAACCGACAACGAAAGCTACTTCATTGTATACTAAGAGTAGATATGTAAAGATATATAGATATCGCATTTCATTCAGTTACAAGTGTATGATTTGAATGTTACCAGGAATATAGAATATCACATGAGGCTCAAAGACGATGTCTCAAGGTGTATTGCATGCGGCCCGATACTATACGGCAGCGTCTTGAAGAGTTCAGAAACTCAAAGGAATTCCAAATGTTGTCTACAAACCCTAGGGTTAGTATTGAAATAAGTTGCGCATAATATTTTAGTTTCTTGCTATAATTATCCACAGTTTATATTTAGAAACTTATTTCAAATGCTTAATAGAATTATGTATAGTAAAAGATTGGTGTAAGAGGTTGAGTATCCATTTTTACTGTGTCTTCATTATGTATAAGCCTGTCAAAGTGACTTTACCCTGCCTGATGGAAACCATGTGTAAAATCAAAGAGTGGTGATCACTATACTCGACTAAACACGACAGCACGAATACTGTCGTTGTAGGTTGGTTTTCTGTGAGAGGGTATTACCGCCTTAGTGGAGCCGGCCCGTTGGTACTGAAATCAGCTCGGCTCTACTACTTTGGACTTCTATCCAAAAATTATATTAACCTGCATGGCAAGATAACTATCAATTCATGATTTAGGACAGGCAGTCTTGTTATTACATACGTAGCATCCTTCCATTGGGGATGTACATTACAGACTTACCAACACATCTACTCTCGTCAACGGCTCTCGCATTACTAAAGTTGTGCGTACGTGCGTACGAGACTATTCGTTTGTATGAATGAGTGAGAAAGTGAGTGAGTGCATGAATGAGTAACCGAGTGAGGTGACTGAATAGACTACAACCTAGGTGTCCAAATCTCAATTTATATTATGTTAATTCATTCTTACAGGTTCTCTATATGGTAGTTCATAAAAATAAAATGATGGCTCGCCTTAAAAAAATAGAAACTGTGAATAAACAATGCTACAGCTTAAACCATCTAGTATCTTCTAATAAAGTATTTAACACGTGAGTACATTATTTATTTATTTATCTTTATTGTATACACAAAGTAAAACAGCACAACAAAATGAGTTACAAAGTATGTAACTATGTACAACAATTATGTATTGTATTTTGATGATATACAGTTGACTACACCTACTGGTGGCATGTCGGGCTCGAACCGACCAAAACCGCACGCCGTCTCGGGCACTAGATGCCGGGGAACCAGGTGCACCCTAGAAAGGAAAACCCTGGAACCCCGACGTACCTCGGGCCACCTACCAGTTTGTAGGTGGCCCCCGACTGTGTGGGAACCCCAATGTTCCCTTTAATGTCCCCCAGGGCGCGCACGCTCAGTGTCCGCGCCATCACCCGGGCCTGCTTCTGCTAGGATGACACATGGCCTCATGTGTCACCCTCAGGCTTGCGCTTATGGAGGACGGGACGGACGGGACGAGGAGAGTTCTAAACCTCTCCCGGTTCCGCTTCGCCGTCTCCTTGGCAAGCATAACTTGCTCGCAGAAAGAAACGTTCTCTCGCGGCGCAACATGGCCGCAATCATGTTACCGAGCGAGAGAACGACCACCCCAATGGCAGCCACGAGATCACGCCTCAGCTCCCCCCACGCCGGACATTCTGCCAGCGTGTGGAGTGCCGTATCTACGGTCCACTCCATATGCCCTAAATATATATAGGGTGTAAAACGGCTACTATATATGAACTTGCCAAAGGCCTCTGTCTTATTGAAAGCTTAAGCAAACTCCAAATGTTAAGCTGTACAATGGAACCTAGAGTAGGTTCCATTCCAATGGAACCTAGAGTAGGTTCCATTGTACTTATCAATTGTTTGTGACAGAAAAAGAACTGGCCATCCGCGTAGTGCTCGTACGAAAGAGGCGATCAAAGCAATAAGAGAGAAATCAGAGAAATCCTGTCCGAAAGCAAAAGATTATAACTCGGGAGATGAAGATAGCACCTAGAACCATGTCGGGTATTTGAAAGATGACTTAGGACTTGCTACGATAGTAGGTACAATAACAAAATGTTGTTTTTCTTTGTATCAATATTTATGGCAACACTAAATAAAATCCTTCATTAGGAGGCCTCATGACCTTGGTGCAAAGCAACGAAAAATATGATTAATTACGATTATCTGTGAAGCCGTGATAACACTCCGGTTGAGCCTAACCCCTAGCTAGCAAGTTGACACACAAACGTAAACGTTATTAGAAAACAAAGAAATGTATTGCAATGACGTCATCTTAACGCTAAGTCACGAATAGAGGCTTTAGCAAGATTAAGAAAATGGACACGACCCGTAATGTGCCGAAACAGCTCTTCCACGGCAGTTAGTTGCAGTTCTCTGTTATCAAATAACATCGAAAATCAAAATAACGGACACGTAAATAACATGTTTTATTTTTTTGCTTCTTAATCACAGTTACATAAGCAGCTTCGGGGATAAAGTTTGCGGTAGAGATATCGCCGTATTAATAACTGCGTCTTTAACGAACCTGGGCATCGATGTGAAGGGTTCAGAATTAAAAGCTGTATTGTTGAAGAAATTGAGAAGACACAAATACTGGTTGCATGCTGCCGTCAATGTTATTGATGAGAATATACAGTTCCTGAGACATAAGTTCCGTGACGAGAGTATTTTCGATAACTGTCAGATATTATTGTACCCTGTGTAAGTAAAATATTTGTTCATCTAGTTTAGTAGTTAATTATAAACCAAGTCATATCAATTATGTACATTTTATGTACCTACATACAATGTACATAACAATACATACCGTGGGAGAGCCACGCTTCGGCATGAATGGGCCGGCTCGACCGGAGTGATACCACGGCCTCACAGAAAACCGGTGTGAAATATCGCTTGCGCTGTGTTTCACCGAGTGAGTGAGGATACCGGAGGCCCATACCCCAACCCCTCCCCCCATTCCCTCTCCCCATCCCCCAAAGGTCGACAACGCACTTGTGACGCTTTTGGTGTTGCGGGTGTCCATGGGCGGCGGTAATCGCTTACCATCAGGTGATGCGTCTGCTCGTTTGCCCCCTATTCAATAAAAAAAAAATTCGTCAAATATTACTGAAATTACATATAGTTAGTGTGGTTCACCATACTGCATTGTTGCATCGTCTGCATTCGCAATGAGTATGGTGACCACCACTCTTGGATTCTGCTCATGCTTACCTACAAGCAGACTAGAGTAACTTTAGAATGTTCATGTATGTATTTATATAAAAAAGGACAGATCTATACTCATATTCTTAAAGGTATGAATTCTCCATTTGGTTTTTTGTTAACGCTATTCGATCAATAATAATAATTGATTTACATAAATATATGTTCAGGAGGATATAATTATTATTTGAATTGTATATTGTAGTAAAGTATTACTAAGACTAGTAGAATACGGATTCAACTTTCGGTCACAATACATACAGTCGACACTATATGTTTGACACGTACAGTGTCCTTCATATCAATACTAAAAATAAAGCTGAAGAGTTAGTTTGCTAATCTCAGGAACCGTTGGTCCGATTTAAAAATTCTTTCGGTGTTGGATAGTCCATTTATCGAGGAAGGCTATAAGCTATATATCAATACGCTACTATTAATAGGAGCGGAGCACCAATGAAGAATGTTTAAAAAACGGGGGAAAATTTTCACGCAACGGGCAATATGAGACGCAAACGAGTTTTTTTTTACGACAATCCTTTTTCAGTTTATGTAATTATGATCTTTTTTAAATTATTAATTCTTAATGTTAACATACAGGACTGAAGTGGAACATTACATAAACGCTCTGCTAAATCTCCGCGAGGGCAAGCGAAAACAGGAAACATTTCCCCATGATCTGAATTACAGCACTGTTAGATGTGCTTCACTAACCGATGACCAAATACTGAGCCTTGTGTTGTATGAAATTGAGAAGAAGTACCACTTCAGTGGTGACGGAATCTGGACGAAACAAGATGGCTCTAAAGTTGACACATTGACTTCGAAGTGATGTTACGGTAATCTGCGATGGTGAATAGATAAACGTCATTCGTTTGAGAGTGATTAGAAGACTCACGGGTAGAGATCGCTAGGTGCTAACTATCATTGGTCCTTTGATGTGCACACTATCATTACTAAAAAATAAAAAGTGTTATAGTTTGAAGATACTTTCAGAGGCGAGTTTATTTAATATCAACTCGCTCTTGACGCGTTCTGATTGGTGAAGAGTTTAGTGCGAGCCAATTGAATACCGAAGTCCTTGGCGATCAAGTTAATGTGACATAAACTCACACTAGGCCCTTAGATTGTTCACTTTTTAGTATGGCCGTTAATTACAGTCTCTTTTACAATGGCATATAGATATGCGATCAAAATTGATCCTTAGTAATTTAATTTGACAGTTGCTATTTATTTGTGTTCTGTTGGTTATTTTAAATTTTGTGATTGAATCTTATGAAACTGCATATTATTGTACAAAAATATATCTGTATTGTTGTTTAAAAAATTGTTACAGGAAAAGTGATAATGTAAATAAAAGAATGAATAAGCACATTTGTATTATAATTTTTTCTCCCCTTAACATTAAATGTTACAAAATATAAAGCTTATTGCTCTTTAACTTAATACAAATGCTGTCTGTAACAAAGCATACACATGCAGCGAGATATAATATTAATGAACTAATTTTACTATGAATGCACCCTGCCTTATGAAGATTCATAGCAGGCTTAATGTTTTGATACAAGCTTTGGTCCCTTTCATAGTAATACTTCTATTGAAAACATGGAGATCAAAAACTGTAAACATGTTAAAAACTAATTAAAAGCTCTTTAATTATCAAATTCGATAATTCATAGACAATAAATCGATTTGTGGAATATTATTATATGTAGTAAAAACTTATCTAAAATTAAAATTCATATAAAAAACCTTATGACGTAATCTCCCCGATAGATAAGCTCTGGTTGCATATAACGAGTCGAGAATTACGAAAGTCATCATTCCTTGACGCGAACCATTGAAACAAAACAGTCATCATTGCTGAAAGACAACCTTCTACACTTCTACACAATGGTCTACCCTCATGTTTAAATATAAATATGAAAAAGTATAATACTATTTTACTTAACTACATAGGTAAGGTATATAATATTTATTTCCACTTTAAAGTAACTTGATGTTCATACCAAAGTTACAATTTACTTATAGAACTATTATTGGCACAAACGTTCACGCTTAAAAACTTAATTACAATAATTTTACTGCCTAATGAAAAAAAAACTTCATACTACGATTGACATAAAATAAAGAAATAGAAAAAAGAATAGTTTCGTTCTAGGATTCTGGAGAAAATTAACTGCCCACTTGAAAGTTTGTAGTTTATAATTTCCGTAAAAAGTTTTATACATATGAGCGAAAAAGTTATAAAAAAACTAAATAATATGTGAACACAGACAGAAATATGACGTGGACTCAGTTTAGCAGAGAACTACCAAATCCCATAATACGTATGTTCTAAATACGTACGTAAAGTTAAATTAAAAGTTTCTTAGACTGAGCCTTAATGGCGTCATATTTGTTAAGTAGTGTTATCTGAAATCCAAAGAATGGAATTGGCTTTACAGGCTGTTTGCGTGCTATCAAAGAATGCAACACTAACATTCCACTTGCTGTGTTTCTGCATAGTTGGTAATGCTCTTGAACATTAGATAAACAGTAGGTATTACTGTGCAGTAAATGTTTTTTTTAATTTAAGCGACAACTTTATGGTTTAATAAATATCTTTAGAGCAGGATGACAATCGTATTTAGTTTGTTTGCCATAAACAATAATAAAATAAATCTTATGTAATGTCGTACTTTAAAACGTCGTACCTACTGCAGAGTACTACTGTAATAAGTATTTTATGAACAATTACAATGGTAAAGAACGACAAACAGAAAAATAGAAATAACAGCTTAGGTACTTAAAGAGAACTAGTATTTTAAATAAGCATAGACTAATAGTTTACGATTAAAGAACTTTAAAAAAAATATGAAAAAATTCCCAAAATACCGTTAACTAAAACTATCTAATAACAGGCACTATCCTGATAAGGCACAAGGAATGCACGAGAAGCGAAGTCTACGAGTATGTTACTCAACGAGTAGTCAACTATTCGTAACTAATCACTAAATAATATTCCATAACTTATGAATTATACAAAACCTAAATAATAATAGTACCTACATTACTAGTGAGACTTTATATCTAATTACCTACTTTTAAATAAGTAAATATTTACATGTATTGCAAAAAATTTTCAAAACAGCATAATTTAAAACTATAAAAATATAAAATTCCGCATAACACTAGGATATATTAGAAAAGATAGGTAAGTTTTACCTATTGAGTTGTATTTGTCATATATTTTTTATTTCCTACACATTTACTTTATACAAATAAATTCATTTGAGGATCCATGAATAAATTTGTACAAACAAATGAATTACAGAAATACTTACGTGTTGATATTTGGTAAAGGCCGTAAATATCAGAAGCTCGAACAGGTCCCTGCTGCCCCCTATCGACATCAATTTTCTAAAACTCTTCATCAACTCCCATTGTCTTCTAAATATTTTATTTCTCTTTGCATACTTTCTAATACTCCCTTTCGAAATTACTCTGGATTGAGGCACTAATACTAGGGTAATTTCGAAAAGGAGTATTTCAATTCAAAAAAGGGGGCAATGTGGTGTATGCTTGGCCGGTACTAGGTTCCATCTTGACCACAACAGGTTGGCTAAGATCGGAGTGTCTGTCCATCTCGTAGTGCTTATCGTGTGGTACCATCCCGCACTTATCGTAGTCGTCTGGTGGAGGAGCGTATCGAGGAGGTTCCTCCTGAAGCGCGCACGCTGAGTACTTGTCCTCATGATCATGTGTACGATACTCAAGTTTCTCTTCATGTGTATGTGCATCCATTTGTGGAGAGTGCGCCGCCATCATTGGATAATCACGCACTCCTAACGGAGGTGGACTGCCCTCTCCATATTCGTAAGCGTGTCTGGGAGCAAACATCTGGCCGTCATGTCCGTTTAGCACTGTCGTGTATGAATATGCCGCTGGCTGTGTATTGAACCCTGGGTACCCACCACTGCTAGACGACAAGAGTTGATGAGAGGAAAGTTCATAAGAATGCTGGTATGACCAATCAGCTGGAGCAGGCAGGCCGTTCTGAGGGAATGCTGGTAAATTACCACCAATTCCTGGAAATCCACCGCCTAATGTGGTAGAGCTTGGAGAACTGGAACCGATGTATCCTGTCTTTCGTGGAGGCTCTCGTTTGCGCCATTTGGCTCTTCGATTTTGGAACCACACCTTTGATAAAAAAGAGAACAAGAATTAATATAGAAACTTTCGGATTTCCTAATTATCAGAATTAATATAAAATGTACTATATTATTAACCAACCTGTACTCGTGATTCTGACAAGTTGAGTTTAAGAGCCAACTCTTCTCTTGCAAAAACATCAGGATAGGGCGCACGTTCGAATGCTCGCTCTAGCTCTTCCAATTGATACGCCGTAAAAGTAGTTCTGCAAATAAAGGAATAAATACATATATAAAGTTGCACTAAATCTGAGGACTTGTTTCACCAGTTTTACTAAGCTCAAATTTAAATTACGATATACATATTATTAAATAATCCTAAACTCTTTGCAATTTATGAATATATATATATAAATTTATTGATCAGATAATAAATCTAGTACCTAATAAAATAATAGTACCACTTAAAATTTACTTGTTATTACATCCCCAATTATGCATTTACAAATAAATTTATTCTTATCATATTGGGGCACATCTACCATCTGACGCGTGCAATATGGCTGCGGGCTTGCGCACGCGCAGAAATTGATTGAGCGTGAAACGAAATTCACCCCCGTCGCGCCCGAGCTCCTATAAATTGCCTGCCAATTGACTTTAAACTTATAGTGGCATTGTATTATTAATTGTTTCACCACATTTTATTAGATGTTAATTACGACCCCGTACATTATTTTTTCTGGATGGTGTTGTGTGTCCTCTCACGTTTTAAGTAGTTTTACCTACTTGTATGTACCTAAATGTATCTCTTTCCTAACTCGTGAAAATCGTTCTGACTCGCGAATTGTGCGATTATTGAAAATTAACAACTAGTAAACGTCGAATTAATCTGAACAAACAAAAGGTATTCGAATCGTAAGAGTGTTTCTTTAACAGTGGCTTGCACGATGCATAGGACAGTAGACTCCACGTTCACAATAAATAAAAATAAATCGATCTATTCAGCTCAACTTCAAAAATATTGAACGCTTAAAAAATATTAACTCACACGAGTATTTAAAGTTCAAACTCTATAATTATTTAAAACGATATATTATCTACAACGATCACTGAGATGGTGTTGCAACTACATTCATTAACCGTCATCTCCCTCCATTCAAGAGATGTTGAGATAAGTCAATTGACTGCTGCAGCCATACGGGTAATTAATCTGAACATATGTACAAGTGAGTCGTCGGGTACAATTCTTTGACGCCGGTATCAAGTGATGTAGTCGTTTAAAAAGGGTACACCCGCTGAGGTTTACGTCTTAAAATACATAAGGGTGTTAGGTCGTTAAGAATTAAAGCTAATCTGATCTAATAGATTGTATTACTTGAACAATTATACCCCTATTGGAAAACATGTTAACAGATTTTATGAAACATTTTTTAAAGGACACACGATAAATTTAAATCTTTCCATTGGTAAAAAACTGTTATAACACTGTGTAAGGAACACGTGTTTAAAGTCTACTGTGGCTTGCTTCATGCCCTGTGAAATTACGATTTGGTATTCTCGTTAGGATACTGTTAGCAAGAAGCACTCAAAAATCATCATAACACAACATCAACAACCCATAAATTTGTTGGACTCGGGTCTCTTCTCAGGAAAGGGTTAAGACCATTCTTCCCTACGCTGGCCAAGTGCGGGTTGGGGATTGGCAAGACTACGTTGTGGCTACGTAATCTTGCCGTTGGATGTTTTAAAGCCGCCCAAAGGCCTCCAACTTAGCTTCCTGTTATCCTATTATAACAATCGGGACCGACTGCTTAACTTGACCTCAGGGAGACGCTCATGGTAACATGCCACCAGCGATCACCCCTCTAGGTACAAACCGCGCCGTCGGTGCTTACCCTCGGTAATTGTTTCTAATCACCGAGTACAACTGGGTTATGAGTGCATTATTTATAGAATTTCATTTTCAAAATAAGATCCAAAATGACTTTTAAAATAATCTAAAACAATTTATGTATAGCATAATAAAACTTAAAAATCTATTGGTTGCTTATACGAGAGGTGCGCTTTTGGTTTATGATTAATTTTACTACCTTACCTTTATAATTTACATGGTGTACAATAAAGACATTAACATTAACAGCACCGCGGAGCAAAGCTAGTCTGAAAATTAGTCTAAGTTATTCCTTATTATATCAACTATCTGCCAGTGAAAGTACCGTCAAAATTGGTCCAGCCGTTCCAGAGATTAGCCGAAACAAACAGACAGACAGACAAAAATTTAAAGAAATTTTATTTTAGTATATATACTGTGTATACATACAAATGAATTGAATAAAAAGCGGTTATATTAATATTACAAACAGACACTCCAATTTTATTTATTTGTATAGATTTTACTTAAAACAATTCATGAAAGTATCTTAAAATATCGTTCATCAAGCCATATGGCGGTCTTTATCACAATATAAAAATCATCGTATTAGTTATGCAAATAATAAACTAGGGGTGTTCTACGATGATACAGTGTGAATAACGCAGCCGGGAGGGTGATGGGCCCACGGGCCCACGGACCCACCTGTGACATCGGCACGTGCCGACACATGTGGAACCATCTACCGGAACACAAATATGTATATTGTATTCGAATGCACTTAATTCTTACTTATTTTAGTAAAACACACTAACATTTAAAATCGTCCTTTGAAAATCGGGTCTGCCCTTATTGATATACGAATAAACGAAATAGGTGCCTATTTATTTACGATACCTATTTGATAGTTTACGAGAGACAAACATCAAAAATTGTGTGATAAATTGTCTCTTTACGTGTGTAGAATGTTAAGACCATACTGCGCTACGAAGTCGTTCCGTAGCTACTACTACAGACGGAAAATCTTCGTAGTAATTTCGTAGAAGATATCGATTGCTGCTTATTTTCTCTTAGTCTCGTAGTAGCTTAGTCTCTTTTTTGCCAAAGTATTTTGTGGAAACAGGTTTTTTTATTCTAACTAAGAATTAGGTAACCCTTTTATTGTATGATTTAGTAAATTTAAGCTGTCTTAGGTTACATTAAAACGCTCCAAATTAATAATTGTTACTATATGAAATATTATATTATCTAAACAGATGTCTTACTGATTGATAATAGACAGATAGGCACTATCAACCATTAAGTTCTGACTACAAGTGAAAGATTAGTAACGTATATTAAAGTGAAACCAGAAATCATTATATTTAAGTCATTGGAAAAGAACTTAACACCTTGTGTAACCATTGTAATAATGTAAAACAACTTACCTTGTCTTCTTTTTCTTTATTCCATTGTTATCATTTTTCTTCTTCTCGCTCTTCTTGGTAGCAGTTGGTGGCGGAGGTGGCGGTGGATGTGGGGCCGCTGACTCCACAGTCTGCAGTAGAAGCGGTTCTTCTTTGCGTTTGTGGTCCGCGCCAGCAAACACTGGCATCTCATCCCGGTACTGCAACTCGCCAACTTCACCCACGACCACTTGCACGTGGCGATCCTTGCCGAATTCGCTGAACATGTGCTCCTCAAAAGTCGGCTGCTCCATGCCTCCTCCAGGCTCGAAGGCGCACTCGTACCGCGGGCCGGGCCCGCCGGCGCTGTCTCCGCACACGTACATAAAGCCGTCGGTGGCGGGCGGGTGCGGGCCCGCTACCTCGGCGCCCACCTCGCTCGACTCCGTTGCGGCGGCCTACCTGCCGCTGCTGCTGTACTACTCTCAACCTCGCCAAACTCGGCGCACAGATTTATCTATTCCGAAATTAAACAATTTGACTTCATTTAGACGAGCCCTCGGGATCGACGAACGCTCGCGCCGTTCGTATCCTCGTGTCCGTCCCGGTTAAATGGCTTTAATCAACTTTAACGAACTAACCGAATTTGCTCTACGGTTGGTCAATTTATATTACCATAATACGTCTGTCGACATAGGTTTTGAACCAATGAGTAGTGCGTCCGAGAGCATTGAGTTCGGCCGTGTGTGTGCTAATATGAATCGTAGTACATCGTCGGAGGGGATAAATTTGTGCAAGTGGAGCGGATGCTTACGCCACTGCTGCGAGTGTGTTGTTACACCAATCACAGTGCAGTGTGGCCACTCCCCCGGCGCTTCGACGCGCTCCCCTCGCACCTTAGCACCCTCGGCTAGCTACAGCGCTGCTGCGGGCTGGTGCCACGGGCGTGCTGCCGTCGTCTGAACATCATGCGGGATTCCCACAAACTTTGCTTATGTTTGTTCATATCAATGGTAGTGTAGGGTAGAACACCCACATCATAATTTTGAAAGTCCATAATATTGTATTGTAAATCCGTATCAACACCACTCTTATGTCTGTGGCATGATTTATAGCCGTGGGAACATGTTATCACTTTTATATGAAATACCTATAAACGTACAGAATGAATAGTTTTATACTAAACTAAGAATATATATCGGTCAAAAGCACTAGTAGGTTTTAGTAAATTTGGTATTAACGACTAATTCCAAAACTGTGAATTCGGATAGCTAAGAACTTAATGACAAGGTGTCTTAGCACAATTTAGTGGAAAACGTTACAATTTACGCACCGTTAACACTAGAAGAGCCCTAGAGCTCCGTCTTACAGTATGATGACGGGATGCAGCTGATACGAATACGCAGCGCACCGGCCGGCGACACACGCGCACTGATGCGGCTGATCAACGCCGCCATCGCTTAATTATTAATTAACAGTTATTGCTGGATATTATTAATAAAACATTCGCCCTGACTATTGGCACTTAGATTAGCGTCGAGGGAGTAATGGCGCATTTCAACAATTTCGGTTGTTATTTAATTGAAGTCAATTTAGATGATCAGAGTCTATTTAGGTTGGTGCTGGCGCTCGCCAGCGGGATCTCTACTTCATTGGGCTTATTGGTGACTTTCAGACAACACGAATTGCACTCGCTGATGCACTTCTCGTCGCATTTGCAGTTTGTATAGCTTAACCAAAGTGGGTCATGAACTTTTCCACTGTTCGCTTATGACGCGCGCGTAGACAGTGTTCGAATTCATGGATGACCTGATAAATGTTTGATTTAAATAATATCTTGTTTTGTGTTGTAAACTGGTGTCTATAGTGAAGTGCTTAAGGTCCTGTGAGAAGTGATACTAACGTCGCGTGTTTGTGTCGAAAGATTCCGTGTGCCGCCTGTAATATAGCAGGATCTATCATCAAACGCCGCCGCTGCGCTACCGTTTACGCCTCCAAGCTGCATATAAAAACTTTAGTATAACTGTATGTACTGTAGCATAAGAAGTAAGCAGATACATATAATTTTAAAGTAATTATAATCACACGTTGATTCTAAATAAACTAGATAGACCTATAACGTTATAAAAATTTTAAAATCATGGCCCAGGGTTATTACTATATTTAGTTAAAGATACTTGTACATCAAATGCTAACCAATAATTTGTATTCAATGAAAATTTAAATAATTTGTGTTGATTTTGTGAAAATATGTGACATAGTTGTAATACAGGCAACCTATTTCGAATTATTAATACGGCACTATGGTAATCAATGCCTAAGTATCTACATAATATAAAACTACTTTTTTTTCAGAATTTAAACCTCTGTCCAAATTCTGAATTTTAACGTTAGTAATAAAGGAATGTGATATAATATAACTTGGTTTTATTATCATAAAATACTCCCGATGTTGGTAGAAATCTTGAAAAAAATCAACTAGTAGATATTATTTCAATAAATATTTTTCAATTTATAACTGTGTCATTTTGAAAATAGTAAGTGCCGCGAAGACGACTGAAAACGATGTATTATCCTATGTAGTCTACATATTAGTCTTATCTCAAACTATATTTAAATATAGATTTTTTATATAGTTTATCTATCTCTAGAACTTCCAATTAAGAGAGAAAGTGGTTTTGGATTTGATTGTTGTCATAATTATTGTAAACAACATACTTAATACTACGTTTATAAACGTCTATTTTTAAAACATAGTCGTGCATTTTATATACAAGTGCTACTGCTGTTGCATTAACACCTTGACATGAGTGTCGGTGTTTTGTCTGCTTATATTTTGACTACAGAAGCTGTAAATACAGCATAGGATGTCAATACATATAAATAAATAACGACTACTAAATCTAATACCTATTTACTCTCTAAAACAAATTTTGTAACATTCCCAAAAAAAATACGGTCCTGTTTTGATTTAAAATGTATAAAATAATGAACAGAAACTGACTAAAGAACTGAGAATCTAATATATAAAATTCTTGTGTCGCACTCGTCGGAAACGGCTTGATTGATTATTATGAAATTTTGTGTATATCGAGTAGGTCTGAGAATCGGTCAACATCTATTTTTAATTCCCCTAAATGATAAGGGTGACCTACGCGTAATTTTATTTTTTATTTGGCAAAACAACGTTTGACGGATCAGCTCTTTAAAACAAATTTTGTAACATTCCCAAAAAGATAAAAAGAAAAACCTTTTGCTGTCCTGTTTTTATTTAAAATGTATAAAATAATGAACAGAAGCTGATTAAAGAACTGAGAATAATAATATAGTAATAAGCTTTATTATTTCTTAAATTTTGTAAAACGTATTTGTGTAATATTTAAAATATATGTATTGTAACATTTTCATAATGGCTTTTTATAACTACTTGTCAGTATATTCCATAAATATAATACTGCCTAGGTTAGATACCATCCTAGGTTGATATTTGCAATTTTATAACCTAATCATCTTCTTTCTTGATGAAATGGCAACCAGCCGGATCACTCGGATCAGCTATTTCTGCCAATGTCAAGTATTTATCGTCTTCAATTATCAAGTCTTCGAGTCTTCAAGTCGTCGTCGTGATGAAATTAATGATAAAAAATATATAAAATGTGGATGACATGAAATGGGGACCGTCTTTCGGAAAAACAAAAAACGATCTCCCTAACCTGATTAGGTTAGGGAGATCGTTTTTTATGATGATCGACTTTGATGAGATTATGCCATTCTTCTGAATATGTGGGATATAGAGATTAAAAGTAGTCCATGTTTTATTCTGACATAACTATAAACCATTTTACTGTAAAGTTTCACATAAATCCATTCAGTAGTTATTGCGTCAAAAATGTCCATGTATTATCACTCCATCCTTATCAACAAACTTTAACATTAGTAGAATAGGATGTATCAGATATTCAATAATCACAAATTTCAACAAAACAATAACGACTTCTAGAACTGGATCAAATTGAAATGGGACTTCACGGGAAGCACCAGCTTTCAAATAAAAAAGAACCATCGAAATCGGTTCACCCAGTCCAAACTTATACCTAAGGTTAACAATCTCCTTTTTTAAAGTCGGTTAAAAATAGGTAGTACATACAAACAAATTTATATCAATTAAAACATTGACATAAAATGCAACTTTGTGTTGACGAATCGTGATACATACAGGCCCTTCATTCGTCCTATCTTTCATCATCATGATCTTCAAAAGCATCTTACAGCCAGCTGATGGGCATGGGTCTTTCAGACCGCTTTCAAACAAGAGGTTTTGGCTTGCTATACCAATAAATAGTCGACTCTTTCAGTTTTGTTACAATTGTAACAAAACACTGTACAACAACAAAAGACAAACACATGAAACTTTCTTATACAAAATAGGTACAATAGCACCTATTTTGTATAATAAAGTTTCATAGATAACCTTGACCAATGTGTGCCTCTTATAACGATAAAAAAATCAATTTTACTTTCAGTAAAATATTACTCCAAATGAACTACTACTTTAAATTATCTATACAAAAAATGGATAATATACTTAAGACCGATTTGGAGACTACCAGATATTTATTACACACATAAACATACGACAAACTCTTATAGACTGTTCACATTTTAAAGTATTAGATAATATAATGGCCTACCTTAAGTACACAAATTTTGTGCTTTAGGTACCTACATATTATTCGTTAAGGTTAAGCTCCCAGATATTTCATCCTTTGTTCGAGTTATTCAATAGTGACAAAAGACGAAAATTTATAGAAACAAAATCATATAAATTTAATAGTCAACAACAATTTTATAGCTTCTGGTTGTTGTAGATTAACAGTTTCTAATTACTTAAAGGACAATAACAGATCCTGTACTACAGGCAATACGTAATGGATAATTGTGCGGTTTATACCGTTTATGAAGTCAAATCATCCTGTTTTCATGTATTTATCATATTTTAGAACTTTTCTTAAATAATTTTAATTCTGCTCAAAAAGTTATTCCAACTGCATTAATAAAACGCAATTCTACGTTTTCACTGACGTCGAAATTATGGCAATTTTTAAATGTTATTGCCGGTGATATCACAAATAAAAATACGTAAAAATAAATTCATTTGAAATTACTTTAGTGTCCGGTAAAATAATTTTGTGTCTTTGCAATGCAGTATTTTCTTCTTTAGTATCCTAGACTAAAACTTTGGAAATATTTACTAATATAATAAAGAGATTTGTCTTGAATAAGTTTGTGAGCTTGTAGGGGGTAATCTCTAGATTTGCCTACTAAAACCATTTAGAAAATCATTTTACCAATAGAAAGCCACATTATTTGTGAGAGGCGATATACTTAATCTGGCCATAAATACATTTGAATTTAGAACCTGACATTTTAATACGATTGTTCATTGTGTTTTCTTATTTTCGCGCCAATAAATTGTAAAAATATTTTGTGGTATTTAAAATGGAATTTTTATTTTACATTAAGTAGATATAGAGACAAATAGATTTTTTTAAATCGTCCATACGCTTGATATTAGTCAAATGTTGTGTACCGGGCCATTAATAGGTACAATGAAACCTCTGTTTGTGACAGAAAAGGATCTGGCCGTCCACGTAGTGTTCGTACGAAAAAGGCGATTAAAGCAATAAGGGAAAGAATTCGAAGAAATCATGTCCGAAAGCAATAGATTTTATATCGGGATATTAAAATAGGCCTTACAGCCTATAAGAGACACACAGGTCATTTCTTAATTAATAATTTAAAAAAGAATGGGGTAGTTAAATCAAAACAACTACTTAAACGGTACGCAAAGGGAAGTCACAGATTTTTTTTTAATACGGATAAGATATTTTTTTACAATTCAGCAAAATTTTGACATTCCTTTTTGTTAGCTATGAAGGAGTGAATGAGCCATACTTTGACGAAGTAGGTATCAAAACATCGGCACAAGTGAATTAAAAAACCATTCTTGAGGAGGTAGTAAGCCCCTCTACAACACCATGTTTAATAACCAAAAATGGTCCTTTCAGCAAGACTCGGCGCCGGGTCAAAAAGCTGAACACTGGCATTTAGTCCTGATCTTAATCCACTGGATTATGATTTATGGTCAGTTGTAGAGAGTAAGGCTTGCTCTAAACGCCATGATAATTTAAAATCCCTAAAACAATCCATACGATTGGCAGTGAAGAATTTTCCCATAGAAGGAGTGCCTGCTGCTATTGCTAACTGGCCTCAACGTTTAAAGGACTGTATTGCAGCCAACTGTATTTTTCGTGGTAGTTGGGTTTGCTTAAAGCTCAACGAAGGAATAGGCACGGTTCAGTAAGTAATAAACTCTCTGGATAAAATGGCAATATACCTAATTAATGTTTTCAAAGATTTGAGAGAGATTGCGATAAGATTTGAGATAGAAGAAAAGAATACAAAATTACAATAACTTTAGGAATAAAATTACCTATTCAATTTTCTGTTTATTACAACACGCTTAATAGCAACAGAAAAAACAAGAAAACGATTTGAAATAATAAATAATTAAGAAAATAATATTTTTTTTGTACAAATGATAAAAAAGTTTTTTATCACATACAATTAATAATATTCGTTCAATAGACCAAATAAATAAACTTATTATATTCTCATCAATCCCTGATACTTAGGTGTGTAAACTAAATCGAAGAAGAACGATTTTAACTTCATTAAAATTACTTTGACAGACTAACTATAAGTGAAGAAAACTTTAAAATAAGAATATGAGAAATGAATCCTGTCTAGATTATTCGATTAATCGCCCAAGATACCCCCTGCATACTAACGGGTGTTTTTTTAAGCTAGATAGAACTTTAAATTGTAAAAAGTAACACAAAAAATTAAATTTTGATGAAACTTTTTTTTTTATTTGTTTCAGTATACTCTGACAAATCATCATGAATAGACTCACGCTTGAACAACGCTACGAAATTATCCAAATTTACTTTGAAAATCAGTCGTCGATTCGCGCAACTTATAGACGACTGTTTTATCGCAAAATTGTGTTCAGCGATGAGGCGCATTTTTGGCTTAACGGGTTTGTTAATAAGCAAAATTGCCGCATATGGAGTGAGACCAATCCACAACAGACCCTACAGACTCCATTACATCCAGAAAAATGCACCGTATGGTGCGGTTTTCACGCTGGTGGCATCATCGGACCTTATTTCTTCAAAAATGAGCTGATTTTCAAAGTAAATTTGGATAATTTCGTAGCGTTGTTCAAGCGTGAGTCTATTCATGATGATTTGTCAGAGTATACTGAAACAAATAAAAAAAAAGTTTCATCAAAATTTAATTTTTTGTGTTACTTTTTACAATTTAAAGTTCTATCTAGCTTAAAAAAACACCCTATACATTGTTGGAGCCGATATTTATATAAAGAATTACTCGTTTAATCGTATGAGACGTTCGATAAAAAACGATTGATCTCCTCTATTACTACATTTTACATGAAAATGTTTTTGTTGTGATTTATTTTTCAACAATAAGGGAGTTTCCAATTAGAGAGACTCTTCGTGAGATTTGTGGTGCAATAACAGAAGCTTGGTATTATTAATAACATCACTAATGAATAAATTTCTATTTCACTGGAACCCTAACCACGAAAATCCACCAGCGACCTGTGAAATACTTTTTTAAGTTGTTATACGTCTAAATGTATTTAAATATACGAATAAATTAGGGTAAACTAATAATCCAATAGTAATGTAATATCGATGGTTGACTGGTAGAGAATGCCTTAGGCATTACGTCCGCCAATGCACCTAAAGTGCATGATGTATTAAATAAATAAATATCCAGACTAATTTACTTATATAATAAAACATTGAACTGTTTCTGGACAAACACTGAAATATTTCGAAATGGGTCTCGTTTAAAGTATTCCAAATGAAATCCTTCCCTGTTTACTTTTATCAATTTAAAAAGTTAAATAAAAGTTTTTAAAACGTCATGACCATGCGATAGCAACAGTTACTTGTTCAGTGTATTCCTGTTTAATTCGGGGCCGTTTTTTCATATGAATTCACAGCATATGGATCAAACTATTTGAACTCCAAAAGTGTATTCTAGCGAGTTCTTTGAATTCGATTTTTAGTAGGTAGACATGGCTTTTACGAGGTAAAATAATTTAACGGAATCTTTAAGAGCAGTATTTTGTTACATGTGGTTTTATTAGATACTCATATAGAATGAAAACGTAGGTTCGATGAATAATTTATTTCTGTATTTCTTATGTTATTCTAAGAAACACTAAGTTAAAGGTCGTAATCTTTGTCTAAAGTAACATTTTGTTTCAATATCAAGTTGAGAGGTTTGTTTGCGTAAAGTTACTATTACTTCTTAATCTCGCGAATTTATTGAAGGATAAATGTCATAAACTTGAATTGAACATTTTGTAAATCAGAGAAAAATAAATTCCAAATATATTAACAATAGTTATAAACTTGGACAGTTGCTTTTTGGCAAATATCCTATTTTTTTAAGGTTACAAGTACATTTCAAAAAGGATTAATCCGAAAAAAGTAATACAAATGTAAGATAAACATTTCAAGAGTTATTTACACAAAAATGGTTATATACACAAGTACAAAATGAGTCATGTGACGCGGCTCGGAGCGCGAGCGTAGGCGCTTCACATAAAATCTCTCTGGCGACGGCAGCGCGACGCAGAATCTGCCGCGCGCTCAATTGAACTAAATTGCTTTAATTGACTTCAATTGAAATGACCTCGTGCACCGGCTCCCGACTCCCGCTTCTAGCCTGACACTTTTACATCTATCTTTTTTGGAGCTGACATAAAAGCTCTAAGATAAATTTCATTGCCCCAATAAAACTGGCCATTCGTTCGTCACAACGGTATCCTGTACATCTAATGTTATATATCAGACGTGGTAATTGTTCTTCGCAATACCAAATAAACAAGTTGCAAGGATATTTTGTTTCCGAGGGTTTAATAAAGAGTTACAAAAACATGTTTCTGCTCTTCACCCAATTGCCGTCCTGTGCTGAACGAATAATCAATAAATATTTATTTCACCTACATACACGTGTACCTAATAAACCTAGCAAAGTAAAATAAAGCTATAATATATATACACAAAAAATATACTGCATTAGCAGTGATGTGTGCATATTGATGCTTGGAACTTAGAAATAAAGGGTTAAAAGATTATGCATAACCGAAGCTAGCTCTCTGTTCGACTTTGGATCACCTAAGGGTATATAATTTTCTCCTATAATGTCGGATTGTTTGTAATAAGTATAGGTGGACTACCAGGTTCTTCTTACCAGAAAAAATATACACATTATATATTTTGATATCGTGATGCAATTGTAGAGGCCTATGTCCAAAGTGGACTGCGATAGACTGATCATATGATGAGTGTTGTGATACCATTTCTTTGTAATGTTTTGTTTCATTAATTTATCGTCGTTGTTATAAATAATTGATTATATTTTGTTGTGTAATATTTCAGGTCAAATTGATAAATATACCCTTATGACCAGCTGAAATTCAAAGTAAATAATTAAGGCTGAACAGACTAAAATCAGCAAAAAAACAACTAATTAAAATAAATTTCCAAATATGAAAATGGCTTTCTGAAAGTAATTTTTTTGTAGGCAATGTACTTGTAGGTTTATCTACTTAAGATAATTGTAATAATGACTACCTTTATAATTTACAATAAGGTGCTTATTATTTTTATCCAAACCACAATGATCATGAATGAAAAATGAAAAAATTGTCGTGGTCTATGGTAAAGGTACTATGCATTATTTTGACTGCACTGATGACGTCATAGTTTAAGCGATGACGCGCCAACTGCGCTTAGTGTTATGGGTTCAAACCTGACATGAAATAATGCTTTGTGTGATTCACAAATTTTTGTTCTGAATCTGAGTGCTTGTGTTTGTTTCATGTATGTCTGTAAAGTCCCCTACGACATAGGAATATTCCTAGCGGGGTGTTGTCTTTGTTAAAAATGTATATATATACATATGTAACTTCAGATTTAAAGGCTCTAAAAACTTATATACTGTGGTTATGAAATCCTATTTAAAAAATATTTTAGGCAAAAATGAGACCCAAAGCTTACAAACGAATTTAATTATAAATTGGTCTATTCATACTTAGATACCATTAAAATCCCAACCCAGTGATTGAAATCTTTTTTTTTTCTTTTTTTTGAAAACATAATTCTTATTGTTATGGGGTATAGAACTCACTGTTTATGGTTTAATATGATAATGATGACTGATCACGACATCAATAGGCCAGTGAAACTGACTACGCTTAAGGTAGAGCACAGCTGATTTTGACTCTACGGATGGTATCTATAGCGATTTAAGCGGTCACCTCATCGCTTTCGTCTACCCTGATCGTTGTGGGTTCAAGCCCCACTTGGGACAACATTTTATGTGATCCACAAATCGTTATTCTGAGACTAGGCATTTTGTGTATCCGTGTCATGTATGTATGTAAAGTCCTCAGCGACACAGACATAGAAATATTATAAAAAACATAACAATTTAAAACAAGAAAGTAACATGTACATTATGTACAACACATACTTAGGTAATAACAGCATATTTTACATCAAAATTACTAGCTTTTTGATTGTTTGCTATTTTCCATACTTTTTTATCTATATTCGGTAGTATAATAAAGTAAGTAAACACACGTATAGGTATATGATGACAGTATGCCATTAAAAAGACATCACACATTTTGGCACGTGTTCTATCCGGTGCACAATTGATCTTAATTAGGAAATAGCGGCGCGGGACGCAGACGCCGCTGTGACGGCCGTCTTCAACTGATAGCGTCACTCACAAATAAAAAAAATACACTAACAAAAGTTCATGAATATTAAAACACATGACATAATTATCAAACAGTATAATTACGTGAAGTAGTGATTAAACGGTCCTCCACCTTTCCATGAGGAGGATACTAAAAAGTATTTTAAACATTTGATGTATCTCTTGAGAAGATTAACCATCCTACTAATATTATAAACTCGAAAGTTTGTGAGTATGTATGTGAGGATATTTGTTGCTCTTTCACGTAAAAACTAATTAATGGATTTTGATGAAACTTTACAATAATATAGCTTATACATCAGAATAACATATAGGCTACAATTTATAAAGATACTAACTTAGCCTCACGGCGTTGCCCGCGGAGTTCCGCTAGTAAATTATGTTTCTAAATTAAAGAATCCAGCCATTGAATATAAATTTTCAAATGTCAGATTATATCACCCAAAAGAATACGGTTAACCATGTCTCCGAGCGTACTTCAGCTTATCCACTGCGCGAAGTCCCCGTTGACCAACTATTTCTGCACAACTGGTTGTGCTAAGTGTATGCCATATATGCCAAAAGTAAGTGCCTGTGGCACAGCTTCTAATAGTTGTGCTACAGGAACTGGTCTATAGGCACACGAGATGACGTACACATAGCACAACTAGTTGGACCAAAGAAGTTGATCAAAGAGAACTACGCTATTCATTGAGTACAGTTTCAAGTTTCACCACTACAATAGCTATAGTTTATCACTATCAGTGGTTTCGTACCATGACACAAAACGTGTGCTTCTTCTGAGGCCAATCATGTAAAAAAAACAGAAAGTAATAGTTTCTCAATTTTTAATAAAACTCGAAGTAATACAATTACAGTGCAAATAACAAGTATTCTAACTTAAATACTACCATATTATTCATTGGAATCTATAATTAAAACCAAAAATAACTAAATAAATCTCTAAAATACTAGGTACGCTCAAATACACTGTAACTCAGTAGGTATTTTTCTTTTTTTTTCGATTTACTGGTTATCAGAGCGTGCGCAACTTACTTCTTTTTGGGCTTCTTTTTCTTCTTCTCTTTGCCCCAATTAAAATATGATTTTACCTCTTTTGCACTACCACCAGCTGGATCTTTAGCTTCATTTGAGACTTCCTCTGGTTCTTGTATTTGAAATACCTTGTTAACCCCAAATATAATACTTCGTCTTGGATGTACTGGGACTTCCACAGTATCATCCTCTGCCTCTTCGGATGGCATAACTATTGTATCATCCTGAAATCTCAAATGTTTCACAGTAGGCTTATCATTTATGTCACGAGACATTATTTCCCCACTAGTTCGTGGTTGCTCCGTTTTGGCTTTTTCATCAACATGATAGTAATCATGTTCATATACCTCACTTCGGATTTCTGTCTCGGTCATTAGAGATTGAATTGATGTCTCTCCATATTGGTTCCTAAATTTATCTACATCTTCTGCCAAAGTATCTTGTTGTAAAGAAATAGATCTTGCTCTTAGCTTCCTCAAGAAGTGTAACAGGTTTAACTCATCTGATGGTTGAGATGAAACTGATTCATCCTGTTTAGGTTCCGTTGATGATGTCTCAAACTTTCTGGACGAAAATTCGGCATCCTTGCTGTAGATAGAAGAAAAATCCTGCATCTCGTGTAAACTGGAGCCAGTTTGAACAGCTGTATCCTTTAGAGGTTCCAAATGACCTGTCATATTTTGTATTTCTATTTCAGCAAAAGTTGTTAATCTTTCTGAATAGAACTTGTCAATATCTGCTGTTGCAACTTCATCTGCAGATTTTTTACGCCAAAACCGTAAAAACAGAGGACATCTGCTCATAATTTTTTTAAAAACATTATTTTTTATAACTTTATCTTCGTACTCCAAAAGTTCTTGAACACCGAACATAAAGTCTTTACCAACTCCTATATCATGCGGAGACTTCATAATTGTGTCCAAATATAAACTGAAATATTTCATGAATGTTTTTAGTAGCTATCCTTAAATGTATTTAGTAGTACGACTACTACAAATATTACTACAGTGTGTTACAGAAACAAATAGTAGAGGATTAGGCTGCCATGAATAGCAATAAGAACAAATGGAATTGTGTCAAAAATCTACATATATCTATGTATAGAATATGAAATTTAATAAAACTAAAAATATGCGTGTGCGTTATCAAAATTATCGATTAAATACAAAAGAAACTCATTCACATGTTCCAATAATTATTTCTGGCATATCACCGGTTTGGATAAGGGTGACCGACCCTCTTATTCTTACAGATTTTTAATAAATTCTATTGTTAACCTGTTAACCAGTCAATTTCTTTATCTAAGTGAGCTTATATATAAATAGCTAGTAGCTACTTATTATAACTATTATTGATTATAAAAAATCAGAGGCAAGAACGTAAATGAAATATTAATATACATACATATTTTCCACATCATCTGTATAAATGAAAAACGCATCCGAAACTTTGGGAACACATCGCTTCAACCAATAATGTATGGTATAAAGTACAGTGAGGAGCACAGCTAGGAATGTTATACCAGCAAGGCATACGTTGTGATGGAATCCAGATGCAGCGCCACAACTAAGACGGTCTTCATCGTATATATCTATAAAAAGCAGTTCGAGCAGTAGCGTAACCCAGCAGCTAAGAACTAATAGATTTTAATCTCATTACTTTAATTCGGTTTGGGATTGGACGTCGTATTTAAATGTACATTAAATACAAGTAGGACAGGTTTTTTTATGATTATGTTTATATTTCAGGCTAGTATAATAATTAACTTATTAGAAAACCTATATTAGAAGAAAGTAATGATTTAAATCTCGAATTTAATATCTAGATTTGTGTCTAACAAAGTAGGTAAGTATATGTGTTATGAATGTTTCTCACTACTATTTACCATTTTATTATAATTTAACTGTAACTTTAATTTAATGTATTATTTTTGGAGACAGGTTTCGAAATTGGATATAATCGGGTATGGTGATGCAGGAATAAAGAGTATTTGGTGTTTCCACTAAAAAAAACACAACGACGGCTGACCTACAAACCATTGCAGTTTTTATAAACCAATATTATAAACCACCTTAAGCCATTGCAGTTTTTAAAAACCAATATGAAACAGCTTAAATTTAAAGTATCTTACAAAAATATTCCTTTTTAATAATTAAATCTTGTTCTTTATAGCTACAAATAATCACGTGATGATGTAATATACCGAAGGAACCGCAATTTGGCACTCCATCACAAGCACTTAGGGAATCAATGCAGACGCGTGCACCCGAGATTTGACACTCGATTTGCGATTGATCACATCGTACTTCGCTGTTTTGTAAGGTCCGTGATGGCGTCAATATTATAGTCATGCGTTTCATCTATACAACATAATTATTATAATTATTAATAAGTACACACAATTGAATAAATTCCTACCACACATGAATAGATCGTTATACCAACAGTTGTAGAGATACTAAATATTAGGATCCTCTTAGCTACTGTTTTTTTTTTGTTTTTTTTTTTTTCTGCTTTTCCCCGACTGTTTAGAGTGCCAGGACCTTGTATATCTATTTGTGTATATTCTTAGCTACTGTTACAACTTGTGATAGTCACTGCCTTGTAACTTACAAGGCAGTGACTATCTTACCAAAAGTATAAACAAGTCGAGTGTTGAAAATTCTAAGTTTAATTTAGTTTTTTTTTTTCCGTGGGAGAGCCTCGCTTCGGCATGACTGGGCCGGCTCGACCGGAGTGATACTACGTCCTCACAGAAAACCGGTGTGAAATAGTGCTTGCTCTGTGTTTCACCGAGTGAGTGAGGATACCGGAGGCCCATACCCCAACCCCTCCCCCCATTCCCTCTCCCCATCCCCCAAAGGTCGGCAACGCACTTGTGACGCTTATGGTGTTGCGGGTGTTCATGGGCGGCGGTAATCGCTTACCATCAGGTGATGCGTCTGCTCGTTTGCCCTCTATTCAATAAAAAAAAATGCTTTGAATAAAAATACACAAGGAGTTTTCTAAAAGAATCTAAAAATAAATATGATGGTATTTCTATAAAAAATCATAGGCATATTTCTGTCATGTTTGAAACAACTGTCTTATATATATGATTGTTCCAACTTGACTGCAAGGATGACATGGTGGTTTTAGCGGTAGCCACACCGCTTTCTACTGCGCTGAGTGTTGTGGGTTCAAGCTCCACATTCCCATGTGTGGTCTCCCATATTTTATGTGATTTACAAACTTTTGTTCTAGATCTGGGTGTTCTTTGTATCCGTTTCATGTATGTTTGTAAAGGACGTATGTACGTTATGAGGGAGTCGTCTTCAAAAAAAATGTTAAACTTTAACAAAGACATAATAATGCAGAATCATAGTAGAAATGAATGCATTTTTTATGGCAAATAAATAATATGGACATCTGACACACACAGCCATCTAGACCCAAACTAAGCAGAGCTCTATGGTGACTGGGCAACTGAGAGATATACATACTCTTCTTTTGTAAATATATACTATACATAGAAAATAACCAAACACCTAAGCTATTATTTGCAGATCACCCGATACAACAGTCGCATACACTACCACTGCGCCACCGAGGGCAGTAGACCAAAGGGAATTATACGAGTAGTCTGGTCGATGAATTTGCTGCCTATACCTGCAATTCAAGTCACGATTGCGTTGCCGCCTTTTTGGAATCTTACCATAATTGAGGAGCTGAAGCCCCAACTGCTCGTGGTTGCAAACTGGAACCTCACACACTCGTGAAAAGCAAGGAAAGATTTGCTTGATATTTTTGGAACCAAGGCCATTCTATGTTTACCTGTATACTGTAGCTATATTATATTTAAATATGGTGACAGTGGACAATGTATATTCTAACTAGGTATTTCCTTAATTTATTTTAGTGCAAATTATATTGTTGAACTACAAATTTAGTCAAAACCTAATTAGGAATTTAAGTATCAACTAACAGTGAAATTAGAAAGTGCCAATACAAGTCTGGATGTATTAAAAAGGAAGACGTATTTAGTGGTGGTCTCATTGAAGTCACAGAAATCCAGTATTGGCTGTCCCATGAACTCTGGCAGGTACTGCATAGCTACTCGTTCACTGATCTACAACCAAAAATAACTTTCAGTAGGTATGTATCATAATTACATCTATATATTATGTGAAGCAAAAACGTGGTACTCCTTCTTACGAATATTATGTGAACGATGAATTGTGAAATTTGGTACAGTTAAAGTTTACATGAAGTAAGAAAACAAATGAGTTATGGTTGAATTTCGACCACTGAACGACCACTAGTGTGTATAACAATGCTTGGTCTGAACGACTGATTTGTCTAAGGAAGGAAAGCCTAAACTGCGGGGGCTACAAACTTGAATTGGTAACTGATGCTTTCATGACGTAAGTATTTGCTAAAAAATATTTTCGTTTTTTTTTTTAATAGCTGCTGTAGTGAGTCTACTCTGCCTGTCAGAAATCATGAGTAAAAAGAGAGAGTTAAAATATGAAATAAATGGTTAAGTACAATGCGAATGTAATCACAGGCAATAGCTAAGAATTACTTTTATTATTTTTTAGTCTTCTTAATCTTTGTAAATATTTATTTTAAATGTATAAGAGAAGAGCAATTTGCTTTGTATTTTTCAGATGAATCACACTTGAAAGAGGACAATCCGGTGCTACTTACGCCCACGTAAAAGCCAAACTACATCACATAGCCAGTAAATTATCCTCGTTAAGTTCGCTTAACCACGACATTTAAACTGTAAGGTATTACTTTCATATGTTATTCAAATTAATTTTAAAATTGATTAATGTGAAAACATAACCTATCATTTGATTAGATTTACAAACAGCACAGAATTAACTATTACTTTTTAATGTATATTATACAAACACAAGAGCGTACTCCTTGCTAAAAGACCGGCAACGCACTTGTAAAGCCGTTGGTGTTGCGGGTGTCCATGGGCGGCGGTAATCGCTTACCATCAGGCGATACGTCTGCTCATTTGCCCGCTACATAATAAAAAAAAATACAAGCCTTATACATTGTATGAGGCTCGTGTTTTATGAATTAAACGAAAATTAATTAGAGTTTCTTCCCAGGAAAATATCAGTCTATTTGTTTGTGATTGTAAATCAAAGAATTAAATAAATATACATATTGTTACGAGCTGGGTATTAAATAAATTAAAGTAGTCGATTAATTACCAAAAATAACACAATATTTATTAATAACACTTTTTACAATAAGAAATCACTAAATCACTGGTTAGTCGCACTAGAAGATCTCTTCGATATTTATCCGCTGTATCGTGAAACAATACTGCCCCTACGGCCAACACGTTCCGCTTTTATATGGCCGTGGAAATTACTCGAAAGTACGAAAATATTCGATCGATGTTTCTAGGCTAAATAGATTACTCTAGAGCTTCTTGTAGCGCCATCTAGCGTCGAGTAATCGTCTAATGCACACAGTTGCGCGCTTTCCGACACTAGATGGCGTTGTTCTCGATAGTTCTCGATTATTCTTGTGGAAACGAGATCCATCTGGTTATGGCGCAACACTATTAACCAACCAAATGAATCATAATAATAAATCACAAATAGAATTTTTGAAAAATTACGCTACGCATTAAATCAGCGAAACATTATACTAATTGCCTAATTACCTTATCCACAATATTATTACCTCATCATCCTGGAATTCAATAAGCCTCTGAAACTGTCTCGGATTGAACTTCACCGGCGCTGTCGTTGTAGCCATATGTTTCATAATACGTCTTTTATGTGGTTTTGCCTCCTCAATTTCGATTGCATTCAGATAACGCTTTTTACGACCTAGTAACGCTTTTTTTCTACTGGAAACGATAAAATACGAAAAAATATTAATTAAATAACTGTCTACTTAGAATTTATAAAAATAAACAGTTACATGCACGAGAACTTGAAACTACCACGTACTACGTAAGTATCCACATCCATACTAATATTATGAGGAGGTGAAGTTTATGAGATTGTAAGGAGTTACATCTGGATCTACGGAACCCATTTGTACAACCGAAAAAAATATTACCGCGAAATACCCAAAACAAAAGTTTTGAAGTTTCTTTAAATATACATATAATCTCTAAATTCCTTATTTCGACTCAGAGTCTGTTCCTGAAGTAAATCGTAGGCTACTTATTACGATACCTTTGTAACAAGTATTTACATTTTAACTAAACTTCCAATACTTTACATCTAAAATAATACTTTCTTTACTGCGTTTATGCATTTTTAGTACTATTAAAAGAAATAAATGAAAAATAACGTAATAAAATATATAATTTTATGCTATTTGTTTTATTTTTATTTTTTCTTGATATATTGGTGAATCCGAAAATGCAATAATTTATTATCTAACTCAAATAATAATTTTCAATAATAAAATTAATTATCTTTACTTGTTATTTAATAAAGTAGGTACAAGATTAGGATTGGCGACGCCAGTTGGCAGCACTTTCGTTGTGCACGTTCCCTATACATGGTACCACTCATGTACGTACCACCATGTAGGTACATAGTGTACATACCTACATCAAAAAAACATTTTTTTTAAGTTTTTGTCTGTATGTTAGTTTATTTGTGCCGGATAATTTCAGGAATGGCTGGACCAATTTTTGACATGACGTTCACTGGCAGATAGCTTATGATATACGGCGTACCTATGACACCGCGAAGCTCAGTTACTTACTGTTATAATGAGCTAGAACTCTATTCTTCTTTTTCCTAGCCTTTATTATTACCTAAATTATTTGAGGCTACTAGTTCAACCGGTTTTACCTGAATTTCAGTTTTCAGAGCGACTGGCATCTGATCTCCACAACCCTGAGGGTAAACTGAATTCGAAGGTTGAACTAGTTGTATATTTGAGGGCACTGACTTACCAATAACGATTGTCATAGATGTTCATGACAACCGGGACCGACGGCTTAACGTGCTCTCCGAAGCACGTGTGGGAAACACCGCCATCTACCATTCGCCGGGCTGCTATTAAGAAATCCGATTTTTTGTTTAGAAATGAGCTAGATCTATTTCCACTAGTATTTACCTACGTCGTAGCCGGCTAACTGTTACGTTTCCTTCAGCATTATAATCATCGCTTACTTTGGTTTGGTTTAACTTGACGGCCATCGCTGAAGCTGACTGAACTATGTTTTCAAACGACTCATGATCTACTAGAGAAACAGCCAAAGGATCCAGCCTAAATATAACACAAAATGATAAAATCTCAAACTCTGTTAGTCGATACTGTGCTGTACTAGATATTGAATGAACTTACTTTCCATTACCGCCTGTGAGAATTGAAGACTTTAATTCTATTTTAGAAGACTTATTTGGTACACGATTTTGGTTTTGATTTGTTGCTGTAAAGTTTATCAAAACGGTATAAAGAGAAAAGTAGGATTTCTAAAGACAATTATCTTTTTACATCTGTATGGACAAACAACCACATATTATTTTTTAAATTATAGTCCTTTGAGTGCTAGTTGAATGAGAATTACGGCTCCAGGAATATCAGTCAGCAACAAAGTATTGCTTAACTTTCTGTGCGGCCAGGGTAGCATTCCCATTGAGCCAACACAAATGAGACGGCACATTTTTACAATTACCATTTAAACCATTTATTTTTGCTTAACTTTACATATTACTTTTATTTAGTGTAAAAACATACCATTCAATACAATACTGTCGACATCAAGAATAGGAAGTAATGCCCCTATTTGCTCGTCATCGTTATAGATCCCAGAAACAGGGTTGTGAATTTCAACTTCAGGTTTATTAAAATCTTGTGTTCCAGTTACGTTTCTTTCATCCAAACGTGTTGTTCTAGAACCATAATGTTTATTTTAGAAATCACATTATATGGAATAGGAATACTAAGTTTTCTTCCTCAAATTCTTTAGATTACGTAGTGGTTAGTCTAACTCGCACAATAAAATTAACATACCTATTTACAGCGAAATGAAATCATCTACGTTGCGTCTTAAATAGATTATTTAACAGTACAGTAAAATAAATACAGTTTTATTTACAGTTGACGTAAAGTCGATTAAAGTAAAGTTAAACATATACATAGAGCACACGTATATATACTGTGATTTTATATTTCTAGCTGTTCCAGTATGTACGATTAAAGTTATGTTCACAAAAAATAAGGAACAAAATTGACGAAAAAATGGGGGTTATATCGTGTCGGTAAGCTTCATCAATGAAGATTTCTTTAAGTGTTGTAGCATAATGTGGAATATGTTTGTAATTTAAAACAAATAACTTTTTACTAGCATATTGGTCCACTTTGTTATCCGGTAATTTTGACTGCTGACTCAGAACTCATGAGTTCGATTTTCACCGAGTAGAAATAATTGTGTAACGAACATGATCGTTTGCTTTATGCCTGTGTGTCATAGAAGCAAATATTTGTTTCGGAGTTTGGGTGTTTTCTATGTATAATATGTATGTATATACAAACAAAAGTATATAAGTATTTATATCAGTTATCTAGTATCCATAACACAAGCTCTGCTTAGCTTGGGACTAGATGGCGTTGTGTGTTAGATGTCCGGAATATTTATTTATTTATTTACATATTTGGAAATATGTAAATATGTTAATCAGTATTTTGGTAACCATAATACAGGCTCTGTCTAGTTTGAGATTAGACGGACCTGTGTGAGAGATGTTTCAGGTCTTATTTTAATAGATATAAATTCATATGTTACCTATTTTCAGTTACATATTCTTCTGTTACGGGTGGTGTATTTTCAGTAATAGCAACTAGAGGCGTTTTAAAATCTATGTACGACAAATCTGGATTTGAATATACTGAAAAAGTGATATTTTATATTGTATATTTATGATTAAAATTAAAGTGAATGAATTAAAATGCATTATCTTAAAATACCAAATAAAAGTTTGAAACGGTTGTTACGAAACTGCTAAAAACCGTATGCAATAACCGGTCTATAGAATAAATAAATAACCACAGACTTTAGATCATGGTATCAATCATGGAAAACACCGTGGGAGAGCTATGCTTCGGCATGAATGTGTCGACTCGACCGGAGTGATACCACGGCCTCACAGAAAACCGGTGTGAAATAGCGTTTGCGCTGTGTTTCACCGAGTGAGTGAGGATACCGGAGGCCCATACTCCAACCCCTCTCTCCATCCCCTTTCCCATCCCCCAAAGGTCGGCAACGCACTTGTGACGCCTTTGGTGTTGCGGGTGTCCATGGGCGGCGGTAATCGCTTACCATCAGGTGATACGTCTGCTCGTTTGCCCAGTATTCAATAAAATAAAAAAAATAAAAAAATACTGACGAAGACTCAGGGACCTACAGAGTAACTAATAATCCTGAAACGAATAGTATTAGATATTAACGACTTTGCAGCAAGCTAAGCATGATATACTAACCATTTTCATTGCGTCTGTCATTAGATACTCCGCGTAAAATGTTAGCTAATTCCTTGTGCGGTGGTTCGGTTGAAACTTCGCTACTTTTACTCAGATTGTTTAGAATGTCGTGAATAGAATCCCAATAATGAGACTTTCCTTGAGGTCTTTCACTTGTATGAGTAGATGAGTGCCTAACTTCTTTTAGTTTCGAGTCGTATCTATTCGTTGGAAATGGTCGCCAAGTTTTAAAAGCGGGCCTAAAAAATTTTTATTATTAATTACATGACATGACATTTGGTCGTTTTACCTAGTAAGTTAACCTGGTAAGATATTATAGATTTCAACGCGCTCTTTTCGAATTTTCACTTTGCCATCGTGTCTTATTTTATGATAAACAGGAGAAAATTGCCTACAATTTGTAAGTACCTTTTTTGTCAAATCAATTGTACGAGAGCCGCAAAGTCCACTCCAACACACGTTTTGGCCAAATGATTTATATCCACCACCATGAGTGGCGCGTTTTTTTGTGGTATTCTCAGCGGGCCTAATCCACTTGTAATGCACTATTACAAAATTTTGCGCATTCTCCTTCGCTTCGCTATTTCTTGATGGACCAGGTTTTCGTCATGAAAGTTCATCGTCTTAGGTATGGAGAGAAATCCCATCGAATCACATCGAAATCTATAATATCACCAATTTTCAAAACTCCCGGAAAACTTTTCAGGTTAAACCTCTTTTTGAGTGTTCTATTTGGAGCATGCTGCCTGTCTGTGTGTGTCTGTGTGCCTTAAATCTAAGTACAACCATACGTATCTATGTAATCTCTATAACTATCCTTTTATTAATATTATTAACTAATAGCTGCTACGGAGGACTTCGTTCTGTTGACATTATTGACAGAATGTTTATTTTACTGTAGGTACGGTTTGTATGGGAAAAGTGTTGGTTTTACTATTTTGCACCCAATTTTGTTTTTTCTGTCCATAAGAACCTGCCTTGTCCCTTAAACAAAATATTTGAAAGGCAATAACCGAATAAGTCGAGCGGTTCTCGAGTTTTTGGCGATTCATTTCTATTTATTTAGATTGATTGGTTACCTTTTATTGTGTAATGCTCCTTTTTCTACAAAAAGATTTTGATGTTTCTTAAAGTCTAGTCGTTTTATTACACTAGGACGATATTTATAAGATTTCCTTTTATGAGTGCGTCCACCAATATCGGAAAATATTAATCTAAAACACATAAGACAAGTATTGAAGGATTCAATGCAGGTTCAACCAAAAAACTTAAATTAATAAAATGCATTAAAACTAAATGAAGTATTTCCTACTGTTTTCCTTTAAAAACAAGGTACAAAATCACCAGATTCAGAAATAGCCTTTTCAGAGTGTAGTAGAATAACGTTCTCGAACTAAACGGTTCGACTCTTCCTTCCTGTGCCGAATAGTAAAAAACTAGAACGCACTGCCAGCGTACGTATTTCCTAGCTACTATGATCCCGGGTCCTTAAAGCGGAGCGTGAAAAACCATCTCACTAGGCCACCATAATATGGGTCACCATGTCACCGCCACTCTTGGATTCTGTTCATGCTTTCCATCAAGTAGGGTAATGTTGGTAGCTTGTACTATAAAAAATAGCTAAATTTTGTAAATTATATTATTGAAATTGCAACCTTACCTGATATATTTACGACCTGTAATGTATGTGAAAATAATTTGTTTCTTAATATATATATTTGTAGTTATTCTTACTTACCTTGGATCCGGTGTAAATAAATTGTTTATTTCCATTTGGAACTGAGAAAGAGACTCATCTTCACTAAGATTGTAATCATGACGTAAACTGTCTTTACTTTTATTTAACTGGATTTCAAACAAAGGGACATCCTTCGTTATGTATGACTCTCCAGCACTATTGAATGTGAAAATATATAAACACTTATATCTAGTTGTATTTATGTAAGAGATAAGTGTAGAGGTACTTTTATACAGCATTGTGAAACAGCGCTTGCGCTGTGTTTCACCGTGTGCGCGGGAATACCGGAGGCCCAAACCCCAACCCCTTCCCCTATCCCCCAAAAGCCGGCAACGCACTTGTGACGCCTCTGGTGTTGAGGGTGTCCATGGGCGGCGGTAATCGCTTACCGTCAGGTGATACGTTTGTTCGTTTCTCCACTATTACATAAAAAAAGCAACCATACATTTCTTGTAAAGCTTAACGCCCGTTTTCAATCACCTATTTCCAGTTGTAACTAGAGATATGTTAGTGAAAACAACTGTAAAACAAACTGTTAAATGATTAATTATAAATCAATAATAAATTTAGGTGAGCCATAAGTCATAACTGCTCTGTGAGGTGAAGGATTACGAATACCGAGTGTTACCACCCCTTTTCGTCCCATGTCGTAGGAGGCGACTAAGAATACAAACTACGACGGATAACATCACTGTAAAGAGAAGGTAAACTTGAAACAGCTTGATGAAGAAGGCCAAAGCCTCATTATAGAAGGGGTCTGGTTGTGTTAATATCAGCAGTTCCCGGATCCCTTCTCAACCGCAGAGTAGCACACCGTGTGGTTTTAGTCGGGCCGATTCCGACACACCACTCAGCCGCATAATCAGGTGGGGTGACGGCCCGTTTGGGTTTCCACACGCAAACAAAAAGGTCAAAGCCTCCTTTCTAAGAAAGGTTCAGCAGTAAACTGTTAATGGCTGTTAATGATGATATTATACGTCATAACTTAGATTTGAAAAGTATTTACCGAGGTGTGACATCAAAAATTTTATCAAAATTGTCTTCTGTAGTCAATGACAAGCCACCTTCCATTTTACCGGGAACTATAATAGCAGACACATTTAAGATGGGCACTACAATTCCAAAATATCCGTCATCCTGTGTATGCTTGTTTGAAACTGTCGTCTTATTTTCAACTATACTTTCTGTGGGTGGTGAAGTAGTACTGAAAAAACAATATCATATTCTTAAGTTATGATGAAGTTTTTATTTGAAAAAGGCAACTCTCGCTTTAGAAATAAATATCCTGTGTCGCGGGGGACTTTACAAACATAGGTGAAACGGACCCAAAGAACCACAACCACTCAGGGTCAGAACAACAATTTGTGGATCGCACAAAGTGTTATCCCGTGTAAGACGCAACATTTGGCGCAGTAAAAAGCGGCATGGCAACGTTCAAACGACTGGGCAAACCGTGCAGTCCATTTATGGTAAACGTCATTACTCTTTAGATTAATGTTCAGCCCCTCACAGTGCCGATGCAGGGATACAAGTGAACGCTCCACTTACAGCTAAAAGCTGTATTAGGTAAGTAATGAATACGTGAATGAAAGAATGACTACAAATATTGTGAAAATTAAAAGTCTGTACTGAATACGAGTAAAATGAAATAAATAAAATTGTCTATTTGTAATTTCAAATTAATAATAACAACATAGACGTGAAAGTAAATACGGTACTCTGCCGTTATGTTTCGTACTCTCTAGAAGGGCTAGACCGATTTCAACGGGACTTCCAGTAACAGATAGATCATGATATAATGAGTAACTTAGGCTACTTTTTCCAGACTAGCTAGTTGTAAATTAAAAATTAATATTACTACCTTTCAGTAGTATTGGTAGGCGGCTCAGTAGGACGGGGTCTTAAAGTATACGTGTTATCATTTCTGCTCTTTCGAGCCTTCAACATGCTGTGCGGCATCCGCCCCCAATATCCTCCAAACGTCTCTCCCACTTCGTGAATACGCAGTTGATGTATTCCTTTGTTACATGATTTTTGCAAATTTACATCAATCACTACTTGAATCACAACAATGATGTTACTGCCCATTTCCGTCCTATAACAATAAGTGAATAAATACTTGACACAACCTATACCTAACCCTATAACGCTTGCCCGCGGCTCCGCCCGCGTGTATGTCAGTTTACGCAGTTAAGAGTTGCATATGTCCTTCCTCAAGAATGAAAATTTATCTATTTATTTTTTTATTTTAATTTATGTACCTACATGGTACATTTTATTGAAATCAGAGCAACATTTACCACGGGGAGTGCTCCGAGGAATTGTTCGTATTGATCCCTGCCGCCTCTTTCCGCCATCGTCCTCCTCGACAGAAAATTCATCCCCATTATCTAGATGGTTGGCTGTCCACAACTGTGGAATGAGCTGTCGCCTGCTGTGTTTCCGAACCAATACGACCTTCAAACCTTCAAGAAAAGAGCGAACTCCTTTCTAAAAGGCCGGCAGCGCACTTGTAACGCCTCTGGTGTTGCGGGTGTCCATGGGCGGCGATAATCGCTTACCATCAGGCGATACGTCTTCTCGTTTGCACCTATATAATAAAAAAAAAACAATTTGGCCGTGACAGCGTCAGAGACAATTACTTTCGAATTTCTAAAGTTAATATAGATATTACGGAATTTTGCGAAAATTGTAGCTTGCTCAGAGACAAAAAAGGATGAAATAATATCTTCTATTTTATAACAACTTTAACCGTCAACACAACAGTGGTATAAAGCCTATATATAAAAGGTAAATATACACGTCACTGAGATATTCATACAAACCTAACAGTTATAAAACAACTGTACGGCATTACTAAGCGAGAAAAGTGCAATATTTGCGAATTGGCATCCACTACTTGTTTGCCAAGAAATACAGCTGGTATCACCTGACGGCGACAATATTCTGACATATCCTTCTGATATACGAATTTGCGGTTTGTTAAATCAGCTGTCCCTATATTTATAGCTATAATTAAAAGTAATAATAATATCGTATAAACAGACATATTTGTTATTTGCTAACATGGCCGCATAGATATTAAAAAGCGACAGTAAATAGGTCAGCGACAATAATTGCTTAGACACCATTGTATGACCTATATTATCTACCTAATGTATACACCGACTTCAAAAAGGAGTAAGTTCTCAATTTCATTGGTTTTATTTTTATGTATGTACACTACTCCGTCAATTGTGGACCGATTTGATTTTTATTTTGTACTAGCTGAACCACGCAACCTCGTCTGCGTCTTATATTGTCCGTAACGTGAAAATTTTTCCCAGTTTTTGAAACATTCTTCATTGGTCCTTCGCTCCTATTAGTAGTAGCGTGATCATATATATGGCCTACAGCTTTCCTCGATACATGGACTATCTAACACTGAAATAATTTTTCAAATCGGGCCAGCGGAGCCTGAGATTAGCGCGTTCAAACAAACAAACTCTTCAGCTTTATTATTAGTATAGATTCAAAAGAGTATTTTTTTATCTTATAGGGGATAAACGAGCAGACGTATCACCTGATGGTAAGCGATTACCGCCGCCCATGGACACCCACAACACCAGAGGCGTCACAAGTGCGTTGCCGGCCTTTTAGGAAGGAGTACGCTCTTTTCTTGAAAGTTTGAAAGTCGTATTGGTCCGGGAACACCGCAGGCGACAGCTCATTCCATAGTTTTGCTGTGCATGGCAGAAAATTTCTGGAAAATCGCACAGTTGTGGACTGCCAACCATCTAGATGATGGGAATGAAATTTCTTTGGCGTAGGACGATGGTATGAGGTATAATCCCATAGTGGACCCATTGCCACCATGTCGGGATCCCAAGGAAATCGAAAGAAACCCTTAAATTTGTTAGGCACGTACTATGTTTTTCATATATTATCTAAAGCTATTACAGTATTAACATCTGGTAGTCATCATTACATGATGATGAGCTGATGATGGAAGAAACAACTCCTTAACGGTTATGAGTTGGAAGATATTTTTTTAAATGTAATGTTAATGTATGTTACTTTTAGTCGTATTCTTTCAAGTTATTTAGGTACTGTTACTGTTACCTGATGATGGAAGGTACAACTGTTAAGGAGTTGTACCTTCCATCATCAGGAAGGTACAACTCCTTAACAGTTAGGAGTTGGAGGATAATTATTTTAATTTCATACATCTCTATAGATCTATAGCTGTATACTCTCAAGTTATTCAGGTAAGCTGGTGATAGAAGGTAAAACATCTTAAAAGTTAGGGATTAGAGGATGGTTTTAATATCGATACGTACGTAACGCATCGACATTAATTTGTTTATCATTCACATGAGCTGACGCTAAAAAGTAAAACAATTAGGGGTGAGAGGATGATACCAAATACACGAATAGGGCCTTAGTTGTATTATTTCTAGTTGCATGTGATCTGACAGGTAAGCTAAGGAGGTACATGATACTATGTACATACATACTAACACATATAAATCCATACACAAATATTATCATAATTTAAAATCCATGACGTACCACACATTTACCACAGTAAGTGGGTAATCCTGTACTATAATACTTGGCTTGGTCAAATAAAATAAGTATATAGCCCCTACGTTCTTATTGTAGATCAGGAGTTTGAAAAGAGAGACATTGTTCTGTACAGTACAGACAACGGAGTAACACGAATCAGTGAGATACATCGTGCTTATGACGCACTTCAGTACCCTATGATGTTTTGCCATGGAGAAAACGGCTATCAAAACAACAGCCCTCAATGTGACCCGCAGAGACGGTTATCCTCCAACCCGAAAGAAAAACTAAAAATGTTGTTTACAGAGAGGTTTTGAAAAAGTAATGTCCGTCGACTACATTGATTAAAAAAATTCGTCTAGATAGGTATTGATTGTTTTTATCTTTCTTTTAATTTTTTCCTTTCATTTGGTATTTAGCTTTTTCGAATATGTATAATAAAAAAATATGTGCAAATAACTAACTGCTCGCGTTCGAAGTTGCGGGCGGCCGCTAGTATTGATATAATCTTCACAAATCAGCGACGAATTCATTTCGAAGAGCAAGCAATATTGACGCACATTTAAGGGAAAACAATTAAATGTAAGTTTAACAGAAGTCTGTTTTTAAATGTTGGATTTTAATTTGGCCTGCACGGTTGGCCTAGTGGTTCAAGCGGTCATTACGCCGCTTGCTACTGCGCCAAGTGCCGTGGGTTCAAATCCCACGTGGGACATCACTTTGTGTGATCCACAAAATGTTGTCCTGAGTCTGGGTGTTCTTTGTGTCCGTTACATGTATGTTTGTAAAGTCCCCAGGATGTATATTCCTAATGCGGGAGTTGTCTTCTTAAAAAAAATAAAAAAATAATTGTTTATAACATTTATTTTAAATACAACATACAACAAAACTGATTTGTTTACTTGTAGTAGGACATCAGTATTATTACTATTAGTAATATCTAATATCTATGTATTCGTAGTTATTGTTTATGAAATTGTGGGTTTATGTAGTTAGAGCTGGGATCCCTTACGTTTTTAGAATGCTTTGATCAAGTGACGCGCTGCGGGTCACGCGACCCCTATCATTGGATCGACGTCACGCCACTCCGTTTTTTATTCTTAAACATTTGTGAGGGCAGTCTATTACCTTACTGTGGTAGCCAGAATTTAGTATTAATTTCATCACGATAGAATCCATTACTTTTATCTTTGACTTCACCATTATAAAAATTCAAAAAAAAATGATACGGAAAATGAATGTACCTAGCACCTAAAACTGAAGTGTTTTACTACTTACAAGTACAAATTACATTAATTTGGCGGGATTCCAGCTAACAAGGAGTGTTTAAGCCATAATTTTGAGAAAGTAAACATCGTCTTGTGTCCAGATACAATTCTCTAGTAAATAGCTAAATCTCTTAAAACACAATGCTATTTAACCAAGAATGGTCTTTAAAGCAAGACTCAGCACTAGGTCTAAAGCTCAAGCCGGCCGTCCACCGTCACCTAAACTAAGTGAAAACCTAAGCACAGTGAACTATGTTCACCGAAAAATAAGTACGTTAGTGACGGTCGGTTTGTGCTAGAACGTTAATCAGGCGTTATGAAAAGGGACGAGCCATGGTGAGTGTTCAGAGGAGGATTACAATCATCATAGGAAAAGAAGATTGATTATTATTGCTCATTTCACAAAAAAAAAAGCTAACATAAATACTGTATAAGTAAACACATTCAATCATAAACAGAAGCGCGTTCGAACAAATCAACACGGACGACTTAGTTCGGCTATTTTACGTAGCTTAGCTAGCATAGTTTAAAGTTTACGGTGTATGCACATGTATGAAAAACTGATTCAACTAAACGAGCTAAGCTAAGTAAGTTTAGTTGGCGATGAACGATCGGCATCATTCATGAAAAATGCTCGTATACAGGCAGCGCTTGATTGAACCTAAGCAAGCCTTCACTTATTTACTGATAATAGAAACAAAGAATTAAAGCTCAGACTACAAAAAAGCCAGTACACGACATTGAATCTAACGAAGTTAAATTATATATATGAGATTACCGCGTTCAAACAAACAAAAAACTCTCCAGCTTTATAATATTAGTATAGATGAAGGAAAAATTAAAGCATTATACACGATATATAGGGTAGAAGTTAGATAAAATGTGAATTATTAAATAAAACCTTAGAAGTGTGTGAGTAAAATGCCTATAAAATATTATTAACATACTACTATGGGTTAGGGTGATTTAATGACTACGCGAGAGAAGTACATAAGTTATGGGACCCAGGTAATGCTCTTTTACTAATCTCTTGAAGGCAGTTATTGTTGGTGCACGTCGTCGAGCTGCTTGGACAGAAAAAGAGTGGTCGGAAAATTTGGTAGAATGTAACGGTAATTTAGGTTCAAGTTCTCAGACGATCTCAGTAATTGGGATGTGTATCGTGTAAGAAAGTGAACCATGATTTAAGGTAAAGGGGGGTAAAGAACTAAATAGAATGCTGTGCAGAAGAGAAAGGATATGTGCATTCCGGCGAAGGCGGATAGGGAACCACTTAAGCTTTCTACGATAGTCGGAGATGTGATCATATTTACGCAATCCGAATATGAATCTTATACAGAGATTTTGGAGTCTTACAAGCTCATTTAATTGGTCTTCAGTAAGATCTAAATAATTGGCATCAACATAATCAAGGATGGGGAATAGAAGGGATTGTGTGAGAGCAATCTTGGTAGCGGTAAGTAACACATTGCGTAGCCTACGTAAAGACCCTGCCGGCATTATATCTTTAAATCTTTAATCTAAATTTTGGCATCTAGGGATTTAAATGTCACTTTATTACAGTTACAAAATTCAGACATTTTTAAAACAAATCAATTTATTCATTGCTCGTAATTAACATTTATGAAATTACATTAAAAAGATAGTGGAACATAGAACCGCAACCGCCTCCTTTTTATATTTATGAAATAACGTTGATTTCTTGGAACAGACTAAAGATGCATTTATTTTCTATTCAACTGTTTTCTGTAGATATTGTTTGATATTTAGGTTGTGTGTTAAATGTCGGAAAATATTTGTTTTTATTCTCTTTATTAAATCTTTTGTATCATATTAATTACATCTTTATGTATATTGGCGATGCAAAGATTATACGCGCGCCTCTAGTAGCAAAATTTTGAAGTTGTCTAAGTACGACGCTATGTTACTGACTCTTTAAAAGATTATTATGTTTACTGTATGTTTTATCAGGGGTTATTATTCATTATTATTTTATTTAGCTCCATTAGGCGGCTCCTAGACGCTGCAATAACATTATAGGTACAATAAGATTGAAAGGTGCCAATATAAACGAACGAAATTGTATTGCACAATATCATCACGGTCATAATATTCTTTACTCTTTACATTTCACAGAGACAGTAATTTATAATATATTTTTAACACGAAAATACCTCTGTATGTCTGTGTGTACGAGGCTTTCAAGGCTAAACCACTGCACCGATTTCAATAAAATTTGGTAAGGAGATACTTTGATTACTTTTTATCGCGATAACTGATATATACACTAACAAATGTCTCTGCAATTTACATTCAAGATGTCTCAAACCTTTGTTGACGAAATATCCTAAAACAACAACACCGCCTAAAACGAGTTAGAAGAATGCCACAAAGAGTTCGCGTAGGCAATAACCGTGACAAGCTTTTTTTAACTTGCTAACATTCTGGTACAAGCTATACATGAGTTCAGTTTCTTTACATTGCAATTAGAACCAAACGCCAAAATTATATTTTAGTTAGTAGCTCGCTGCATGTACGCACGCTTGCACAAATATCACTGTTGAATGATGATCAATGATCCTTGATTTATTAAAAATACGCTTGATTCGTTTGTGGTCTTCTTCTTCTTCTTCTTCGTCCGGCCTTTTCCCGTTTCTAATCGGGGTCGGCTCTCCTTATCCTTTTTCTCCAGAGACATCTGTTCTGGGTCGTCGTAGGGTCCACCTTATCTTCCTCGAGGTCTTTTTTAATAGTCGACATCCATATAGATCGGGGTCTGCCACGTCCTCTTGGTCCCGACTCCAGTTGCAGCACCTTTTTGGTCATGTGTTCGTCAGATCGACGCATGACGTGACCGTACCACCTCAAACGCATCTCTTTGAGCTTCTCCGGTATTGGTCTCACTTTGAAGCTGCCTCTGATGTACATATTCGGCACTTTGTCTAGAAGTGAGACGCCTGCGGACCATCTAAGCATTCGCATTTCGTTAACATGCACTTTGTTTACCTGTGCTTTTGTCATTGGCCAGCACTCTGCACCATATGTCATTGCTGGCCGTACTGCGGTTTTATAGACCTTGCCTTTGATTTTTATTGGCATTTGTGAATCGCAAAGTACACCCGTAAGGTCTCTCCACTTTTGCCAGCCCGTGTTGGTGCGATGCGTAATGTCAGCGTCTATGTTGCCATCGCTAGAGATTAAACTGCCGAGGTATTTGAAGTGGTCAACGGTCTTTAGAGTGGCGTTTTGGAGAGTGATGGTTTGGCTGACGTCGCTGCCTGAGAAATTGCAGTGCATGTGTTCTGTCTTTGTTCTGTTTATCCTCCAGCCAGCGGTTTCCAGAGCCGATCTCCACTTCTCCAAAACTGCTTGCAAAGCCACCAAGTCCTCATCGATCAAGACGATGTCATCTGCGTACAGGATATCCCAAGGTACAGGACGTTGTAGGTTGGCTGTCAGATAGTTCATCACTATGTTAAACAGTAATGGACTAAGTGCCGATCCTTGGTGTACTCCCACCTGCACCTGAAACTCCTCACTTAATCCCACGGGGCATCGTACTTGGGTTGTCGCTCCGGCGTACATATCTCTGATGAGTTCTATGTAACACTCGGGAAGCTTCTGGGAGCGCAATGCTTGCCAAATCAGTGGTCTCGGGACTCGGTCGAATGCCTTTTCGAGGTCGATGAACACCATATGAAGGTCGCTCTTTCTGGTTTTGTATGTCTCCATCAAGATCCTGATCGTGTGTATTGCATCAGTGGTAGACCTTCCGGGCACAAACCCGCATTGGTTTTCTGTGATGATTGTTAGTCTCCGTATTCTTTCATTGAAAACTCTCTCCCATATTTTGAATGTGTGCGAGATAAGCTTGACTGCCCGGTAGTTACTGCATTGTCTGATGTCACCTTTGTTTTTATAAAATGGTACCAGGTAGCTCTTTCTCCACGCGTCAGGGATGCCTTCTCGATGGATTTTATTAAATATGGTGCGTAGAAAATGTGCGCCTACATTTCCAAGAGCCTTCCACAATTCAGCAGGGATGTCATCTGGTCCTGTGGCCTTGTTGTTGGCCATCTTACCTACGGATGTTTTTACCTCCATAGCCGTTATCTCCTCCCAGGGGCCATCAGTTGGTGATAATTCTGGTATGGGCTCGTAAGAATACGTTTCGTTGGATAGCTGTGAGTAGTATTCATGCCACCTCTTTTTTATGTCCTCGTTTGCAGTGAGAAGATTGCCTTGAAGATCTCTGATGTATTTGGTCACTGATGTGTCTTGTGTGTCGCGGTGTCTTTGTTTAGCAATCTTGAAAAGCTCTTTGTCATTTGTGGCGTTATTCAGTTTGGTGTATAGGTTTTCTCTATTGGATGCTCTAGCACATGCCACTGCTCGCTTTGCTTCTTTTTTTGCACACCAGTAAGCCTGCTTTTCTTCATCACTGCCAGTCTGTTGCCAGATCTTAAAACAGGTCTTCTTCAATTCTATTTTTTCCTGTACTTCTGGTTTCCAGAAAGATGGGTCTTTGTCTTGTCGCGCTACACCGTTGGACACACCAAAGTGTGTTGAGCTCCTTTCCATGCAGAACTTGTGGAAGTCGTTCCAGATGTCATTAATGTTTTTGTCCATGTCAGCATCTCCAATGTATTTTTCCAAATCTTCGCACAGGTCTTTTCCTTCTGCTTGACTCAGCTTATACCATCGGATTTTTGGGACTTTCTCTATTTTAGACTTTGTTGAGTATGGTATTACAAAGTCTGCCACAAGTAGTCGATGCTGAGTAGTTAGAGGCTCTCCAGGAATCACCTTGCAATCTCGACAAGTCTTTAACAAGCGCCTATCGGCCAGAATAAAATCCACTTGAGTTTGATGCCCCCCACTCTTGTACGTTATTAGGTGTTCTTGCGGTTTGGAAAAGAAGGTGTTAATTATCGCCATGTTAAATGTTACTGCAAGATCGAGAACATCCTCACCGTCCTTATTTTTCTGTCCCAGACCTCGGTTGCCATGTATTTCTTTATGGCAGGTTGATGTTTTCCCTACGTGTCCGTTTAGATCGGCCCCAATGTACTTTGGTTCGTTATCTGGGATGGACTGCAGAAGGTCATGAAGGTCGTCCCAGAATACCTTCTTTATAGCTTTTGGTAGTCCGCTTTGGGGGGCATAGGCCGAAACAACGTTCATACAGGTTTGATCCTCAAGGGCAAATTTGATGGCTATGATTCTATCGCTAACTCTCATAACTTCAACTATACGGCTTTGAAAGTTTTTATCAACCGCGATTCCGACGCCACTTTGTGTGACTGTTGTGCCATGGTATATAAACTTGTAGTCGTTTCCAATTTTCCGCGACTTGGACCCCTTCCATTTCGTCTCCTGTACACAACATATATTAACACGTCTTCTAAGTAAAGCTTCGCTCAGTTCTGCGCTGCGTCCCGTCATGGAACCCACGTTCCAACTAGCCAGTCGGATTTTTGGAACGCGTGCACCAGTGACTGATCCGTCGCTTCGGGGGTACGCCCTAGCATTCTTCGCATTCGATCGCATCTTTACATGTCCGTCGCTTACAGGGGACGCCCTAGCCCTTATCGTGTCTCTCTGTTTGGTGTCTTTCATGGATAAGGAGTTAAAAAATGTTGGCTGTGTGGTTTTACGGCCGGTTGCCACCTGACGCCAAGACTGTAACCTACTGCGAGACTTGAGAGCCGCCGTTGACCTCTAAAAGGTTCTTCCGCCGCCATCCCTACTGAGTACTCCAGCCCGAGCACCCAGCACACGTTCAACCTCGACTCCGAGTATGTCGAAGAAGTCTGACCGCGGGGTTTGTTGTCGAAGTATCCTTCTCCGGCCTTGTGGTCCGCGGGAGGTATTTTATTTCCCTCCTACCCTATGAGCGTTTTACCTCTCATTGAGCACTCCCCTATCCGCCACCTGGGGACGCGGTCTCTAGGGATTGAGGCTACCCCGAGACTGTTATATTTCTCAGTCACCTTCGAAATACGTGAATTAGTACAACCATAATCTTGCTCAAGTATATTATTACGTGTACGGCCTTATATTTCTAATGCCGGATATTTCGTTCAGATACCTACCGTAAGTGTTAATGTTTATAGAACTGGCAATAAAATCTGAACAGCTGATTGTCAATATCATACTGAAATGTACTGAAAACCACATGTCAAATTGAGTAATCAAAGCAAAAATCGAAAGAAATACAATTGGAATTGAAAAAAAACTGATAGCTGATCCGAGTGATCCGGCTGGTTACCATTTCATCAAAAAAGAATGCTTACAATAAACTGCATTAAATAATTTAGTTACAACATAAATTTTATTCTGTAAACATGACTATTGCGGAATATGTAACGTCCCTTTCAGAAAATCCGTATTTCGGTGCTGGCTTCGGTCTATTTGGAATCGGAGCTGGTGCAGCTATCTTGAGGAAAAGTTTTCAAACATCTATGATATTATTCCGAAGACATTGCATGATTACTCTCGAAGTGCCTTGTCGGGATAAATCTTATCAATGGTTATTGCATTGGATTACTGAGAAAGGAGCGAGAAAAACTCAACATTTGAGTGTAGAAACATCTTTTCTTCAAAAAGACACAGGACAAATCAAAACAAAATATGATTTTATTCCTAGTATTGGTCAACATTTTTTTAGGTAAGTAGTAAATATTTTATTTGAATACAGATGTTACCAAACCTTTTAATAAAATTAAAAGAATTTTAAATTTAGGTATGGAGATACATGGATTAAGGTTGACCGTACTAGGGAACAACATACTCTAGATCTTCATATGGGAATACCATGGGAGACAGTAACTTTGACAGCATTTGGAAGAGATAAACAAGTATACTATAACATTTTAGAAGAAGGTATTTAAATAATACAGTTTTTCTTACTTATTTTTAATTATAAACTTATTTTTAATTATATACTTAACACTTTTTTTAGCTAGAACTATGGCTTTAAAACAACATGAAGGAATGACAGTTATGTATACGGCAATGGGGTCTGAATGGCGACCATTTGGTCACCCAAGGCGTAGACGACCTCTTCACAGTGTTGTTCTTCGGTCAGGACTTACAGAGAAAATACTTTCGGACTGTCTGGACTTCATCAATAGCCCTCAGTGGTACACAGATAGAGGAATCCCATATAGACGAGGTATTTATTTTTGTCACAACGTTAATAATCATATACAAAGCAATTAAGTAGACAAATCATTATTTTTAAACTGCTATAATCTGTTCACTTGTCTTTTTATAAGCGTTTTAATACTCTACTTGTGTTATATAAAAATAAGTAAAATCATAATATTTAACCTAACTACACCTAACTACTACAATATGTATTTACAGGAATATCCAATTCAATCCTAATTTTTTTAGAACAAAACAATCAGTCTAACATTCTCCATTTCAAACAAAGTATTTTTGCAGGGTACTTGCTGCATGGACCACCCGGATGCGGAAAGTCTTCCTTTATCATGGCATTGGCTGGCGAATTAGAATACAACATATGTGTACTTAATTTGTCTGAAAGAGGTCTTACTGATGACCGCTTAAACCATTTACTAAGGTTTGTTACTTTTCTAAATGTTGAATCCATACTAATATTATTAATTTGAAAGTAACTCTTGTCTGTCTGTTATACTTTCACGACTAAACCGCTGCACCCACTAAACTGAACTGAGTGATTGTTAAGAACATTTTACCACAATTACCAACATACACTGTGGAGCTGCGGGTAAATGCTAGTGCCTTATAGACTTTGTTACCGTGGGAGAGTCAGGGCCAAATGTATACTACAGCCACACAGAAAACAAACGTTAAGGATCTTTTTCTATGGTTTTTCACCCGGTAAGTGTGGTTACCAGAGCCCAAACCTGTCCCTGTGATCCTGGGATGAGATTTAACAGGCGGCAACACTCACATTTTATAGTCTAACTTATTTAATTGAAATTTTGCAGTGTTGCACCTCAGCAGTCTATAATATTATTAGAAGATGTAGATGCTGCTTTTGTATCCCGAGAAGACACGCCTAACCAGAAATCAGCATATGAAGGCCTTAATAGAGTTACATTCAGTGGACTTTTAAATTGCCTTGATGGTGTAGCCTCCACTGAGGCGCGAATAGTTTTTATGACTACCAACTATTTAGAAAGGTAATAAATATATGATAATTATGTATTTAATAGTTATTACAATCAATTTATTATAATACAATTTTATGGAAAATAGTCATCCATACCTGGAAAAAATAGAAATCTAATATCGCCATCGAACCAATAAAATCAACTGCAAGTAAATGATATTGTTACGTGTTAGGGAGCGAATAATAATTTGAAAAATAAGCCTAGTCATAATCGACTAAAAGAATCTTTATTAAAAATACTCTTAAAACCTGTAAATAATACAATATTCAATAAATTTATAAAAATAATCGTCAATAATGTCAGTTCGAGGTCAAACTGAACTTAGCTTCCACCAGTATCTGATTCATTCTCGAAAAAGCCAATTGCTACAGAACATTCGAATATGACCGTTTCCGAGAATATACTATCAAACGTAAACAAGCCAATCTCGCCACAATCAATGAAAATTTGACTCGATGTTTATTCCATTAAAGTTTATTGTCCTGTGTCACAATGCATTAATAATTGCACCTATCTAGAATTTGTATGACAAAGCCAACTGTCACTTCTCGAATTTTCTTGATGTTTCATAACAATATTCAAGTTTCTTTATGTAAATAGCAAATACTGTCTCTGTAGGAGATGCAGAAGTTTTATAAAACAGTGTATGTTAATTTGGCTTATTTATTTTACAAGTATATTGAACATACAAAACATATTTAAAAATGTTTAATTTACGTCCTCGCTAAGAAAAGGTAAGTTTTTATTACGAGTGACGGCCTTGTTGACCCGTCGTCAGACGTCCCAGCGTCGGTACCGCGTAAGCGTGTGGCAAGTGAACCGCCACATGTTCCCACCTGCCAGACCTTAACTAAGTACGGTTGAAATCTAACGGGGCAGGTGACAAGCCTGTCACTTCTTCTCCGAGTCTCCGGAGTATTATTGTTTGGGGTTACCTGGCGCACGGTGTAAACGGGTTTCAATCTGTCAATGTACACGCTGTATGCTTTTCCTTTCAACTCAATTGTGAAAAATGTAGCTTGACGTTTTAGCACCTTATAAGGCCCCTCATACGGTGGCTCAAGAGAACCTCGGAAGCGGTCGAGACGAAGGAAGACATGCGTGCATGTTTGCAATGCTTGTAGGATAAAAAATAGTGATGAAAAAGTATGCCATGATGCAGGTTTGGGTGACAGTTTGTTCATATACAGGCGAAGTCGTGTGGCATATTCCGTAATGTTTTCTGTAATGAACTTGGTTTGAGGTGACAGGAACTGACCGGGAATCGATAACTGTAAGGCAGAATCTGTAATCGGAAGGGGTTAGGGGTCTTACGAGGTCAAGATGAATATGAATGAACCTCGAGGAAGGAGTAGTGAAAGTGAAAAGTGTTGAAATGGTGTGACGAGTGATCTTGGATAGTTGACATTTCAAGCATTGCCTGGCCCACTCTCTGCAATCCTTGCGAATCCCTGGCCATACGAATCGTGCCAGTCACACAGTAGCTAACCATCCTGGATGGTGAAGTCGGTGTAGCTGATCGAAGATTTGTCTGTGGAGCTGTTGTGTGATACATGGACGAGGTTGATGCATAAAAGTGTCACAGAAAACTGGTAAGTTGTTTTCGAGTGTAGGAATCTTTTTCAGATTTAATTAGGTCTTGCAGCTCTGGATCATTGTACAAGCGCCTAGTAATCAATTGGATTGGCGATCTTTTCAATTCCAGATAAAGCATCAGCGACGACATTACAGTTCCAGGTAAGTATTGTAGATCCGTAGTAAACTGTGAGATAAAGGCAAGATATCGAAACAGTCTTGGCGAGCATTTATCTCTGTTCATGGAAAACGCGATGGTGGGAGTTTTGTGCTCTGTAAAAACCATGAATTCTTTAGCTTCCACCATATGACGAAATTATTTGATGGCCTCGTACACCGCTAGTAGTTCTCGATCATACGGGCTGTACTTTCGTTGTGCTGGAGAAAGTTTGTGAGAATGCCAGAGGTTGCCAGGCATCGATAGCTGTGCAGATGAATTAGGATGAGCCAAATGTGTTGCTTTAGAGAGCGATGACTTGCAATTTTCAAAAGCTTGTAACAATTCTAAAGTCATGTTCACAGGAAGACGGAATTACAACAGAACTCCTAAAGGCTAGTGGAACACCTATGTTAGTAGAGCTCTCAAAACTCTTTAATTCCGTCATTCATACTGGCATCACACCGGAGGCATGGAGTAGGAGCATAGTAGTGCTTTTCTTCAAGAAAGGAGACAAAAGCCTGCTGAAGAACTACCGCCCAATTTCACTCCTGACCCATGTGTACAAATTGTTTTCAAAGGTCATTCCGAATCGTCTTGCCCAAAAACTAGATGACTTTCAGCCCGTGGAGCAGGCTAGATTTCGAAAAGGCTTCAGTACTGTGGACCACATACATACCCTAAGGCAAATTATTGAGAAGACAGAGGAATATAATCAGCCTCTCTGTATAGCGTATGTGGACTACAAAAAATCCTTCGATACCATTGAGACCTGGGCTGTTCTGGAATCTATGCAGAGGTGCCTGATCGACTGCCGATATATCCAGGTGTTGAGATGCCTCTATGAAGCTGCAACGATGACCGTCCAAGTAAAAGAAAGAGCACAAGACCAATCCAAGTGCATCGAGGAGTAAGACAGGGAGACGTCATATCTCCGAAACTGTTTACTAATGCCTTGGAAGACGTCTTCCAAGACGCTCGATTGGAACGGACGGGGAATCAATATCAATGGTCAATTCCTCTCACACCTGCGTTTTGCAGACGACATAGTCATCCTGGCGGAGTCTCTGCAGGACATGGAAGCAATGCTCAACAGTCAGGACGATTCTTCAAAACGAGTGGGACTGAGGATGAATATAGAAAAGACGAAAATCATGCATAATCGGCATGTGTCCCCGAGTCCCGTGACCGTAAACGGCGTTATTATCGAGGTTGTGCAAGAATACATCTACCTTGGCCAAACTATCCAACTTGGTCGGCACAACTTCGATAGGGAGGCCGACAGAAGAATTCGTTTGGGCTGGGCGGCGTACGAGAACCTACGTCACATCTTTGAGTCGCAAATACCACAATCATTGAAGACCAAGGTATTTAACCAATGCGTCCTACCCGTAATGACATACGGAGCCGAGACGTGGACACTCACCATTGGACTGGTCCACAAATTTGAAGTGGCTCAGCGTGCGATGGAGCGTGCGATGTTGGGTGTTTCTCTGTCTGATAGAATTCGGAATGAGGTTATTCGACAGAGAACTAGAGTAACCGACATCACACGGAGAATCAGTACGCTGAAGTGGAAATGGGCCGGTCATGTCTCTAGACGTACTGATGGTCGGTGGAGCCGAAATGTGCTTGGGTGGAGACCGCGATAAGGCAAACGTAGTGTAGGGCGCCCTGCGGCACGATGGATTGACGACTTAAAAAGAGTGTCTGGCAGCGGATGGATGCGGACTGCCCAAGACCGGGATGGTTGGCTCTCCTTGGGGGAGACCTACGTTCAGCAGTGGACGGCAAATGGTTGAAATGTTCACAGGATGTGTTCCTTTGATCTTCGACCCTGCCAGAACGGAATGCAGTGCTGCTTGAAGTTGTGTAGCGTTGGAAACATATCGGCGGTTAAAAGTTTGTGATACCCAGGAAACGTCCAAGTTCTTTAACCGTTTTCGGAATTGGATAATACTGAATAGCTTGAACTTTTGCCTCCAACGGTTTAGTGCCTGAAGCTGTCACATAATATCCGAGAAAGGTGACTTAAATTAATAACAGGTGTTATACTCATTATGGTGTTTAATTATACAGGTTTAAATTACAAATTTGGATCTGTATCCAGCAGTGGACTAAGATAGGTTGATGATGAAATAATATTCTGATTGGCCAAACAAACACTTCGAAATTTTGATCCATACGCCGTAACGAGATAAACGCTCAAACAACTGCCGAAGGTGAATTTTGTGTTGCCCCAAAGATGATGAGAAAACCAATATATCATCCAAATAACCATAGCAAAAATAAAGTCCCAGAAGAACTTCGTCGTTGAACCTTTGAAACACCTGAGCAGCTTTGTGGAGTCCGAATGTCATATAAGAGAACTCAAATAAACTGGATGGCGTGATGATTGCGGTCTTGGGAATGTCATCTGGATTTACAGCTATTTGGTTATAAGCTTTCACCAAGTCAATGGTGGAAAATATTGAGCAACACGATAGCTGGTATGAGAAATTATGAATTATTACTTATATGACGTATCAATTATATTAATTATGACTTATGGAATATTTGTCTGAGATGGTTCTGGCGTTGAGTGCTCGTCGTCCTTTTTCTTATATTATTCTACCGTTTCATTTTTTAAGCTATTGGAATTGGTTCATCTACCTACTTACATACAAGTAGTTTGTCCGATTGCGATCTTGACCATTTAATAATTTGATCCTTCGGGATTAGAAAATTATGTAAAAAATAATACGTTTTTTTAAAAGAAGATTTTAAGTTTCTAATTTGAGGCTAATTTAATGAAGTAGTTAAGTTTTTATTTCTCCATAAAACCTGCTTAATATTAATTTTTTATTCTAGATTGGATCCAGCGTTAATCAGACCTGGACGAGTAGATATGAAGGAATTTGTTGGATATTGTGATCAAGAACAAGTAGAATTGATGTTTTTAAGATTCTACAAAGGTGACAAAGCTGCAGAACATGCAAGAACTTTTGCAAAAAGGTAAGCTTTATATTAATATTGTTCTTATTGCCATATAAATACAAATTGTTTGTGCTCTATACATGCTTAAACAATGATCAGATTGTATTGAAACTTTGTTATTCTGAATACTATACCAAAATATATTCGAAAAATTGTAAGATAATATATTGAATTAAATTTCGACAACTAAAGGGGTAAAAAATGGTTTTACCACAACACGGCGAAGCCACAAGGCATGGTAATGATTACTTTATGTGACATTACTACGTATAGCCCTTCGTGTCTATCTATACAAATAAATAAATAGAAGTGTTCGGGTATGTACTAAATTTCCACACAGTACGTCTAGGAATAAAATACATTTCTTGTTCTAATGTGATTGTTATTACGGTACGGGTGACAAGACCAATTACTATGAGACTTACTGGCCTGATAACTAACGTTGTAGCGGGTTACTTAGGATAAAAATAAATATTAACACGCAAACGATTACATTAGCGTATTACATATGAACAGAAAATTAAATTGTAGTAATTTTATGCTAATTTGCTTTTTACAGAGTCCTTGAAAACCGTAAGGTTGTAAGTCCGGCACAAATACAAGGGTATTTTATGTTCCACAAACATTCACCTCCAGAAGCCGTCTTAGTAGATGTTGAAACTATATGGACGCTTGGTTAATAACATCGACTTCACCACTTAGGTGAATTAAGCACGAAAAGGCATTAATCGACACTAAATCACTGTGAAATCGATAAAACATATAGTATGTGCAAATCTGAAGAACGATGAAAAAAAAATGTATATGTCATTTCCAATGTTGCTGCGATTCAGTTCGATTTAGGTCTTCGTTCTTCGTCAAGTCAATATTTTTGTGTTAATATGTAAAATAAATAGTAGTCAATAGTTTAGGAATGAAAATAAAGAATTTTAATGTTTGAAACTTGTATTGTTTCTGCAGTATTACAGATTAAATGAAGAGCTTCTTCTTACTTACTTCTTAATTACAAAAATAATTGTCAGAAAACAGAAATCCATTCGTGTTTATAAAATAACAATAACGGTCGCCCTCTGATCGATCAGGTTTCAAAAAAATATCGTTAAGTATGCTGATCGTGACTGGTGGCAGATTAAAAAAACAGCAGCAGGACAACAGCGCTGCTAAGAGAAAGAAAGGCCTATGTCCATCAGTGGGCTGTTAAAGGCTGCTGATGATGGTGTCGCTGATTCATCAGGGTGCGGGGCTTGATCGATGCATCACTACATCGAGTGAACTACAGTCCTAATGTTGCTTCACTTAATTTTTAAGCGAATAATGATTATTGGACTTATGTACTCACTAACAAAAACAACTATACTCACTAACAAAATCAACTAAAGAATCCATCTCGTACAATTTAAAGTTAAATATTTCATAAAACTAACTTAAATGCTAAAAACAACAAAAAGAAATTAAAAAAGGCAAATCTTTGTACATATCATAATATGCGGAAGACTACTACAGAACTGTTTTGTTTGCATGTCAGCTAGTTAATTTTGTGGCAATTATCTCAGCTGGCTGCAGTCATTTTGGGTAGCATTGGATATTTAGAAATCGCTCAAATTTTCAAAAGGATAATAAAAAGTATTTAATCTATGGTTACATTTACACCTTTTGTTGTATTTTCATATTACTTTACACTTAAAAATGCAATATAATAAATCGTAATAGGCACTTAAAATTTGCACATAATACATTTGTCTAACAAATTGTTTTATCCCATGTTCATCCATGTGCTTCATCTAATATTACCCAAAAAGATTATGACGACACCGTTGAGGCATTTCGTAACAATAGTAATAATTCGTAACATATTAATATATATTCCAATGCGGTGGTACATCACTAAAGCTTATGCTCAATATTTATTTTGTAGCATTCTGAATGGACATAAAATAAATTAAATCAGATGTGTAACCATATACTATGAAAGACATGAGCTCTTATTTAGCTAGGAAAAACTTAATATAGACATGTAAGCATAAAATGTGAAGTACAAAGTGAAATAAAACTAATAAAAAAAGAATGGTGTTAGCACAAAAGTTTTACTTTACTTACTTTCGTACGTATGACATTTTCTAGCGCTAACCCACTATTTAACTAAGACAATAATCTCCGCTTCAACAAATACAAATGGCGTAGACTATTATAATGTGTTTAGAATTTTTGAAACCGAATATTTATTTTATTCGAATGTTTCTTTTGCTAATAACAAAGTAAAGCTTTGTAAATTATTTTTAGATAACATTGACATTTAAAACATGTAAGTTTCAATTTATTTTTATATAAAATTATACATATACACTAAAACAAGGTTGACAACATTATACTTCAGTGGTCGTATTGGATAAATTCTATTAAGACTAATCTATCTAAGAATAATCTAAAAATACCTATCTATCTTAAAAAGACAAACATAATATCAGTCATTTGCCAATTGCCTTCAGTGGTAGTTTAGACTATTTAGTGGGTCAATCGGCATTATTCATTAATTTGGTTGATCGTCACGGTACTTTTAACATTATGTCCTATACTGGTATAGGGCGTACCCAGGGTGGTGCTGGGGTGTGACAGACGTGAGGCGTACAAAATATAGATCACAGTATGGGTTGAGTACGTTGCAGTCTTATCAGACGTTTTATACATGATTAAGCGCAGTAGTCCTTCGTCTGGCATGCCCAAGTGAGAACGGTAGAACTTTACAATGCTGAAAAATCACTATACGAATGTTATACGTTAAAATTAATAAATTCTATCTACTGAACCGCTTGCGTAAATTCTTTTACCAATAGAAAGCTTTAATTAGAAACATTATTTGAGACTGTCATGGGCTATATATTAACCCGAAAAATTATTACCGCGGTCTCCAACATACAGGGGGGCGGAACCGCGGAGGCAAACGCAAAAATACGGCTGTTCGTTACACCGTATCGTCTGCACCGTGTTACGTATTTCCGCAGATAAAAGTGAGAAAAAGTTGATGGCAGATAATAACAAACACTCAAGACATAATGAAGACTTATATGAAACATGATTAAAAAAAATAAAAGATTCGTGGGTTATGCCGATAAAAAAACTGTTGTTAAATTAAAATATAGGTATGATATGAATATTGTTTACAACAATTGTTTGAACAATTATCATTTTCTTTAATTTATATATAGCATCACATATCCAACGGATTCACTATACAGTACTATCTTAGTATATTCACACACTGCCCTGCCCTCCGCTGCGTATTGCGTGGCGACGGAGCTCAAAATACGGACTCCCCCGTTACATTGCATAATGCGGTAGTGTGCGACTCACCTTAAATGTTTATATGTTGCTTTGCTTATCAAGGTCAAAAACTAGTGATGCTGAGAATACCGACTATGTGAAAGGTATTTTAAATGTGTCTATGAGTAGGACTAGAAATATTTTAATAACAATAAATAATAATAGTACCGGCTTATGTCATTTATATACGTAATATATATTATTTAATTTTTATAACGTCCCTATAAACCCACTATTGAAACCTCTCGTTAAATGTATGTTTACAGTTTTTGTTGTAACGTTGCATGGTCTTCGACAAACATTACTTACAATCATGACAACTTTTGGAAGATAACGGATCTAAGTAAACACAAAAATTTGTTTGTATATTCCAGGGTTTCTTGACTATGTCTTCGAGCATTCTGTAGCAACCTGTCAACAAGATCCCCTCTAAAAATTTTAATTATTTCCCATTGCCAATTAGGCGATATTTTATTTATATTAATGTCCTTCTGATTTCTATCTCTAACTGTAAAACAAAACTTGTTCTTAGTGCAATATAACGATAAACATAGAACTACTGGTTCATCAATAGGTTCCTGTTTGAATTGAACTTTAAACTTGATAAGACAAATAAAGTCTCGGGTTAACGTCTCCTCTGGGCCAATCAAAATTAAGTTGTGAATACTTGAGAGATTCTTCAAATATTGAAAAGGTGAATTTGTTCTTGTATTCGGTAGTTCAACGGTATGTAATAAGACAACTTCATCTTTGCTTTTTGCATTGTTACATGGTGGTGGAGCAATCGTCAGACGTGGTACATTTTGATATGTTAGTGTTGGTCTAACATTCATTGGATTTACACACGATATTTGAACTAATTGCATTGGTTGATTAACACCCTGTATCTGATGCATCATATGGGGTGTATACATATTCGGCACACTTTCTGGAACCCAAACATTAGGACTTAGAACATTATTTGTATTTTCAATTTGAGGCAGTCCTGTATTTGTATTGTTATGGGTGGGGTTAATTTGAGGCATTAAAGTACTGGAATTAACACTTTGCTTCTGTAGCATCTTAGTTGTAGAAACAATCGCTGACTGTTCTCTAAGACTATTTAATGTACTTTCCGACATCAGCTCAGTGACTGGTTTCACTTTTATTCTGGGAGCAGGCTTTTCTGGATTAGCATTTACAGGAACCACAATATCATTTGGTGGTGGTTCTATAGGAGTTGGTGTACTGTTTGGAACGGCTAATGAAGTTGTTGATGTTATGATTGGCATACATAGCTCAACATTTTCATTATCTTGGTACGGTTTACACGCCTCTGACACAACCTTATTAATTCTGAGCTCAGTACCCGGCATTAACTTCCGTGGCAGTTGTTTCGGATTTGCCACAGGATTAGCATTAAGAAGTTTGTTTTTAGGATCTGGAGAATTATTAAAATAAATTACGGCAGTTTCGATAGATGACGAACCTAGTTGATTCAGTTCTGTGTCTATGGGATGTTGCACTATTGGACTTAAGAATGTGTCAGAATCTTTATGGAGTGCAAGATCGGGTATAGGATCAGTTGGAGGTACTGATACCCAAACTTGATTGTGAAGTGCAACATCGGGTATAGGATCAGGTGGAGGTACTGATACCCAAACTTGATTGTGGAGTGCAACCTCGGGTATAGGATCAGGTGGAGGTACTGGTACCCATCCTTGATTATCGTCCGTTGTATCATCTTCACGTAATTTCGTCATAATACGTATAACATTAGATTCTTTACCATTATGTATTCCTTTAGTAACCCATATAATACAAAGATTTTTATGTTCCATATATTTTAACAGCCCTGTCCAGTTAAAACCTTGTCTATTAATGATTTTTCTACCAATCCCTAAAACTTTACGTTTCAATTGAGGTTCAGTACTCGTTGACCTCCCGATGGATTCATTTTTTCTATAATAAGTATTAACACACGTGTTAATAATGCCTTGTATAATTTTGTAATCACCAAGTTTCGCTTCCAATGGTGGCTTCAATCTCAAACTAGATCCAATTTCATTTTTATCTGTGTCGCTGTCTGAGGAGTCTTCAATGTTTATACAATGATCATTACTTATTTCTGCAATTGGTGGCTTAGCTTTTTCTTCCACTGTTAATTTGGAGTCCTCATTATCGGACAAAATTTTGTTGCCATTGCTTTCAATAACAACAGTCTCGTTGGAACTTCTCGATAGTATTCGTCTTTTTCTCCGTTTAACGTTTCTCCCTATATCTTGTTCAGTATCTGTAGATTCAAGATCATCATTTTTGTTACAAGATTTTTGTGATTCGTTGTCTATGTTACTATTTTCAAGTAAATTTTCTTGCTCTTTCGAATATTTAATGTAATAAAATAATGAGTTACAATTTTCAATTATTTTACTGTCATTGTGTACTACAATATTGTTCATGCCAGTGTAGTTGGCTTTATCATCAATTTTTTTTAGGCTTACTGAACATTTTTTATTAAATATAGTGGGGTATGTCGTTTTCAATTTGAAATGTGTTCTACGATGATTTGAGAATGATTTTAATTGAGGCCATTTAGTATTGCAAATGGTACATATTAGTTCTTTCCTTAAACCACTACTCCACATTGATGGTTTTTTATCAGTTTTCTTTTTCTTTGATGATATAATAGTGCTTGAACTTTCTGCATCTGATGAGATCACTCTTTTTGTTTTCGGTTTAGAGATACGCTCCTCTTCTATGTTATCAGGGATTTGCTGGCTTGAGCTTACAGTATCTTGTTGTGGTTGAATTTTTAATAATTCCTGAAAAATTAAGATTCAGTATCAGCCACCTTTCCGCCTCTTAGCATTAGCAATATATTATAAATATAAATATTCCGGACATCTAACACACAACGCCATCTAGTCCCAAGCTAAGCAGAGCTTGTGTTATGGGTACTAGGCAACTGATATAAATACTTATATACTTTTTTTGTCAATAACAGTGACCCACGAATACACCGAGGTAAAATACTTGGGCAGTCCTAGGAAAACTTAAACTGTCTTAGATGGCAATGCAATTAATCAGAAGAAAACTGGAGGAGTTGAAAATATAATATGTCCACTTTCCTACTTAGCAAAGCGAGAGACAAAATAGGAAGACACCTTTTTCAAACTGGGAAGCACCACAGATCAAATACTATGGGTCCTAAGTAAGCTGTATTTGATTTCTATAGAATGTATGGCAGAATTGCCTAAACACACGGAAATTCACCACAGTTAACACAAGATCCCCACAGTATACTGCCCCAGATGTTATTTGTAAGCTATTTAGCATTATGTTATGTTCATTGTACCAAAGACTACATTCCCAGAGGATATGATGATCGGCTGTTCACAGGTAGAATCATGTGTTGAGCATTAACATAATGGTGAATAGACTAATTTAAATGAATATAGTTTGGTATTAAAGTTATTGTGGCCTGTAAGAAACTGAGCAACACATTGATTTACCTCGAGTCATGTCCTCGACAACTGTTCACGAACATATGGAAAGAACTGGTTTAGGTGGTGCGTGGTGTTGAAACAATTTTATGATTTTATTGGGTGTTCGTCCACCCTAAAAATCGCATTCCATGTTTAGTAGTGTGGAATAGTACATGGCTGCACATCTTTGCATCTCGAGATCAACCGAAACTACACCCGCCAACACAGGTAAAGCCTTAGTGCTAACCATCCTATATGCCTTGCACAAGAAAATCAATGCAAGTCACCCTATCGGCCCATATAGAAGCAGCATAGCAAACAGAACCCAAATAAGTAGCTCCATATATGATCTTTAGTGTATTAAATGACAGACCCCTTGTTGCAGTTGATATCCTCATCATTGCAAAGAAGCTCTTTTTAGACTTTTCATTAACTGTTCTAATATGTTTGATAAATGAAAAGTTTCTTTCTAAAACCAATCCCAAATAACAAACCAAGGTTTTACCTTTCAGAAGTAGCTGGAAGGTATTGTTTGGTGAATTTCCAGAACTATGTAAATTATTTATTTTAACAAACAGAAAAGACCAGGCTCCAAATAATTTAATGTTTACTTACAGCTGTCTCCTTTTTGGGTATTCTGCATCTTAATTCAGATTGTTTATCACAGAGATTTTTCTTTATTGTAAAAAAGTTTCTTAAAACTTCTTGACATTTCATGCATATCAATTGCGGCAACCCATCAAACGGCTCTACCTGTAATGTTTTGAAAGTCAATTACCTAACAGTAAAACTTCATTAAATGGACTAAAACAAAACAAATCAAGTTTTGCTCCAATCAGTTTTAGAATATAAAATTAAAATACCACAAAAGATTGTACCAGTCAAAGTCATGCTAGTCATTCTATCACAATACCAAATTACCACATGCAGAAAAGACCATATATGCTTCTATTAGTGTTTTATCAATATGAATGAGTACTTAATAATACTTACATCTATATCGTAACAGTATTTTATTTGCTGTTGAACAATAGGCACTATTTGATACTGTCCCAAATCTTCTAAACACAAACGACAGGTTACAAATAATTTTGGATCAACTTCTATCATATCCATGGTTATTGATCTGTAAAATAACATTACAAGATACTAGTTACTATCTGCTAACATTAAAAAGTTTAAATTGGCAAAATTTCTACTTTGTAGCACAGTTTAGGCTCTGCTTAGAAGAATCATCCGTAAGTGTAAACAAATTTTATGCAATTGCTATTGCAACATAATATCTAAAATACCTCAAGTTCGTTAAAAAGTAAAATTGTTTGAAACTATTAGCTTACAAAACAATGTAAACAAACCTTTTTGTTTTGTAAGTTCGGACTTCCCGCTCAAAAATATTTACATCAACGTTGCTTTTACAATGCACGCTTCTTAACATAGGAGAAAGAGAAAGATATTTTAATATTAACACATCTTAACCTAAAAGAACTTCAATTTAAACTCACCTGTAACTTTTAGTGCCTTCAATAAAATTATCCTCAAATCATAATGTGTTTGGTATTTTAAAATGTCATATTTTGTCACTGTAGAAAAAGATGACCCGATATTTGAAGGACGTAGTACAGTAAACTTTCACAATCTTAAACTCAAAGTTATAGAAGACCGACGAATATTAAGAACTGAAAATGTACGGTCTTAGATAAAACGTGCTGCATTTTGACAGGCATACAAATAAACGTTTATGAGCCTACGACACTATTATGGATGACGACGAAACTAGCTAGAGAAACCTATTTCAAAATGGACAACAAAAGTCTTTTTAGTTGTGCTCCTCAATTTCTGCCCTCTATCAGGGGGTAGTAGTATTTCATGTATGCTACTAACGCCATCTTTTGATGAAATCAATGTTTAACAAACAAAAGTTGTGATAGTTGAAAGGGTTCCCTACTCGACACTAGGTGACACTGAAATATGTTATTACGTAATAGGTTTGTCAAAGTTCCTTTCACATAGCTCGATCTTTTTAAGAACACATTCGTGACGTTATATATAGATAATCATAGCGAGAATTGTGTCGTGGTTCTTTTCGTAGACCCTAGCTACGGTCACAGGGTAACTTCTTGAGGTCTAAAGATCGTCTACGTTGTCTGCAACGCCGCCTGTCACTACAGACGGGTCACTAGATTAGGCCTGTTGGTAGCTCCGTGGTGTTAATCTGTTGTGGGGGCGTGGTTAGTGAGGTCGAGCCTTTGCGTGTGTGCTCTGGCCCTGGAGATCGCCCTGTTCCACAAAAACCGAGGTGCGCTACCAAAGGTGGTACGCCAGCCTGGTTCGCGCTCGTTTCCGAGACGAACCGACGTCGGTTGCGTCCTGCCCTAGACGACATACCCTGAGCAGCATTGGGGTGTCCCCTGTCTCCGGTACGACTCTGAAGCTGGGCAGCCGCGCAGCATGAGTTTGGCGTCCTCCTTCTCGGTTTGGAGATAGCCGAAGTACCTCCTCGAAGTGTGATTCTCTAACCAATACACCAGAACGGCATACTAGCCGTCCATATAGCCAGAGGGCAGACAGGTGTGAAGAGCCAAACTGTATAAGAGGCACCACTTCAATGGGCTCAACACAGAATCCTGGCAAATCCCAAAACAAACCTTTTATTTTTCCAACCCGTTCTGATCGATAAACCTCACCATCCTTTCGCGCAGAAAGACCTCTATGATTGCCTAGAGGTAGAGCGCAAACAGTAAACACCACCTGGTTGACTACCGATAGGTCCGAGTGCTGAGATGTCTGCACGAAGCCGCTACGATGACAGTCCAAGTAAAAGAACAGAGCAAAAGACCAATTCCTTTGTATCGTGGGGTTAGGTATACAAGGAGACATTATTATTTATCCGAAGCTGTTTACCAATGAATTGGATGATGTCTTTAAAACATTCGATTGGAACGGACGGGAAATCAACATTAACGGTCAATTGATAAGACCAAAGTCATGTATAATATGCATGTGCCACCGAGTCACGTGGCCGTTAATGGTGTTATTATCGGGGTTGTGCAAGAATACGTCTATCTTGGCCAAACTATTCAACTCGGCCGCCACTACTTCAATCGGGAGGCCGATGGAAGAATTCATTTAGGCAGGCAGCGTATGGGAAGCTTCGTCATATCTTCGAGTTGTCGAGCCCGAAATCACTGAAAGCCAAGGCTTTTGACCAGTGCGCCCTGCCCATACTGACGTATGGAGCCGAGACGAGGATACTCACTGTTGGACTGATCCATAAATTCAAGGTCGCTCAGCGTTCAATGGAGCGTGCGATGCTGGGTGTTTCTCTACTTGATAAAATCAACGAGGCAATCCGAAAGAGAACTGGAGTAACCGCTATCACACGCAGGATCAGCACACTGAAGTGGAAATGGGCCGGTCATATCTCCAGGCGGACTGATGGTCGCTGGAGCCAACAAGTGTTAGAATGGAAACCACGATTAGGCAAATGCAATGTAGGGCACCCTGCGACCCGATGGACCGACGATTTGAAGAAAATGGCTGGCAACGGATGAATGCGGACTGCCCAGGACCGTGATGGTTGGCGCTCTTTGAGGGAGGCCTTCGTTCAGCAGTGGACGGCAATAGGCTGAGAGAGAGCGCCACCACGTGAAATTCAACGGCCTTCCGTAGAAGAGTGCCAAAAGCTTTTTATTAAGGCTTACCACCGACGTCAACCCTCCTGATCAGACTGACGACTATAAAAGGGATCTATCGCACTTTGCAGCGTCCATGGTCGAATGTCCCCGTCGGAAGCCAAACTCGGTGCGACAGAGCAGGATCTAATAGCGAGAGGCACTTGCTAATACGATCAAAGATAATCAACCCACTCAAAGAGTTTCTCCGACTCGTTTAGCAGGCAGGTCAAAACACAGATGAAGAATCTGCAGTTCCTACTCTTTTCAAGAGTACCAGTTTCGCTTCTTTCCAGCCGAGGGGGAACATTCTAAGTCCGAGACAATTCATGAAAATCTATCTAAATTTATCCCCCAGTACCGACCAAACTATCACCAACGGCCATCCTCAACCCCCTATTTTTTTTAATTATTATTATATAGGGGACAAACGAGCAGACGTATCACCTGATGGTAAGCGATTACCGCCGCCCATGGACACCCGCAACATCAGAGGCGTTACAAATGCGTAGCCGACCTTTTAGGAAGGAGTACACTCTTTTCTTGAAGGTTTGAAGGTCGTATTGGTCCGGGACACCGCAGGCGACAGCTCATTCCATAGTTTTGTTGTGCGCGGCAGAAAGTTTCGGGAAAATTGCACAGTTGTGGACTGCCAACCATCTACATGATGGGGATGAAATATTTCTGTCGCGTAGGACGATGGCGGAAAGAGGCGGCAGGGATCAACCCAAACAATTCCTCGGAGCACTCCCCATGGTAAATGCGGTAGAAGATGAACAGCGAAGCCACATCTCTAGGCAGCGCCAGAGAATCTAGCCGAATTGGAAGTTCCTGGCAATCGACGATACGAGTCGCCCTCCGCTGAATGCGGTCCAGAGGGAGGAGCTGGTATTGGGGTGCCCCTGCCCAAAGATGAGGACAGTATTCCATGTGAGGCCGAACTTGCGCCTTATAAAGCCGAAGGCGGTGGTCCGGAGTGAAATACCGCTTCGATCTGTTGAGCATACCAATACAAGCTTTTCGAGGCCAATTTGAACTTACCCTCCAAATGGCCACGAAACTGGACTTCGCACGATACGATATTGGCTGAGGCAGATAAGGGAGTGTCTTCAAAACGAAGCCATACGACCCACGGCTGTTTTTTAGTGATGAACGCGCAAATTTGTGTCTTAGTCGGGTTGAATTGGACCAAATTAAGTCTCCTCCATTCTGAGACCTTTTCCAAAGTAGTCTCAACGTCAAACACAAGTTTTTTTCGACTCTCAATGACGTTTTCCCGAGAAATATTGGCGCGGCTGGTGTAGAGAGCATCGCCCGTTCTGTCATCCGCATAACAATGAATGCCGCTAATTGGCAGCATGTCATTGATATGAAGGAGGAATAGAGTCATGTCAGCCTTGCGGGACACCAGCATTCACAGGATGGAGTCAGAGCATTCGCCGTCGACTGCGACCTTTATGCTTCTACATGCTAGAAAGCTAGTGACCCAATCGCAATAAATAGTTTACTAATTAATGCTCAACTTCGTTAGTTATGCCCTCCCCGGACTAGCCCTGTGTTTACACACCTCATAAAGATACACTAAAGCCTTAGCTGAGATATACGAGAAGAACCACAATGATATATCCTTAACATCCCTACTTTAAAGAAAAAGAGATGGTAAAACAAACACCTCATAATACGGGCTTTTGGCATCGGGTTATTCAGTCCATTCAGAGTAACCTTTTTTCGAGTGGAAATTCCCACGGGCCGTCATTCCACCGGGGTTTGCGGCGTGGTGGTGTGTCAGAATAGGACTGACTAAACCCACGCTGTGTGTCACTCAGCGCCTGAGAAGGTAGGGATCTTAAAACTGTTGTTACTAACACATCCATACCCATGGGCGTACCCAGGGTAGGGCAGGGGAGGGCAGCTGACCCCCCCTAGATGTTGACGGTCCTACTTTCTTATTCTCTCGATTATATATAAAGCACACTGAGACGCGTAAAAACGTGTCTAAGATCGACTATGGACAAAAACAGGTTTATTTTTTGTGTTGTTGTAAGATCGGCAATCGTCATCAGTCCTAGCGCTATGCGATGTTCGAGCGCAGTGACGATCAGAGCGTGCTCTCTTGCCAGGAGAACTACTCATCATACTCGTAGTCCTAAGATAGTAAATCTTCTGAGTCGTTTTATGTAGTTTTTATGGTCAGCTGACATGCCCATTCATTTAGAATGTATTTTTAGTCACAACAAATAATTATCGGAGGCATGTCGTACTTTCCGACTCACTTTTTTCACTGAGAGCTGTTGATGCAGTTCCGCATTGGTAACAAACCACGATACATTTACTATCGACCTTAGGATATTGTTCTGAGCTCTCTGTATGACGTTTATATTGGAGTCTTTTGCGTATTCTATAATGATTGAGATTAGCTATTCTATAATGAAATAATTTATTTAAAAAAATGCCTTTTTCATATCCTTTTATTTGACGAGGAGCTTTTAAAAAATTCCGATTTGCCCCCCCCTGGCCCAGAACCTGGGTACGCCCATGTCCATACCCTTTCAGCACCTGCCCGAACTGAAGCGGGCACCGTCTGCTGGTAGACACATAATGTAGGTGATATACGGTACATGGGGGAAAACCCGTCTTCTGAAGCGAATGGAGCAAAAACAATTATGTCTGAATACAGCTTTCGGGCCTCGACGAACGGCTTCACGCCACTCGCGTACATCTTCGGGCGGAGGCCGAAAGCCTTTCTCCGCCCGGAAGTTTGCCGCCCGCCAATAAACTTCAGTGAGACCCGGCCTAACCTCACCATATTGAACGAGGTTTCTCAGCAATTAATCCATGAGCTGATATGACTGTATTCTATATTACACATCCCACATATGTAAGGGACTAATCCCACCCACACGCCCACTACTGTAACTCCTGTATACCAGGATCAACAGCAGTGACCCACGAACACACTGAGTTATGACACTCAAGAAGTCCCAGGAAAAATTAACCTATCTATGAACCCGCAACGAAATTAATCAGAAGAAAACTGGAGGAGTTGGAAATATAATATGTATGCCCACTTCCCTAATTAGCAAAGCGAGAGACAAAGTGAAGTCAAAATAGGACACATCTTTTTCAAACCGGGAAGCACCACGGCTAAAATATTATGGGTCCTAAGTGAGCTATATTTGATTTCTATAGTATATAAGGCAGAATCGCCTAAACGAACGGAAATTCACCGCAGTTGGCACAAGATCCCCATAGTATACCGCCCTAGATTTCATTTGTAAGCTATTTAGCAGTATGTTACGTTCATTGTACCAAAGACTACATTCCCAGAGGGTATGATGAGCCGACTTTTCGCAGCTAGATTCAGGTGTTGAGCATTGACACAATCGTGAATTGACTAATTTAAATGAGTGTAGTTTGCTTTTAAAGTTACCGTGGCCTGTAATAAGTTCAGTGACACAGTGATCTACCTCGAGCAATGTCCTCGACAACCGTTCGCAAACAGATGGAAAGAACTGATGTAAGTGGCGCCCCATAGATGACTCATACCATCGCTGTTGCCATTCATTCATGAGGTCGTTATAGACATTCGACTGTTGTTGAAACAATCTTATGATTTTATCGCATTCTCGTACGCCCAAAAAATTGCATTACATGTTTTGTAGTGTGGAATAGTACATGGCTGCACGTCTTTGCACCTCGAGATCGACCAGAAGGACACCTGCCAACATCGGTAAAGCCTCAGTGCTAACCGTCCCATATGCCTTGCACAAGGAAACCAACGCAAGTTGTTGGCCTTGTAACGGTTTACGACGCACAGCACCTACAGGCGCCATATCAGCCCAATAAGTAGGGCCATATCTGACCTTTAGTGTATTAACTGACCCCATGTAGCAGTTGCAATCCTCGTCAGTGCAAAGAAACGCTTTTTAGACTTTGATTAACTGTTTTAATATGTTCGATAAATGAAAAGTTTATTTCTAAAAGTAATCCCAAATAACAAACCAAGATTATATTTTTAATAGTAACATTTTCAAATTTTATACACGGCGGTGATTTGAGGTTACCTTTCAGAAGTAGCTGGAAGGTTTCGTTTAGTGCAAAAGTCAACGCACGCCCTAAAGAGATATAAAGTTGAAACGTCCATAGCAAGAAGCTAGCAATAATAAACCGTCGTCCGCTTATGCGTTTAGGGTACATCCGGGTGGTATAGGTATCGTAAGGAGTGTTACATTGAGGACACCCCATCGTAAGTGCTTTTGACATAGAATTATGCTCAGGTCTCAATTTGGTTGATCCATGTGAGAAGTACAAGGAGATAAGGGAATAAATACTTTTAAGGCATCCTCTTGATTTTAATTTTAGCAATAGCATGGGCCATCTCGTGTTGTCAAAGGCGCCATATATATCTAAAAAATACCTAAGACGTATTGAAACCTTGACTCTGTGTCAGTTTTCCTTACAGAAATAACCGCATCAGTTGTCGTTTTTCCCAACGTAAACCCGAATTGTTTATCATGTAATTTAACTCCATCCGGTTGAACATCACATATCGATAACCTCGTTGTCAAATTCAAATACTTGTTCATGTTTATTATCTGCTAAGAGATTGTCGTCATGGAGAAAAGTACTGTTGGTCACCCAACAGTACTTTTCTTTCTTTGTTTGATCGTTTACGCATCATATCTTAAAACATATAACACTAGGTTCTCAATATCTATCTGTTATAATTGAATTAGGTCGTCGCTTTCTGCTTATCCGTTTACCTCATATTTGTGTCTTTTTAGCATCCTACCTACTTTTCAGCTTTATAAAAGTAATTATTTAAATTACAGTAGGTACGCTTATCGTATATAGTTATTTATGTAGTTGCTATTACTATTAAAGTTTTGGCTTGGTGAAAAAGAGTATGGAAAAACTGAGGGCGCCTATTTTGCAGATATGGCCCTTTATCCGTCAGAAATTGCATCCCCATCATCTAGATGGTTGGCAGTCCACAACTGTGCGATTTTCCCGAAACTTTCTGCCACGCACAGCAAAACTGTGGAATGAGCTGTCGCCTGCGGTATTCCCGGACCAATACGACCTTCAAACCTTCAAGAAAAGAGCGTACTCCTTCCTAAAAGGCAGGCAACGCACTTGTAACGCCTCCGGTGTTGCGGGTGTCCATGGGCGGCGGTAATCGATACGTCTGCTCGTTTGCCACCATAAATAAATTATACTAGGACTACGTGTTTAGATAATTATTGTTTTAATGCACAAACACGACATCCCGGGAGTCGCTTTACAATAGATATAGTTTCACAAACTCTCAATAGTCAAAATTTCAAGACTTGATGGGCAAGCAAGCATTTATTTTACTTAGTAGATTGCGAATTATATCGCTAAAATAGCTAAAAAAAAATTTCAATGAAATGGAAGTTATATGATGGATTAGAAATACGGGTCATATACACGCACTTGTCAAACCAGAAAACATAACCTCAATAATCCATTCTTAAATATACAACAAAATCTCTTAAAACTTCCAATAAAACTAGGTATTAGAAAAGAACAGCATGTATAAATACCTGTCATGTTGGCAATTCTTTGGAAAACATGGTAAATCGTGGGAGAGCAACGCTTCGGCATGCATGGGCCCACTCGACCGAAACAGCGCCTGCGCTGTGTTTCACCGAGTGAGTGAGGATACTGGAGGACCTTTTTTTTTGTTAAGTTTGGAAACCCACTCGGGCCGTAATCCCGCCGGGGCGGTGTGTCTGGATCGAACCGACTAAAACCACACGGTGTGCCACTCTGCGCCTAAGAAAGGAGGGGTCCGGTTATTAACACGACCGGACCCAGATACACTCCAACCCCTTTCCACATCCCCTCATCCCCCTAAGGCCGGCAACGCACTTGTAACACCTCTGGTGTTGCGGGTGTACATGGGCGATGGTAATGGCTTACCATCCGACGATATGTCCGCTCGTGTGCCCCCTATTCCATATAAAAAAAACGGATTTTCGTCCCGCTTCCGATTCCGCCAAACATCTTAATTAAACTTGTTAAATAACACACTACGCAGTAGTGGTATATACAGCCGCCCTACCTATTCGTATTGTTTTATTCATTTTGGCTAAGGCTTGATATTGCATATCAAACTAACCATTTGTTTTTGATGCTGTTGATTTTCAAAACCGAAATTAATTAATAAATAAAATTGTAGAAACATCGAAAATGCATGTTATTTAAATCACTAACAAGTTACAGACATTAAAGAACCTATTTTGCTTTCTTGAAATGTGTTTGAAAAAAACAGAACAATATATCTTGAAATATTTTGGTTAAGTAGGTATGTATACATACCTATTTCTTTTCCTCGGACTTGCCTCTCATATCCACCTTGGTTACCAGTTTATTTACACTACGTTAAAAATTCTGAATATTTTAGAACATTCTAATTCCAACAAAGTGTGTCATCTATCGGGTAATAGCGGAACTTTTATGTTTCTTGTCTTTAATAAGTGCACAGATAAGACAAAGAATAAACTATAGACACGTGTTTTAAGCGCGTGATTGACAGTGGTCGCGAACCCACCTAGTTTTTGATATTTATTTGGATTCGAAACGATTTTTACAACTTACAAAATCGTGCTAAGGAATAAAATACAACTATATAAGGTTTCCATTATTAATCTACCTTTATATTTTTAGAGAATTCTTTACAAGAGGAAATAACCGGAAAGACGTATTTTATGAGGCGTGTCAGTGACGTCACTTGCCTTTACTCTAAAAGCCTAAAGCCTCAAAGCCTATTCTAAAAGTTTTAGAGTGAGGCTAGAGAGGCAGTGACAGGGCAAATAAATTTTGAAATCTTGTTTATATTTATTCAAATCTAAAACTTTAGATTTCTGAGACTTTGAGGGAGGGAAAAACGAAGATATGTTAAGAATTGAATTGTCATTAAAATATTAAGTGTCAAAAATTAATACAAATTATTTAGTTATATTTTTTTTATTTATTACTATAAATAATTAAAGAGAATTATTAAAATACATTTAGTTTATATTGTTTAAAAAGAAAAATAGTAAAATCTCAGACGATGAATATTAAATTAAAATTCGCCCCTTCTCACTCTCTCTCAATCGCTCTCTCCCTCTTCTTCGACAAAAACGCTGCACATCTTCGTGACACTGACACAGAACTATGGCGGCCTGGTGAGATGCTTTTTCACGCCCCGCTTAAAGGACCCGGGATCATAGTGGGACGGAAACACGTGCGCTGGTAGTGAGTTCCAGGTCTAAACCGCTCGGCACAGGAAGGAAGAGCCGAATCGATGAGTGCGAGAGTGTATGTCTTCCACTCTGAAGCGGTGACTTCCGAGGCCAGCACGTGTTGTCCTGTAGAGGAAGGGAGAAGGGGGTACCAGTTAGAAGAGCTCTTCAGAACACTCCCCATGATATAGGCGATAGAGGACTGCCATAGAGGCGATTTCTCTACGCATTTGCAGAGGTTCAAGGGACTCGGTGACTTCAGGACTGCCGACAATGCGAATTGCTCGCCGTTGCAATCGGTCGAGAGCGTCAAACAAATACTGCGCGGCTCCATCGCAAAGGTGTGAACAGTACTCCACGCACGAGCGAACCTGAGTCTTATAAAGGAGACACAGATGCCCGGGCGAGAAGAACCGTCTCACCTTGTTAAGAACACCTAACTTCCGCGAGGCCGCCTTAGTGACGCTCTCAACGTACTCGCGCGGGTTGAGGTCGCAGCAGATGGCCATGCCCAGGACATCGAGCTTGCCTTGTAATGGTAGTTGAGTGTTCTGAAAAGTCGGAAGGGGAAGGAATGGAGACTTTTTGGCAGAGAACGCGCACACCTGTGTTTTCTTGGCGCTAAACTCGACCAGATTCTCGCAGCCCCATTGTGAAATGCGGCCTAGAACATGGTCGAGCTCAGCGACAAGCTCCTGTCGTTTATTCTCTACATCTGCCGGCTTTGCTGCAGGGCGCCCAAAATATCGTCCATGAACTGTGCTGTCGTCTGCATAGCAATGAATGCTGCCAAGGGCTAACATGTCATTGATATGCAGAAGAAACAGCGTGGGCGACAGGACGGAACCCTGCGGCACTCCTGCGTTAATCGACTGGACGTCGGAGGCCGCGCCGTCACAAAGTACTCTGATGCGACGTCGGTGCAGGAATGCGGCAACCCAGTTGCAGAGTTTGGGGGGCAAGCCGAATGCCGGCAGCTTGGAGAGAAGCGAACGGTGCCAAACCCTAGGCCTTGGCCATGTCGAGGCCAATAGCCAAAGATTCCCCGTGCCTGTCAAGAGCCTCACCCCAAAGGTGTGTGACATACGCTAGACGAATTGACGATCATTAAGTAGCGTGTGATCCTCCAGGTAGTGGTGATCCGTTCGAACACTTTACAGATAATGGAGGTGATAGTTCACGCATGCGTTCCGTTGTTCTTCGGCTCCCAACAGTCAGATTGACTTCTGGGAACCGCACCGGTATAGCCGTTCCAAACGCAACATCCTTCTCAGTAGACGAGTGTTCATCTGCCTTTCTAAACTGCCCCTTGGCATTCCTCTCCTTTTCAGTTCCGTTTGGCTTGCTTTTTGTCGTTGTGTTGATGTTTGTGTTTTGTTTTGTAGTAATGTTGGCTTGCTTTTTTCGGCGGTAGGTGTAGAAAAATATAGACGTGTCGTAAATTTCGGAATTAAAAATTAATTACAATTTATTATACATTTGACTCAATTCTTTATCTTGGGACAAGTAAATATAGTTAAATTACTGGTACTCACGTTCGCAACATATTTAATGTAATAATTGGACAATTGATACACACCACCTGCCAGCGCATCGCTTTACAGTGCTAAACAACAACTACGAGTATCTTAAATATATTGAAGAATGTCACAAATCAGTGATATAATATCGGCGCAGAGGACACTTGAAGACACTTTTATGAGGAAGATGTCAGACCTTGAGTCTCAGATTCAGGGTGCTGGTCCCGCCAAAGACACCGTGGCTAAGGTGGCGGAGGAATTTCGATGCTTTCGAGAGCTGATCTTCTCGATGCTAGGCTTGCTCCGGAAGCAGATAGGCGAGTGCTCCAGACAGATCGACGACATAGAAACCAGACAGCGACGTAAGTCACTAATTTTTTTGGGTGTCGAAGAGGCTCAAAACGAGGACTGCAAGGCTGTCGCGCTGCAAATCATCAACAACCACTTAAGCCTCAAGAGCATAACTGCTTCATCTATCGTGCTCTGCCACCGACTTGGAGCGGCGAGTGGGGAGCGTCGGCGGCCTATATTAGTAAAGTTTTCAAGTGTGGACGACAGATCATCGGTATGGAATGCGAAATCAGGGCTTAAGGGTTCTTCTATCAGTGTTAAGGAGTTCCTCACAAAAACCAGGCAATCCATCTTCGCCAAGGCTAGGATTCATTTTGTGGTCTCTGCTAGCTGGACTCAGAATGGCACCATAGTTATCAAGGTCCCAGGTGGTATCAGACATAAAGTCACGACCATCGACGAGTTGAACCCGCTACTGACGAGGTACCCAAAGCCACAATCGGCTTCCGCGGGTCCCAGTGACCGATCCGCGGGAGATATCAGGTCTCGTAAACAACTAAAATAGTTATTCAAGTTTTCTGTTTTGGGTATTTCAGTTCATTTTAATTATTTTTTCTTCTTTATTTTAACAATTTTAATCCTAAAATCTCCATGTAAACAAAACTCATACCTAAATTTATGTAACACACTATCACAAATTGTGTTGATTTCTGCACCTTTGTTTTGATTGAAACGACAAAATATTAATATACCCTCTCTGTTTTTATGTAACTTAGCAATTGTGTGCGGTGCATTATGAGTGATATCATAGATTAAAGATGCAATCGTTCACTCATTTTACTCATTACAGTTCGGATACGCTGCACCATAAATATAGTTTTGCATTCGTGTTGAGAACTTTTATAAAATGTATCCTGTTTAGTTTTCTGTTTAATTTTCTTATATATATATTTTTTTTTTTCTTTTTCTAGTGATGTTAGCTGGCGGGTGGTGCAGAGATACAAACGGTGTACCAGAATATTCGCACATTGCAATGTTAAGCGCCGTACTAGCACTCAACGTTTTGTGAACACTAGAGGATTACTATTTATAATAAAACCACTGTGAACTGATCTGCTGATCTGACAAGCTATTTTTTTTTTCGTTTTGTATACATTCGGGGTTTTTACCATGAGCCCGGTAACGCAACTATATCGCGATGCAGAAAAGTGGTACAACGCCATCTAGTCCGGTGAAGGACAACATTACTACCAATTTGTTCCACTTTCATCGCGATACAGTCATACGTTTGTTTCCGTCATGAACATACCGCCCACCAAGGACGTTATGACGAAATGTCCTTCTTAATTTGAACTACACTGATTCTACGTTGATTCTATTACATCTAATAAATTGCACAACATTTGCAACGGTACTTGACCTCGGTATGAACTAGTGAATTTAAAACTTAATTTCTATAACAATAGTAGATACATATCACAATAATAAAAAAAACAAAAAAAAAGTTTAAAAGTTTTGTAAACCTGATCACATACACATAAAGGTTTACAATATAAACTTAAATCTATACATAAAACATGAAACTTAATTTAAAAGGAAGATACTTAAATTGTTACTTAACAATAGGTAAAACACAAATTTTGGATGTAGGTCTTTCGATAGTGGAAGATTTCGTGCGCACTGTGACCACGCGGGTGATATTATCATCACCAGGGTGTTTTTCCAACACTCTACCCATCAACCAACGACTTGGCGGCAAGTCGTCTTCCTTAATTAATACAATGTCTCCAATTTCCGGTTCCGGTATTTGAGAAGACCATTTGTATCGATTCATCAAAGTAGTAAGATACTCTTGCGACCAACGCTTCCAAAATGATTGTATCATTTTTTGAATGTGTTGCCAACGTGTCAAATGATTTATATTGGAATTTTCATATTGATCGTCGGGTACATTCACTAATGGTTCTCCGATTAAGAAATGTCCCGGAGTTAAAGGTAACGGTTCACCAGGGTCAGAAACATTAAGAACGCTCATGGGTCGCGAGTTCAAGCAGGCTTCCACTTGACTGAGAAGGGTAGTAATTTCCTCAAACGTAAGAGTAGCTTCACCGATTACACGTTTCAAATGGAATTTTGTAGATTTAACCCCTGCTTCCCAAAGCCCACCAAAGTTGGGGCTGTGAGGGGGTAAAAAATGCCATTCGGTACCATTTGCTTCCAGGTACTCAGCTATCGACGGTTGAATTGAATTTAAGTGATTGAGTTCCCTGGAGGCGCCTACGAAAGTGGTACCATTATCGCTCCACAATTTCGAGCAATGACCTCTTCTAGCCACAAATCTTCTGAATGCAGCCAAAAATGCCTGCGTTGTCATATCACTGACTGCTTCTAAATGAAGGGCTCGGGTCGCCATACACACAAATAGACATATGTAGCCTTTGTAAGAGCGGTAACCCCGACCCTTGGTTGTCCTTATATTTATAGGACCTGCATAGTCCACGCCGCTATGTAAGAACGGCCTTGCCGGCGTGCATCGAGCAGTTGGAAGTGAACCCATTAATTGGTTTTTGATACTTGCTCTTTGTTTGGCACATGTCACACACTTACGAACATGCTGTTTGACGAGGTTCCGAACACCTATTATCCAATAGGCTGATCTCAAATAGTTCATCATAAGCTGAGGACCACCATGCAACGTTTTTAAATGAGCATCAGCTATGATGAGGTTAGTCAAATGACTTGAGTGAGGTAGAACGATCGGATGTTTGAGTTGTTCATTCAACTGAGAGTTTTCAATCCTACCTCTAATTCTTATTAAACCCTCGTCGTCGAGATAAGGGCAGAGCGCTTTTAATGCACTTGATTTGAACTGTATGTAACGTTTGTCCTGTAATTGTTCATACTCTGTGGTAAATCCTTCTTTTTGTGTTTTTCTTATACAGCATTTAAGAGAAGCATCTAGTTCTATCTTATTTAAATAAAGGTTTTGACTTTTAGGGTGCTTATTTAAAAATCTTCTACAATATGCCACAATTCTGACAAGTTTTGCAAGTGTAGAATACCTTTCGAAAATAAAAACATCTGGTAAAGTTGTGATGTGAGTTTTTATAGATTGTTCCATATTTACTGTGTAATGATTTGCTCTGTTGTATACTATTGACGAAGCTTTAAGAAATGTTGGTCCAGAAAACCACATGTCAGTAGTAAGAATCGAACTGGGAAAGACACCTCTAGAGGCGCAGTCGGCTGGATTCTCCTTGGATGGTACATGAAACCATTGAGACGATTTCATTGTTGTAAGAATCTCTGAGGTACGATTGGCCACAAAGGTCTTCCATTTGCTAGGGTGGCTGTTTATCCACGCCAGCACAACCGTCGAGTCGGTCCAAGCTGTGATTTTATCCGTAGATATGTTTAAGACCTCTGCTGTTTCAGTCAGAAGTTGTGACAATAGAACTGCTCCACACAACTCTAACCTAGGAATACTTATTTGTTTAATGGGTGCTACTCTGGTTTTTGCTGTTAAGAGAGACACCCGTATTTGGCCTTCTGCATCAATACTTCGTAAATAAATTACAGCTGCGTAAGCTGTCTTGGAGGCGTCACTAAACCCGTGCAACTCCATATCATCATTGGACTTTGTACCAAGCCAACGCGGTACTCGAACGCTAGTCAGCAATAACAATTCTTCACGGTAAGTTCTCCACTCACTTATTAATTCCGTGCTTAACTCCTCATCCCAACTAACTCCTGCAAGCCACAACTTTTGGATAAAAACCTTGGCCAAGACTACACTAGGAGCTAACCATCCTAATGGGTCGAATAAGCGGGCTATATCTGAAATTATTGATCTTTTAGTTGCAGATGCTGTCAGCGGTGGAAGATTCACTGTGTATTGAAAAATGTCCTCCTCGCGACTCCAGGTAAGACCTAAGATTTTAATAGTACTGTCTAATTTAATTTCTACTCCTTTTTCCTTCTTATACTCTAAATTTTTTGATCTGTTGTACTCTTCATTGTTATCCGAGTTGTATTTAATTTGTTCTGTACGTACTATATTCTTTCTTTCGATTTCATTAATTCTTTCGACAATGGTTTGATTATTACTATTCCATTTTTGCATTTCAAATCCTCCTTTTCGTAGTAATCCTGTTATTTCTTTATATATTTCTATACCTGTTTCTACGCTATAACAACCAGTCATTAAGTCGTCCATATAGAAACATTTAAGAACTCTGTCTTTGGCAAGTGAATAGTTTTCACCTTCATCATAGGCGACTTGGTGTAAGGTACGGACGGCCTGATACGGCGCAGAAGCAGTACCAAAAGTTACAGTCAGTAACTCGTAGTCAGTGATCTCTTTCTCAAGGCTATCTCGCCAAAGAATACGTTGAAACATTTTATCTGTTTCAGCTATTTTAATTTGACGGTACATTTTTACAATATCAGCAACTAGTGCTATGGGATATACTCTCCATCGTAAAACTGTATGTCTTAAATCAGACTGCAGTGTGGGTCCTACCATCAGTGTGTCATTTAACGACACTCCGTTGTGGTTCTTTTCCGAGGCGTTAAAAACGACACGTACCTTCGTAGTACTTTTATCTTCTCGTATAACTGCATGGTGAGGTAAATATACAGCCTTTTCTTTATATGTGTCGTCCTTAGATATACATCTCATGTGTCCTAGGTTTAAATATTCGTCTATTACTTGCGTGTACTTCTTTTTTAAATCTATGTTATTATTTAATCTTTTTTCTAATGATGTAAATCTTCTTTCCGCTATAGCGCGTGAATTGCCAAACATACAAGAAGGAATCTCATCTCTAAAAGGTAATCGGACAATATACCTGCCACTGCTGTCTCTTTCAGTGGTTGCGCTGTAAAATTCTTCACATTTCTTTTCTTCTGGCGTAAGTATTTTCTTCAGACCCCTTTGTTCTTCGATCTCCCAAAACTTCTTAAGTATATCATCTTCATTTACCTGTGCGTGCATTACCTGTATTTTGTTAGAACCTCTATTGTTATTTGTATTTATAACTCCTGATAATATCCACCCCAGACTGGTATTCTGTGCTATCAGAGTACCCGAAGGGTTTTTAAGAACACCGTTTCCTATAATACAACTATACGCCTCAGCACCCAATAAGATGTCTATTTTGTTAGGTATGTTGTAGCCTGGGTCTGCAAGTTGTAAATCGGTAATATCTAACCAATGTAAATTTGTATCTATACTACGTTCAGGTAAGTAAGAGGTTATTTTGCTCAAAACATATGCATTGACAGTAAATTTAAAGTTTGTTTCTATTCTAGATTGAATAGTTAAATGTACCATGTACTTCGCAACCAGTGGACTATCACTCCCTAACCCTGAAATAAGTCCTTGCACTGGAATCTTCTTCAGTCTGAGAAATTGCACCGTGGCCTCAGTTATAAAACAACCCTGAGAACCTTGGTCAAGCAAGGCTCGGATTGTCCGATACTCACCCGTGTTTGTCTCGGCCTTTACTAACGCGGTCGCTAATAAAACCTGCTTGGGTTTTGGGATTTTTCCTGTAGTCAAACACGATACCATTGGAGACGTAATAGTTTCAGAACTAGTATACTGTCCATAGTAGGTTTGACTGTAGTGGGTTGACCTTTACTTCCAGGTTGCTGATAAAGATGAAGCAGTGAATGATGTCGTTTTTGACAAACTTTACAAACGGTACACTTTTTGCAGTTATATACCGTGTGGTTGCCGCCTAAGCAGTTAAAACATAGATTGCTTTTTAACACAAATCAACGTCTATTTTCGACAGGTTGTTTTAAAAAAATTTTTACAGAAACAAAGTTTGTGGAATTCTGAACAAAACTCACATCGTACGTTTGACGTATTGGTGGCCAACATTGCTTTCGAAGAATACACATGAGAATTATAATTATGTTTACTGACCTGATGACTGACTGATGATGATTTTGTTGCCGATAAGCTCTCCAACGCACGAAAACGATTTTCAATGAAGACTTTAAAATGAGTAAAGGTTGGTAAGTCACCGGAATCGTTGTTACCAACGTTGAGTTCCCATTGTTTACGCGTCTCGGCATCTAACTTAAAAGTCACAATATGAATGATAATAACATCCCACGTGGACACATCTATTTTTAAATTAGTAAGTGCATTTAGACAATCCGTTGTAATGTCTAACAAACTCTTTAATGCGGTTGCAGATTCGTATTGCAACCGTTTTTGAGCGAACAAACGATTCAAAATACAGTTAGCTAAATACCTTTTGTTATTATATCGTTTACATAAAAGTTCCCAACACTGACTATAATTCGCCTCAGTTATGGGTGTATGTCTAATGAGTTGCCCAGCCTCCCCAGTGAGGTGGCCTTTTAGGTAATGTAATTTTTGTACGTTGTCTAGCGCGTTATTATTGTGTACCAGAGAAATGAATAAATCGTGGAACGTTGTCCACTCCTCGTATTTACCAGAAAAAGTTGGTATTGCGATTCTAGGTAATTTCACCATACCACATGATTTATTTGTACTGGTAGTGTCACCTAATTGTTGTGAGGATTCCTTTACAACACTGAGTTTATTCAACATAGTTTTCATCAAACATTTACACGTTATGTAGTTATCTTCCGCAGTATCGTAAATATCGCCTACCTGTTTTTCTACATCTTCCAAACTAAAACGCTCGTACAATTTAGTGTTAACATCTTTAAAAGATGCCCAATCCCTTTCTAACAAATCTAATCTGGTTTCAATATACTCTAAGGTTAATCTGTCTTTGCCACATTTTTTGTAATTGATAAGAGCCTTAGATATAATATTTCTTTTATCTTTTAAAACATTAATTAATCCTTCCATTTTGTTAAGAATTAATATATAAGAAGTAAGATATTACGAGTGGCGGGTAATACAATAAAAAGTTTTCAACAGATATCAAGGTGAAGTTATTTAAATGTAAAACTTTTCTAAGTGTCGGATATTTCCTAAAATTTTACAAGTGTTTAGGAATTAATACAAGTCTGGTAGAAAACGGGCATAGATTCCTCGTTCCCCCGTTTTTCATAAATTATTCTAAGTCCTAACTAACATGCATACATTTATTACACAAATGAAATAGATAAATTTTCTAAGTCCAAAGTTACTCGTATATTTTAAAATTGTTCTAAGTCCAATATTCTTTCCAAATATTCTAAGTTAATGACTTCACTATAATAAAGTTCAAAATAGTTTAACTTGATATTTCACTTTCTTCTTAATAAATAAATAAATGTACTCACAAATATTCCACTGCACACAAACTTGTTGTTACCGTTGAACTGCCTGAAGCGCCCTTTATAGGCACCCAGTTGAACTGCACGTGTCTTGTGTTCACCAACGCGACACTGCTGCTGTTGTTGCTCGTTCACTCCGTGTAGTGGTGGCACCCTCTATCCGGGCGCTGGTGTAGCTTACCACGTAGGGCGTAGCTTTTACCGCAGCCGCGGGTTCCGTGTACTCTTCCGCAGCGATCCACTGCGAGTATCACGGGGTGTAGCGAGCCAACTTGGGCACCGCTTGTTCAAACAAAAAGGCTTGTCGATCCGGCTCGAAGGACCAATGTTAAGCGCCGTACTAGCACTCAACGTTTTGTGAACACTAGAGGATTACTATTTATAATAAAACCACTGTGAACTGATCTGCTGATCTGACAAGCTATTTTTTTTTTCGTTTTGTATACATTCGGGGTTTTTACCATGAGCCCGGTAACGCAACTATATCGCGATGCAGAAAAGTGGTACAACGCCATCTAGTCCGGTGAAGGACAACATTACTACCAATTTGTTCCACTTTCATCGCGATACAGTCATACGTTTGTTTCCGTCATGAACAGATAGGTATACACATATATTTTAATATATTCTGTTTTATTAATAAGTTTCATTCTCCTAACTTTTATTTTATTATATATTTATAGTTTATTTATATATATGTCATCAGATAGTGAATGTTATGGTTCTGCATGTGGGTCCGAGATCGGCTTAAGCGATGAAAGCTTCTCCTCCTTATCAGATACTCTCGGTGGTGTTCTACGCAATAAATTTAATTTTAATAATAATCATCTATTTAACGTATGTCATTTAAACGCCCAAAGCGTTCCTAGCCACTATTCTGATTTGTACGAGGCGTTCAGTGATGTTAATGTTCATGCCGTCCTGGTTTCTGAGACTTGGCTCAAACCACATCTTTTATCTACCTCTTACTCGCTCCCTGACTTTATCCTTATCCGAAATGACCGGATGGAGGGAAGAGGGGGCGGCGTGGCTATTTACCTACGCAGTGATTTTTCTCATAAAATTATTTCATCTTCCTCTTCTGCTGCCGCTGCTGAGTACTTATTCTTAGAGGTTTGTGTCGGGGGCGTTAAAACTGTCCTTGGTGTTACCTATTGTCCCCCTTCTGTTGACTATTTCACTGAATTCGAATCAGTCCTTGAATCCTTGGGTACAGAGTATGCTCATCACGTCATCATGGGTGATTTTAATACCAATCTCCTAGATCAAACCTCCCGTCGTTCCTGTAAACTCCAACTCCTTCTTGAGTCGGTCAGCCTTAATGTTCTGCCACTACATGCCACTCATCACAACAATAACGGTGAGGACACTTGGCTCGACCTAATCATCGCCTCCAATCCTTCCCTTGTTTCCTCTCATGGGCAACTAGATGCTCCCGGATTCTCACATCATGACCTAATTTTCCTCTCCTATATCCTCAAACCCTCTAAACCCAAACCCGAAATCCTATACAGGCGTTGCTTTAGGAGAATGAACATCGATGAATTGAGTGGTGATGCTTCATGTATTGACTGGACACCCTTGATCGACTGTTTCATCATGTTTCACTTCCATAGATGACAAGGTAAACATATTCAACGAACTAGTCACTAAGTTGTATGACACTCACGCTCCAATTAAAAAGGTTAGGGTTAAACGACCGCCAGCGCCCTGGATGACCAGGGATATACGGACGGCACTGAAACACCGAAATCGAGCTTTTAGAACTTTTAAGAGGGACCGTGTAGAAGTCAACTGCCAACTGTATAAGACTGCAAGAAATCGGTGTAACCAGATGATACGGAACGCTAAACGCTGCCATATTCTAGATAATATTTCTTCTTCTTCTCCTGCCGACATCTGGAAGTTCCTTGGAACTCTTGGTGTCGGCAGATCGCGGCATGTAGACTTTCCACAATCAGTAAGTCTCGATTCCCTGAATCAACATTTTACTACATCTTTTATTATGGACAGTCTGTCTGAACATAATACCCTTAACTACATTAATAGTCTACCGCGCTCTAACTCAAGCCCTTTTCACTTTGCTCCAGTCGCGGAAGGAGAAATTGAGAAAGTAATCCTATCCATCAAATCCCAAGCGGTTGGTTTTGATGGAATTAGCCGGAGAATGATCACCACATTAATAGTTCACCTCCTCCCTGCTATTTCCCATATTATTAACTTCTCCCTTGTGTCCGGCACATTTCCTTCTCTGTGGCGTAAAGCGTATGTACGCCCATTGCCTAAAATTCCTAATCCGTCTCTTCCCAGTCATTTTCGTCCTATTTCTATTCTTCCTTTTCTCTCCAAAGTGCTAGAAGCCTGTGTCCACAAACAGTTCTCTCGCTTCATATATTGTAACAACTTACTCAGTCCTCTTCAGTCTGGATTTCGACCAGGCCACAGCACAGTTTCTGCCCTTCTTAAAGTGACTGGTGATGTTAAGGCGGGAATGGAGAATGCCAAGGTTACCACCGTGGTACTGATTGATTTCTCCAATGCCTTCAACACTGTCAGTCATGAACTCCTTCTCGCTGTCCTATCCAATTTCTCAGTCTCTCAAGAAGCGCTGGACTGGTTCTCCTCTTACCTTCGGGATCGTCAGCAGTCAGTGAAGATGGAAGATTGTTCCTCTAGCTGGTGCCATCTCCATGCTGGCGTCCCCCAAGGCGGTATTCTTTCACCTCTTCTCTTTTCAATATTCATTAATCTCATCACGTTAAGACTTCGGTGTTCCTATCATCTGTATGCTGATGACTTGCAATTATATTATCAAACTGATTTGTGCGATGTATCGTCCGCGATCTCGATCGTAAACAGTGACCTGGGAGCCATTAAACACTGGTCCGATATGTTTGGCGTATCGGTAAATCCAAATAAATGTCAGGGTATCATCATCGGAAGTAACCGTCGCATGAGCCAGTTAGACTTTGCTTCGCTTCCACCACTTACCTACGATGGTATGGTTATCCCATACTGTGAAAATGTGAAGGACCTCGGATTGTACATCGATACAACACTCAGCTGGCAAAAACAAGTTGCATCTGTGTGCCAGAAAGTCACGGGCTCGTTACGAACTCTCTATAGGCTTAAAAACTTTCTGCCAATGAAAACTAAGGTAATGCTTGTCCAGACCCTAATATTCCCAATAATCGACTATGGTGACGTGTGCTACTTTGACCTGAATGCAGATCTGCTCAATAAGCTCGACCGTCTTCTCAACAATTGCATTCGATTCGTTTTCAACTTACGGAAATATGATCACGTGTCCGAGTATCGGTCTTATTTGAAGTGGCTTCCAATTCGCCAACGTAGACATATACGGGCATTAACTACCCTTTATTCTTTACTCTTCTCTTCAAGCTCTCCTTCCTACCTAACTACTCAATTTCATTATCTAGGTTCAAACCACGATAGGAACCTTAGGTCTTCCAACAACTTGCTTCTACAATGTCCCACTCACCGCTCTGATTTTTTACACTCAACCTTCTTCATACAAGCTGTCCTACTATGGAACGAGCTCCCTCTCACGATCAGGATGGCTAAAACTAAACAAAATTTTAAACACTTGTTGCAGAGACATTTCTTGAGCACCCTATCGGATCCACGCTGATTTCATCATACTCTCTCCCCTTTTAGAATTTATATTATGTATGTATTATATGTTTGTGTGTATACATGTATATATATATATATATTAGTACCTATGTATGTATAAGTATTTAATACGTATATGTTATGTGTATCTATATAAATTATTACTAATTATTGTTTAATTTATTATTCTTAATCTTGTTGATTTCTCGATGAGAAATTTATTATTAATTGGTGAATTCCTTGTTGAGAAGTCGGTATAAATTTTTAGTTTGTGCATCTACCTTGTTTGGCTCTGCATCGCCCTAAGGTCGACTGGTAGAAAATGCCTACGGCATTAAGTTCACCTTTGTTACTATAATGTGCATAAAGTATAAATAAAAAAAAAAAAAAAATAATGTCGATAAACCACGATTAGGAGAGAACTAAAGGTCGACCCGGGCAAGGGAGGATTTGTACCCAACCGAGTGGTCCGGAGGTCCCTGGCTGGGGGTGTGCTTGCGACTGAACCAGCCATCAGCCATACATCCCCTGGCCAGAACACATAAGAACACAGGATTCGGGGTAATTTTTTATAGGTTTTCTTCCTCGCGGTCCGGACGGTTAAACCATGACCTTCGGTCCCAGTCGCGTTAGAGACATGACCTAATTCGACGTACCTACTGGGTTTGCGGTAAAGCGGCGAGGGCAACAAAATACTAGCTCTTATGTTGCCCGCTCGGAGGCAGGGTGAGTGCTCACCAAGCTCGCCATAGGTTCCTCTCACCCACTCGCACTCGAACACGTCTTCTGCTAGAACCGAACGACGTTTAGAGTGCGGCACGACATCTGAGCGTCACGCCTTTCGCTGCAATCTCTAAGTTGATTCCATCAGGTATACCGTTTAGTCTGAAGTCTCCTTCTAGGCCAATCCGGCATAGCCCCAGAGATCATTGACCCACGCAAGCCCCCTACGACGACAACGTAGGGATACAGTTGGGGGAAGGGACAATGCACCCTTACTGAACCAGCTGAAGGTTGACTGGTAGATAATGCCATGTGGCATTAAGTTCGCCTCATGCAATTGTAATGCAGAAAGTATAAACAAATTTAAAAAAACATAAACACTCGACGGCGTCATATTCCCTTCGACCGTCTGTGTGTGCATACGGACCGAAGGCCCATTTTTAAATTTTTTGAGAAATGATATGAAATTCAAATAGGTATTACGTTAAAAATAGCAAATAACTAAAGGTCATAAATTTCTTAAACGTGAACTAAAACTATGGTCCTCAGTTCAGATGCTTGCAAAAAATGACATAGCCTAAATCTCAGGAAGTACTGCCTCTACATCAATGATTTTTATTTAAGAAGTAGCTGACCCGGTGAACTTCGTACCGCCTTAGCGTAAATTTGATGCAATACTTTATTTTGTATAGCTGACCTATCTTATGTACGCGTACCTATTCAATTTGAACTGGAATCGATTAGCGCGGTTATGTCTGTGGTGTCATAGATCACCACAGAGTTTTTTTGTTTTAAATTGGATGACGTTGACATTCGTAACGCGCTTTTATTAAAATATGCAAAATTAAATGTATATTTTTCAATCTTTCTTTCTTTAGAGAGATTTTCTTAATATTTTTTTCCGTAAGATCCTTGTACAGAGTATTAGAAAACTACAAAAAAAAATCAGCCAAATCGGTCAAGCCGTTTTCATGCTATGTCGTGACAACGGAAAACGGGTTTAATTTCCCCCATCCCCCCAAAAGTCGGCAACGCACTTGTGACGCCTTTGGTGTTGCGGGTGTCCATGGGCGGCGGTAATCGCTTACCATCAGGTGATACGTCTGCTCGTTTGCCCACTATTCAATAAAAAAAAAAAAATTAAATATATAGATTTCTTAAAACTTTTAAGAAAATCCCGAAATTATAGAATACGACATTACGGATTTATGGCGGCATAATATAGGACCCTCAGTTCAGTAACGTCTTTTTTTTTTTCTTTTTTTTTTTTATGTCTTAGCTGCCAAAATGACTCTGCTCTGCCTGATGGAAAGCACGAGCAGAATCCAGGAGTGGTGGTCACCATCCTCAATGCTAATAGGGACATTGCAGCATGGCGACCCACACTATGGCGGCCTAGTGAGATGCTTCTTCACGCTCCGCTTAAAGGACCCGGGTTCATAGCGGGAGGGAAACACGTACGCAGGTAGTGAGTTCCAGGTTTTGACCGCTCGGCACAGGAAGAAAGAACCGAAGCGGTGAGTACGAGAGTGTATGTCTACCACTCTGAAGCGGTGACATCCAAGACCGGCACGTGTTGTCCTGTAGAGGAAGGGAGAAGGGGGGACCAGTTGGAACAGCTCTTCGGAACACTCTCCATGATAAAGGCGATAGAGGACTGCCATAGAGGCGATATCTCTACGCAACTGCAGTGGCTCAAGGGACTCGGTGGTCTGGGGACTGCCGACAATGCGGATGGCTCGCCGCTGCAACAGGTCGAGAGCGTCAAACAGATACTGCGCGGCTCCATCGCAAAGATGAGAACAGTACTCTACGCACGAGCGAACCTGGGTCTTGTAAAGCAGACACCGATGCTCGGGCGAGAAGAACCGTCTCACCCTATTAAGGATACCTAGCTTCCGCGAGGCCGCCCTAGTGACACTCTCAACGTATTCGCGAGGGTTGAGATCGCGGCTGATATCCATGCCCAGGATATCGAGCCTACCTTGTAATGGCAGTCGAGTGCTCTGAAAAGTGGGAAGGGGAAGGAATGGAGACTTTTTGGCAGAGAACGCGCACACCTGTGTTTTCTTGGCGTTGAACTCGACCAGATTCTCAGAGCCCCATTGAGAAATGCGGTCCAAGTCATGGTCGAGTTGAGCGGCAAGTTCCCGTCGTTTTTCATCAATATCTACTAGCCCAGCTGTGGGATGTCCAAAATATCGCCCGTGAACTGTGCTGTCGTCTGCATAGCAATGAATGTTGGCAAGAGCCAGCATATCATTGATATGCAGAAGAAACAGCGTGGGTGACAGGACGGACCCCTGAGGTACTCCAGCGTTGATCAGCTGAAACTCGGAGGCCGCACCGTCGCAAAGGACTCTAATGCGGCGCTGGTGCAGAAATGCGGCAACCCAGATGCAGAGTTTGGGGGGTAAACCGTATGCCGGTAGCTTGGAGAGAAGCGAACGGTGCCAAACCCTATCAAAGGCTTTGGCCATGTCAAGGCTGATTGCCAAGGATTCCCCATGCCTGTCAATAGCTTCACCCCAAAGGTGTGTCACATACGCTAGAAGATCACCCGTGAATCGGTTCGGTCTAAAACCAAATTGACGATCGTTTAGTACGGAGTGATCCTCCAGGTAGTGAATCAGTTGTTTGTTTATTATCCTTTCAAATACCTTGCAGAGAATTGAGGTGACGGCTATCGGACGATAGTTTGCCGGGTTTGAACGGTCGCCCTTTTTGGGGATGGGTTGAATATTCGCCTCTCTCCAGGCCATCGGGACAGTTCCCGATGAATACGACAGGCAATACAGGCGCGTCAATACCGGAGACAACTTTGGTGCACATTTCTTAAGAACCACCGCTGGGATGCCATCGGGTCCACTGGCTTTCCGGACGTCGAGTGACCGAAGCTCCGCGCGGACATCATTCAACCGGATGCGAATATCCCGCATCGTAGTGTCGCAGGTCGGAATGGTAGGCGGGTGCCTGCTACGGTCGTCGATTCGGGAGTTAGCCGCAAAGAGATCAACAAGCAGTTTTGCTTTCTCCTGCGGCTGATGGGTGAGTGATCCGTCGGGGCATTTCAAGGGTGGTAGTGAGGACTGGCAGAAGTTGGACTGCACGGCTTTAGCCAATCGCCAGAACTTTCGGCTACCCGTAGGGTGTGCGACGAGTTCTTGGCCGAGCCGCGCAATGCGCTGGGCATCCGCTCTAATGTAAGCCTTCTTGCATTCCCTTGTGGCTTTGTTGAACGCTGCTTTTAGTTGACCAACGTCGGGGCAGCCGCGAGCGTGAGCTCTGGTCCATGCGCGGTAAGCCGATCGCTTTTGCGCAACAGCATGGGCGCACTCGCGATTAAACCAGGGACGGGTCGTTGCGCTGGCGACCTCACTGTAGGGAACATAGTATTCCATTCCAACAGTGATTTCGCCAGCCACGGCAGCCGCAGTTTGCGACACATCTTTGTCTTTAAAGCAGCGTTGAGCCCACGGGATGGATGCAAAATAATCCCGCATTCCATCCCAGTCCGCTGACGAGTAGTGCCATAGTCGTCTTTTCGCTGCCACTGGTCGTGGGGCGGCAACTAAAGACACCGTGGTAGACACCAGGCAGTGATCGGAGGATCCCAAAGGGGCGAGCACCGATATATCGTACTGCGCTGGGTGACTCGTCAGCAGAAGGTCCAGCAAGGAAGGCGCTTGACTCTGTATGTCTGGTATCCTGGTGGGCTGGAGTACCAGCTGAGTGAGGTCATGCGTGAAAGCGAATGCGTGGACAGTCCGACCCGCGTGGTCAGTTCTGGAAGATCCCAACCAAGACTCATGGTGGGCGTTAAAGTCTCCCAGAAACACCAGTTCGGCGGTGGGAAACTGCTCCTGCGCTTTGTCCACCGCCTGACTGAGATATTCAAATAGTCGAGTTGTCTCAGAGTCTCCGGAGTGGGATCGATATAGGCACACGTAGAATCGGCTCACGGAGCCAATATCCACGTGCAACCACAGGATGGAGAAGGATGGGTCCTCAAGGCAGCGGAAACGGCGACAGCAAACATCCGCCCTAACGAAAAGACATACCCCAGCCTTCGCGAGGAAGCACTCCTCAAGAACGTAGCCGGGATAGTGTAGATATGTCGTGTCGGCAGGGCGGCGTATTTGTGTCTCCGTTAGAAAAAACATGGCCGGCCGTGCCGTCTCAAGATGCTGGTGGACGGCGTTGAGGTTTGCATGGAGTCCACGGATGTTTGTGAACTCCACCTCAAAAAGCGCGTTGGTGGGTGGATGGAGTGCCGCTGTTGAACGTTTACTGTGCTTTTTCTGTGCTGCCATGATAAAAAAAGGGGGTGGGGGATGGGGAGCGTAAAAGGCGCGACAGCTGTCGTGGCTGTGCAATACTGAGACTCGTAGTGCTGTGTCCTCATACAACAGTGAGGCATGACGGTGACCGAACCGTCGGACGGAAGGGCCCCCGTACCCTCCCGGAAGTGGTCGCCTGGTCCCACCGTCCGGTCACCAACCGGCACGACGAGCCACTCCGTGGATTATGCGCGACCTGACGGGGCAGCCTCCCAGGGTGGTTAGCCGCGGTTGGGCCCCTCTCTATGTCGCGGGCGGCCAGCGGCACCACCGTTTCTACGGGTCTCCCTGGCCGACGGTTCGATCCAAGCCACCCTCATCATGACTCCACGAGCATTACACTGCTCTCACACTAACCACGACAACCGTCACCCCTGCATCATTGGGCCTCCGGTCTCGCACTTACCAACGAAACACGACAGTACGAAGCCTGTCATTTTGGGTTGGTCTTCTGTGCGAGGGTAGTACCGCCCCGGTCGAGCCCGGCCCATTCGTGCTGAAATCAGCATGACTCTACTACCTATAGAAAGGTCTACGTCTCTACGGAGGAATCTACAAAAAATGCAATTATCTAAACAAATACGTAACTTACGACTTAAAAATATTTTGGTATTTAACATCTGGAAATTGGTTAAAAAAATTGAGACAGAAGTTAAGAAGTAAATAAAGGTTAAACTTAATGAAACATTTGAACTGAGGGCCCAATGTCATTCGCCTTTACTGACTAAAGTCAACCTCACAAATTAACGCATACTATACCAAGTTCTTTTACCATTTTGACTAAAACGTAAGGATAGTTCGTTAGCATCCGTTGTCCTCAATGCTACATTTTGAGAGAAAATTGGCTTTCGGTTTTCAATATGAAAATGTTTTTAGGGCGGCCATTATTTTTTATATATTTTCAGGTTAGATGAGTTCGTAATTTGTATTGTTAGCGCAGTCAATTAAAAAGCATTTGTTTCTTATTGCGGTGTGCGTCACCAGAAGACAACAGCCGAAAACAGTCTCGTCGAAGACCATTTCAGTAAACGCCCAACCTATGTTGTGTTGATGAGATGAGGGCTTGAAGAGAGATTATAATGATATATTTTATATGTTTATTAAGTTTTAAGTTTTAACATGGTGACGCACATTCGCCATCTTTTTTAGTTCTCTTCCTTATAATCTACTAGCTGACTTATGCAACTTCGTCTGCTTCTCTTTAAAAGAAATATTTTTTTCCCAATTAGTAAATTGTGATATAAACTATCCTATCTCTCAAGTTGGATCGAACTGCACATGGTGTGCGAATTTTATTATAATCGGTTAAGTGGTTTAGGAGTCCATTGATGACAAACATTGTGACACGAGATTTATATATATTAAGATGTTATTAATGTAGTAGTAGTTATGACACAGTCTAAATTAACCAGAGTACTACACTATACAGCACAACATGTGTGACGTATTTGGACGTAATCGACGCGAGGTGCAAACTTAGCTTGGCTGCGTTGTACTTTTTTATCGTAGTTTACGTTTAATGCTCTCCCGTTCGTGTCGATATTCCATTTACCTTCGGACTAAATATGTAGATGTGGGGGGCGGAAATTAACAATGTCAAGAATAGGAGGCTTTTCAATTTTATTTTTTTAGTGTATTGGCGACAAACGACAAGCGTATCGCCTCATGGTAAGCGATTACCGCCGCCCATGGACACTCGTAACACCAGAGGCTTTACAAGTGCGTTGACGGCCTTTTAAGGAGTATGCTCTTTTCTTGAAGGTCGTATTGGTCCGGGAATACCGCAGGCGACAGTTCAATTCACAGTTTAGTTGTGCGAGGCACAAAGTTTTGGAAAATGCGCACAGTTGTGAACTACCAACCATCTAGATGGGGATGAAACTTCTGTCGCGTAGTACGATGGCAGAAAGAGGCGGCAGGGATCAATCCAAACAATTCCTTGGAGCACTCTCCATAGTAAATACAGTAGAAGATGCACGGCGAAGCCACATCTCTGGACAATTTTGCCTTACTAAATGGCCACGAAACTGGACTTCGCTCGATATGTCAACACCAAGTTTTCCAATATTGGCTGAGGAAGATAGGGGAGTACCTTCAAAACATTATCGGTGAATGCGCGAATTTGTGTCTTTATGGGTTCAAATTGGACTAAATAAATAAAAAGAGAAAAATGTAATATCTTATATGTTGTAATTATAGCTAACCTGTTATATAACAGTTCTTCATAATTAAACAGTAACGTTATTTCTACAACAAAATTCATAATTACATACAGGATTAAAACAAGCACTTTCATCATTAATTATTAACATTATTTAAAAGGATATTCATAAAATATCATTGTCAAAAATATTTTGCAAAATGCATTTCATTATCTGAAATTATTTATTTATCCTATATGGGTATCGTTTAAATCACAAAATACTCTGGGGATAAGTCAATTGAATGAAAATATTTAAGTAGTTAACCATCATATTGCAAGATTGCAATATGTTATCACAGCACTTGTAAAAATTGCAGTTGTCTAAAAGACTAAATATTTACATTATGGACACATAATATTCATAAGATAGCCCCAGAGGCAAGTCATGAGACTCAAAGAGCAGTCAAATTGATAACATTATTAATAATAATCAATAATAATAAACTTATTATTTTGTTTACTTATTCATAAAGAAATTTAAGAAATATAAAATATATTTATCTACGATGACGTCGCTTCTTCTTGTTCACTCGCCCATTCCCATTTTGGGGCAATTCATTCGAGGGCCCGCTGGACGATGACGGCGGAGGGATTGGCGGTGGTGGAACTGGCGGAGCGGATGCTGGAGGTTGAATCTGTACGAAGCTAATACGATTCGTCGGACCATTCTGTCTTTGTGGGGTGGGAGCATGCTGGATGATGGCCCTTGGCGCTGGAACAGGTTGTGGTGGCGTCGGCACCGTCGGAGCGTCATCCTCGTTGAGAGCAGCTCGTAGACGTTGTCGCATACGTCTACGCGCATGACGCGAAATCGTAACGCCCTCAGTGGCTCCCTCAAATTCTTCATTATTTTGAATTGGTGGGGTTTCCACTTCAGTTGAAGTGCCCGTAGGCTCACTGGCACCTGGATTGTGTCGGTATTCTATTCTGGCTCGCATTTCAGCTTCGGAGCGTACTAAGGCGTCGGCTTCAAATCCAAGCGTAGCAAAAGCTCGAGAGAGCCTGGCCACATCATTCTGTAGATCTTGAAGGAAAGGTTCTAAGTCATGAGCCGCGTGGTGAGAGTTTTGTTGGTTACGATTGTTAACACGGTTGGCGACACGCAACACAGCTCGCGGTTGTGTTTGATTCACAAGCTGATCTGGTGGTGTACGTCGTACTGACAATTTACCACAAATTGATACTGGTGCAATGAGCGCTCTTGCGTCTAAACCGTTTACTAACAAACAATGCCCACGTTTCTTAAGAGAGCCTTCACACGATCTTACAGACCACACCTGTGAAATCGTAAAATAATCATCAGTAAAGAACAATTAGAGTTATTTATCCAATACGAAACTGAGTGTTTGTTTGGTTGAATGAGCAATGTCAAGAACTGTAGGTCTGATTTGAAGAAAAAAACACGAGCCCATTTATCAAGGCAGACTATACTTTAGGCTATAATTTAACTTATTTATTTATCTTGTTATAATCTATATATATATAAATGTTATGTTGGTTTGTGTATGCTTCAAAAACTCAAAAAGTTCTGCACCAATCGAGCTGAAATTTTAGAATGATGATCCGGATCAAGAATTGTTTTTATCTAATTTTTGCATCAGTCACATATCCGCATCATCTAGCTTCATACTGATGACAGTTAGATAGACTGAAATAATACTTATATACTATTCTTTGTAAACACATATTTTACATAGACTCAAATTCCGAAACAAATGTGTGACTGGTACATAATGTGGCCTTTTTAAGCCACCATTTGTGAACATTTTGAATTATGAGCATACTTACAACAGATGTTGCTTAAATAAATCATCTTTCAAGAGATTTTGCATCGTTTTTCCATAGATTTACTGATTAAATTTCTAGTTTGTTCCTAGACAGTTTAATATACTCTGAGATTCACTATAACACATCAGTTAAATATATGGGTTGTGTTGTGTTGTGTTTGTAGGTTGCGTTAGTATGTTTGTATCACATCAATGCAGCAAGATTACTTACACAGTCAGAAAAGATTGCTTCTCGATCATTTCCTGAAATTGTAACTGTGTAGCTAAACTCATGAGCCACCCAAGGAGATGCTGCCATAGATAGCCATGCACATACACTGTCATCTAAAAAAGCAAATATTTTAAGATTAAATAAATATTTGACTTTGTAACTGTAGTACAAATTAAACAATATGTCACTTACTACTTATTTCAATTACTAGGAAAAATATGCCCATATCTGTAACTCTAACTGCAGTAACAATTCTTCCTGGTACAGCAGAGAACTGCCAGGCTTGCACATATTCGCCATTTTCAGACTTACCCTGCAATTTATAATATAGTTAGCATGGTTTACAAGCAGAATTAATTACTGTAAATCCATACCTAGTCAAATAAACAACAATGCATTACATATATAATAAATAAATATTCATGTAATTTTCATGTTTATTACACAAATATAGTAAGAAAAAATATAAGACATACATTTTAATTATTTGAGATTGTCAAATTGTGAAACAAAAATATATGTATATGATTATACAAGTTTAAAAAAAAATTTGTTATTATTATTATTTAAGCTACCCATGCAAATACATCGCATAAGGCGGAATTAAGCTATAAGCATTATGTGCCAGTCAAGTTTTGGGCGTTGCATGTGTGGATTGTTTAATTTACGTATAGATATGTACTATAAAATATAGATACATACATACATCATATGCACATATTATATTTGTATACCTCTATGAGTTCAGGAGAGTGAAAATAACGTAGATGATTGAGTAAACGAGCTGATGGAAGCCTTATTCCGTTTCCAGTTTTACAGGATAAACAACGAAACAGACCCTTACATGCTTGAGGGGCTCTGGTTGTAGACTGCTGTAATAGAAGCGAGTAAATTTTACAATTAATAAATGTTTATTCATAAGCATTATTTAAGTATAAGTGATGGTAACGGTATTGTGTTTCTACTTTAAAAGCTATAAGTTTAAAACCGAATATAACACACAACTGCCGCTTAAAGTTATTAACTGTTTATGAATATTAAGGGGGTCAAAGCTTTGTAGTAGAATCGAAGATTGTACCAGATGAACCAAGGCCACAATAAGTGACATGTATGTAAGAGGAGTTCCACTTCTAGTGTAGTCCCAGCCACTATGACGGATAGAGAGATACTCGTCCCACCAACCTACAGTGGAATCTAAAATTTTTTAAATATCTTTCTTCCATCTTAGTATTGGCAGATACTATCAATAAACAATGGACCCATTGAATTGAATGATGTTTAATGATAAGATTAGTGACTGAGCTTATTCAACTTAATATTTTGACAAGAACAGACGATGGACTAACATAGTAATGCATAAAATATTTATTTTTAGTAAAAAACATTTGTTACATTAGAACTAACGAAATCCCACTATATCACACCGATACCAATAGAGGTATTACTTGTCTATGATTGCAAATGCAACTACATCATGATTATCTTTTCGCAGTTTGAGACAGGGACTGTTTGAAACAAGAGGACATTTTGTGTGAGAGACATTCTATTCCTTTATATCTTCCATTTATGATTTATATATATTATACAGTGGATATACTCACATGGGACTGAACTTCACTTTCATCATCTCCAGCACTTTCAGTCTCAACTAATTCTGGCGGTTTTTCTAAAGCTGGTGCAGTGGTTTCAAGAGTATTTGTTGTTACTTTGCCACCTAGTTTCTGAAATACATATTGATATTCAAAGGATTTTTTGTTTTTTTCTCTTTTTAATTTTTTCATAAATAACATGACAATCGTTTTATTTCCTGGAAAATGATTATATTTCAAAAGAGATAACTGCCAAAATTGCTTCATGATTCTAATAAAAAGTAGAATGTGCAATAAAGTTATCTACTTATGTTTTGTAATTTATAAAATAGTAATAAATGTAAAATCTTTATATAACTTAATTTATTTTATAGGTGTATCATATCAACTGTAGTCAATTGGCTTTTACCTAAACTATACTTTCCATGTAAATATTATTACGGGAAGTGTGTGCAATAAAATAATATAAAAATGCAACATTCCTTATGTTCAATAATCTTGACAACATTACAGCTAATGACATAAACTGCTTGTAATAAATAATAATAATAATGGTTACTTACAAAAGCTCGTAATTTTCTAACATTTGCAATCAATTCCTCCATAGCATAGTTTCGAGTTCCAAAGAATAGAGCTCTACAGACGGGACACACATCAAGACGCATTTTACAACGTCCACATACATGGTGTCCTTCATTGCATTGAAATATTTGACCTGAAGGAATTTCATAACAGACAGGACACTGAAGTAGGTCATCTAAATCTGGCAGTGCATCCGACTGTAAAATAATAATAACATAATTGTAATAAAAAAGCCAGACCAATAAAAGAATCCTATAAGAAAATTACTAACTAGCTGACCATTGTCCTTTTCATATTTAATTAATCTGTGTGCATTTGCACAATGCCTTTCTTTTAGCCTATCTTCGAAGTTTTTTATTAACTATGTAAAAACTGTAACTGTGTAACTATGTAGGAGGAGGAGGATTATATTGAATAGGAATCAATATTATATTTCTCTAACATCAATCCGAAGTCAAATAGAGCCTATTGTGGATTAACTTGACTGTTGATATAAATCATTGTATATTTATACAACCACATTATGTACATCCTAACTGAAACTATATCAGCAAAGTACTAATTTCTGATTTAATGAATGTTAATAACACGTTTAATTTTAATAATAGAACTACAGATATCACATGTTTTTCTAACAAAAGAAAACAGAAATAAGCATCACTATTAAACTAAACCATACTTTGATTATTGTTTAATGTTTACTTTTAATTCATATTAATGTAATTTCATATCTATTATATGTCAACTACCCTACCCAGAAAAATAATGCATTCATAAACTTGAGATAATTATCTATCAGAGATTTTGTAATAGCAAAAAGGATATTAAAAGTACAGTAAAAAAAACAAACAAGATAACAAAAACAGTTATGATGAAAAGATCTTTGGGTACAGACTAAATTGTATTAATTATTGTAGATGTAGGTAGGTGTACAGCTGAAAAAATATTTGTTAGCGTTCATGTAGACGTATTTTACAACAAAACGAAAGTAAACATTAAGTCTTCTACATCAAAGTTGTCATGTCAAAACTTATAAATTGAAAAAGGATAAATTTGTTTATATCAATTAATTAAAATCTTTATTTCCAAGTAAATATTTAGCCTACTTATCATAAAAAAGTATATCGGATGAATAGCAATGAAATTTCAAAACTGCATGTCGGTTTTGCTAGATTTGTTTCACTACCTACTAACAACTTAACTGAAATATTGGTATTGGAGTACAAATTATACTACAATCTATATTGAAGTTTCTTATAACTTTAGTCATATTCCAAAATCAAACAGTAAATTTATGTAGAATTGCGAAACTTAAAATGGTGGAGCAATTTTTATGTGTACTTCTACCGTGATCAAACCAGAGTATTTGATTTACATGCCACGCGCACGGTAGTGCATTTATTACAAACAATTAGAGTTCATTATATAATATCTTTTTCAAAGACTCATTAGCTAAATAACATAATTAGTGACCGCAGAAAATATTATCGACCAATGGACAAGGTTGAACAATGGAAGCTTGTCCAATACCAAAAGTAATAAAGACGATTGAACATACCCGCACCTCCGCTTGTTCCGACATAACGAAAATATTTTCTTGACGGCGAAGAAAATATAACTTCAAGCCCGTGTTTCAAATAAGCTGTAGTTTTATTTTATACGTAAAACACAGCTGTCGTTATACAAATGGCGTCAATAAATATTCTGCTGTGGTATAGTCGAGAGTTGCCATTGGCGCCTCAGTTTTAAAAATAAAAAATTGCAAACTTGTTTCTGGTTTGCATTGCCAAACTACCTGACCCGCGCAACCTTGTCTGCGTCTCCTATTGTTCTCAGTATGATGCTATTGGAAGTAAACAAATTTGTTTACCATAAAAAGTTTATTGTAGAGCCAATGTTAAGAGATAAACATAATATGTACTGTGGCGGTCTTATTTGTCAAACTTATTAAAAAGGCAATAATTCTTTCGTACACTGATTTAAACTTTAACCTTTTGTCATTGAAACCCTACTCCTTTTGATCTCATAGTAAATCACCTATAGTCTTCCTTGATAACTGCGATATATAACACTAAAAGACTTTTTAAATCCAACCAGTAGGTGCTGTGATAACTACTAAATAAACAAATTCTTCAGCTTTATAATATTAGTATAGAAAAAAAAATTCCCCTCAACAAGTAACGTAGACGAGATTGTGGGGGTATACAAGACCCACACAATCTCGTCTACGTCACTTGTTGTGGCGAATTTTTTTTACATAATCTGTATTTCCCAGCGACCATCGATTCTTAAGAAGCACGGTACGGATTACACCGACAAGGAAAAACACAGGAACAAATTTTAAATAGTCTAAAACTAATCTCAGTACTCTAGAAGAAAAAGAACAGTTCTTAAAAACCTTACGTACAAGTGTAAACGAGATGGTATTAGAAGCTACTGAAAATATAGTCAGTTTATAAAAAAATTAAAATTACAATAACTACTAGTTTAAATTCGATTCAACCAAAACTTTCAACAATACGGGCAAGTATCCCTGTTCACATAAAATGTCTTATTGCAAGAAGAAATGAATTGATTCATAAGAACTTTTTGACTAAAGGGGAAAAAGACGAACGTATGTACCTACCTCTATAAAAACATCTATAAATTAATGAAACGGGAACGCACAGAACGTAGAATAAAAGTAATCGAAGGACATCTCGAATCAACAGGCAGCTTAAAGAAAGGTCTTAAATATCTGAATACCACGAAACAATGGATACCTTATTTAAAAGAAGAGATTACTCACAAAAAAATATTATCAAGATCTGAAATCATAGAATGAGCGACGCAGTTTAATAGTAAATTATACTCATCAAAGGATAATACACCAGAATATGAAATGGCTTGTCAGAACTCTACTATACTAGATAGATTCTCACAGGAAGTAATAAAGAAAATCGAATCCCTAAAATCCGATAAAAGTAATGGACCAGATGGTATCCCAAATGAAGCACTTAAAAAATGTTGTTAGCGCCATATATAACCGGCTTATTTAATAATATTCTAAATTATAGAATGATACCGAAGGAATGGGCACAGTCTGATATCATCTTACTTTACAAGAAAGGAGACCCTGCCGATATTGGAAACTACCGACCAATTAGTTTACAATCTAATATGTACAAATTGTTCGCTTCATGTCTTGAGGGTCGCTTGGCAATGTTTACGGAGAAATATCAGCCGCCAGAACAAGCAGGTTTCAGAAAAAACTTTTCGACAACAGACCACATCCACACTTTAAATTTCATTATGGAGAAATATATAGAGTACAATAGACCACTCTACCTGGCATTTATTGACTACGCTAAAGCCTTCGACTCTATATCCCATAGAAGTATATGGAAAGCTCTACATGAATGCAAAGTACCGAAAGAGACCATAGATCTTATAAAAGACATCTACCATAATAGTAAAAGTCGTGTAAAGCTGGAGAGACAAGGTCCTGAAATAAACATTTGTAGAGGCGTCAGACAGGGCGACCCCCTTTCGCCTCGAATCTTTATAGCTGTACTCCAAAGTATAATGTGATCATGTGATCAATTTTTTTTTTTTTTTTTATAACAACTCCCACATTAGGAATAAATATCCTGTGTCGTGGGGGACTTTACAAACATACATGAAACGGACACAAAGAACATCCAGACTCGAGACAACAATTCGTGGATCACACAAAGTGTTGTACCGCGTGGGATTTGAACCCAAGACACTTGGCGCAGTAGCAAGCGGCATGGCGACCGCTGAAACCACTCGGCCAACCGTGCAGTCATCATATGAAATGAAAAGCCTAAACTGGGCAAGAAAAGGAATAAATATAAATGGGAAACACCTTAGTAATCTTCGATTCGCGGACGATATTATACTCTTCTCTGAAACAGCATCACAATTACAGGAAATGCTCAATGAAATATATGAAGTAAGTAATGCAATCGGCCTAGAATTGAATGCCTCTAAAACTAAAAATATGACGAACCACAATAATATACCCATAAGGGTTAACAACAATACATTAGAATATGTTCAAAGATATATCTACCTGGGACAACAGGTTTCCTTCTCTAAGACAAGACATGAAGACGAGATCAAAAGAAGAGTCAACATAACTTGAAACAAATTCTGGAGCAATAAAGAAATCCTAAAATCAAAGCTCCCAATGAAACTCAAGAAAAAAATTATGGACTCATGTATGCTACCCTGTTTAACGTATGGCTGCCAGACATGGATATACAATAATCATGTCAAAAACAATATACAAGTATGCCAAAGAGCGATGGAAAGGAGTATACTAAACATACAAAGAAAACATAGAAAAAGAAACACAGAAATAAGAAAAACGACAAATATAATAGATACTTTGGAACACTCTCGAAGACAAAAATGGAAATGGGCGGGTCATATTGCACGCATGGATAAGGAAAAATGGACACCGAGAGTTACTACCTGGCAAGGACCAAGAAACAAAAGGAAGAGAGGTAGACCGAGGGAAAAATGGGTTGATGAAATAGTAAGGAAAGTCGGTGAAAACTGGTTTACAAAAGCAAAGGACAGAGAGAAGTGGAGTAAAATGGAGGAGGCCTTTACCCGTTGAGGGGTCCATACTGAATTGTGAATACTGGACATCCACAAATTAATGGAATTTTACTTTTTTATTATGTTGTTATTTCTGATTTGATGATAATTTATTTAAATCATGTAACTTTCAGGCAATTTAAGCAATTTAAGTAATTTTATTAAGTTATATAATTCATGCATGCACTTAATATGTAATTTATTCATTATGGAAATAAAGAGGCTTTATTATTATTATTATTATAATCTGTATTTGGGAAATATTTACCGTTTACACAGCGCACGAAATGGAACATTTTTATATGAAGCCTACAGTCTTAATCGATAGCTGGGCATCGATAACATTAAAAGAAATTTTCAAACTTGACTAGAACTATCTGAGATATGCGCGCACAACCAGAGAAACAAACTCTTCAGCTTTTTATTATTAGTGTAAAAGTAGTACTGAATTGTAATCCTGTTTTTATTTCGCAAAGGTTTGTATATCCAGGGAACGGGATTGGAATGCGATATATTTAACTTTTAGTTGCGTGATGTGTGAATGAGCTTCTTGAGTGCTTTACCGTTAGGTGATTTTAGTGATCTGTCTGGATCTAAATTAAGGTTGAAATTCTTGCAAAGTAATGAGAGGTAATTGGGACTAAAAGCACTAAATAAGTGAAGATAAATGTAAATATATATTGAATTTTTTTTTCACTTTCGGTAATTTCCATAACATTCGATATTTAAGTCATCCAAATATTTGACCCAACCAGGGAATCGATCACGAGACTACAGGTACAGCTGTTGCATACGCAACCACTGCACCACCGAAGCAGCAATACATATTCAAATACAATATACTTCTTAGATACATTTGATATCGTGTTCATCATGTTCAACAGGTATCTGACAGCACGAATGTCAGGTCTCTCCAATACAAGGGGAGGATCCTACGACCAGACGAGGTGATCGTGCCTGGTGATGGCTCAATAATTGATGTTAGGATTTTGTGTTTAAGCTAATTGACGTGAAAGTTTCTATATTGTGATATAGGATTAATTAATCCGTAGTTGGGTGTCTTCAGTAGATGGCTCTGTAATACCTCCCTCCTCCAAAATCCGGAGGTCGATGTATTGATGAGTTAGATGCTATGCTGTGAAGCGCGCCAGAGCTAGAAGTTGGTAGTTTCAGTGAACTTCCCACTCTTAGCTTTGGTAATGTTTCATGGATATTTTGTTAAGTCCCCCCTGACACAAGGTATGTTCCTAGACTCCAAGCATGGGATTTGTATAAAAAAAGAACAAATTCTGTAATTTAAGTTTTTTGTTACGATGATCGAACTAACGCATTGAAAAAAAAAATGTTTTACTATTTATGCCTTTTTATATTCTCTTACTGTTAAAACAGGAATGTTTGGAATGAAAGTTGAATAAATATACACACATTTTTCAAATGTTTTTTTTTTATTGACATCATCTTTAAAAAAAAAATTTTGACGTTATCAGATCAAAAAGGTTTGTTTAATCTGTGTTGTATAGATGTAGGTTAAAATAATGAATGACGTTTAGAAATAGTAGTTAGGCAATAAGGCCTTTGTGGTCTGTGAAGGTGATGTTGTGATTGTATTAATTTATAAACGCATAAATTATTTAAGATCACATTCAATCGTTCACAATAAGAGTATGAAATAATGATGGCATTATCCATTTGCCATGTTTTGTTAGTAATTTTTAGTATAAGTACTTGTAAGTATCATTTAGTAAATATATCAGTAACTATATAGTTTATGAGATTTGTGTTAACAGTCGAGTGATAAAGCTAAAATGTCTAAAAACAGGCAGAGCAAACCCATGATATTGTGGCTCTCTTTAATCGTCATCACTACTTTACTACATTTAGTAAGACTAGCTTAATCTCGAATGAATCACACCTCACGCAATGAGTTTAATGTCATATGATTTGAAAACTGTTTATATTTGACTCATTTTACTTCTGTTTCATAAGCTATTCGCTCGGAAAGGTTATCAGAACAAATATACTCATCAATAGAAGGAGGTGCTGCTTGTTTTCGACGTCTGAATGGAACACACCAAGCAGGATGCTCATGTAAGTAAACATCCTAAAAGTTTGTTTTAAGTCATCCTAACTATGCAGACTTGCAGGGTCTACAATTATCAGCATGTTTGCTCAGCACATTAGTTTGTAAACAATATTACCAGTAACAGAGCTGTACTAAACTGCCTACAGAAAACTGATGTTAAGCGATTCTTTGTTGTTCATTACAGAGTGAATCAAGTAACCTAAGCCTCACCCTCCTAGTTCTGTGTTCAGTAGAGGGGCAGTCTAAAGCTAGAAATTGTTTCTTTATCCCCATATTATAAAAAGAACTGAGTTAAAAACATTGTGCATATTTGTAATAAGAGTAGAATGAGTATTTAGTTTAGTTTATTCTTATAGGATCCATTAACCAGATCCATGATAGAACTAATGACTAATTTAATTTTTATTAGATCTTAATTTCAAAATGTGGACAAGTAATTAATCTATAAGCTACACCTATTTTTACTTTTGATTTAATGTTTTTGATTTTGCATGCCTTCCCCCATCTCATTCATTGCAGAATATAATTATTTTGAGTTATTGAAACCTGTCTTGTGGTCAAAAAATATTGCAGATCAAGTGTTTTACCAATTTTATTTGTTTTATAGAGATTGTTTTTTACAAAAAAATCTCATTAGATCTGCATCATCATTAGATCTGGCCAATGGATCATCTCAAACCTTTAGTTTTAAAGAATAATATACTTAAAAAAGAAAAATGTGTTTATGGTGACTTCTAAGATCTTATAATTATTTTATAGCTCCTTTCAATGGTGCTGTGGGCGTCGTTCAGATGATCAGAGATATTAGTGATGCTCAATGGATTATACAGAACTCTACAGTGGGACCACACATGGCTGTAGTCAACACTGCTCTGTTTAACGATGTCATTGAGTTGTTTATGGAACAGCCTTCTCACGTTGCTGGAGTGCTCTTATATGAAATAAACAGGTAAGCATTAGAATAATAGCTAAGTAAAAGAATACATTCAAAAAGGGAAATGAACTTTGTTAAGGAATGTATATTATAATCAACTAAAGAAACACCACAATGACTTATTTCGAGTATAATAATATACATTTAAATATCTTATAAGAATTTGGTAAAGTATTATTATATTTATAAACAATTAACTGTAAACGTTTGTAAGCCTTCAACCTGTTTCCAGTACTGAAAACTGGCTCAAAATCTTATTATATTATTAATAAACAGGTAACAGATGTACAGACACTTCACCATCAACCACCATATCAAATCTTACAAATCTGATCAGAAATGGAATAGCTAGTAAAGGCAAGAGTAGCTATACAGTCTCATGAATAAATTTTTTTTTAAAGGAAAAGTTTTCTGCCTGCTTTTCTGTACCCCCCCTGTGTGAAGAAATAATGCAAAAGAAAAGTAAATAAATAAATTTCATTCACATCCAGACATTAAAATTATTGTACAATATTCTGAAAAAGAGGGAAATATGTGTGGGATTTAGTGTACTGTTTTTATGATAAATTGTTTAAATATTTAATTATCTATGCTTATTTTTTTTTTCAGTACTACATCTTTTACAGCAGATTCAAAATGCCCAAATGAATACTATTCAGCAGAAGAAAGTACTTGTTCATCCTCTGGAACAGGAGTTGTATGGAACGACAAGGGAACTGGCCTTTTGAGACGTAATATCCCGTTCCCAATATTTTATTTACCTTTGTCGAGATTTGATGAAATAAACAAAATTGAACAGTGCTATGACAGGTAAAAATTATTTTTCTTAAAAACAAATGTAAGGAGACAGTCCATTTATAACTTCTGTTTTAACTCTCCATGAATGTAATTTCTAAAAAACATAAATAAGCAAATGATTTTTTAAACTATTTTTAATCTTTTAATGATCATTTGCTGTGGACATCTCCAATTCTGATGTGTTTAATCCAATTTTAAAAGAATACTTTCACTTGAAAATGTATTGTGTTTTCAGATTTAATATGAATAAAAATGATCTCGCCAATAGACCCTTATGTGCTTTACAACTGAGTACCTTTATGTATGCTGCGGTGAACAGTGAAGTGTGTCTAAGGAGGTTGGTATTATTTTAATATTTCTCAAATTTAAGAAAAAATACATGTTGAATCGACAAATCATAAGACAACTACTAGTGTTTTATCAAAGAATCCGTAGGTATAAGAATAGGTATAGGGATTAGGGATAGAAGTAGTACTACCCTACTTCTCACAAGCCAATTGGCATGTGTCTCATGTGAGTTTTGATATTTGTGTTAAGTGTTCTGGAATAGTATTTGCCCCAATGTATTTCCTTATAGTGATGTTTAGTGTTTATATATTTTTTTTTTTTTTTTATTGAATAGTGGGCAAACGAGCAGACGTATCACCTGATGGTAAGCGATTACCGCCGCCCATGGACACCCGCAACACCAAAGGCGTCACAAGTGCGTTGCCGACCTTTGGGGGATGGGAAAGGGGATGAGGGGAGGGGTTGTGGTATGGGCCTCCGGTATCCTCACTCACTCGGTGAAACACAGCTCAAACGCTATTTCACACCGGTTTTCTGTGAGGCCGTGGTATCACTCCGGTCGAGCCGACCCATTCATGCCGAAGCATAGCTCTCCCACGGTATGAATTTGGAGTCTCTCCCACGGTGTCTCATGTGAGTTTGGATATTTGTGTTAAATGTATTGGAATAGTATTTGCCCCAATGTATTTCCTTATAGTGATGTTTAGTGTTTATAGTTATTCTATAATAACTAGAAAAAGTGGTGATAGTGTATACTGAACTGCTTATTAACCATATTCTTGTATTTCAATATTTAATGGTAACAAATTCTTTCAGATCTGCTTCTTCTTCTCTACTGACAGCAGCAAAAGTCTGTGATCCTTTGGGTGATCACAATGTGTACTACTCCTTATTTCCCAGGACGAAGGTGTGTAGAAATGTGAATAGTTGGGAGTTTTAAGATTTATTAATTTTGTGATAGGTATGTCATTATCCAAAAGATTTAACTTCAAAACGGTTTCTTTATTTATTATCAGTTGTCGCGGTAAAGAGTAATCTTTAGTAATTTTGCAAGAATCATAGTATCTCTATTACAAATTTCATTGTAATAGATGCAGCGGCTTAATAGAGTGTCACAGCCAGACAGAGCTACTTTTGAATTTATAGTATTAGAATGGCATTATATTATGTATGTTTACTTTCAGGATGAAAATAAACCAAAGCCAGTAACGTTGGTAACTGCTAGGATAGACACTGCATCTTTATTTGATGGTACGTAAATAACAATTATTTTTACAATTTTCATTCCTGAGCACAGGAGCTGAGGACCTAGCCGGAATATATTGCAACTTTTCAACAATTCTAATTCTAATTTGTGATAAACTCACTTTAGGCCCTCGGTATTCCTTCCTTATCTTGAATTAGTGTACTAAAATATAGTTCCCAGTCCCTCCAGCTTGTCTTTGCTGGAATTATCCAGCAAAGACTGGATTATGTTTTGTATATCAGGTATATATCAGGCATATCAGGTAGTCTGGTAGTCGAAGAATGGAATGATGAATTCTCAACATAATTATTTTGACAGGCGTTTCTCCTGGTGCTGCGAGCTCTGTTGTGGGAATGGTGACTCTGTTGACAGCAGCTGCAACTCTGTCACAGTTGATCTCTGTTAAAGACGGGCAGTTATATGGTAAGTACAAGTTTTCTGTCAATGTGATGACGTCACTTCGCCAGGCGTTCGTTATTAGTCATTACTAAACATTATTCGTTGTTAAGCTGTTTAATGAAAACTTAAAAATTCTACACTTAAGTAATAACTTTTCAATTGCTTTAGATCAAAATGTTCTGTGGACGCTGTTCAATGGAGAGAGTTTTGATTACATTGGGTCGCAGAGAGTGGCCTACGACATCAGCAAAGGCAAATGGCCGGCTTCTGTACCTCTCGCGCCTGAAGATATTCGTCTCCACGTTGAGCTGGGACAAATTGGAGGCTCACTGGCTAATTCGAACAACGATAGCTCCTGGGATTTCCAAGCCTTCGTACCTTACAAAGATAGCACTGAAATGCCTGTTGAGGTACAAATGTTCATCAGTTATATCATCTTCCTAGCCTTTATTATTCTCAAGAGTATTTGTGGTCTGCTATTTCGTGTTTTTCGTGGCCATTTGGAGGGTAAGGTCAAATTGGCCTCGAAGAAGCTTGGTGTGCTCAACAGATCAAGACAGTATTTCACTCCGGCCCCACGACTTTTACTTTATAAGGTGCAGGTTCGGCCTCACATGGAATACTGTCCCCTGGTACATCTTTGAGCGGGGGCACCCCAATACCAGCTCCTCTCTCTAGACCGCATTCAACGGAGAGCGATTCGAATTGTCGATTGCCAAGAACTTTCAATTCGGCTAGACTCTCTGGCGCTGCGTAGAGATGTGGCTTCGCTGTGGACTGATCTCTGCCGCCTCTTTTCGCCTTCGTCCTACGCGTCCTCATCATCTAGATGGTTGTCAGTCATCAACTGTGCGCTTTTCCAGAAACTTTCTGCCTCGCACAACGAAACTATGGAATGAACTGTCAACCAATACGACCTTTAACTCTTTAAGAAAAGAGCGCACTCCTTCTTAAAAGGCCCTCAAAGCACTTGTTGTCGCCTCTGTTGTTGCCGTTTTACGTTTACGTCCGCTAGTTTGCCCCCTATTTCATAAAAAAACACAAGCTCTTCTTAGCTTAGGACTTGACGGCTGCGTGTTAGATGTCCGAAATATATTTTGTATTTCATGGGTTATGGGGGTCTTATGACTGTCTCTCCACGTAAAATATTCAAGTTCAGCCACATCATGGTATTCTTGAAGCCGATTCCAACCTAGTTGGAATAGATCATTACACAACTAGTTTTATTAATATTATCTGTTTTGTGATTACAGGCAATAGAATTCATAAACGAGATGTCAAATAACACAAATAAGATGAAAATGAATGTATTTCCGGAATTTACAACAAATTTACCGCCTTCGTCATTGCATTCGTTCCGTCGTATTTTGAAAAATGTCACAAAGAGCGGAGAATTGCCAGAGTTGTTGCTTGCAGATCACAAAAATACATTTACTAATATGTTCTATAACTCCGCTCTTGATGTATTTAGTAAAATTAATTTCAAATACCATAACATCACTGTGGACAGCAACGGGACATGTAAGTATCTATAGTAGAAGTAAAAAATACTCACAACAACGTTAAATTCTCACGTTGAGCTGACAATGAAATATGTTTAAACAGAAATCCATTTTCTTGATAAACTCTCACTCGCACTCTGCACTACTCAAAAAAGGCGCAACACTGCCTTCATTGTGTATAAACTTTTCGATAAATTTGACTATTTTTCAAAAAGAAATTCTTTAAAATGTTAAAAGCTACATACCATGATACCACATATTCCTTATTCACCTTATATACGCTTGGAAGACTGTTACTAATCTAATGTATAAAATTCTCGTGTCACGGTGTGCGTAATTGAACTACTCCGAAACGGCTCGTAGCATAGCATTTTGTGGGTCGTAGCAAATTGGCTAGGGTTGAGAATCGGACAACATCTATTTTTCATCCCCCTAAATGTTAAGGGTTACCCACTCTTAATTTTTTTTTTCGGACTATTTTATTTTGTTTTTATTTTTTTATGATACAATATACAAAAATACATACAACGCTAAATTTTCATCCCTCTACGATCAACCCCTATTTTTTATTTATTTATTAAAAACTTTAATTTTTTTGCAAGAATATTTTTTATGTTTTTTACGAGATAAAATGTTTCCTAGAAATAATATACATGGCAAAACAATGTTTGCTGGGTCAACTACAAGAAATATTATTTTACAAATCCATTTAAGTAGGTAATCAAACCGTTAAAAATGAATTGCATAGACTATTAATATCTGTTTTTAGTTATATCTACTGAAGACCTTTTGGCTAATGGAACAATGACGGAGTTCGAACCTCAAGTTAAAATCGCCCGGCTTGCCACTGCTTTAGCTCGAACTTTGTACCAAAGAGTTGCTGGAAAACAGTACACAGGCAATGTGTCAGCTTCGGCGCATTTAGTGAGTACATTTTTATATTTCTCTGAGATAAGTTCAGGTAAGTAAGCCTAAGGGTCCGGTTGTGTTAATAACTGCAGTTCCCGGACCCCGTCCTTCTCTGGCGCAGAGTTGGTACACCGTGTAGTTTTAGTCGGTTCGATTCCGACACACCACCCCGCCGCAAACCCCGGTGAGGTGACGGCCCGAGGGGGTTTCCACACGAAAAAAAAAGTAAGCCGAACATCATACTTCTCAAAATTAAAATTTTTTTTTTGCTTGTATTCGGATAAACCATAAGTGATAATTTTTCCGTTGTTGAGTTATAGATTTAGCTACTAGGTTTTACACGCGGCATCGCTCTCATAATTTTTTTTTCTATCACTCAGGAAATGTACCTTTATCAGGTCAAAAATACCCCATATCTTTTGGGTAACCTCGACCATGTATTACATCTAATATCTATACTAATATTATAAAGCTGAAGAGTTTGTTTGTTTGGTTGTTTGAACGCGATAATGTCAGGAACCGCTGGTCCGATTTGATAAATTATTTCTGTATTGGATAGTCCATTTATCGAGGAAGGCTCTCTTCACGCTACTACTAATAGGAGCGGAGCACCAATGAAGAATGTTTGAAAAGCAGGGGAAAATTTTCACACTACGGGCAATATAACACGCAAATGAGGTTGCATGGGTCAGCTGTATATCATATACAACGTGTCCCAAAACTCAACGATAAGCCGGTACCAGAAGGTCGGCCAGCTCGTGACTACTCGTGAAAAAATGTTAAAAAATAATTATCTTTTTTTTTTTTTTAATTACGAAAGAAAAACTAAAATTCTTCAAAATTTACACCTCTTAAGATATTTTTAACTACCATCTCCACAATTTTCCAAATATTTCAGATTTTTTTTTGTATCAGCATCCTAAGTAACACCGTTACCCATCACAATCCTTAGAAAACCCATAACACCTGTAGATTTTACACGAAAATTAATGAAAGTTTTTTCTTTTCTTCAAAACTCTAAAAGATTTTTCTTTAAGGGCAATTTAACTAATCGTGGTGTAAAAAAAATGTATGGTCACTACTATGGCAAATATTTTAAAAAAATTACGCATCTAAACATGAATCTAAAATGGTAAAATACTTCTTGAAAACCAACCACAAAAAAAAATGCAAATTATTTATCTAAACATAAACCAACATTCATGAATTGTTTATAGTACTAAATTTTTGACAATATTTAAGGTTTTAGTCGAATTTTTCGTCAACCCTTATTTTGGTAGTAACTTATTATACATAACTAGTTAGATCTCATCTAGATCTACCTAGTTTATAGCAAATTACATAAGTCCGGTAAATAGAAGTTTGAAATTTTTTACATACAATTATAGTACTCAATTTTACTACCTGCGCACAGAATGCCTGCCGTACTGCTATTCAAGCGAGATTTGTGAGATATTGTGGGTAGGAGGATTATACTATCATATTTTTGTACGTAAGTGAGATTCAAAATTATTGGGAATGTTGAATAAAATAAAACAATTTAATAAAAATTTTATACATTTATTGCGTTATCAACATTACAGTAAATGTTCAAACTGTTTGACGCCGGCATTAATACAAGCATTTTTTGCAGTTTCCCTCGTCCGATCTAGACAAATGGGGTGTCGTTCGACGGGTCTCGATGAGACTTTTCCAAAAATGCAAAAACTAAAATTCTAGGACTAAGGTCATCGAGCTATTCGACAAAAACCTCAAAAAATACCAAAATTTAAGTTAAAATGTAAAAAATTTCAAACTTCTATTTACCGGACTTATGTAATTTGCTATAAACTAGGTAGATCTAGATGAGATCTAACTAGTTATGTATAATAAGTTACTACCAAAATTAGAGTTGACGGAAAATTCGACAAAAACCTTAAATATTGTCAAAAATTTAGTACTATAAACAATTCATGAATGTTGGTTTATGTTTAGATAAATAATTTGCATTTTTTTTTGTGGTTGGTTTTCAAGAAGTATTGTACCATTTTAGATTCATGTTTAGATGCGTAATTTTTTTAAAACATTTGCCATAGTAGTGACCATACATTTTTTTTACACCACGATGAGTTAAATTGCCCTTAAAGAAAAATCTTTTAGAGTTTTGAAGAAAAGAAAAAACTTTCATTAATTTTCGTGTAAAATCTACAGGTGTTATGGGTTTTCTAAGGATTGTGATGCGTAACGGTGTTACTTAGGATGCTGATACAAAAAAAAAATCTGAAATATTTGGAAAATTGTGGAGATGGTAGTTAAAAATATCTTAAGAGGTGTAAATTTTTAAGAATTTTAGTTTTTCTTTCGTAATTAAAAAAAAAAAAAGATAATTATTTTTTAACATTTTTTCACGAGTAGTCACGAGCAAGCCGACCTTCTGGTACCGGCTTATCGTTGAATTTTGGGACACGTTGTATATCGCACCTAAGTTGTAAGCGTAACATACAAAAAACAGACATTTACAATCTTCTTTACTACCTTGAACATAGGTCGATGAGATGCTATACTGCTTCTTACAAAGTCAAGCATGCCGTCTACTAATGGCGTCGGACCATATGTCGAGCAGCGGTTCAGAAGAGAAGCCACCTGAAGAACCAGCACCTTTGTACGTGGGAGTATCGGCGGTGGTTGGCATTCCGCCTATATTCGCGGGACACTTGCTAGCTCTACTCACTGGAATCCATCACTCTGTAAATCGAAGTAAATGTGATGAACTTGATGAACCAGTAAGTGTACAATCTTATTTGCAAATTATTCCTGTATAAATAAAGTTTTTATTAGAAAAGTTGTTTATAATGTCACTGTTAGAGAATGTTACAATAAACCTTTTTAATCTACATACATCATTATTACCATCAACAGCCCATTGCATCCCATTGCTGGTTGTAGTTCTTCTTAACTTCTTTTTCTCTGACTTCCCTTTTAATTCTTTAAATTGATTTTTAATTGACTGCCTCGGTGGCGTAGTGGTAGCGTATGCGACTGCTAAGCTTGAAGTCTCGGGTTCGATTCCCGGGTCGGACCAAATGTTTGTATGATCTGCAAATATTTGTTTCGGAGTTTGGGTGTTTTCTATGTATAATATGATGTATTTCCAAAAAAAAAGTATGTAAGTATTTATATCAGTTGTCTAGGACCCATAACACAAGCTCTGCTTAGCTTGGGACTAGATGGCGTTGTGTGTTAGATGTCCGGAGTATTTATTTTAATTTTAAATTCCCGGTTGACGACTATGGTCCAAGCCCGGAAATTGTTAAATGTGGGTATTTTAATGGCCCTATGTCTTCCTCTTTGGCAATGTAGGCGTAACCTTTACGACATATGTATTTGAATAAAAACATTGTAATTACTTTTTTTAAGAAAAGGATGTTTACCTTACATTGTTACTTTTAGGGTTATTCATACTATTGGCTGAGAGGCTGGAACCACAGCGGAGTATGTATTCAGACGACTATGAATATCAGCGCTGCTGTCAGTCCAGCTTTCATTATTGAAGGTCTGTACATGTCTACTGTATACCTAATAGTTTTGCTTGTTTGAATATGAATAAGGTTAGAGGTTAATTAACATTAAAAAAATTTATTTGACAAAATTTGTAGATTAGATTGAGGATTAGACACAAAAATTCTAATTAGAACAAAAGTTGGGCACTTTCTTGGATACATAGTGCTTTGATAATTATTATATCAGTACCTAGGTTTCATATAATGTATATTATCCTCTGGGGGTCTAGAACTAAACTGTTTTATTACAATGAAACATACAGATCACAAATGAGTTGTCATTTGCTGTCAAAAAGATGGCGTGATATAATACTTTGAAATCAAAATCATTTGTTTACAATTTTCTTAATCCGTCAGTAAAAAGTTCATTTTTTACTAAATACATCAGTAAGCTCATTCATAAATATCGATTCAAATATTTTTGTCCTGCCCCTCTCGGAAAGAGTATTTTTGCCCTTCGATATCTGAGTGCAAAAGCCGTTTTCATACGCTAGAGAGGATAAAGTAAATTGAATTTAGAACATCGTGTGCACTAAGTTAGTAAATTCAAAACATCATTAAACCTATTTACTTCTACCTCTATGGTGCTGAATTTTTCATACAAGCTTTTATAATTACCTAAACTAAAATAAAAGTATCTTGTGATTGTAAATGTTTTTTTTTGCATTTAGTCATTTCCTCGCTGAGGTGGCATGAGAATTTACGTGTTGCACTCGAGTACAAAGGATTTTTGGGGTGGGAAGTCAGGGCATGGTTTTGGTGGAAATCGCCGACTTAGTGAGGTCGGCATGGCCTATAAAAAGCCAAACATCCTTCTGCTGTGTTTTGTAGTGGAACACCAATGATAGCAGAACCCTGGCCAGTCCGAGTCATCCACGTCCTAGTCGTCCACCCTGGGACCTGCTGCAACCACGCAATGCGTGCACACTACCTAGAGCTGCAGCTGAGCTGAGGATGCAGGGCGAAAGGCGAGTGTTCTGCGCCTTAAAACAGAACTCTATCACTAGGGAGGCAACCCGAACAAAACCGAGCGTGTCTGGACGCTTTGAAGTGGCAGCCCCGCTACCAGACTAAGGCACAGTGGGCTAATCACCTACTTGCACAAAAATCTAGATTCCTGAAACGAATACAGCAAGAAACCGGACCGATCATTTTCTGACGACCTTTGGCATGAAAACACGGACACGAATTGCATATTGGAACGTACGTACGCTCAGCGATGATAGCAGACTGGCCCAAGCAGAAGCAGAAATGCTTAGATACGACCTGCAGATACTCGGTCTAAGTGAAGTGCGAAGAAATGGTTTTGGAGAACTGAGAACGTCCAAAGGGTTGACTTTCTTATACTCCGGCAAGGATGACGAGAACGATGACCGCGAAAACGGAGTTGGATTCCTCCTTTCCCATTCCGCAAGAAGAAGCCTTTTGGACTGGAAACCGATCTCAGACCGAATCATTTTGGCCCGTTTTTCGGGGTGCGTAATGAGAATGGTGAACGATTTTTGGAGTTTTGTCAGCATCAAGACCTGGCCATCGGAGGAACACTTTTTATTCATAAAAATATACACAAATACACTTGGAACTCACCCGATGGCGTCACTAGAAACCAAATTGACCACCTTGCCATAAGTTCCAGATGGCGCTCATCGTTGCTTGACGTCCGAAATCGGAGAGGCGCTGATATCGACAGTGACCATCATCTGGTCGTTGCTGAGATGCGGCTCAAGGTGGCTGCAGCACGACCAGCCAGCGGAAGTGATAGGATTGGGAGAAGGTTTGAAGTTGCCCGACTGCAGAATCCTGACACTACCCTCAAATTCAGGCTTGAACTCCGTAACCGTTTCGCTGACTTCAACGCTGACGATGACTCAATAGACGAAGAGTGGAAACGCATTAAAGTGGCCTATACAGAGACCAGCTCTAACGTCCTAGGACACTGCACACAGGCGTGAAACTTGGATGTCATAGTCTACATGGGAGCTGATCAACGAACGAAGAGGACTTCACGTTAAACTGCTAAGCACTAACGACGAGTTACTTCAAGCCGACCTCAGACAGAGATACCGCCAGATTCGAAGAAAAATCTACCGCAGCTCGCGGAAAGATAGAAGATTATGGACTGACAGTATCGCTGATAATGCCCAACGCGCTGCTAATACTGGCAATCTGAGAGAGCTGTATAAAGCGATTAAAATGGTGGCAGGTAACAGCGGTTTTCGTAAAAGGCCTCTGAAGTCAAAGAATGGGCAACTCATTGTGACACCGGAAGGGCAACTGGAACGCTGGCGTGAATACTTTGAGGAGATCTTCCGTGCCATAGTATGGACCGTACCGGATGTACCGCAATATACACCTCCACCACCTAGGCTTCTTGACATCAACGTCGAACCTCCGACGCACGGGGAAGTAGCGAAGGCAGTACTCTCGCTCAAAACTGGTAAAGCTCCAGGCCTCGACCTAATAACTGCGGAAATGCTAAAATCTGATTTAAACTTCGCCGTCGAGGTACTGACACCTTTAATAAAGAAGATCTGGACAAGTGAGGAGCTTCCAGATGACTGGAACAAAGGGCTTCTTATACCTGTGCCCAAAAAAGGCGACCTCAGCCAATGCAGCAACTGGAGAGGCATAACTTTGCTCTCGGTACCTTCCAAGGTTTTATGCAAGATTGTCTTGGACAGATTATCAGGGGCTATTGAACCCTTACTGCGCAAAGAGCAAGGAGGCTTTCGCTCGAATCGTTCGTGTGTCGACCAGATCAACACTCTGCGTATCGTTCTTGAACAGGCATCAGAATGGCAAAGGGAAGTCTATCTGACCTTTGTAGACTTTGAAAAAGCTTTCGATACGCTGAGATGGACTACCATATGGTCGAGACTTATCGAAATTGGTGTCCCGCCGAAGATGATCAACCTTGTAAAAGCCATCTACAGAAAATATTCCTGTAAAGTGACGCAAAATGGCATGGTCTCTGAAGGTATCGAGGTACATGCGGGTGTTCGACAAGGCTGTATACTCTCGCCTCTCCTATTCTTGATCGTCCTCGATGGGATTATGCTTCGCACACACCACAATAGGCGACGCGGCATAGAATGGGGACTGACCAGTGTCCTAAAAGACTTGGACTACGCCGACGACCTGTGCCTGCTGAGTCACACGCACCGCGATATGCAATCCAAATTGGACGACCTATGTCGAGAGGCGAGTTTAACTGGGCTTAAAATTAACACACGGAAGACCCAAGAGATGCGATCTGGAGTGAAAAATAGCACACCATTACGGATTGGTGCAGAGGATGTGGAGCGAGTCCACAAATTTACATACCTCGGAAGCGTCGTGTCAGAGACTGGGGGAACTGAAGAGGACATCACTTCGCGCATTGCCAAGGCTCGAGCAACCTTCGCACAGTTGCGGCCCGTGTGGCAGTCACGGAAATTGACGCGAAGAGTGAAGTTGAAGATATTCCAGTCCAACGTCAAATCCGTACTGCTATATGGGTGTGAGACGTGGAAGGTCACAAAAAATATCTCGCACCGGCTCCAGGTCTTCGTAAACCGCTGTCTTCGCCGAATTCTCGGTATTTACTGGCCCGAGAGAATCTCCAACGAAGACCTAATGAAGCGCTGCCGTGAAACGCCGATCGACATTCAGATCAAACGTCGCAAGTGGAGCTGGATTGGTCACACACTCCGTAGGGATTCCGATCATATCGCCAAAGAGGCGCTCGATTGGAATCCTCAAGGAAAACGAAAACGTGGCCGACCCAAACAGACCTGGCGGCGTACAGTTGCAGACGAGACGAAAAAGGCCGGGAAGACGTGGAGCCAGCTAAAATGCGAAGCTCACGACCGAACGCGATGGCGGAATGCTGTGGACGCCCTCTGCCCCAACTAGGGGACATAGGACTATAAGAAGAAGAAGAAGACTCGAGTACAAAGATTTTTCGCCTCGTACTGTTTGGATTCTCTCACTAACTCTCAGGATTATAATTTTAGTTGTGAGTTCTCACCAAGTGTAGATCACTTGGTGGGATCTCACAATTAAATTTACCTGTAATGTTATTCAACTATATGTATAACTGCCTCGTTGGTCTAGCGGTTGACGTAAGCCAATGCCGATCCGGGTTCGAATCCCGATTCGGGTTCGAATGGACGGGCTAAAAAGCGTTATTGAATTTTTCTGATTATAGAAATACTTAATAACAGCTCGGAGTTTGGAAGTTGGGGTCTGAACCCCAGTGCCTCGTAAAGCTGTCGGTCCTGCGTCTGATCTCTCCCCGATCGTGTCGGTTAACCGCCCCATCGGATTATGAGCGAGAGGGAACAGAGAGTGAACCTGTGTTTGCGCACACACTTGTGCACTAAAGTATCTCCTGCGTAGTTGACTGGTCTCCGTTGAGACAGGCCGCCGTGGCCGTATTTGGCTAGGAGAACATTATTATATAATCGTACTATTAAACTTGTCCGTCAGACTACGACTTGAGGTCGGGCGTGTACTCGACGTGGACGGAGTCAGTGTGGCTGACGCTGTCGGCGCGGGTGTTCGTCCGCGCGAGTGGTTCCGGCGCGCAGATGGCTACGCTGACCGGAGCCGTCGCCACGCTGCTGGCCGCCGCGCTCACCTACTGGCTGCAAAAACATGCCGCTCGGGTCTTCATCGACGCGCCCGCACACTCCATCGTTAACGACGATGCCGCTTCTGGGTAAGCATACCTCGCTATTCCTTAAGAGCCTTCGCAGACTTTAATTTTTTTAGTCGGTCGATAGTTTGGTCAGGTTGGCTTTTGGCATTTGTCGACAGATACCAAACCGGTGTAGTGTGTGCACTGTCGTACATGTTCATACTGATAAACAGCCCGATTAAACCATCAGCCGATTGAAAATTTGTACTATGCGGTACTCTATCTAATACCCCTAATCCGTACTAATATTGGCTGCCTCGATGGCGTATGCGACTTCTGTGCTTGATGTCTCGGATTCGATTCTATGGTCGGACCAAACGATTGTATGATTTACAAATATTTGTTTCGGAGTGTGGGTGTTTTCTATTTATGTACAAGCTTTTTAGCCTTTTAGCCCGTGGCTTCGCTCGCGTCCTTGTTAACTCGTTGTCAAGACGTCCAGCGAAGATACCGCGCAAGCGCGTTTTGTGTCAACCGCCACAGGTTCCCTCCTGAATAAAATACATAAATAACATTGGACATTGGAAACATTATCCATTGGACCGAATTGTGAATCTAAACCATGCTAGAATCCTCAGGAATAAACAATAAAAAAATCGTTTCAGCGGTTTATGAGGCGATTAGTTTATACATACATTTATGTTTCGTATAAAATATAATATTATTTAATACTAAATTATATGTTTTGTTTCAGGATATTGAGGACAGTTAATTGTTAAATTGAAATGCAAGTGAAAGACAAGAAGACTGCATATTTGTGATTTGTTACGTTCTAGAGTGTACCCTCAGTGAGCAGATTGTGATGCATTCCACGATTGCTTTTTAGCATTTTTTTTCAAGCTACCCATAATATAATTGTGTGATTACAAGTTATAGTAGTATTAAAGTGATGAGATTGAGTTTTTCCTTTTTGTTGTTCATAATAAACTAAAAAAATATAATTCATCATAAACAATGAGATTTTAAATCAGTTGTGGAACCATGTACCTCCAACTCAAAGGAAGGATCCTCGGACCAGGAGAGGAGATCATGCTTGGCAGGCCACAGCTCAACAGTAAATTTTGAGAAGTTATATATATGCTTATAGGCGCGAGAATTTCTATATCGCGATACAGGATTAGTAGTTACATAGTTCTCCATTACTCCTTAGTTCGATGTCTTCTCGATAGATGTTGTTGCGCTGTATATGGTTTGTTTGTATTATATAGTAATCACTATTATTAATAGCCGTGTACTAAAATGAATATAACATAATGAATAACAATAAAAGCTGAATTATCAATGCAACAAATGTTAAGTGTGACCGTTATTAAAGAATAAACGTAAGCCAACTCTTGAAAGTACATAACCGCAAGAGCTAATTTACAAAACGTAAATAATCTCTACTATCTACGTTTAGATTTTCAAATAACTATTTATTACTTACGCTTTTTAAGATGACCGCATTCGGCGTTGCGATTAGACTCGATGGCGATTGTTGAACAATCTAGTCAATCACGATCGAGTTGATGTGAAATAAATTCACATGAAATGAAATGGATTATTTTTTTAACATGAAGAAAATATACTTGCGTAATATACGATGTACTAGTGTATAGTCCATTCGTTTAGATAGTGTCGGTGCTCCCTCCACGCAATTGTGGTTATTGTTGTAAAAAACGAATATATTAACTAATACAATGATGTAAACTGACAAATCATACTTGGTTGTGGGTGTCCGCCCCTGGCGGGCCTTTTGATTTTGTGGCGGTTTGCCGCACATGTGACAGTGGCGCGATCAAGGTGACTGTTTCTAAGCGAATGGACTAGTCCACTGTTAAATTAGTTACATCAGAATTAGGAATAAAATTTTATAGGAAATTCTTGGATAATTTATTTTATACAACACTTAATGGTAGTTTTTTTAGTACTCCATAACTGCACGTTTCAGAAAACTAGCTCTCTTCAAATATTGTTTTCATTCGGGTATTAAGAAAATGCAATGTTTGCGTTTCCCGTTTAATATAATAATATCTTAACACATCCTATACAAGGCTGTGCTATGGTAACTAGATTGCAACAATTATTGAAGATGATACAAGACCAGTCAAATTAGTATTTACTTATCGATTTCCCTTACAATTTTGTCATCTAGTTCAAACCCTAATGCGAGATATAAACAATTAATAAAACAACTAAAAGTCTAAAATGCTTTTTATTTCTTTACTTTATAATTACAGCATATACGCTAGCGATTTTCCAAGACTAAGGAGAGTAACAACAACAAATTCTTTATTCAGAATTGGTTTACAATATTTTTCATACAAATTTACAGAAGTGCATTCAAACATAGACTCGTTTATCATATGAGAATCGAACATATCGTGTAAATTAACATACGTTTTTAGTGCATTCATTTTTTGACGTAGTTCTGCTCCCCACAATTTGCTTTGCATGCGAGAAAAATTAGTGACATCACACGAAAAAAGAATATTGAGCAGTTTGATATCACTCTTCTTCAATTCTTCTGCCTCTTTGTGTAAAAATGTTAAGTTCTCTATTGAGCTAGTCCAAGAAGTTTCGTTAAAATTTGCGACGCTATTCAATCTAAATATATCAGAATACTTTTTGTATGGCGTCGGTAGTGAGAGTGGACGTTGTGGTAATGATGATAGCATGTTCACCTTAGTTGCACTTCCGGATTCATATGGTATTATATTGTTATCATCTTCAGTTAGTGATAGTGCCAGAAACATACCATCTATGTCTTCATGTGATGCAGGGGCATCTGTACTGTCCCCAGGTTCACATTGTGTTTGCTCTTCATAATCTACGACTTGAATTAGGGATTCAATTTGGGAATCCTCCGCATTGGCGTACTTTATAGCACCCAATAATTTTAATGAAAACGGTTCCTCATTATAACCATTAGGGACATGAAACATTGTAGATTTTAAAACAATTTTGTGATCTTCGCACCATTCAACTGATATATATGAAAATGTGTTTATGAAGAGAGACTCGTGGACGACGAGTAGTTCTGGTTTTTTCCTGTAGTTTATTTCTATTGTGAGGTTGGGATTGGCGTGGGTAATTAATATAAAATACAAATGCATCATTATACTGAAAGTGCTGACATTAATATTATTTAAAAGTAGTTTCATCAAATAACCTTGGCTTATGTTCTGGAAATACCAATAACCAACATGAACCGAAAAAATGTTGACGGTTGCATCATCGAGGGTCAATTGAAAACGTGAATTACACAATTGAAGTAACGTATAAAAAAGCTGAGGCAGCTTAAACTTCCATAATGATATCCTGAAATCTATGTCTTGTCTGTTCAATCCACTATCGGCAGGATTTTCTTGAATAACAGTAGATAATAGGATTTCTCTAGGGTGCAAACGTTCTTTACGTATTGAATCTTCATTACAGAAATACTGTGTTTTTCTGTAATGAAATAGATTACTTTTATTTTCCGAAATTTCATTTAAACTTTGCTCATTGTTCACAGAAATACAAAACTTGGAATGCTGTAATGAGTGAATGTTTTCTTTATGCATATATTCCTTACTATGCAACATGTACTTTTTCAAAGTTGATAAACTTTTTAAATCGATGCAATAGCTATTGTAGGGACTTACTGTACTTATATAGATCTTGCCATTTTGAGTATTAGTGATGATTATATCTGCCGTGTTTACGTGCGCAATCACTATTTCGAGATATATGTTAGGGGCTTGCCTTTCTTTATTATTAAATAATTGTAGGCTTTTGCGTGGTGCGAAGTCATTACACTCTACACTGTTCTGCACTCTGTAATAATGTCTAGAAAACTGGCTGTAATAATACCAGTAATGAAGTAAATCCAGATTATTAAATTCAGAAAAAAAAGTTGATTCGTTTTGTGTAATACGGATTGGAGGATCATCTTCTTTTATCTCCATTTCATTAAATCACTTGATACACCGAAGATGATCGTTGTATGTGTCTTATGTATTAAATGTTTTATGTCACATGATGAGATTTTAGCGTTAAACTAATCATGTTAGAAACCTTAACACCTTAAATTATGATTTTAAACCTAGCATTTGTTTAAACATGCATGTTAAAAAATATATAAATATTTTGTTTTTATAATTTTAATGTATAAAAACACATCGTAACTCTCCTGTCCTTTTTCCAACTGACTTTAGGTAATTATATGTTTTAATATTTTCCATTATTTGGCTACCATAGAACCATGTAGGTAGGATACGATCACTATCTATAGGTACTAATATATAAAGCTGAAGAGTTTTTTTGTTTGTTGCTTGAACCCGAAAATCTCGGAAAGTATTGGTCCGATTTGAAAAAATCTTTTAGTGTTAGATGATTAATTTATCTAAAAAAGTTATACCTATATATCATCACGAGTGAGGCAAATTTTCATGCTACGGGCAATGGGAGACGCAAGAGAGGTTGCGAGGGTCAGCAAGTTCCTAAATAAAATTATGAAACCATTAAATACTTTAATATTGTTACGAAACATCAATAATATTCCAGAGAGCTGTAACAGTTTGGTCGTACAAATAGATAAATTCTAAAAATAAGGCATTGTGGCACAAAACAATAACCCTTATGAGAAAACGTAAGGTTGAATATGGAATGATTGTAGCGCTTTTGGCTTTTTTACGTTTCTCGGAAACAGTCATGTTCGAATGTTCTTTAGCAGATGGACTTTTCGACGATAAACCGTTGGTGGAACCTATTTTTAGTGGATTTTTTCAATCAAGAAGGTATTCGTCACTTAAATAATTGTGAGAGTCTGGGTACAGGGAAGGGCAAATGCCCCACCCTGCCTGGTTATGCTCATTAAATAATATATTTAAGTAATCTTCCAAATATAGATAATGAGGAACATACTTCAGAATAAGTGGTTTGGGTCTCAGGTAAGGTCTCTGTTTCGATTAAAAACAACGAAATAATTGACTAACACCGTTTTCCTGTAAAGTCGTGGCCCCACTCTGGTCGAGCAGACTTATATATTCCCATGATATGATGATGATAGCCATAGCTCACCCTCAATCTAAGTTGCTAAGATCATCAACGTACTAAATCGTCTGACCTACAAAAGATGACTCGCAGGGCTAATGTCCGATTTCATTTCACTTATTCGAAGAAACTCCTTTTATTTTAGAGGGACATTAAACTATAAATAAAGTAGTAGGTCCAAGAAGCTGATCAGCGGTAGCATTATTGTTTTCATCATTATAACCTCCGAAATAGTATGGAGTGAAGGTATTACGATTATGGCTGGCTTAGATTTGCCCGTTCATCATCTAAGGCAGGCATAGACATATTACATATCTATCATATGCGCGTCTCCGCCCGCTTGTTTGTCGATTATTGCAGTAAAATGTAGCCTATGTCCTTCCTTAAGAATCAAAGTATCTCCATGCCAAATTTCATTGAAATCGGTGCAGCGATTTAGCCGTGTAATCAGGACAGACAGAAACAGTTACTTTCACAATTGATTCGGATCATATTTAAGGGATACTTCTGATCTAGTTTGGTTACAGTTTACAGCGCACTGTCTTAGAAAGTGTCATTCAGTGTCTTAGTCAGTAGTTACGCACGTACTAAAACTATTGATATAATCTCTGTAATAGAATTGAGTACTCAATAAGAAACAGTGTAGACGTTTATAAAAAGCAGTATCTATTGCACAGAAGTTGAAGTCACACACGTTTCGTTTTACCATATAGTCATCATGCATTTGATGATAGCTTTGACACCTGTCAGGGCTGTCATTTCTCTCAAATCATGACTACTTCTTTTTCTTTGATTAGAAGAGCGATTAGCGTTCTGAGTATAAAGTGCCCGTTAGCGCGAAGGTACTCGTCAAAAAGTAATAACTATTTAGATCGCGCAGTCCATCGTACGTACACAATCGCAAAAGAAGCCTCTATAGAAATGGCAGAGAAGATGTTACCTCAGATTTTTAAGTTTGTTGACCAAAATGTCAGTTCATATAAAAATCTTTTAAAAGAAGCGGTTGCAATTCCTTCAGTATCGTGTGATGTCAAATACCGCCCTGATTGCGTACGTATGGTCGATTGGATGCAGGAGAAGCTGAAGGAAGTTGGTGCCAGCACCCAGTTGAGGGACGTAGGTTTTCAAACTATTGACGGGAAAGAGGTGAAGCTACCACCAGTTTTAGTGGGCGTTTTAGGAAACGTAAGTAAAATAATTCGCTATTTATTTTTTCTTTCTGTGCAGAATGTATATTATTATGCATTATATTCAACATAGATGAAAATTTATTAATCATTATCTCTCAAGCTTTGATTATTTAAGCAAATAGTAACTGTTACAACATGCAGATATCCACAACATCCAGCTGATACATTATCAAGGACTAGAGAAATGAAATATGACTATCCCAGATAACTGTTTTAATAGTTTATTTTAAATTGAAAGTTAGTTAAATTATAAGTTTCTAATAAAATTATTTGTACCTAATTTCTTGATATCATTAGCCATCACACCATAATACCTATTATATATAACTACTAGGACTGAAGTACTGTGACTGAAGTTAGGCAGAATATTTGGTTGGACAATGTAGCAATAATTAAGTGATTTAAGAATATTACTATTAGTATACTGTGTTGCACTGTTGTTGAGATTATCTTTATGCAATAATTTTTTATCTCTATGTAATTTATTATTATCAAAACTTTTGTACCCAATATTCATATGGAAATTAAAAAAGATTGAATGTGTTTATGTCTTGCTTGGTGACTTCTGCTTGTATGTAATGAGATGTTAAATTAAAACCTAATAAAATATAATAATTTTAAGTTAATTATTGTATATTATTTAGACATAAAATTTTTACCAGGACCCGAATAAGAATACAATCTGTATCTATGGCCATTTAGATGTCCAACCAGCATTAAAATCCGATGGCTGGGATACAGATCCATTTGAGTTAGTGGAGCGCAATGAAAAGCTCTATGGTCGAGGTTCAACTGATGACAAGGGACCCGTACTTGGCTGGCTTCATGCTATTAATGCTTACAAGGGAATAGGTGAAGAGGTATGTTTAATTTCCTTTTAATTCAATATTTTCTCTTTGTTCCCTTCCAAAGGGATTTTCAAATGGAAAGGGAACAAAAATAGGGCAGCAGTAGCATATATTTATTTCATTATTTATGGTTTGTTGTCTGTGGGTATACTCTATATAAAAACAAATTAGAAAAGTGGACACGGTCTGGTGCAGATACACTTTTACTCTTTTATGAATAAATACCTAATATTTTTTTTTATTGACCCCGCACCCCGCACCCGCAACACCAAAGGCGTCACAAGTGCGTTGCCGACCTTTGGGGGATAGGGAGAGGGAATGGGGGAGGGGTTGGGGTATGGGCCTCCGGTATCCTCACTCACTCGGTGAAACACAGCGCAAGCACTATTTCACGCCGGTTTTCTGTGAGGCCGTGCTAATACTTACTATTTTATTCATTTATATCAGTACTTAAAGTATTAACTAATTATGTTAGTTATAATTCAATCATTCATTAACTTTTTAGCTGCCCGTAAATTTGAAATTCGTTTTTGAATGCATGGAAGAATCTGGTTCAGAAGGTCTGGATGCCTTACTTATAGAAAAATTAAAGCCAGAAGGATTCTTTCAAGATGTGGACTATGTGTGCATATCTGACAACTACTGGCTAGGCACTACAAAACCTTGCATTACTTATGGCTTGAGAGGTATAAGCTACTATTTTCTGGAAGTCGAATGCGCGAAAATGGATCTGCACAGTGGCGTTTACGGCGGAACAGTTCATGAAGGTAAGAATTTTTATAGGTCTACTAGAACATAGCTGCAAGAATTGTGATTTTTATATGATCCTACATGTTTATTACATCTTGTAAAAGAAGAAACTATTTAATACTCAAGACGTTAATTCACTTCGGCGCGAATATAAACAGTAGAAAAACATAAAAACGATAATGAAAAACTTAATACTGCATTCAGAAAAACAATAATACCTACTTAAAAGATCAGATAATTATAAACAATAGGATTCTCACAAGGCATAAGTTAGATACTCCTTATATATGCATTTAAAATTATTTTAAACTAGTTTTTGCCCGTCCGTCCGCATGCATTTCCATTATTGCAGTAAATCCATTTGTCTCCATTAATCCCTCATTGTAAATTTCATCTAAGTGGTTTGCCAGTGAAAGCGGAATAGACAGACAGATAAATTTACTTTCGAATTTATAAATATTAGTAGTGTAGAGTATGGATACAACATTCCATAGAGAGCGACCAGCTATACCAGGAAGCCATAGACACTTTTCACGACTGTATTATTTAAAAATCTACAAATATATAAAAGGCAACCGTTACTGACTTATCTATCAACGCACAGCTCAAACCACTGAACGGATTGAGCTAAAATTTGGCACACATACAGCTATTATGATGTAGGCATGCGTTAAGAAAGGCTTTTTCTAATCTTAATCCCTAAATGGGTGAAAAAGGGATTTTTCGCTAAAGATTTTTGTTGTTACGAAAATGACATCGGTTTTAAATTTTAACAATGCAAATATAAGAAGTATCATGAACTATCATTATAATAAATTAGTAGTATGCCCACCCTACAGGCATCTTTGCGCAGTCGGGTAAAAAAAGTACCAAAAATCCTAATTCTAACCTTAAGCAGTCAAACTGGAAAGTTTCATCAAAATCGACCAAGCAGTTAAATATCCATTTCTTCTTATAGCTTGTCATTTGTTATGAGTATGACACAATTTATACGATAAAGGTTTCGTTCTTTCGTAATGCGTCTGCTCAGATATCAAACTTGATAATTCTATCATTATCTTAGTCTCTTAGAACTAGTTGTTATATAGCTAATCAATATTACTGTTATCGTGCATTTTTACTTTCATTATCAATCAAAAGAAGTTGTAAATTGTCATATTAAACATTATTATTTATTAAAACTATCTGAACCCCGCGGTGTTACCCGCGGTTATTGTCGTATCGTGGGTAACGCCGCGGGGTGAAGCTAGTCTAAAAAAATGTAAGCCTAAGTTACTCCTTGTACCATCAGCTACCTACCAGTGAAAGTCCCTTCCAAATCGGTCCAGCCGTTCCAGAGATTAGCCGGAACAAACAGACAGACAGACAAAAATTTTAAAAATATGTATTTTGGTATGTGTACCGTATATACATTCATATGCATGCACTCCAATTTTATTTATTTGTATAGATATATAGTTATCAATATAATTTAACCCACTTTCTTAAACTTACTGAAACCTTGAGTAATTGAAACAATAATTGAGTAATACGCACAGTAGGTAGTTTTAGGTACTATCATGTCTAGAGTATAGATTACAGAGTCTGTGAATGTCTAGAGCAGGGTTTCCCAAACTTATTTTGCCTACTGCCCACTTTGAGAATAAATAATTTTTTAGCTCCCCCATTTTTTCACCTACTTAAAAACCACTATAACTTCAAATTTAATTAATCAATTATTGTGAGCTATATTAGCGGAGATTAAACATTAATTCTAAACGAGACTTTTACTGTAACTCGCAAGAGTTAACTTGAAACCTGAGCGCAGTAGGTAATACACAACGACTCTCAGGTCTCCAGTTAACTCTTACACCTGCAAATGAGAATGATTATTGAAACGCAACTTTATAGTATTCAAACATAGTACTTTTTATTCAAAATAAAACAAACATAATAGATTCTTATATAAAAACTAATGTGAAGGATGAACCTGATGCTGTTTAATAAGTTTGTTGATATCAAGTTCCAATTTACTCAAGAACAGTCGCAAGTCGCCACGTTCGGTAACATGCAAACGATTTCTATTAAGCACTGTTGCCACAACACTAAATCCACGTTCACACAAATATGACGATGGGAATGCTATCAAGAATCCTTGAACGATTGACCACAATCCAGGGTACAATTGCGGTATCGGTTTTTGTAGCCAAAATTCTTGGTAACCATTTTTGAACTTGATTTTTATTTCCTCGTTTGTTGTCAATTCTATAAGTTCTTCTTCCAGCTGAGGTGACATTGCTGTGTTGACATTTGAAAACGGATCCAAACCCAGTCTGGTATTGCCAAGTTCAAAATATCCTGGTATCGTTCGGTGAACTCAATGTGGAGGTTTTCCAAATGTTGGCAGTAGGCAAACAAATCGTCGTTACTGCAGGATACTGATAAATTCGGCAAATTGTGAAACTCACGTCTGCCCATATTCTTTTTGTGTAGAAGCAGTTTGGCTGCGAAAGCAGCAACGACGTTTTTTGTTTTAATTAAATTTAGTTCATCGCCTTGCACTTGGAGATTCATGACGTCGAACAATTTTTACAGGTCTGTCATGTAAGCTATATCATTCTTAGATGTAATGAGCTTGTTGTGCAATTCTGTATCTTTAGTTTCCAAGAACTCTATCACAGAGATAAAAAGGTTGTAAAATCGAGTCGGACAATTGCCTCTTGATAGCCAACGATCTTCAGTATGAAACAACAAACGGTTAAAATCCTCGTCATTATAATCTATCATTCAAAGAGCTGTTGCGGATTTTATTGACTGCTTTGATGACATATTGCAGTGATTGAAATAGTCGTTCACTTAAGTTTCTAGCAACCAAATTTTGTCTATGAATAACGCAATGTACAGCAAGGACACCTGGAATTTAGTTTTTTAAGTACGCTACGAAGCCTTTATGGCACCCTGTCATAGCCGGAGCGCCATCCATAGCAACTGATATAATATTTTTCAAGGGAAACTTTTTCATCTCTTTCTCATCAAACTTTTCCAATATATTGAATATGCTTTCGCCTTTTGTATCGGTCTCTAAATTTCTAGCAAACACCTCCCGTAAGACAGCAACAATGCTTCATTAGTTGGTAAAATGGACTTATCGAGCTGAATTGAGAATTGGCTTGTCCTCAGGTGATCGCACAATGATCCTTCAATATCTTTAGCCATTTCATCAATTTGTCTTTGCACAGAATTATTACTCAAAGGAATTTTTCGGATAATATCTGCGGCCGGCGGCAGCACAGTAGTTATTACTTCCTTTATTGCTGGCAAAATTAACTCTTCTCCGATGTTATGTGGTTTGCCTTTTTGAGCAATTAACAAAGAGATATTGTACGAAGCTCGAAGTCCGTCGTCATCTTGTCTAGCAGCCGCCGAAAGTAGTTTTGCTACACTTGGCTGAGTATTATGCTTCTTCTCTAGGTCTTGAAAATATGCTACATTCTTGTCTTTCTTACCTGGTTGCATTTTATTCAAATGATCTTGCAGTCTTGAAGGCTTCATTGCCTCATTCGAAAATGTTTTTAGACATAGAAGGCACAAAGGCAACGATTGGTTTGTGGGATTTTCAATGAATCCGAATTTAATATATTCCGCACAGTATTGCCGTCTCTTCTTTTTTACTTCCGACATTGTTTTGTTTTAAGAAATACGTAAGTTAGTGTTTAACTTAAGTAGGTACTGCTTATCTATTATGCGCGAAACCTCAAATGGGAATAAAATAAATATTACGTTGTTTATATAGGTTTGCATAAGCAGCACGCACCGACAGGAATAAAACAAACATGCATAAACCCGTTTATCTCATTCGACGCTCAGTCGTACTCAACAAGTAAGAACAAGTATTATTTGAACCAGCCGATTGGTACAGGAATGCACAATTCGGGCTATTTAACAAAAACTTGTTAAAACCTGATTGCCCGCGGTCTACTATCTACGAAAATTACTTTTCTAGGAGTACTAATATCTAACTATTAAAATGCGAAAATATGTCTGTTGCTTTTTTTTTGTTTGTTTGTGTCTACTTTCATTTCGAAACGGATCGACCGATTGACATGATTTCTATTTTGTATATTCAATAAAACAGGACAGATATATGAACTACGCGGAGAGAAATATCGAACCGAGTTTGAGCAATCTCTTAACTAATATTAATTGATGTTCAGAAGTTGTAGTTGAGAGTCGAGAGCTCATGCAGTCGGTGTCTAAGAGGCCTCCTAGCTAAATGAAATTACAAATCAGCCCCCAAACCTCTACACAACGCCCCCATTTTTTTTTGGGTCTCTTAACCCTTACCCTTTTTTTTTTTTTTTACGTGTGGAAACCCCCTCGGGCCGTCACCCCGCCGGGGTTTGCGGCGGGGCGGTGTGTCGGAATCGAACCGACTAAAACCACACGGTGTGCCAACTCTGCGCCTGAGAAGGGAGGGGTCCGGGATCGCTGTTATTAACGCAAACCGGACCCCTCTTAACCCTTACCCTAACCTAACCTTAGGCTTGCAGCGCCCACAAGGGGGGGGGGGCGTTATCGCCCACTTTTGGAAAGGCTGGTCTAGAGGTTGGAAGAATTGACTCTGTGGCGCAGTGGTAGCGTATTGAGGTCTCGGGTTGCAAATATTTGTTTCGGAGTTTGGATGTTTTCCATGTATAATATGTATGTATTTACAAAATAAAGTATGTATGTACTTATATCAGTTGTCTAGTACCTATAGTACAAGCTCTGCTTAGTTTGCAACTAGATGGCCGAAATGTCCGAAATTGCTGTGAGATAGTGATTCTTCAAATTTATCTACTTATAGATTTACTACATGTGAAAGTAACTGTGTTCTTTTAAATAATATAAAATTGTCTCTATCTGAGTTTTAATAAGAAATTGTTGAACGGTACGAACAGTTGCTTAGCAGGTATTATATGGGTTTATAGATATGTTGGATTATTTGTTATAATTGGCTCCGCATGGCTATAAATTATGGATTAGTTATCTACTTAGTACCAGCACTGCATTACTTAACACTACATGTAGTAAATTAAAATCCCCTATTGCGTTTATCTATGTATCTATCAATCTGTACTTTTGAATATGATACCTTTTTAAATTTGGAACGGAATTCCATAAGGGTTTTATTTAAATATATAATTCGTTAAGGTTTTGAATAAAATGTTGGCGTAAATGTTATACCGCCCTGTCAAAGGCCTGGTTAGCTAAATCTATACATAAATTACCTAATCAGTCAGTAAATATAAGACTTGTTATGAGCAAAAATGAACTTAGTCAATATCTGAGTTTTCATATTACGTACTTTTGAGTTTTCTTATGGTTTAGTAACCCGTACTCTCCTTTACTCATTCTCTGACACTCATAGACGCTAGCATAGCCGTGGTAGGCAATGCCCGCGCTATTGCAGCTGACGTTAGGAGGAATCCAAATGTTTAATTACAGGAGTTGCCAGATCCCTCCTATCTCTGGTCTGGGGGGTTCAAACATAAAAAAAGCTGTATTATTCACAGCTAGTCAGAGATAAGCTACTTTATGAAGACTTTCATTATGAACAATTGTATAAGAAATTAAACTTACATAACTAGCACATGCTAAGATCTATAAAAGAACCGTTTTTGATAACATGATAGAAAAAGTTTAATGAGTATCAATTGACAATGATTGTTTGAATTACAGCTATGTCGGATCTTATTTATCTGATGGACCAGTTGGTCGATAAAAACGGCAAGATCTTAATAACGGACATATACAAGTCAGTCGCGCCCTTGACTGATCATGAAAAGAGACTTTACACTAATATCGACTTCGACACAGAATCCTACAGGTAAGTGTAATAATTTCGCAACATACAAACCCAATGGAAGAAATCGCTTATTTATAATATTTTATCCTGAAGTTAATAAAATTCTTTTTTTCAATCAAATTCGCTTTAAACTTTACTAACGTTTGCTTCCGTGCCGCTTTTCAATATTGCTTTAATATATAAAAATTGTAATCTAAATTGTAATTGAAATATCATATTGTGTTCTTTCATTTTTATATTATGCTACAAATTTTATAGCATATGTGATTAGTAGTAACGTCAGACTAACATAAAAGTAATTGAAAATTATTTCTACATAGTTATATAAAGAAATAAAATCTGCAAGTTAATGTTCTGATCGTAGTGACCTCTACTGTCAAAGAACACAAGCATACGGGCTTCTTCGACTTTCTGCGGATTTATTTGTCTTTCTTAATTATTATTATTATTTTTTTTTTTTTATTGAATAGTGGGCAAACGAGCAGACGTATCACCTGATGGTAAGCGATTACCGCCGCCCATGGACACCCGCAACACCAAAGGCGTCACAAGTGCGTTGCCGACCTTTGGGGGATGGGAAAGGGGATGGGGGGAGGGGTTGGGGTATGGGCCTCCGGTATCCTCACTCACTCGGTGAAAAACAGCGCAAACGCTATTTCACACCGGTTTTCTGTGAGGCCGTGGTATCACTCCGGTCGAGCCGACCCATTCATGCCGAAGCATAGCTCTCCCACTTGTAATACAATGTTATACATTCCAGTACAATGTTATCCTAAATTCCTCTCTTTCTGTTTACTTGAGCAATAACCTTTGCCCCCGCAAATAGTTCATGACACCGCCCGCCATAAAAAACAAAGTTAGTTGAAAAGACTTTCCTATTTCGCCGAAGCCCAAACAATTGAAAAAAGAGCAAAAAAAATACGAATGATGCTGATATAAAGCAATTCGATTTAATAATAATACATATAACATTGTTCTGTTATTTCATCAGGATGTCTCGTATTTGATTGTTCTGATTGAAAAGAATACACAAATTATTCTCGCACGAGGCATGATTAGCTTAAAATTAACAGCGAGTTTTGCTAAAATCGAAGCGAAAGGATTTGTAATGTCTCCCCAGAAAGTGATTTCTCTGTTTAAAAGCAGAATTAAAATAGTCAAATAAATTCTATACCCATCTCAAGAAAATAGAATATAAGATATCTTCATGTATAATATTGTTTCCTTTTATTATATAAAATGTTTGATCAGTTATTAAATGAGTCAGAAATAGATAACAAGTTATGTGAAGCTCTTTGCTATGTTATGTTTGCTCATGCATTTGTTCCCGGGTCAATGTCCATTTATATCCTTTGTTCCTAAATATAACATCACAATCACGATACATTTGTTATGACTTAGTCACATTCTTCATACTAGTATTTTAGATGCTATTATATGAAAAATTTAGTTAGGATTTAGTCATTGACATCATATTTATGTTAGTAGTTTTTTTTTTAATTATGTAGAGGGCAAACGAGCAAACGTATCGCCTGATGGTAAGCAATTACCGCCGCCCATGGACACCCAGAGGCGTGACAAGTGCGTTGCCGGCCTTTTAGGAAGGAGTACGCTTTTTTCTTGAAGGTTTGAAGGTGATTGAGGGCTATCTTATATTATTGAATGTGTACAACTTTTTGCTAAACGCCAAAAGAGAATGACTCTTTGAGCAACCGAGAGTCTAAAGTGGCGAATAAAGTATTCAATAAGCATAACCTGGGCTAGTTCGCTATCAAAGGACGTAAATATATTAAGGCCAACATTAAAGACGAGTTTTAAGTAAGAATATTTGTTGCTTATAATATAGAAATCTTAACATCTGTTAGACTTTAATAATAACTTAATACTGATAATATAGAAAGTGTGTGTGTGTTTATCAGCAGGCCGGTTGCCAGGCTCTGGGTAGTTTGCGATTATACCACTTGTGTAAGATGTATGTGAATATATGATCAAAAAAAAATTAATTTTATAGGAAATGCATTGGAGCTACCCAATTGGCCCACAATGGTGATAAGGAACAGATTCTCATGCACCGCTGGAGGTACCCGAGTCTTTCACTTCATGGTATCGAAGGTAAGCATCTTCTTATGGCTGGACTTATATCTAATTTACACATTTGTAATACTGCCTATTTATTTTAAAGGTGCTGCGTTCCAACCTGGCGCGAAGACTGTTATTCCTGGAAAAGTTATCGGAAAGTTCTCACTAAGAATTGTGCCCAATCAGGAGCCTGAAGAAGTAGAAAAACTTGTCTTTGACTATGTGAATAAGAAGGTAATTAATTAACACATATTAAAAATATAAGTAACGAATTATTTGAAATCAAAGAGGGCAGTACCCCGCCAGGCATGATCACCTCGCCTTGTCGGAGGATCCTCCCTTTGTGTTGGAGGGACATAGCACCCGTTCCTCCACAACCTCCTTTGAAAAAATATTATTAAACACCTTCTACATTGAAAAAAACATTATTAAACACCTATAAAAACCTTGACAAAAAAAAAGGTGTTTTTTGATAATTTTCTATGCGTGTATTTTTTTTTTTACTGAAATTTGGAAATAAACGATTGAATAAATGTAAAAGGTATAATCGTACAGGATCTTATGATAAAAATGGAGTATATATTAAAAACATAGATGTTTAAGAAATTTTCTTTTTTAATGCCTCAGTGGCGCGGTGGTAGCGTATGCGACTACTGTACTTGAGGTCTCGGGTTCGACACCCAGGTCGGACCAAATGTTTGTGATCATACATACATTTGGTTCGACCATTATACGACCAAATATTTGCAAATATTTGTTTCCAAGTTTGGGTGTTTTCTAGTATAATATGTATCTATTTATAGAAATATTAATTATTTATTCTTTGACAATTACCAAAACTTATGTCAAAGAAGAGAACCAGTAGAATCGCTGCTACGATGGATTTTGTAAAAATGTTTAATTTATAAGTATCTCTTCTCTTCAAAAAGACAACTCCCGCATTAGGATTATACTATACATCCTGTGTCGCGGGGGACTTTACAAACATACATGTAACGGACACAAAGAACACCCCGACTCAGGACAACATTTTGTGGATAACACAAAGTGATATCCCACATGGGATTGGACCCACGACACTTGGCGCATAGCAAGCGGCGTAGTGACCGCTTAAACCACTAGGCATTTGTTACATTCTTAATGCGTAGTCCCCTAGTAACAGTATCTAAATCGTAATGATATAGATAGAATATATAGCTTTGCCTCTTATCAGCATTAATGTAGTTGTTTCGCAACACTTACTGTGTTGGATGTTTATAGGTATTGTTACTATTTATTCCATAGCCATCATAATAACGAATAACGCTTTTCACTTTATAAGTTACAAGATTCAAAAAGTGAATAAAATGATGGTATTTCAAATGACGAATTTACGATTATTAACATCAATTTTATTAATAATTTAACATCAATAAGTCATGATAATATATACACATACTAGCTTTCGCCCACGGCTTCGCTCGAATTTGATAAAAAGTATCCTATGTTACTTCTAATACCTCCAAGAATATGTGTACAAAGTTTCATGAAGATCGGTTAAGTAGTTTTCGTGGGAAAGCGTAAAAAACGTTTTCTGATATTAAGGATGTGTGTAGGTTTGTTTATTTTTTACATCCTTTCACATCACGGTTTTAGCGGGTGCTTCGAAAAACGGTGTTCATTGAAATATCAAATTAGTGAAGAGAATTAATCCTAAAAGTGTCGAAAATAGGTTTCCATAGTTTGTTGGCATTAACTACAATATTCTTTTTAGTATTTTTGACCTTACATAACGCAATAAGTACGCAAAAGTCCTGGAAAATATAGGAGGAGACTTTGTGATGTTAATTGTGACTACTCTAGTAATCAAACAATTTTATAGGCTAACAACAATGTTATCAGTAAACTGTAATATCTTGTTTTACTAGAACAAATAAACATGCAAAGGTATCTAAAAACAACACAATACATGATTATATAATGTAATTTTCAATTATATAACTGCCTGAGTCAGGCTATTTGCTTGTCAAATGAATATTTCACATACATTTATGTGAGTATTGTCGAAGTGTTCGGAATTGTTTTTGTCAAATAGGACAATGCATTCGTCTCGCCTGACATTATTTTTGCACAATTGTTTGAAGTATGCAAAAACACATTAACATATGCGGTATGCATACTGGTTGCTAATGCTAGTTTTTTAGAATCAGCTGCTAGAGACTCGGATGTATTGAAGTAGTCTAAGGTTAAACAACCTTAGACCACTGTCTATTGAGGATACGATGGGCTTGAGCAGCGAGGTTCGAATATATAGCTTAAAATAAAATGACAACAATAAGTTAGGAATCAGTGTTTTTATAACCACATGACGGCGGTATGATAATCGGCGCGAGAACTTCTACTGCGCGATTCAGGTTTGGTAGTTTATTCGTGTTGTAAGTTGCTCCGTAGTTCAGTGTATCTTCGGTAGATGGCGGATGATTTAGTTAACTGCTGAGGGTCTAATGTACAATATATTAAGGTATTTAACACGTTACTATAGGTACTTTGATAGGTCATCCATCTGGTCAGTGTGCTTATATTTGGCCAAAACCTCCTTTCTAAGTAGAGGCCTATGTCAGACTGTAACTGTTAAAAGAATTAATCTAATTCAAAAATATTTATGAAGCCAATAGGTTTGTAAGTAATCATAAACCGCTATCGGTCTCTGAAAGAATTACCAAACCGAGCGATGTCTCTATAACATAGGTATTATACAACGCTATTCGGTGTTACCAGCTCGGATAATTCTTAACCACACAGAAACAAAACACATTCAGTTAAAGTTATTTTGTTTTTTTTTTTACTTACAGTGGGCAGAAAGAGGATCGCCAAACAAAATGAGTATCACAGCGCAAAGCGGTCGCGCCTGGACCGAGAACCCGGATCATCCTCACTACCAGGCCGCAGCGCGTGCCACTAGACTTATCTATCATGTATATATATTTTATTATTTAAATATCTATATGCTTTTTTTGACTACTCTGCCTGATGGAAAGCATAAGCAGAATTCAAGAGTGGTGGTCACCATACTCATTGCGAATGCAGACAATGCAAAAATGCCGCATAGTGAGCCACACTATGGCGACCTAGTGATGCTTCTGCATCATTGATGCTTTCATTGAAGTTGACCTTCTGTGTGAGGATAGTACCCGCTCGGTTCGTGCTGAAATCAGTGTGGCTCTTACTACCTTCTTCTTTTTAGCATTTATTGTGCCCAACTTTATTTGAGGTCGGCTACTAGTTCAACTAATTTTACTTGAATATCAGCGGTATGGGGACAAGACAACGTTGTTGCTAAGTCATTTTGCTGTTGGATGTTTTAATTTGGTTTTATTCTATAATAATAACCGGGACCGACTACTTGATATGACCGCGAACCACTGAGATGCTCATGGTATGGTGGCACTAGCGATGACCCATCCAGGTACTGATCGCACCGTCGTTGCTTACCCTCGGTGCCTAATCTCGGAGTACAACTGGGCTGAGATCAGATCAGTCTTTACAAACTATAATATCAATTTTCCATGTTACAAGCATAATGCTTTTTATTTTTAATTCTGTTACTTTTGGAATTTGTATGTATCTCGGAAGAGGGCGTTGATATTTGTGGCACAGTTTTATTACTTTTGCTGGTATCATTGATCAAACAACAACAACAAATGATCTATATAAATTTGTTATTAATTTCAAATAACGAATTATTATTCTAAAATAAAAATGAATCAATGTACCTATTTTAGACGGAGCCGGACATGTCTCGTGAGGGTGGCTCTATCCCGGTGACGATCACTCTGCAGGAGGCGAGCGGACGCAACGTGTTGTTGCTCCCCATGGGTGCAGGCGACGACATGGCTCACTCACAGAATGAGAAAATCAATGTTCGCAATTATATCGAAGGAGTGAGTATTACTAATTCCCTCGATCGATCTCTTTTAAACCTCTTGCTCTTAAATACAGGCATAATACAATTATTTTTACTAAGTACAAAAGCCGAAATATCCCAACATTATCTAATACCTTTAAACAAGCAGTTTTGGTATATATATTCTGTATGTCGGATACGGGTCCAGCGATTTTCATGAAATTTTGTAGGCAGTGGGTTTCGAGGGCGATAAATCGATCTAGCTGGGATTCATTTTTAAAATAACTACCAACAAAAAAAACCAGCAAAGCTAAAATAAAAGAAACTAATAAAAAACCTAATAAAGCTATCAGCTGATTTGGTTGTATCGTTGTACTAGCGGACATATTGTTACCAAATGCAATGATCGCACTGCACACCAGATATAAAACCTATTATACTTTAGGACAGAGGCGGGAACAGGGATGAGGGAAGGGTTAAGGTGCAAAAGTTTAATAAATCTAAGAATAATATTATCTCTCAGCATGATGTTGTAAGAGATGAGTAAGGGAGCAAACTGCGCAGGACATCAATACTGCAAAAAAAAAGGAAAACTTAAAAGTAAAATAAAAATGGCGTTAGAAAACAAACTGGCAATTAAAAACTTTATGACATGAAATTTCCAATAGCTAAATCTATAATTCATAAGCATCGAATCACTTTACGAATAATTAAAATGCATAATTAAGTTATATCATTATTCTTGGGGGGTCACAGACACCGAATCATAATATGTTATTATACCTTTCGATACAATTTAGGCGTAAGTACAAGACTTGTTTACATATTTCTAAGTGAACCCATCAAAAGTATGGTCATCTTATATATAAAATTCTCGTGTCACAATGTTAGTTACCATATACAGGGTCTGTCGTAAATAATGGATAAGTCGTAAACTGGAGTTGGTCCGGCTATGAGACTATTAGAAAATCGTATCTTTTTGCCAGGGTTTCTAACCGTATGGAAATGGCGTAGACTTTTATGTTTTTTTATAAATTTCGCTACTCTTTGCATTCATTCCGTTGCCATTTCGTTAAATTTAGGTATTTCTGTGTCATTTTTTTTTGTATTATAGTCTTGAAGATGTGTATTATTTAGTTTTAGTACTGTTTTAGGCGTTTTTAACGTTGGTCATTTTCAAAATTGTCATTTTAAGATTTTTTATGTTTTTGTTTTACTTAGGGTCAACTTTTGATCATTTACTGTGTAAAAAAAAAGTACGGCGCTATAGCTGCCCATGATCTTAATAAATTATCTAGTATGTGTAGATTCTAAAAAGGTATAACAATGCATACTTCACAAGTAATATTAAGCTACATGAGCGAGATCAATATCAAGGTGAGAAAATATTTTTTTCATGTAATGTTGTAAATGGTTATAAAACTTCGTCAGAATGATTTATTTCTGCCAAGATTCTTTACACAAACACTATGGGGCCACTATTAAGGATATTCAAAGAAAACTAGGTAGTTTTTTGTCAAAAAAATTTCATGCCTCCTCATTTCATAAAGGTGTTTAATTTTAAAATTGATGTGCTCTAATAGTTACATGCGACAAACATGTTACAAGTTTATTCGTAAAAAGGATCATCAGGTAAAAAAATGAACAAAGACAGCAATACAAAGGGTCTCCCCGCGTGAAAAGGACACTGGCATTATTAATGGCAAAATCATTGGTCCATTCGAATTGCCGGCAATATTAAATGCGGATATGTATTTGAATTTTTTAGCAAATACTTTACCTAGTTTACTGCAAGACGTCCCACAAGAGATAAGAAATGAGATGTGGCTACAAAATGATGGGTGTCCAGCACATTACGCTGTTCGTGTCAGGGAACATTTAAATAATACTTATCCAGATAGATGGATAGGGCGATTAGGGCCAATTTTATGGCCTCCACGTTCGCCAGACCTGAACCCCTTGGACTTCTTTTACTGGGGCTGTATAAAAGAAAAAGTATACAGTGAAACAATAAGTTCTGTAGAAGAGTTGCGTGCGCGCATTCAAGTAGCAGCGAGAAAAATTGAAGAAGCCGGTTATGTGCGCCGGATTAAGCGATCGTTTATTAGGCGATGTAGAGCGTGCATAGCTGCCGGCGGAGGACACTTCGAACATTTAGTTTAAGTTGTTGAATAAATATTTTTACGTACTAAAACAACCTAGTTTTCTTTTGAATATCCTTAATAGTGACCCCATAGTGTTTGTGTAAAGAATCTTGGCAGAAATAAATCATTATGACGAAGTTTTATAACCATTTACAACATTACATGAAAAAAATATTTTCTCACCTTGATATTGATCTCGCTCATGTAGCTTAATATTACTTGTGAAGTATGCATTGTTATACCTTTTTAGAATCTACACATACTAGATAATTTATTAAGATCATGGGCAGCTATAGCGCCGTACTTTTTTTTTACACAGTAAATGATCAAAAGTTGACCCTAAGTAAAACAAAAACATAAAAAATCTTAAAATGACAATTTTGAAAATGACCAACGTTAAAAACGCCTAAAACAGTACTAAAACTAAATAATACACATCTTCAAGACTATAATACAAAAAAAATGACACAGAAATACCTAAATTTAACGAAATGGCAACGGAATGAATGCAAAGAGTAGCGAAATTTATAAAAAAACATAAAAGTCTACGCCATTTCCATACGGTTAGAAACCCTGGCAAAAAGATACGATTTTCTAATAGTCTCATAGCCGGACCAACTCCAGTTTACGACTTATCCATTATTTACGACAGACCCTGTATACTCCTCCAAAACGGCTGGACCGATTTTCATGAAATTTTGTGAGCATTTTAGGTAGGTCTGAGAATCGGCCAACGTCTATTTTTCACCCCCCTAAATGTTAGGGGTCCCCCTAAACCTCTAATTATTTTTTTTAAATTTTTGGATAAATTTTAATTTTTTTATGATGCAGCATTAGAAAATACATACAACCCTGAATTTTCAACCCTCTACGATCAACCCCTATTTTTCAATCTCAATTTTATGGGGTCCATACCCCTAAAATATATATTCCTTTTTATAGCAAAGCAACGTTTGCCGGGACAGCTAGTAAAATATAAATATCAACCATCTTGAAATGCATGACTTTTAATAACGTAATTTAATTCTTAACTACACAGCTATTTTTATGAATCATGCAACGTATATACAATACGTGTTAAATACCCTTATCAATACCCCTGAGGGAATCCCAGTATGTTTTTAGTTGTAGACAGAAAATATCGTGGTTTTTATCACACGTACACCGTGTTATCATAACCTGTTTCCTTTTAATACGTAAACTCGTTAAAGAAATACCATTTGCACAATATAAGCCACCACTATCCGCGTTTTTGACGTCAATAAAATAGTCTGTGTTTTTAGTTTTAAAAAATCGACATTATAATATTTCACATCATAATCAATAACCGGACTTCCCTGCTTTTTTCCTTCCCTTTCCAGAATGATTCTTAATTTTGAGAATATTTTCACTGAAAAGAATGATCACACAATAAACTTCTAAAAAAATAATGTTGTTCTCGAAAAGTATATTTTAAAGTTCGTCACACCTACTTACTTCATGGTAGTTATGTATATAGTAAGTTAATTGACACCTTAGTGAAATTAGTTACTTTTTATCATCGGTCAAAACGATAACTTTGTATGACAAATGTACTAAGTACAAACTTGTAACGTCACTGTTTTAGACTACTCAACTCAGGAATATATTTCAATGTTTATTTAATTAAAATTTGTAATAGAATTGAAAAGCTTTAATAACTATATTTGCCGAGATGTTTTGTAGTATTCGTTTTAAGGAAGGAGACATTTATGTTTATTTAGTAGCTGAACCCCGCGGTACGACAATAACCGCTGGGAACGCCTCAAGGCGAAGCTAGTATCTTTATAAATTGTAGCTTATGTGTTATTCTGATGTATAAGCTATATTATTGTTAAGTTTCATCAAAATCCATTCAGTAGTTTTTGCGTGAAAGAGCAACAAACATACTCACTTACATAATCACAAACTTTCGCGTTTATAATATTAGTAGGACGAAACAGTCATCATCAACATCTACCCTATTAGAAATGTGACTTGATCTATCTTGGAACTGATGATGATGATCTATGGTGATGAACAGACAGGACGGACATACCGATTTAAGAATGCATGTAGAGTAAAAGCATTTGAAATATACCTATACAAGTAAACATTTCATTAAGAACTTGTGTACCTTATAGATGTGTTTTGTGTCAATATAATAAGTATTTTTTATATTTTACAGATAAAACTATTCGCTGCCTACATGTACGAAGTCAGCAAACTCGCAAAGTAGATAGCTACTCTACAATTTTAACCTCGTGATAACGAATTTTTGTATTTCAATTTGCATTATTTCACTCTCAAACCTAGTTTTGTAAACTATTTGAGTTTATCCAGCAGCTTTTATAAGGGATTGTTAACATTCCTACATTTAAGTACATTGTTTATTGCATAATGGCTAAGTTTGTGCATAATATTTAATAATATGGTGCCTTACATATTTAACTATAGGTTTTACATATCAAAATGTTGTTACTTTTTTGGAATTCATGATTTGTGAAAAAATATATAATTCATAAGTTTAGTTGTAGTGTTGTCTTTTTGGTGACATTTATAATATATGACATAATAAATATTTTTCTGCAGACATGTTTTAATCAATTGTAAACCCTGAATAAATTGCAGCAGCTACACATAGTCCTACTGGTTATCTCCACTGGGCAAGTGTAATTCGTTTTATACTTGTCGCTATCCGTAGTCATAAGTATAATAAAAACATTTTATTTATTTTTTGAGCGAAAATTCTCGGAAAATTATTAATACAATATCTTTGACGACATACAAATTCAAAAAATATAAAAAATACTTCCATACAATAAGTTATTATATCCTTTGCTACATTCCCAAAGTATTGCCCTAATCAAATAGTTGTATAACTTTGAAACCTGGTTTTTCTGCCAGAAGCCCGTAGTCTGCCTGTTAGGGAGAAATATAAATAAAATTACAGCTAAATTACCGGTAGGGGGAGAACCATTAAGGCTGAGAGTAATTGCTACAATATTCGTTACGTAAAAATTACACTTAGGTGATAACCAGTAGGACTAAGTGACCAATGAATTGCATACAATTTGTTGAACACATATCAGTAACTGATGAAGTAATGATTGTTGAATTACGAGTGATCCTGAAACATGCATACGTGTTGTGTATGATTGAACATAGTAAACATGTTGGTTTGTAATCTCGTTGAATGTCAATTATATTCCGTCACGCGATTACCTTTCGACATGTCGATGAGTGTTCAATTCCGTGTCGTGTTACATTTGTAGTGTGAACATTCGAACATGTATGAGTACTTGACGAGAGAAGTTTGAACAACTTTCGTCGATTAGTAGATTTGCATACAATTTCGGTTTGGCTACACTACTAGTGAGATTTTTTGGTCAGAAGTATCTCTGCGATTATTTATCTGTGTCAGCTGGTATATACGAAGTTTCATTTTTGTGTGTTAAGCATTTATACGCCTATACCTTACAGACGCACACAATCAATTCTCTCACAGTGACCAACCTAAAGTGACAGCAGTCGTGCTGTCGGCTCGTATAATCGACCTGGCCTGGCCTGTGCAGTTGCGAAGAGATGTCGCCTCAATGGCGCTTATGGTAAGATACTACTACCGCTACGAACATCTGCAAGTAACGAGATACAAGGGCATTTTCACCCTTTAAATACCCCCTCAAACTTAGAGGTAGACAGATGGGAGATTTTAGGCCTCCGGCCTATCGACCACGATCCTTAACATCTTGTTGTGTTAGCTCTACATTAATAAGTGCAATAATCCTTGTTAATTGTCATAATAAGGTGGCCTGTCCAGACAAAACATCACTCAAAAACACAACCTAAAAAAAATAAGCAGTTCTAAAGTCTTTAAGAGGTATAAAAAGTAATTAACGTCTTTCGACAAAAAGGTCAATTTTATTTACACGACTATTTTAAGAAGTGTCAAATAACGAATTCCGCGTATTTTTGGTCATTACTATTTTTTTGCGAAAAGAAATCAAATAAAAACGTCCAGTTCACTGATGAGGAAAAGCGCAGTGTATCGTCACTACAATTCTCAAGAACATGTAGAGCAAGGACTAAGTATTGTTTATAATCAAGATCTGAAATCGGCTGTATATGGTTTTCAGAGCTATATGAAGATACTCGAATTTTTTTACAAAAGCTTTCCAAGACAAAATTTTCCGAAGAAATGAAACAAGCCTTTTAAGCTTGGCGGTAATTATGTTGAGAAATAAAATCCATGTAGTCTTTCGTCAATGACCGGAACCAACAGACTGACATAAATTTACAAAATACTTGGTGCAAGTACCGCGTAAAAATCCATATACATTTATTTATGCAAATATTTTGACGATACAAACAGACACTTCATTTTCCTTAGTATGAATGTATTTAAAATCTGTACATTATTGCACCATCAATACGTAGGTATATTTTCCACTTTGATTTTTAAAAGTTAGTTGCTGTTTTAAAGTAATTAGCATCACTAGGTTTTCCCGTTCAGCAGAATTATTGAAATATTAGCTTTTACTCGCGCTAATTATTGTTTGTAGCTATCTTATCTCTTTTGTAACTTCAGTATTGTGTTTTAATAGTTGTAGTCTTGCAATTTTGCTTTACCATAACATTTACCTTCCTGTTTCATCACAAACTCAAAAGATCGTTTTTTATTGGCATGGTATAGTATTTCTAAAAGGCTATTGATGCTTACAGGTATGAATATTAAAAAAAGTAAAAAAAGAAGAAAAACACTAAAATCCACACATTCCAATCCACATTTTTTCCAATTTTCACTGTTACTCAGAGGCGTCTCTAGCCCGTCTAGCGCCCGTGTGCAAACATTACCCTAGCGCCCTTTCGGTACAAAAGTCAACATACCATAAATGTTAAATGTCAATATAAAAAATTGGATCTTGTAAAAAAAAATACTTACATATTAACTCCGCTCCAATCAATTAGTCCACTACCTGTAGGACTACTTCATATATGTTCAAATTCCAAATCTTGTTAACTACTGGTAATTAAACCATTTTTTTTTCGAAAAGTGAGTAAAAGGATTTTGTATTTTTATGCAATGGAGTTTGGAAGTTAGTAAACTTATGCGTAGGTAAGTTAAGAGTCCTTACTAGTTGTGGCATAAGTAATTCAACTCGGGTGGCAACTCCGTTACGAAATACCAAAACGAAAACAAAACATAATGATAGGTAAGTGTACGAAAATGAAATATAAACGTTTATAAGCTTTGTTTTACTTTATAAAAGATATGTATGATTCTTTACTTAGCTCATTCTGTAATATAACTAAAGTAGTTAATATAAAAGTAATAAGTTATTAGTTCATATAACAACAACTATCGCTATGTCGCTTTTGATAATTGGAATAGCGCTTCTGGGGATTTCCAAATCTCCCATAACGAGCGATAATTTTACGTTCGGTTTACCATGTGACGACCATATACGACAGCGGTGGCGGCTCTCTCTAGCATTATGGTCCTCTCATATCGGCTGAAACAGGCGATTTCCGGGAAAAATTGCCTTGGAGATTACGCAATAGCCAGATCATAAACATGACACTCCACACGTATGAACAATGCTTGGCTTTGGGGGTTAAAAGAGGTCGCGCCTGGCCACCAGGGGTGTTTCTCTGGTGGTTGGGTGCATCGAGGCGCTGGGCTTGCGGGTGGCCCTGGATAAGACGGAGGCCCTGTTGTTTCATGGGCCCCGTCGTGGTCCACCCCCCGGCGCCTCCATCGACGTCAACTCGGTCCTCGTACCGGTTCGGGCCCAGATGAGGTATCTGGGCCTGATCCTCGACGGTAGGTGGCTCTTCGACGAGCACTTCCGACAGCTATCACCGAAGCTGGTCGGCGCTGCCTCCGCCCTTGGGCGTCTTTTGCCCAATTTGGGTGGAACCAGCGTCGCAACTAGACACCTCTACACGGGGGTGGTCCGGTCGATGGCCCTGTATGGGTCACCGGTGTGGGTGGCGGCTCTGACTGCCCAGAACAAGACGCGCCTCTGGCGCCCTCAGAGGGTATTGGCAGTCAGAGCCATACGCGGATACCGCACCGTGTCGACGGAGGCGGCGTGCGCCTTGGCCGGAACACCCCCGTGGGATTTGGAGGCGGAAGTGCTCGCCGAAGTTTATCGGCGAGCGGCTGAATATCGGGCGGAGAACGGGTATCGTCCTCCGCCCGAAGAGGTACGCGAATGGCGTGAAGCCGCTCGCCGAGCCACGATGGCTCGTTGGTCTTCCCGGCTGGAGGCTCCACGCGCTGGCTTTGCCACCGTGGAGGCGCTCCAGCCGGTCATCCTCGAGTGGGCAGGGCGGCAGCACGGGACCCTTTCCTTCCGGCTGACGCAGGTGCTTTCCGGGCATGGCTGCTTCGGAAAGTACCTGCACTCGGTCGCTAGGAGGGAATTAAGTCCCGCCTGCCACCACTGCGACTGCAGTGAGGACTCGGCCCAGCATACGCTGGAGATCTGCCCCGCTTGGGCGGAGCAGCGCCGGGCCCTCACTGCAGTCATCGGAGGAGATCTGTCGCTACCGGCCATCATACGCTCCATGGCCGGTGGCGACAGCAGTTTTACCGCGGTCGCATCCTTCTGTGAAATAACGTCTTCGGCGGCGGCGGAGAAGGCCCGAGAGGACGATATCCACTCGGACCCGATCCGTCGCCGGCGAACCGGGCGGCGGAGGCGCGCCCATCTGCGCCTCATGCCGCCCTGAGTGTGGCCGCAGATGGTGGGGACGGGTTTTCCCCTCCATCCGCTTTAATTGCCAGCCGCGAAAGGGCGACGTACGCGTGTGCCGTGCGTCGCCTAAATTGAGATTTTATTGGAAGAAGGTGCCCGCTTCAGTGCGGGCAGGCGCTGGGAGGGGCCCGGTCGTGTAATATCTGCAGTTCCCGGACCCCTCCCTTTTCAGGCGCAGAGTTGGCACACCGTGTGGTTTTAGTCGGTTCGATTCCGACACATCGCCCCGCCGCAAACCCCGGCGGGGTGACGGCCCGAGGGGGTTTCCACACGTTAAAAAAAAAAAACTTGAGAGGTGTCAAGGGACACCCGGATGGAACGAAGTTCGAAATAGAAAGACGATACAAATATTATATTTACTTCAATATTTTACGTAATTTCTAGTTTTATGATATATGTGTACACAATAATATTAATAATAATAATAATGATAATGATAATGATGATAATGGTGAAAATGATGAAGATGATGAAAATGATGAAAATGATGAAAATGATGAAAGTGATGAAGATGATGAAAATGATGAAAATGATGAAAGTGATGAAAATGATAAAAATGATGAAAATGATGAAAATGATGAAGATGATGAAAATGGTGAAAATGATGAAAGTGATGAAAATGATGAAAATGATGAAAATCATGAAAATGATGAAAATTATGATGATGAAAATGATGAAAATGATGAAAGTGATGAAGATGATGAATTGATGAAAATGATGAAAATGATGAAAATGATGAAAATGATGAAGATGATGAAAATGATGAAAATGATGAAAGTGATGAAAATGATGAAAATGATGAAAACGATGAAGATGATGAAAATGATGAAAGTGATGAAAATGATGAATTGATGAAAATGATGAAAGTGATGAAAATGATGAATTGATGAAAATGATGAAATGATGATGATATATAGTATCTGGGTTGCTTCAAGCAATGAAAAATAAACTAATAACAAATAAAATTAAAATAGCAAAAAGTGTCGTGACAACAAAAAGTGTCGTGACAACAAATTATGTCGCGACAATTTCCGTCTAGCCCCCTTCGTTTTTTCGTTCATATCGCGCGATAAGGAACTTCGTTCCAAAAACAAAAAAAAATGGGGTTAAAAGAGGTGTAAGATCAGAACGGCCATCAGCGGGGTATCTCTAACTCAACTCCATCTGTCCTCTTACTCTGGTGAATCTGGTGGAGCCAAGTCTAGGGGGTTACAGGTATTACGGTGACAAATGGCATTCCATGTGTCACAGCAGGCCAAAGTGGATCTTTGGAGGCAGCTAAGGGACACCCTGGTTCACCATACATGAGAAGTCAATAAATCGTATATAAGTTGGCATTTCTCTGGATACTAGGAATATCCTTTCTCGATTACACCGGGTTCCCCGGCTACTGGTACTCGACACAGAACTGGGACCGCCGTGATAGGCGACATCACTGATCGTCCGATGGTATTACCATATTCAGTTATATAAAACATAAGTATTAACTAGATTATCACCTCTGAATTTGATCTGATAAATATAATCTTATTTTGTAAAGTTTTTTTTTCACGAGGTTGATATGGGTGACGAAATTAAGTTCAGAAAAAAATTTGTACCTAATGTATTTGGCACAGTCGTACAATACGCTACATCAACGGTTCATCATATTTATCAAGATTAGACTCATTTTATGGGTGAAAGTCAATCGCAATCCTCCGTGCCTTGCCTCATTCACTTTGGTATTGGTGAGGTATCGCTTTAAACTTTTTTAGAGGTAAAAATAGAGCTATAACGCAGAGAATTCTATTCTTGCGTCTATCTGTAAAACTGTCTCAATCAAATGGGTCCTAATCCACTAGACTAATTGAGCTAGAATTTTGTATCAGATGAAGAAGAGTTTATAAATTTACTTGGGCTCTAAAGCAGAAGATGAAAAAAAGATCTTATTAATTAAATGATTGCCTCATTAACTCAAAATTTAAAAAAAAGAATTTACAAATATTTCGCTCTTTTCTAGTAATTTTTAAAAATACATATAAAATAGGCCTAAGCAGTAGTTGACCCGAGGTACGAGTAGGTACGTCGAGGTTTTCGGTTTTCACTGTCTAGGGTACACCTGGTTCCCAGGCACTGGTACCTTGAGAGAGCGTGCAGTTTTCCGTCGGTTCGAGTCCGATATGTGTGGTGGTATCCTAGAGGATTTACGCACAGATAAAAAAATATTGTATTTTAAAATAATATAACAAATCTCTCGATATTGAGCGGACCAAATCACATTTGCTATAAAAATGTAAAGGAATATTACAAAATTTTGTCCAAAAGAAACTACTTCAATAACAGGATCAAATTAAAATGGGACCACATGGGAAGCACCACCTATCAAATAAATAAGAATCGCCAAAATCGCTTTACTCAGTCGAAAGTTCTGAGGTAACAAACATAAAAAATACAGTCGAATGGAACCTCCTCTTTCTTTGAGGTCGGTTAAAAAATATTTTCAACTACAGTTTTTAATTATTTCTCATTCGGAACACGCTCAATGCGAGTTTTATCTGCGTTTAACCGGTTTGATAGATAATTATTTTTCATCATATTTGTTCTAAGTATGATACATCATTTTTTTTATGTATCTACTGTCCACAAGTCTATTTATCCTTTATACAAGGTTGAAAAGGTCATGACATTAGATGTGTTCGTTCAGTAGTTATTTATACTCAATCGATTTACTATTTGTTTCGATAGCAATCAAGTTTTTAGACAGATTGTTTAATTTGTTTGAAATGACAGTGGCTCATAGAGATTAACAGATACCGATTTTAATTTTAAATACATCTCAATGAATATTCTAGGGCCCAAATATTGTGTTTTCTTCTCAGTTCATCTCTGTATTACAACAATGAAGCTTGTTGTTCTATTAGGTATTGTTAACATTTCTAAAATAATTTTTAAACAGATACTGCATTAATAAAATACAAAACTAAGCACTTTCTAAAATCGATTTTTGAGTGACATGTGTAAAACTCTGCCGTCTAAACATTTAATATTTCTATAATTAAAATATTTTACAATTAAATTAAAAAAAAGTATTTAAGTATATTTATATTTATTTTTTTAATAAAATATGATATGAAAAATTAGTATGTAACTTTTGTCTTAAATACAATGTTTTAATAGGTTATTATAACTGTTTATTACATCAATTGCGAGGGACCAAAACCACTCGTGTCCAGCACACGTAATTTACCTGTCATCATGATCCCGGGTCCTATAAGTGGGACGTGAAAAAGCATCTCACTAGGCCGCCATAGAGTGGGACACCATGCTGTACTGTCCGCGTCCGCTTTGAGGGTGATGACCATCACTATTGAATTCTATTCTTGCTTAAAAAATTTGGATGAATTTAATTATAAGCGGATTTTTGCATTATGTACCTAGTTATTAGGACTTGTGTGAGTTATTCTGATGGTTTCTGTTTAACTATGAACTTAAATTATGTGTTCTACTTAATACGATAATCATTTATTTCTATATATTAATACGTGCAGCGAAACTTAGTACCCCTTTTTACGCGACTGCGGAAGAAGGAGGGTTATGTTTTTCGAGTGTATGTATGTATGTATATTTCTTTCGCACGCCCTAGAGCCTACACAGCTTGTCGTATTGTTATGTAAGTGGTGTCAACGGATTCGTCTTAGTCGTGAGAGTGACACTGGATATATAGAAATAAAAAAAAATAAAGAAAACAACTTGAATTAATAAAGACGGTAGATATTGAAGCTGTCTGTATTTTTAAAGTAAATAATTCATTACTTGTTACAAAAAAATGCGAACAGAAGAGTACGAAAGGCACAGTTAAAGTTTATATTGAAGAGGAGTGCAGAAAGGTCAAGAAAACAAAAAATGAATTAAGGTTGAATTTTGACCACTGAGCGACCACAAGTTTATACAAATGGTTTTCGTATTATGTAATAAATGTCTGAATATAAATTACTACGTGTATTTGTCTATTATGCTCCCAAAATATAGTTGGTATTATTACTTATAATCTAAAATAATCTTTTTTGAGGTGCATCTCCCACATCTTTCCTCAGCATCATGCAAACAAGAAATTATTGTTCCAAGCTTTTATTTAGTTTCATCTGTCTCGATGTTTGTCTGTACTTAATCAAATCTTGCAAGTTAAATTAGATCCACCGATTTCCGATTGAGCTGAAATTTAAAATATACCTTTAGATCTGATGACAATGCAATTATATACTCGTATAATGGGTATTATTATTAATCCAAAATGGCCGCCGTAATAAAACGGTTGCGTACATATTTCTGAACAACCACCCAATATTTTTCGGCCAATATTTCGGACAATTTAACACACAACGCAGTCTAGTCCCAAGCTAAGCAGAGCTTGTGTTATGGGTACTAGACAACTGATATACATACATATATACATTTTATATATAGATTTTTTTTGTAAATACATACATATTATATATAGAAAATACCCAAACTTCGAAACAAATATTTGCAGATCATACAAACATTTGGTCCGACCCGGGAATCGAACCCGAGACCTCAAGCACAGCAGTCGCTTACGCTACCACTCGCGCCACCGAGGCAGTCGTATCGAGGTCGTCGTCAATATGGGTATCAAATGAAAGGGGTTTTTTCTAACAAATAATAAAAGCTTGTTTTTATAAAACGTTAATCACTTGTTTTTAATAAAAACATCACCAATTTGTAAAACATAAAAACAGGTACTATATTTAGTCTAGTTATATTTAGTTAGGTATAGTCAGCAGTGGAATATTATAGGCTGACAATGATGATATTTAGTTACCAATAACATTTTATTTCTTACTTACAACTAGTACTAGTTCCAAATGCGCTCATCTAAACGAGCACAAAGATTTGAATATGATAAATCAGTAGAAAGTAACCTACAATTTCATGTTTTATCCATCATTATATTGTTGTTCGATCATTTTGTCTGAAGGAGGCGGAGATGACCATTCATAACATTGCAGTGAGTCCAGTAGGTTAATAGATCAGTCTCATGATCTTTGAACTTCACAAAATAATATTCTCCAATCGTTTATATGGCGTATGATGGCGTGGTGTTAAAGCGGTCACCACGCCACTTTCTACTGCGTTGAGTGTTGTGAGTTCGATCCCATATCGCACAACACTTTGTGTTATCTACAAATTGTTGTTTTGAGTCTGGTTGTTCTTTGTGTCCGTTTCATGTATGTCAGTAAAGTTTTTTATTTAAGACGGTTTTGTTTTATTTCAAGCAAATATACGTGTAGTTGGGCAATCATCGTATTTAATTATTAAATATTTTAACCTTTTTTTTGTGTAGGTACGGAAATCCGGTTGGATACCAACAACTGGTGGCTATGTCGGACTCGAGCCGACTAGAAACCGCACACCCTCTCGGATACTGGAAGCCGGGGAACCAAGTGCACCCTCGGAAAGAAATCCCTGGAACCCCGACGTACCTCGGGCCACCCACTATTTATAGGTGGCCCCCTCCTGTGTAGGAACCCTAACATTCCTATTTTACTTACTTTGTTTATTTTTGTTAAATTGTCCAGACTTCTTTTCTTTGCTTATATTATAGTAATATATTTATTTCTTTCTGAAAAAAGAATAGTCTGAATTTGCCGCCCCCTAAAATTCACCGCTCTAGGTTCCAGCCTACTCAGCCTAGTGATAAATCCACCACTGGTCTAAATTTATGTAATAGGTATAAAAAAAGACCTATTTTTATTTCTATTCCTTTGATTTGAATTTTATTATAAAACTAACTCTTGCTCCGCCTGCGTGTATGTATGTCGATTATCGCGGTAAAAAGTTGTCTTTGTATTTCCTGAACAATCAAAGCACCGATTCCAATGAAATTTGGCATTTAGATATCCATGCCATGAGTCACAGGAATCAATACAATTTGATTGAAATCAGTGCAGCGGTTCAGCCATAAAAGCGTAACAGATCGATAGAGTTACTTTCAGATTTATAATATTAAACATGGATTTCTAATTTAAGCAAATGAGCAGTCAGACCTGATGATAACTAAGTAAGTGCCACCGACGATGGATGCTCTCAACTCAATGAACTGACTGAACAATCAGTGAAAAAAGACGAAAGAATTACACTTAGATATATGTTCATACGATATACGATTCACTGACGATTTGAAGAAAGTAGCTAGCAGCTGATGGATGCGGAATGACCTCGACCGGGATAATTGACGCTCCTTGGGGGAGATCTTCGTTCAGCAGTGGACGGCGATTGGTTGACATTTATCCCCTTTATATGTTTATAAATGTGTGTTCAAAGTAACCTATTACTTGTAGTACAAGTCTCAATGAAGATCGACTTTAGCTCATCTGATAATAAGTTTTATTAAATTTTATCAATTATTATAATTAAATAATTATATTTACAAGCAATTATAAAAATTTACCAAACTATCATAGGTTCGTTCATAAATAAAGTGAAAAAAATATGCCTCGTCTGGTTTTCAAATTGGTGTAAGTCGATCTTCACCGGCTTTTAGATCAATAAATAAAAAAATCTAAATATGAAAAAAGCATTAATTACTCAGCTCAATGTCACAGTGATCAATATGGACAAATTACCCGCGGTGATCTTGGTTTCAATGAGATCAACTCCAAAGCCAGTTTTATGATAAATGCTGCCTTTGTCAGTATTAGAATTCAAAGCCACACAGTTTTGGGTCCAACATGGTTAACGGTTAGACGCATCGATTAATCTACACGAATGTAAATTTCATTTATAATTTTAGAACGCTTTTGGACTCGGTGGATATTGTGTGGGCGATTAAATAAGGTCTTTTTTCTTGAGCTACCTCCCCTTGACATCGACTACTGCGTGCATACCAGTTTAAAATACTAACATAAAAGAGGATAGCGACCGGCCCTCATTCACTCAGTCTGTCTCCGAGTCTCGCTACGGCTCAACGTTATGCTCCGCATGGTATTTATACAAACGAACCGTGGATAAATACTTAATATTATAAAAAGAAATAGTTTAATATTGTGAGTCGCCTTAGATATAAATAAATATATTGAATTTCGTACGAATTTGGGAAGTTTTTTAACCAGCGCGACGTGTTAAAGAGGACACTGCTTGGTGAGTTGTATATGTTTTATATAATTTGTTGTTTGTACCTGCTGTTTGTGTTGATGATACATCCACTTAAAAGTCCCTTGTATGTACAATGAATTGGTGTTCAAGGGTGTTATAAAACCAGAAGGTTTATTTCATCATTTTCATATTTGTAATGGGCAGACAGCTTAAAACAATAATATTGTGTAACTCGTATAATGTTGTTATATGAACCCAGTTCACCGGTTCGTCGTCGTTTGGTAGATTATCATGCACGCTTTCTAATTTACTATGACGAATTTTCGCAACAGTACGCATACATAAACGATCACTTTAATTCGTTATACATTTCTAAAGCCTTAAGTTTTTAATACAAATGTACTTTAATGGCTTTGTCATCTTTAATAACCTGTATTTTATTTAACAAATGCTTGTTAAGATGCATCATGAGATGTTAAACCAATTGCATCAAAAGTTACACAACTTCACATAGTATCTTACATTTGGCATTTATATTTCTTGTTCTAAGAAGATAAACAAACAAAATCTTGATTTTTTTTTAATAGCATTTAAGTAACAAATGTATGCGTACGTTGCGTTCTCTTGTGCGTTCATGTACTTCAAATTTTCCCAACTTCATCTTTAGCAACTCAGTACTTGAGTCAATGTCTATTTCCTTAATTTATTTGTTACATGTACAGGAATATCTCCTTCTATTTTTGAAAGGACTTGATTTACATTTTGGTTGTTTTTTGAAAATAAATAATTACGAAGCATTTAATTCAATCTGCCCAAGACCGGGGTAGTTGGCGCTTCTTAGGGTCCTTCGTTCAGCAGTTGACGGCGATAGGTTGATATGATAATTAAATCTAAGTTGAGTGCTAAGTAGACTGAACGCAGGACTAAACTTCGGCTACAGAAGGTTTCGAGGTTGTGAATTTTCACCTGTATCATCTTTCAGAGAATTAAATTGATTACTCCCTGGATTGCTATAGAGGGGAACAGTCTTAGCGGGTAGCTCTAATATATTTTAAGAGCAATGTTGTAGAGAGAACCGTTTAGACTATTTAAAGAAATAAGGTTCTTTGTGAGCTGGGGGTCGGGTGCTGTAGATACACAGTTCAAAGTTTACCAGTTGTGATAAGAATAACTTGCGATCAACAATCACTTTTAGTTTAGTTGCATTCAGCCCTTGAGTTGTTCTTGTGTGTTATCTTTTAGGTCTCAAAGTAGATGCAGTCAACATTTCTATCAACAATTTTATCATAAATATTGACAGTACGTACACATTGATTATATCAGCTAGGTATGTTAATCGATAATGCTATCAACTCTTATATCTATGGACCAACTATTACTTATTGCACTTAAAGCCAGTGGATTATGTGTATTTTATATACTAACAGTGTTTTGTTTATCCGTATCGCGGTAGACCTAAAGTCGACTTTAACCTAATTAAAAAAAAGGCCCAGAGTTAATTCACAAAGAGATAATCTAGGTACCCAATTATATTAAATAATTATGGATTTCTATCATAAAGTAACTTCGATATGAGGAGTAGACCATTAAGAGAAAAACCAAAATCAAATAACCAAACGCAGACAATAGCAAATTTAAAATATAATCCAAAAATGGACATTGATTATATTTTACCTCTTACCGTCTATAGATACCGATTTTTTGCTCTGATCTATTTTGAGTATATCTAGTTTCGACACGGTTCGTTGAGTTTTTTTAAACCTGTGTTTTGTTTTACCTGCCTTAATTTTAATTTCGGCCATTTTGCACTTTTAATTTAACACTTTGAATTTAAGTTTAATAAAAAGTCTAGACGAGACACTATTACTCATATTTGAAAGTTATACTCGTAATTTTGAAATAAAAAAAATTACACAGAGTAGTTATTTTATTGTACAATTTATATCTATTGAGAATATATATTGATCTACTAGATGACACATAGCACGTAACATAACATGAAATAATGGTGTAATTGGACTTCAATAACTTCATTACTTTTGTTTAAATTTTTGTTTTATTTAAACATTAAGGACTTTGTTTGTAAGAGAGTAAAGTTACGCGATGTATCTCTGCCTTACAGTCTTAAGTGGAATACGGAAGTTCAACAATAATTTAGAATAAAATTTTTGATTTACTTCCATTACTATATTTATATTGTATTTATTTGCAATGAGTTGAAAGTAGCTTCACGAAAGAAAAAAAACAAAGTAAGGAATAAAGATGAATGCGGTAAAACGTCGTGACGTGAGATGTTAGCGACCAACAAAGGTGCATTTCACTTCAGCGGAAAGTCTCTTCGTGATGTTAAACGCTTAGAAAGTTTTCTAACCGCCACAATAGAGTGAACTTAATGATCACGACGACGCTGATGATCATTAATGAAGACGAATAATGCAAAGTATGGAAACTTCTTCATTGTGTAACGTTTATCTAGATTATATTTTATTTAATCGGAAAATGTAAAACACGATACATTTATAACTATTCGTAGACGAATCGAGTTCGTACTTTTTTATCCGATGTCTACTGTTAGTGCTCCGATGAATCATTAAACTAAATCTATGCACGGTAACTTTGGCATTGAATTAATAAAATTTTGTTAGATATATATTATTTTGCATTGAAATATTTAAAATTATTTAATATGAAAACACTTATATGTATTATATAAGCGACGTCGATAGTTCATTGTTATTCCAGTAGTGTGCTGGTTCGAAGCAAGGATCTTATGCAAGCGTAACGTCTCATCGTGTATGGCCTCAATGGTTCTGAAAACTTAGTTGAATAGAGTAGAGGTCGACGGAAACACTTGTGGTAATATATCCCAATGTGTGAAGTGACAAATAGTTACGAGGACACACACTCTTTTATTTAGGTGTCTTTACAGGTAATTACTTTGTTTTAGTTCTATCAGCGTACGCTTGTGTGACGATTACTACTTGAGAGCCTGATGATAAAAAATGTCCCTTGAAGTAACATATTTTTTAATCCGATTGGTGATTCTAGAATACATTAATAATAGAACAGAAATAAAAAAAGAAACCTTTACAATTGATAGTATCAAAACCGTTTACGATAACAATATCTCATGCACATCGTTGATGTTGTTAAAATCTAAAGTTAAGTTATTTTCAACTCAATGAAGCCCGTCCATTATACTTTAATAAACCGTTACCACAGTCAGAAAGTACGTGGGGAGCATGCAACACGGCTCATGGCGGTCACCTTATCGAAGATGCTATACCGGCGTTACCAAAACTTGTTTTGCAACAAAAAATAATAAGTTAAGAACGATGCGTTCATTCTAATACTTTTATTTATGTGGTGTTTAAAACTAACGCTGCAACTAATTTTCGATAAACAATATTCTCAGACATAATGTCGCAGATCAAACAAATGCCTCACGAGTAGGTACAATATTTACTAACATGACAATGCTAACATGGACAACATACATGTTGTCCTTATCATATTGAACAAAGACTTAGAACTTATTTTCACAGTAGTTATTAAGAATTTTTGCTCTCAAATCTTTGCTCAAAAATTATAACAAAATGCATAATACGTATGTATAAATTGTTTTCACAGGTTTTTAAAATGTTTAGCGCTCTTTACACAAAATACAATTAATAACTTTAAATAATTATAATATGAAAAAAATATTTCTGTAACTAGTTCAAAAGGAAACTGAAAAGTCTGAAATAAAAATAATTCGTTACTTTCAGATTTTATTTAACTGATTTCAAGGGCATGTTAAGGACAAATACGCTAAAAGTCTAAAACATATGCTGCCTCGTTGGTTAGCTGACGATCAAGAGGTCTCGGGATCCATGCTCGGGTCGGACTGCTGTTGGGTTTTTCTTACAAGAATATTTCACAATCGTTATTTAAGCCCTACTAACAACTAGTTCAATCTTCGAATTCAGTTCACCCTCAGGGTTGCGGAGGTCCGATGCCAGTCGTGCTCCTTGGAAAAACTGATATTTAGATAGAAATGATTGAACTAGTAGCCGACCCCAAATTATCTTGAGAATAATAAAAGCTAGGAAGACGATGATGATATTTTGTTAGGGAACGCTTAAATCAACATAAAGTACATGAGTGATGCATACATTGACTTGAACTGGGTGCATTGATGAAATTACTGACGTGAAGTCATATTCTAAAAATGTTCAATATCCCGATTGCATAAACAAAATCCGTGATATCTCCCCACTTGTATATGGTAATGACATAGTTAGCGGACGGTGGTTGTGTAACAAAGAAGCGCACGATGACGGGCGACGTGGCTTTCGCTACAAAATTGATTTCAAAGGGAAATCCAAGCATTGTAAATTACCGATACGCGACAATGAGTGCGGCCATTTCGCGGTATGTTGGAATTCCCCGTGATATACAAAGATCAGGTCTCCGAAAATCGATCTGTGTCACTGATATACCAACTCTCATTCATATTTCATATTGAAGATTATTCGGTTTAATGTAATAATAATATAGTTGGCCAATATATTGTATATTTGTAATAAAAACCCTTTTTATAAACTAAATCATAAATATACTGGTACGTCTTGAATAAAAAGCTATTTCTCAAACTTAACATTTGCGTTGAACTGAACTAAACCAGAAAAAAGTAAGAAGATTTTTATAACCATAAACTTTTTTTTATATTAGTTTCAATCCAAACACACGAAAGAGTAAGTCCTTCTTTTTGAAGTTTAAAAATCAAGTAAGTAGGTACAAGTGACACAAGTTTCATGACAGCCATGAAACTTGTGCCACTTGTACCTACTTCGTTCGCGTATACGCGTTCAGCGTTGAGAAGTTGACGTCTTTGACTGAATCTGAAGATTATGTAAATACCACATGTAGAACATGAAGAGTAAACAGCCCTATATACAAATAACGTGCCTATTTAGTCTAGGGAGTGAGTGAATAAAATGTAACAGAGTTTTACTTTATTTTTATAATAAATGTTAATTTAATGACGACCCGAGTTTTTATAAACATATACAGTCATTTGCACTAATTCTTGTCTAGTCTTGAAATCCTTGGCATCTGTAACGTAATTGGGAATACCCAGAAGTAATCGGCTTCCTTATTGCAATAATGATGTTGACCATGTCTGGATTTTCCGAAAAAACACTTAACAAGTGATGTGCGTTTATTTATACGTAAATGCTTAAGTGCAAGTAATCTTGAAAATGCTGAGTCATAAAACGGTTCAAAATGTTCCACTTTCGTTTAAAAGTACGAACCACTACTTACTCTCGGTTAAGGATATCCTTCAAAATGATTCATTCTTGTGAAACTTGTAAACCGATGTAGTATCTATAGAGTAAGAAAATAATTTAAAAATATAGATGAGTCAGATTACTTCGATAATCCTACTTTTCAAAGAATAAAAACTGGGTAAGTGTTTACTAATATACAACAATATACAAAAATAATAAGGTCTTTTTATTTTTTATTCCTAGTTATTTAGTTTCACATTTGAAAATGCATCCATTCAGATATGCTGCTTTTGAATACCTTGAACATGTAACTATTCTATAATATACATATATTTATTAAACACAATTAGGAAAAAAAATATCAAGAGGTCATCAAAATATCATTTTCTTTATAAATACTTTACGTATTATTGATAGAACCATCTAAGACAAAACAATGTAAAAATACATATTAATATTTAAGTTGGCTTTCAATCGCGACCGTATATAATTTGCTCTATAAACGCTACTTAAACATTTATAAGTCGTCAATGCATCATTCAATCATATGAACACACAGCTCTTTTTGTTGCACTCGAATTCCACCTTATTCTAACAACGATATAACATGTGTAAACACACATGTACTTATACATATGTACGTATGTGTACAAGCATAGCTAAGTTTATTAAAGTATGTTGGCGGTTATTGGGTCAAGTCTTACAACCATTACATACAACGCTTGGGTTTTCCCAATCGTATAATAAATGCAATTAAGAACTACAATGGGGACAGTTTACGGCTCGATATCGGGTGACACTAACGAGGCTATTGATCAATCAGAAATTATCTCCAAAAGATCAAAGGATATGATCGATTGGCTGACACATTTGAACCTGAATTAACACTAAAAAAATTTGCTATAACTTTCACAGTCAATATTATCTCGGTCATGATACTGCCTGTTTTTTGTCTATCAGAATCAACATACTTAAAAAATACTGTTTCATACTTTAATCTTTGTGTTTATTAACAAATTATGAATAGTATCACCACTTATCAAAGTGATATTGTCAACAAGGATTCCCAAAAACCGAAGGATTTTTAAAATATAAGAGCACAAAGTACGTGGTACTAAGTTACATAAATTATTTTAAGCTTGAAGTAAGTAAACGACATTTGTATCCAAGAAAGACGTAGTATTATGTATATTTCTATTAAATAACAATAAATTTTAAATGGTATAAAGAACAAATACAGTAACACATACAAATCACAGAAAAATAATAATACAAAGTTTTTTCTAATACACGTGGGAAACAAATGATAGCGTGTTTGTGAAGTAGATGTTGCAAATTATCTGTATTATCAACTTAGGATCACACAGGCTATTATTTTATATTGTAACCTTGGCCTTAAAACAGCCGGACAGACAAACGCGAATTTGATTCAAAGCATAATTGACCGGTTTTTAGTGTGTAGGTAGATAGAAGTCGATTCTTATTTTATTGAACTTCACTTTCCTGTTCTAAAAATAACCGATATGTAGATTTAGGTCACAGTAAATTAACTACTTTTGGTTTTATCCTTCATTGGTTCCGTTTGACTTGTAACTGTGTTCTGTGTGTTTTTATGGATAGAGTGAGATATACTCACTTACTTTACAGTTTTCATGTGTTCATGAAAGTATTTAATAGTATTTCATAAAAATCTATTAAAATTTCGATCCAAGTAAAATCAATATATTATTATACTATGAGTAATATGATAACTGTTCCTAAGAAAACAGGTTTCAAGTGAACACACCGACAGACAAAGAATAATCTTAATAAGATGAAGTTTTTTTATCATGAAGATTGCTATAGTCCTATTAGCATGAAATTAATACTTCTAGAAATATCTGTTACTATATAAATATATTCTGTTTATGCTTTTCATTAGGCAAAGTAGAGTCATTTTGTCAGGGTCATACATAAAAAAACAAGCGTTATAAAATGGAGTCTTAAAATACGGAAAAAAATAGTTTCCTTAACAAATTTAAAGATAAAGTGGAGGTGACTATAGTTGCATAAAAACTAGTAACAGAAATGACCTGAAACCACAACCATTCTTTATGTCGATGAAATATAAAAGTACATATTCTTGACTATGATAGTTTATACTGTGTAGGTATAATATTATTATTACGTGGACGACTGCTGTGCCTCTAGCGTCGGTCGCACTTCTCACGTAGAGAAAGTGCAGTGAAATTCCGACTGATCATTTCTGTCTGTGTATGTTATATAAATCTGATTCTTAAAACCATAACGTACTACTAGTACCTATATCAAAACTATTTCTAAACCATTGTGGTATATTGTTACCAGTGTTGAATTTTGGTTGAAATTAAGCTACGTCAATGTGATAAAAGGAAAGTTGAATCATGTGTGGTGGCAATAGTTATTAAAATAAATATACAATATAATGACAGTGATAAATAACGTTTTATAATCACGTCATTAACAGTCTGAATAGTCTACTGCTTCTCCTTCGAAAGAAGTATTGCCTATTATAAAGCACTGGTCAGACCGGTGGATATAGGGTATGTTTCAAGCTTTCCTTCTCTGTGCTGTCTTAGTTGCCTCTTTCAGGGTCTTTCGACAGTCATGGGATGAATAGGGCTGATAAAATCCAATACGGGCAGTTTCCGACTTTTTATAATGGTTACATACTTTGGTTGGAGAGCTGTAGGTTATGCCTGAGTACAACATTATTTCAATTTCTAACTTTGTGTAAATATAAGCTTTTCACAGCCAAACAGGTAGGTGTAAGTGAAATACTTGACTATAATATAAGAGGAAATCTTAACAACTCGTTTTCTTTCAAATCATTATTTATTTCTTAATGGTAAAAGAATTATTTTGCCTGTAATTATGTGTTATTATTTCTTAAATGACCGTGATACGTAAACTGTGTACAAACATGAGACATTTCTATGATTAATTAATTATTGATAATTGTCATCATTGTTTTAAACCTATCTGTCGACGACAGGATACAATGTGATCATTTGATTACGTATTCTTTGTGTAAAGATTATGTTCTAGAAGTATTATTTCTTTGTTTCAGATTCAAAATGTTGAAAATCGCAGCGTCAGTGCTTCTAGTCGTATCTACAGTAAACAGTCAATGTTTCTACAAAGATGATTCATCGAAGAAGCTTGACCCTGAGGCTCGGGCTTCTCTTTATAGAGGACAATTGGAGTTTACCTTAAACTTATTCAACACGATAAACAAAGTGGTTCCTGATGACAATATATTTTTCTCGCCGTTCTCCGTGTACCACTCGCTATTGCTGGCTTATTTCACAGCCGGTGGACAAACAGAACGGTCGTTGAAGGAGTCTTTACGAATTACTGATACTCTAGTAAGTAATATTATTTAATTATTAAGTAATAGTAACTCTACCCTGAATATAATAATGTTTGACGGTTACTTAACAGTTTCACTTTATAGTTACATAAAAAGTTAATCAATTTCCTGCCTTTCAACTAAGAGACTTTATAAGAAATTTAATTCAAAGTGGTCCCACGATGTATTTTAACTAATTTTTGACCGATATTAAAGAAAGGTGTATTTTCTCTATAACTTTTTAATTAAACAAGATTCGATTTTCATAACAGCCTATGAACTAAATGTTTCCTATCTCCGTATTTCAGGACAAGATTAATTTGATGACTGCATACAAAGTGGACAAGCGATCGCGCAATATAAATAACAATAGCGACAGTTACGAGTTCACTAGTGCTAACAAACTGTTTGTGGATGAGGGGCTGCAGGTGCGCCAGTGTCTGCAGAATCTGTTCCAAGAGGAGCTGGAATCATTGGTAAGATGCGCATTGCATATCCAAGTGTACTAACTGATTTTAATTCTTTTTTTTTTACGATATAGTGAGTAAACGAGCGGACATATCGCCTGATGGTAAGCGATTACCGCCGACACCCGCAACACCAGATCCAGATCTGGAGAGGAATGAGGGTAGGGGTGGGGTATGGGCCTACGGTATCCTCACTCACTCGATGAAATACAGCTGTGAGGCCGTGATATCATTCCTGTCGAGCCGACCCATGCATGCTGAAGAAAAAAGCGTGGCTCTATCAGGAAAATTCTTGAAGAAAGAACTTTTTAATAAGCACTATGTTCGAATAGAAGTATGTGGTCAAACAAAAAGTTAACTAATTTTATTGATGAACTAGCTGAACCACGCAACCTCGTTTGCGTCTTATATTGCCCGTAGCGTGATAATTTTCCCCCGTTTCTGCAACATTCTTCATTGGTGCTCCGCTCCTATTAGTAGTAGCGTGATGATATATAGCCTATGGCCTTCCTCGATAAATGGACTTTTCAACACTGAAAGAATCTTTCAAATCGGACCAGCGGTTCCTGAGATTAGCGCGTTCAAACAAACAAACAAACTCTTCAGCTTTTTTATTAGTAGGTATATATAAGTCTCCGCTGCCTCATAAGAATCGTAAACAGTCGTCAACGGTAATGTTAAACTATTTTGTGATTTCCGTGTGCACATATTATATACGAACTTATATTTCTCTTAACAGAACTTCCATCAAAACCCCGACGCAGCACGCGAATACATCAACAATTGGGTGTCTCGTGTAACGAAAAATAACATCAAGGACTTGGTCCCAAAGGATGGAATTACCTTCAACACCAAGTTGGTGCTCGCTAACGCAGCTTACTTCAAGGGAGTGTGGTCTTCCAAATTTCCTAAAGAAAGAACAAAGAAAGAGGCTTTCTTCGTATCTGAAACTCGTCAAACCCTTGTACCGTTCATGAAGCAAAAAGGGATCTTCCATTATAGTGAGTACAGGATAATTTAGTAATTAAACTAGCTGAACCCCGCTGCGCTACCCGTGGTACGACAATAACCGCACGCCACGCCGCGAGGCGAAACTAGTATCTTTATGAATTGTAGCCTATGTGTTATTCTGATGTATAAGCTATATTATTGTAAAGTCTCATCAAAATCCATTCATTAGTTTTTGCGTGAAAGAGCAACAAACATACTCACTTACATACTCACAAACTTTCACGTTTATAATACTCGTATTAGTAGGATAGTATAGATTTTTTCTGTCAACAACATCGATTTATCACCAGTTGCAAAAGTCCAGGTCACATGTTTTGATTATAACTATTTCTATTTAGTAATCAATGTTTTTAATTAACCAATAAACATAGAAAGCTAATCATCAACCTATTGTTGGTGAATATAGTTTAATATATTGATGGACTATACTCGTATTTCGACAAGGCTGTTTCATATTAATAGTTTTATGAAACTGATGTTACACTGAAAGAATAACAACTAAATAGATAAACTAAAAACCATTTGTATTGTTTTGTTTTTATCTAATACATTAAAAAATATAAAATGACAATAAATATACGAATCGTATATTGATTTTTATATTATATATAAGCACTGTCCTATCGTTAATACATTTGCATATCGTAAAATAAAAAAAAGAATATATTAATTTTACGAAAGTGAAGACAAGATAAAATAATAAAAATACACAAATGTAACTAAAATTAATGGTCAATCTGAGTTCATCGATAGTATTAATTTTTACAGTTAACGACAATGAGTATTTTCAAATTTTCTTTACATTTTATGATTTCATTCCTAACAAAACAATGTTCTTATGTAAAATGGTATCCGTATTAATTAATCTTTAGCTTCGGTTATCGCAATACACAGTTTCTACATATTGTTTTACTTTCAATTAGGTTTCAATAACACGTAATTAATGTGTCATTTATTATTGCAGTGGTGAACGACGATCTCGGTGCTCAAATTTTGGAGTTGCCTTACAAAGGCAATGACATCAGCATGTACATTCTCCTGCCTCCGTACTCCATGAAGGAAGGTCAGTTACAAAGAGTACTACTTACACAAATTGTATATTGAAGTGCCCATTTATATGAAGTACTATTGGAAGTAACTGACTGCCTCGTTGGTCTAGTGGTTAGCGTAAGCGACTGCAGATCAAGAGGTCTCGGGTTCAATTCCTGGGTCGGACTGCTGTTGGGTTTTTCCTACAAGAAATTCTTAATAGCAGCCTGGAGTATGGAAGATGGCGGTGTTTCCCGCCCGTGCTTCGGAGAGCACGTTAAGCCGTCGGTCCCGGTTGTCATGAACATCTATGGCAATCGTTATTGGGAAGTCAGTGCCCTCAAATATACAGACAACTAGTTCAACCTTTGAATTCAGTTCACCCTCAGGGTTGCGGAGGTCAGATGCCAGTCGCTCTGTGTAAAAACTGATATTCAGGTAAAACCGGTTGAACTGGTAGCCGAACCCAAATAATATTGGGAATAATAAAGGCTAGGAAAATGATGACTATTGGAAGTAACTGAGTATTGAAAATAACTCAATTTGATGAGTCAATTTAATTCACAATCCGCTAATTTTGGTGTTCGAAAACTCTGTAAACAAAAACAAAAATTACAAACAAGCATGTTTTGTCCTGTTAAACAACGTAATAACCGTATATTGACTAAAGCTAGATATGGCACATTAGGAATAGACGTTATCTAAATAAAGGTGTTAGCCGATTCTCAGACCTACCAGAAATGCACCTAAAATTACATAAAAATCGGTCCCGCCGTTTCGGAGGAGTTTGATAACAAACACGAGAATTTAAATATTAAACATTACTGTGTAATGTATCTCTAATATGTACGTATGTATTTAGAAATATATAAATATGTTTATCAGCAGTCCGGTTACCATACATGCTTTGCCTAGTTTGGGATTAAGCGCTTATTACACTTGACTTAATTAAGTCTTCTAAATTCTGAAGCAACTAAAAAAAGAAATTAGAAGCTTCTGATCACACTGTCCTTATTTAGTTACTGAATCAGTTACCAGTTAAAGCGCGACGAAGTCGAACGTACCGTGGCCGTGTACGACGATGGCGCCAGAAAACAGATGGCGACAAAAAATAGGCTTTGCTTCGAATTGGCCATTGGCTATTCAAAATAAAAAATACTGGACTTTTATATGAAGTTTTCGAAGTAAACGCATTTTACAAACTCTATAAGTTCTGAACTAACAAAGTTAGCTAATCCGTTATAGTTTTCATTCAAAGTTTATCATATGTACTACCATCAGATATTTTTTTATATTTTACGCGCCAACCGTTTAGCTTTTAGAGAGGAATCCCCCTTTTTAACAAAAAAATGTGCTTGAAAGTTGAATATCGCGCAAACAGATCCCTAAATAAAAAAATGTCTTAGCAACCTCTCAATGTTTTTTAAAGGCCCTATCTAATTTATACTCCACTATATAGGGATTCAGAAATTATCTACGAATAGATTCGATAGCGTTTGACATATTTGTGGCCGTAAAATTAATTTGTGACTAATCAAAGAAGTTCTAACCTAACCAAACTTATGGCCATACTGTAAGACCGACCAATCGGGGACAGTTGACACTTTAACGCGCGACAGATTGTGATTTAACGGTTTTACTTGGATATATTATTATCATCTAACGAAAAATAGTACGTTAAATTGTAAGCAGTATGCCACAGTTGACAATCTTTCGACCGTTTACAATCTCGCTAGGTAGATTATAATCCAACGGTTTTTACAAACTTACGGTGACATACGCATGCTTATGAAACTTGTAACATGGAACGTCATAATAAAACTTATTACATTTTTTATAAAAATTTGCAATATATACAAATATAAAGTATATATAAATATTAAATATATAAAATACTAGCTGAAGCCCGCGGTGCTACCCGCGGTACGACAATAATCACGGGCAACGTCGCGAGGCGAAGCTAGTATCTTTATAAATTATAGCCTACGTGTTATTCTAATGTATGCTATATTATTGTAAATCGTAAAATAAGTAACTTTTCTGGTTGATTTTTTACACCTTGTTTCTTGAAAAACGCAAATATCTTACGGAACCCTATTTTTTTACAAAATAAACTATAGCCTATGTTACTCGTGGATAATGTAGCTTTCGAATGGTGAAAGAATTTTTAAAATCGGTCCAGTACTTTTTAAGTTTATTCGTTACATACAAAAATACAAATCTTTCCTCTTTATAATATTAGTGTAGATTAATCTTACTAAAAGATTGTCGATATAATATGAATCGTTTTTAAAGAAGTGACTGTACTTTAAATTTGAAGTATCAAAATTAACGTAATTGGATTTTGATTGGATAAATATATTGAAGCAATATGGTTAGGCAAGGTATAAAACGATTGCCTTCTTTGATTTGTCATATGTATGATTCACATAATCTACGATTGAAATTGAATATTCTAAATGTTCTCAATATGTTTCATACTAGCAAATCGAACTATTATATAGAGTCTAGACTAGAACGACATTACTCTGAAGTACAACGGCAAACTAAAAAAGTACATTAAAATACAATAGCGATCCAATCACTGTTTTATTTACCGACTTTCGTTACGGCCTTAATACTTAGGCTGTTATGAATAGCAAATATTACTGTAAGGTGAATTCAGAGCATTTCGTTAACGGTGCTTTTTCCGCCAGGTGTTACCAACATAATCGCTAACTTGACGCCGGAGCGACTCGCAGCGGTTGTCGAAGAGGGGTACATGGGACGTGAGGTTATTGTTGAAATCCCCAAGTTCACCATTGAAAGGAGTCTGGAATTAAGAAATGTAAGTAATTATAAAGCACCTTTGACATATACTTCAGTATATTAATTTCGAATTCCTAATTTCGAGAAAAATGCACCCAAATATAAAAGTTACTTTATGAAAAGGTGTACAGAACAACTTTGTCTCAATATATTTTTATAGATTAACTTAACTTTCGTTCGGTCAGTTCGTGTCCGACATAACCACCAGTTCATGGTATCCGAGGGGATTTCCGCACAAAAAAAAAGAAATAGGTTAACTTAACCTAATGATATGTTTTTTTATTTTAATCTTTCTGCTGTTTACAAGTGGAACACTATGCCTTCTAAGTAAATGGCAAAATATAACAGCATATTTTAATCATTTCAAAAATTATACATATTTTACTCTTCATACCAATATTAATATCGTTATTCAATGAACACCACACACTAAATCATGTCGAATCTTTAAATTTTTACCAAATTAAATATTACATCATTGGCGTCTTTCCTAAAGATATACAATTTTTTTATATTGGTTTATTTATATTTAGATTTTGGAAACCCTTGGCGTTGGTGACTTGTTCAATGCAACGGCGAACTTCAGCACCCTGACAGAGCAACCAGGTGTTCTCTTTGATGACGCCGTTCATAAAGCTAAGATTCAAATTGACGAGGAAGGTACGTAATATTGAAACTAAAATAATGGGAAATTAGCAAGTCACCCGTGGAATGGCCACATATTCAATTTCTCATTATGGGTATTGTAATTGGCTTACGTCAGTCAAATAAATTGATTTAGAACCGAAATTGTAACTTTCACTATTATATGAAAGATAAATGAAGCGTCATCGATTATTTCTGTTTAACAGTTAGTCAATTCTACTTAATATAAAATTAAAGGAAAAATGTTTTAATTAAAAATTGAATTAAAATTTAATGAAAAGGAAAAGTTGTGTGTATCTCAGAGCTCTGAGTAGAATGACTTAATAACATCTGATTAAGTATCAGAATATATTGTACAGTTTTTAAGCAATCATCAGAATAAATAAAAATAAAATTAAAATATATGCATATTGCATTACGTAGGCATATTTCAAAAATGACTGTAGTGTTGCATAAAGATATCACAAGACAACACAAGTATTAGTGGAAAAATTGAGGTGAAACTAATTTCTTTATTTTATTAATTTAGGTTCATTATTAAATTATGCTGAAGTGATCGCTAAGGGAACTCTTTCATTTAATTAGTGTTTTGTTTGCAGGTACTGTGGCTGCAGCTGCAACAGCGATATTTGGCTTCCGATCATCCAGACCAGCGGAACCTAGTCGTTTCATTGCCAACTTCCCCTTCGTATATATAATTTACGAACGTCCCACAAACTCTGTTCTCTTTATGGGTGTGTACAGAGATCCCAAAAAGTAAATATGTAATTCAACAATTAAGTAGCATGTAGATTTTGAAACAACCTAGTTTATATTTAACTTACTTTACTTTAAATGACAGTTAGATATATTTGATTCTGCGTAACATGATCTTAAAACTTATATTAACTTACATTTGACCTGTTTTACGAGATAAGTATATTTTGTAGTTTAGAGATAGGCCTCTAAATATTTGGATTAGACAGCGATCGAGGCGAGAACGCTTTTTAATACGAGTATGTTCGCTTTGAATTGACTTGACTGTTCCGTCTCGATAGCTGTCAGGCTCTACCTTCACATAATTTGTAGATGAAAATAGATACTTAAAACAGAAGTTTGTATAAATGTGAAAGGAGAACAAAATATCATGTTAAGTAGTATTGCTCTGAATATTTGGTATTCATAACAAATTAAGTATTAAAGTACGAAAGACGTATTTACATGCTTTTATCTGCTTTTATTGTACTACTTATCAGAATAAATATAAAAACGTCTTTTATTTTCAATCAATTAAAATTAATCATCAACGAAAATATATTTTAGTTCTCACTGTAAAGTAGGAATCCAACTTATTTATTTATTTTAAGAAATAAGTAGTTTATAAGATATTCAATACCATTGAAATTAATTGTAATTCTGTGTCTGTACAGTTTTGTTTAACACTTTTTGTGAGTAAAATAAACAATCTTTGTCCATGAGACAAAGTAAATTAACTTTTTGTGTCTCTCTAAGCCTCTCTTCGTTTATAACGAATTGCCTTTTAACTATATTATATTTTATAACCGTTTTTTACAGTTCTAATTATCGCAACATTCGAATATTCTTCCATCATCATACCAACTTAATTCTAGAAACTCAATAACTAGAGCTGTAATTATTTACCTACATATAATAATATGTACATCTGGATATGTACTAACAATATCAGGTTTGTATTATATGTATTTTTAATTTTTATATTTTATTCAATCGTATCTTTATCGGTACTAACCCAAGACACAACAAACGGAAGTTACTTTATCGTTAATTCAATTTTATTAAGACAAAAATTGCCCTATAACTTATTACTTGACGCATGAAAATCATGTAACGTGTAACTATTTTATCGTGTGGAAACCCCTATCTCTATCCCCTATTTCGAGTTAGTAGAGAAGTTTAAGTTTTCCAGGTTTTGCTTGCCCTTGTAAAAAATGTTCGGTTATTTCTATTACTATTATAGGTAATAGAAATAAACCTAATTAAACACAAACATAATATTGACTAATTATTTCTCGAAGACAGAGGACTTTATAATTAAAAACAATATCGTATGGGCAACGTCAAATCAATATAATTAAATCATGATAATTTAAAAAAAAAAATAAAACTATTCATAGTCATTATCAAATATGACGTTGAATCTATACTAATAATAAAGCTGAAGAGTTTGTTTGTTTGTTTGAACGCGCTAATCTCAGCAACCACTGGTCTGATTTGAAAAATTCTTTCATTTAAAAGGATATCTTTATCTCTCGAATTGAACGATGATTAATTAGATTTAAACCGATTTATATTTTTGCCACAACTATTTTATTCTACCGTCGAATCATGACGTCGCTTTTACTTCGTTCTCAAACATCGAAAACATTATACAAGGTGTTGTCATCAAAATAATTGATACTGATTCGATACAATTCAGTAATCGATTAAATATTTAGCTATAATATTTTTAATAACTAGTGTTTTAATATTTACTAATTTTAATGCCTTCAAATTAAAATTAGTAAATATCTTAATGATAGTCTGGTTCCAAATTTGACTTCTTGTCAGTATTTTACAAAGATCTTGGCTTATTAACCTTACACATTGTTGGATAGTTCAGTTATCCTGGAAGGCTATAGGCTATATGTCATCACGCTACTACTAATAGGAGCGGAGCACCAATGAAGAATGTTTCAGAATCGGGTAAATTTTCATGCTACGGGCAATATAAGACGCAAACGAGGTTGCGTGGATCAGCTAGTACATATATTATAAAAGTACACCCGAAAAAGTAAAACTGTTATTGAGTTATGCATTTACATGGATGGTTTGCACATGTTGGAAGTTGATTGGCAAATTTTTATTCTAAGTATATTTAACGTAAATAAGTTCTATTGTCTAGACGGCAATACACACTCAGCTGTATGAAAAAAACACATATTTATTGTGCACTTGACGTGTTCAGAATATTTACGTTTCGAATTAGAATAAGACTTTAGGTTTTTTTACAAATGCCATCAGGTTGAACGGATGAATAATACTTAGTTGTCTGCTATAAACCAAGAAACTAATAAATTTGATTGTATGCAGGTGCATTTTTGATTCCACGTGAACAACATATTAAAAGGCTTTGCACAAAAAGATTTTGATAATATTTAAATTATTTTATTCCTTTAGTTTGTAAAGCAAGAAGAACAACAACTGATTATAGAGATTTTTAACAAAAATGTAGCTCACGAGTTGAAAAATTACGAAAATCCTTTAGCATTACTCATTAGTAAGTTAAACTTTGCGTTCGAGGCAACCTCGTCGACTATCATCCACGTCTAAGAGCGGTTTTACGAAACATTTCGTAGATCTAATCGATGAATCTTATCGAAGATTGATTCCTATGTATAATATGTATATATTTACAAAAAAAGGTATGTATGTATTTATATCTGTTGTCTAGTATCCATAACACAAGCTCTGCATAGCTTGGGACTAGATGGCGTTGTGTGTTTGATGTCCGAAATATTTATTTACTTTACTTAAGGCACAATTAATGACGTAAGGACGGATCCAATTTTGGCGCCAGGGGGTTACATTGTCGTGGTTATAATTTAGTTTTGATAATAATAGATAAAGGTAAAAAGTAGGTATTTTATTTAATAAAAGTCGTTGGTTGGCGGTTTCAAACGGACTGTTTTATTCAAAGACATTCATACATTGACAATAAGCAAAGTTTCACCTTAATGGCTCATAGATGGCGCTACTTGTATTACATTATCTTATATTTGATAACATTCTAACACCCCCACTTTATCAAAATAACAACACTTTTAAAATATTATATACAGTGGAGGTAAAACTACACATTTCAAAAAATGCCTTTTAAATTTAACATACAACTATAGTATACAGTTCTGTCTTGGCTATTCTAAATTAACAATTCCAAGATTTTTCATGAACTTATAATGTTTAACACCTGGTAGACCTTTGGTTAGCAAGTCAGCAGGCATGTTAACTGTTGACAAATATCTAGCTTCAATTACATCATTTCTCAAAACTTCTCTAATGAAATGGTATCTGACATCAATATGTTTGGACCGTTTATGTGACTGATAATTATCTGCCAACTTCAATGCACTCTGACTGTCATTGTACACAACAATTTTATTATAAGAATTAATTATTTCAAACTCTAACTTCTGTAAATATAATGCTTCTCGACATGCTTCCGACAAAGCCATATATTCTGCTTCACAACTACTAAGAGCAACAGTTCTTTGTTTCTTGCTCTCCCAAGAAATTGCAGCACCTGATTTAGTGAAACAGAAACCAGTATATGAGCGTCTGTCAGTGGCATCATTTGCCCAATCAGCATCCACAAAACCTACAAGGTCTGCACTTTCTTTGGAATATTTTAAACAATAGGTCTTAGTCTGTGACAAATATTTCAGAATTCTTTTTGCATAATTCCAGTGTACATAAGAATAACAGTTGTTAAACTGGCTTAAATAACTGACTGAATAGGCAATATCAGGACGAGTTAGGACAGCTAAGTACATCAAACTTCCTATTAATTTTTGATAAGGTAGCTTTTGTTCACATACATTAGACTTATCAACATTTAACTTACATTCTATAGGAGTTTCTATTGCATGACATTCAGACATATCAAACTTTTCAAGTAACTGGTTAATATACTGTTCTTGATCTAAAGTAATTACATTGGTACTTTTGTTAATGTTAACTCTCATGCCCAAATAATTTCTCACTTGACCTAAATTCTTTATTTTAAATTTTTGACTCAAAATTGTTATTAAATTATCAGATTCAGACTTACAATTTGAGAATACTAGAAAATCATCGACATACAGTCCGACTATGGTTTTCTTATTATCACTATGATTTTTAACAAATACACAGGGTTCTAATTTACATTTTCTAAATCCTGATTTACATAGTATCTCCTCAACCTTTTTATACCATGCTAGAGATGATTGTTTTAATCCATAAACAGCTTTTCTTAACTTTAAAACTTTATTTAAATTATTTATGGGAAAACCTTCGGGTAAATGCATAAATATGCTTTCTTTTAGATGACCATTAAGGAAAGCTGTCTTCACATCTAGATGAGTGATGTCCATGCCTAACTGGACACTTATGGCAAACAACAAACGCAGGGTTGAATGTCTAATCACTGGACTGAAGGTTTCTTGGTAATCAATACCAGCCTTCTGGGTAAAACCCTTGGCCACAAGCCGCGCACGATATGTCACTTTATTGTATGAGTCAAACTTTCTTTTAAACACCCACTTACACTGCACTACACTCGCGTTGCTAGGAGTATCGACAACTTCCCATGCATAATTGTCTTGGAATGACTGCAGCTCCTCTGCCATGGCCTGCAACCACATCAGTCGCTCTGGTCCACTGATGGCCTCTGCATATGTCAGTCCATCTTCTCCTGTAGTTGTAGCAGATATGCTGACGAAACCGTATCTATCCGGCTTTCTCCTCTGACGCTTCCCTGTTACTTCTGGAACTGATATAGTAGAAACTGCATGTGGTGTATCTGAAGCTTCTTCTGTATTCTGTGGAGCTGAACTTGTCTTTTCCGTGTTCAGGTTTTCTTCACAAGCTTCTGACTCTAAACTTTCTTCTTCAACATCCAAGTAATCAGATTCTGAAGAAATTGACTTGTTCAGGGGTTCAAGTTTCACCACAGATTCCTCTACTAACTCCCCCACTGAATCTGTGCTTTCTAGGGAAACAGTCACGGTCTCTAGACGCTTGGGTTTTTCTTGTATTATAACATCCCTACTTGTGATGACTTTGTTTTTTACTGGGTCATATATTCGGTAACCTTTGACATTATCATTATAACCAACAAGTATATGTTTTGTTGATTTCCTGTCCCACTTAGCTCTTTTTTCTTTTGGTACGTGCACCATCACTGGACTCCCAAATACACGCAAATGTTGTAAATTTGGTTTCCTACCAAACCACCTCTCATATGGAGTCTTTTCAATACCTGAAGCTGCAGACCTGTTTTTGAGATATACAGCGGTATTTGCGGCTTCTGCCCAAAATTTTTTATCTAATAGTGCTTCAAAAAGTAGGCATCTAGCTCTCTCCACAATAGTCCGGTTGCTTCTTTCGCTAAGTCCATTCTGCTCCGGTGTGTAAGTATTTGATTTTTGGTGAATGACCCCTTCAGATATTAAAAAATTCCTAAAATCATTGCTACAATACTCACATCCATTGTCTGTACGCAATATTTTTATTTTTCTGTTTTGACAGTTCTCCACCATTGATTTGAACTCTTTAAAACAATTCAGTGTTTCACTTTTACACTTTAAGAAATATATGAAGGTCATTCTGGTGAAGTCATCAATAAATAATAAAAAATATCTTGCACCACCAATGGATTTGCACTCCATCGGTCCACAGATGTCTGAGTGCACAATCTGTAAGATTTCTGTAGCTCGTGTCCCCGTTGAAAATGGTAATCTAGACTGTTTTCCTTCACAGCAAACTTGACAGTTAGACTTACTTGTCACAAATTTATCCGAGTAATCCATTCCATTGACTAAACCTTGCTTCATTCTATTCATATCTGTGCTGTTTAAGTGTCCAAGCCGCCTATGCCATGTTTGTCCATCTACTGTTGATGATGATAACAAGCAAGTCTCATTTTGCAAGATTAACTTGTATACATTATTGACAAGTTTAGCTTCTGCTACTAAATTTCCTAATCTGTTTTTTATGAGGCATCGCCCGGGTTTAAACACAACACTATTTCCATTTTTTACCAGTTCACTAACTGATAGTAGGTTAGTCGCAAGAGTCGGTACGCACAACACGTTCTTCACTGTAACCTCGTAACCGAAACTCGTCATAACTTTTACGTCGCCGGCACATAATACAGGCACTTTCATGTTGTTTGCTACTGTGATTTCAGGTAAACTTGACGAATCCATCCTATTTGTCAACCAACTTTCGTTTGCAGTCATGTGTGTACTGGCTCCCGAATCAACATACCAGTCGCATTTATTAAAGTCACCGCTCAGAAAAACAACACTGAATGCATTTGTTTGCTTTTTCTTCTCTGTTTTTTCGTTTCTAAATGGACATTGAGACATGAAATGTCCAGATTGTTTGCATTTGTAACATGTTATTGTTTTGTTATATCTGTCATTTGAGTTTGACATTGACGTACTCGGTCCATAGATATTCGGCGTCGGTCCGCCATGTTTGCTATTGCTGCCAACTTTACCAAGTTTCTTCTTCTGCCAACTTCGGGTAATAAATGCGGAGTTGTCATTTCCGTTCACTTCAACAGAGCCGCCATTTTCCATATCTAACAATTTTGTTTTTATGGAATCTGCCGTGATCTGGATCCCGGAATGCTCTATCGCCATGATCATTGGCATAAACTTATCTGGTAAACCAGCTAGTAACAATGACCCAACCCAATCATCGTTTATAATGAATCCAGTACCACTTAATCGTTGCGAAGTTTCTACAATCTGCGTAACATAACTAGTCATATTTTCACATGTTTCTAGTCTAATGGAGATTAAATGACGTAACAAAGTTATTCTTCTGGAAAAACCCGAATCATCAAATAGAGCTTTGAGTTTTGACCATAACTCCTTTGTTGTCTTCGTCTCCTTTATGTGCACAAACAATGATGTGTCAATAGTCAGAATCAATTTTGCACGTGCTCTGGCATCTGCTACTGTCTGTGCTGCATCTGTCGTCGCTGCTTCTTGCTTGAGGTACTTGTCCGTGTCCTCAAGGACTAGCAAGTTTTGTACGGCGAACGCCCAGTCGTCATAATTATCACGACCCTTGAGCTTTGGCACACTCGAAAGAAAACTTGAGGTCATCTTGATGAGTTGATGTCACACACGCAAAATAAACTAACAAAACTAACAATAACTCTTCGAAAAAACGCAATAACTTTAAAAATCTGAGTAGCCCATAACCTAATAAAAGTCGTTGGTTGGCGGTTTCAAACGGACTGTTTTATTCAAAGACATTCATACATTGACAATAAGCAAAGTTTCACCTTAATGGCTCATAGATGGCGCTACTTGTATTACATTATCTTATATTTGATAACATTCTAACATTATTAATGTATGTAAATACTGTAAAAAAAATACGGTACGTTTTTATAGACGTGTTAGTCCGGTAAAACGTTCTTCAACCATTGAAGCTCTTAGCTACGATTAAATTTATTATTATTTACGATTAAAATCTATATTGTGACTATTGACGACTAAATTATAAAAAAACGTGCATAATCCAAAACTTTATCTTATCTCAGTAATTCATGTCTACTACTCGATTTCAACTTTTCAAGTAGTTAAACATGGACAGTGTTTAGTAGATTCATTTTCTTTTATTTCTATCAAATCTAAATGGAAGCTATTGTGTGGGATATTTTTCTATTTCCTCTAATTTTGAAGAGACTTCTAAAACTCTGTAATTCTGATTCGTATAGGCAATATAAATTTCATGTCATTCTCTTATTTACAATTCTTTTCAAAATACTGAAAGTATATTTTATAAATGCTTTATAAATTTTATCAATAGTCTTTACGCAGTCGGGTCGGTTTTAAACTTTTTTTGATGTAGAATTTATTTGAAATTAGACCGGTAAATAGCTTTCTATAAGAAATCACCATGAATGATAAACTATCTATGCTTAATTAAGAATTATACTCCTTACATTTTACGCAATAAAGAGATAGATGTAGAAAATAAAATTATCACAAAGATTGTCTGGAAGAGAGTTGCGTTAGCGATCTGACCACCTATTGTAATATCATATGTACATATCCAATATCCATCTATGTCTGTACAACCATTTTAGTTTAGTAGTAGTTTCGTAGTGTGCAATAAAGTTGTATAAATAAATGAATGATCTTACTGAATGAGCTATTCCGTAATTGAAGTAAAACCAAGAGGCAAGAAGGGCCAGAGTGTTGAAAATTGGTTTCATCATGCGATAAAATAAATCACAAGCTCTCTCTGTCCAGCGACGTTTTATCAGTCTATATCTCTGAGCTTGCCAACGTGCTTATATAGGTCTTATCCTGCACGTATTGTAAATCTACTTAAGGGCCACGGTTTATGATCAGCTTGTGGTTATATTGAAGAGATTAAAAACATTGAATTTGAATTATACACCCTTACCACTTTGTCCATAAAATTATTCACACATTATACACACATCGTTGAGAATAAGCGGCGAACTGACTATTTTTTCGTATTTTGTTTTGGCAATCACATACACTTACTTTTAAATATTATTCTCCATTTTTTTTAACTGTTCTTTTTAATAAAGTAATAAATAATGTCGATGTATTACACATGCAAATATACATTTTCTACAATACGCCAACTCATAGTTTTTACAATAATACCGAAATAATTAATGAATACCAATGCTACCAACTAGCGTGTTCTCGTTGTCATTTCCTATATGAAACAGACATACACGTCATGACTAGTCATCTAAGTACGTATTGAGAGTAACACATTTGAATCGGACATATCATATAATGCTTTTTTTCTCGAGCTACAATTGCACCTTTTGATGGTTTCAAATTTTCGCATATCATGTGTAAATTACACTTATCGGAACTTGATAAATCGTATGTTTTTGTTTGTACCTCGTAACCCTTGAAAAACTAGCCACGAATGTAACACATTAGCTTTCAACATATTGCTTGTAAAGCTCTAAAATCGCTTGTTTATTACAACGTCAAGTAAGTTAACAGAGAATTTCTTGTGGGAGCCAGCTAACGACAATATATTAGTTTAGTTATAGAGCTTACCTCGACGCGATGTTATCTCTAACTACACTATCTACTTATCTGCTCTGTTACTTTCGTATACGATCTGCTGTAGAAAGTGCACTAATGAAAGGTTCATTTTGTAAGCCGATTTTTTATGAGTACGTTTTGTAGGCACCTTCTGAATCGTAAGGCTTTCACGTCAGACTTATCATATCAAACGCCATACCTTCTAGTTTTCTTGACATAACGTTGATTGATAATTATGTAAATATTAAAGCAAAGTCAATCTAATACTGAGATGTTCATACATAATTGATCTTTAGTAGTTACGTATAAAAAACTACCTTTTTACACCTGAAGTGAATTACAGCTAGCGAATGCAACCAGGCGTGGTGTAAATCGTCTATTATCGCCAGTTATGCTTAGGCTTTCGAAAATTAGTTTTCCATATCTAGAGGCAACCATGGATGAGTACTGCGAATAAATATAATCATATCATATATCAATGCCACTATTTTAAATCCATGAAAATTTTCAGAAGCAGAAAACGTATTTTTATAACCTCTTTTGTATCGGAATCGGACTTGTTCAAGGTATACACCATCTCGATAAGACTTTAACTTGATATTGCGGTAGAAATATAAATAAGTAGGTACATAAGAGAGCCATGTCTTTGACCAACGGCCATTAAAGAGTGGTTTTTAAAATGATTGTAACGATCGGTATTCGGTATCTCATCATCTTCCTACCCTTTTCCCAAATTTATTTGGGGTCGGTGCAATGAGTTTTCTTTTTCCATTCTCCTCTATCACTCGTCAGTTCACTACTAACTCCCTTTCTGGCCATATCTTCTTTTACGCAGTCCATCCATTTTTTCCTTGGTCGTCCTCTACCCCTATACCCGTCAACTTCCATACCCAAAACTTTCCTAACAGTATTCTGCTCATCTCTACGCATCACATGTCCATACCACGTTAACCTGCCGCCTCTCAACTTTTCAGCCACTGGTGCAACTTTCAGGCTTCCTATTCGGTATCTCTACGTATTTAAATTTGACATAGGTCATATAAAGAGTTTAAGTGCGACCACGTCTCACTTAACTCGCACGTGAATACCACTTATTGAGTGGCAGTAATTTTGACATAATACCGCTAAGTAACACAGGCCTAGTCAACGTAGTTGCAGTCATACCACTTGGCTGGTGTTGTATTTAATTTTTATGCAATTAGTTATGAAAATTAGCTCATAGTTTGAAGTTACTGGTGCATAAAATAAACATGTGAGTTATCACAAGTAGATGACCATACCTATTCTACGCTTTATATATGCTCTGTTAACCTTATTTACCATTACATGGCTCATATCTTCTATACATATACATACAAATAAATAAAATTAGAGTGTCTGTTCGTAATATTAAAATAACCGCTTTTTACTAAATGCATATTAAAATTTTGTCTCTGTCTGTTTGTACCGACTAATCTCTGGAACGGCTGGACCAATTTTGACAGGACTTTTACAGGCAGATAGCTGATGATGTAAGGTGTAACTTATTCTACTTTTTTAGACTATCTTTGCCCCGCAGCGTTGCCCGCGGTTACAACAACAAACGCGGGTAACACCGCGGGACTCGGCTAGTGAGTTATATAGTGCATTTGTTGATTCTCACCTAAAATATAGTACCTACTTGATAATTGACGTTATTAAAATGAAACAAACAGTAGATACATATATAAATATAATACGTTTAAGTAAAAACATTTGCAGAACTTATGACTGATTGAGATCTATATGGAATTCCTATCCATCTGCGTAATAGTAGGATGCACATCAAAGCCAGTGGCGCGATTACAGACCACAGACAATAATGCTACCACTCCAACAATATGAAGATGCCAGTGTCGGTAACATGCTATTGACTTTTAGTACAACACTACGAGACTTGACCTAAGTATCTTCAATGTTCAGTTGAAACTGCAGAATGCTTAGTTGTTTCCACACATAATGTACTGTTTCCTGTAAACGCGGTTTAATGACGCATAGTTACGTTGACCACTTCATTTGTTGTTTTCACTGCCTATCATTTATTAATTTTAGTTTATTTCCGACAAACTGCTTTCAATTGTATATTTAGGAAATAATAATAATGATTTTGCTCCTTCTGTAGTTTAACAGGCGTGTTAACATGCGAGTAATAAGTGAACGGTAATTATTTTCAATTTATGCGATTGTTTTTACCAAAAGTTCAATCATTTAATTTAATTAGTTTTTTAGCATTCGATACACAGATGTTTCTATACCTTCTGGCTATTAGATACATGAGAACTATAACAAACATTAACTTTTATGTAGAATTTAATTGAAAACTTAAGAGAGTTTTACTCTAAGATGCCCATTACAACTTTACTATATGAACCTTAGCCATGAGTTATATTAAAGTGATAACTGGAAAATTCTCTAATTTATTATGATTGACGGCCCATCACTCGGAGAAAGTTTAAGTGCCTCACAATATTCATAAGTCTGTTTACACTACGACTTGTCGTATTTTCATTTCATACGTAAGCTCTCATAAGCTATCATTTTGGTACAATTTATGCGCTGGGCTGTACATGTTGTTTTTTATTAGTTGTCGGAACGTACGTAAACAGATAGCTGTGTACATGTGAAGTAAGGTCGTCTGCTATACTTCCGTTTTGCAGGCCGCTTTCTTGAACTCATAACTTAGTTATTTTAAATTCGTCCGATCGATGTATATGGATTGTCGTTTACCTTTATGCATCGCTTTTTCCTTTTACTATTGATATTGTATCAGTAATTTACCATTTTAATGCTAATGTTTTTTTATTTTAATTGGATTGATACTTAAATAGAAAAACGACTTGTCGTTTGTCGCCAACTAATGTGCTTTGGATAAATTAACTGTATATCTTACTATTACTATGTAATCAAATGACAGATTTTTATCCATAATTTTAATCCGTACATATAAAGTTACTTGTCCTGAAAGATTCATCAATGTAAACCCTGAACCACTGAGGCTATAAATTGAAATTTTGGCGGTTGTTACTTTGAAGTTATAAGCGCCCACTGCCAAGAATATTCAGCCATTTGTATCCTGATTTAGGCAAAATAGAATTAAAGATTGTGTACGAAATACCGCCATATGCCAGTGAACAATAGCTAGTTTTGTTATTCAGTACACTTCTTATATTGAATGCGCATTGGATCTGCCTCACATTTACCTTCTGCGAGGAACTCAATTCTTCTCCTAATTTGACAGCCAAGAGGCATGTTTTAGTGAATAAGCAAAATAACATTTTCTAATGATCAACTAGACCGATTAGTGTCAATACGATTGACTAATTATACGTCAAATGTTCTTTCTGAAAACAACTTTTAAAGCTGGCTCGTACTAATGCCGGCTTGTCATCCTATCCGGATCGCGTTGGGTTTGGTTTTCCTATTACATACCACACATCTGACAAAAACATGGCCATACTGTTTCGCAGCATTGATCGATCGATCGTCTCTCAGTCACGAGTCATGGGCCCTCTTACGTACTGTGCAATTATATAACTACAATTAATTGGTTGTAATGTTCTTTGTCCGTCCATGTTTTGCTAGATAGACGATTAATAAAGAACATATACGTAAACAATGAGTGGAAAGCAGGTACGTAAATCCATCGGATGTATTTGTAGCGTTGATAGGATCGGTGGATCACAATAGAACTAATTACCGCCTGTGGCACGATGCGTGTGCGCCGGAACCGCAGGAAACAATGCCTTGCAGACGACGACGCTACCCGCCAACCACTATTTATATGAGCCTTTTGTTAACTCGTCTTAATGTTATCACAATGGCTCCGGTGAGGCTCCAACCACTGTAAATTATTTAAAGATAGCATTAGATGTAGGTCATTATTATAAAAAGAAGATGAATTATCTTACTTTTTATTCTTTTTTAATATTAGCCCAAATACGAATTCTGAACATTCAAGAGAAGTTAGTATTTTCGTATTTTGCTCGTATATGCATTAGGCATAAGTAACTACTAAAATACTATGTATACCTTTCGAAAGTGCCTAAAAAGTCCTAAATATAAATAAAATATTTTAGAATCTGAACTATATAGGAGGTACATTATCTAATTCCTTATTATTTTGTTTAAGAAGAGTTTGTTAAGAACCTTTCAAAGTTTATAATCGACTTATGCAGGTCTAGTTATATCAGAGTGCAAGCAAACAAAAAACTAAATAATTTGAAAATAAGTAGCAAGTCAGATCAGACTGGAAGTCGTGATATATGAAAACAGATAGACTCTCACATTTTCTGTCTCAATATGCTTGTTTCCCTTATTTATTTTAGTATATTAATACTAAAGGTATGTATGGGAGAAATTTAGGTTTCTTGTAAGGCGCTTGTTAAGAAATAATCAATCAAACGATGACTGTCATAAACTTCAAAACAACGACTAAAATTTTATAGTAAACAATCATAATTGTTTACTATAAACACTTATAACTATTCACTACAAAATCTTTTAATTTCTTCTGTCGCAATGCAATGCATATTATACATAACTATAAGAAATGTCAGGAAATTGAGATGTATCTAAAGAAGATTTGTGTCACGAGTGGTCAATTTTCACTTTCAACCAGGCGATGCAGTTACTATTAAATATTTATAACCAAGGACTTACCACATCAACCACACAAACAGGTACGCTGTTGTCGTTAAATATTTAAACTTCCTTGAAGGACGTGTTTCTAATGATTTCTGGTGAAGAATCAATTTGAGAGAATGACTAGTAAAACGTGATTCGTATTAACCATTGATCACAGAAACCGGTGTAACTCATTATTTTTAAAATTAGGTCACGCCAACGCTGTTGTACGAATTTCTATTACTTATCGTCTAATATAAATGTAATTCAATGTGTAGGATTTATGAGGTGTAAGTTTGTTATTATTTTTCATGTAATCGGCTTCTTTGTAGATTTCTAATGCCTATTTTTTTTTGTTTTTTTATTGGATAATGGGCAAACAAACAGACGTATCACCTGATGGTAAGTGATTACCGCCGCCCATAGACACCCGCAACACCAGAGGCGTCACAAGTGCGTTGCCGACCTTTGGAGGATGGGGAGAGGGATGGGGAGGGGTTGGGGTGTGGGCCGCCGGTATCCTCACTCACTCGGTGAAACACAGTGCAAGCACTATTTCACACCGGTTTCCTGTGAGGAATTCTATCTAGCCTATATATATATATATATATATTTTTATTAACCGACTTCATAAAAGGAGCAGGTTCTTAATTCGACCATATATATATATTTATGTGTGTTCGCTTCGTCGTTTATGAATCGATTTTGATGATTATCTTTTTAATGGAAAATCGATATCCCAACGGTGGTACCAAGGCATCCAAGAGAAATCGTAGGGAACCTGCGAAATTCGTAGGGGATTCTAGTGTATTTCTTATATTTTTAATTTATTTGAATGCTGGTTCTTTCCGTGTGGTCCCATTACAATTTGGTCGTTCTTGAAGTCAGTTTTTTATGTTAAAATTTCACATGTTGTTGTATTCTTACAGAGATAATATCAATATTACTTACCAAGTATTCTTAAGCATGGGTATTGTACTGTTTTGCGATTAACTGGTGATTGTTTTCAATTCCATACAATGCATGGAATTAAAACGATAGTGAGAATATAAGTACCTAATTAAAAAGATCCAAGTTCCTAGTATTCTAATATAATTAAAATACAGTGCTCGCATGTGAGTGATAATTTTTAAGGCAAGACATGTACGAACATACTGGAATATATATTATAGATCTCTACAAACCGATATACTATTCATACCTACCTTAGGATTCTAATATTGTCTTCCTTAGGATTATAGGTGTACCTACATGGGCGTTGGTAGTCACTCTGTCACCCCGTCAGGTGATACGAATGCTTGTTTGTACCCTATGCCAAAAAAGATAAGTAGGAGGCTTTAGGTGGAGACTTTATCTAATAGGTAAACGGGCGCACCCAATGGGTATCTACAATTCAGAGAAACCGTGAGTACCTGTTAGCAAAAGTATATACTGCATCATGTTAATGTATTAGTTGTACCAACAGTAATAGTGAGTACAGTAGCAGTACCTAGCTGGTGAATAATGATAAGTTACTTTGTCTTTGATTTATGACATAATTGACTGAATTGACTGCCTCGGTGGCGCAGTATTTGAGGTCTCGCGTTGAATTCCCGGATCGGACCAAATATTTTAAGATTAAGATCAGTTGTCTAGTATCCATAATACAAGCTCTGCTTAGTTTGGGAATAGATGGCGTTGTGTAAAAATAATTTCCAATAAAAATACAAAATATGATTTTATCTTAAAGTATAATTTCCAATGTGGGTGACGTCATTTAATAAATTAACACCGTGTACGTATTTAGTTTAGCTTACCTAAGCCCTATCTTACGTTAAGCTCGGCTCTCCTAAACCCTATCTTATGTGGGAACACTGCCAGAAGAAGTTCAATTTGATTATCGGAAATAAATAGGTATAAACTAGTACTACTATTTGTCTCAAAATAGTTTGAATTTAATGAATTTTTCGTTTGTTTCATTTCAGCTGAAGTTTGGTCGTCAACTGCTGGACATAGGGCCAAGGGCTGTTCACAAGTATAATTATTATCTATCTAATACCTTTACACAAGTAATTCTTGTATATATAATCTGAATCCAGGAAACGGCTCCAACGATTTTCATGAAATTTAGTATAAAAGAGGTTCCGGGACGATAAATCGATTTAGCTAGGATTCATTTTAAGAAAACTCGGTCAATCAGGTACTTAATTTTAAGTACAATTTACAATATTATTCGTATTTTACTATATATTTATTCATTATAATTGGTCAACATATTGATTTAGAGAAAGAGATTATTTGTTTTTAAGCTACGGGATTAACTAAGTTCAGGTTCAGATATTTGTGGGGACTGTAATTGCAATTGAAATGCTGCAATTTGTAATTGAAAAATTTAAGTGCCTTAGGATTATAACAAACTTATCGAGCTTTTACGCTACACTCCTACAGTGAACAGTAAACAAGTTGCGTTACTGTTTGCTGTCCTAAGTGAAAAACTGATGTTAACTATACTTTTCCGACACACAAATATGTATAAACTGGAATGTTAATAAAGATTATTATTATTATTGTGTTTTTATACCTTTTTTGGTCTCCCTTTTACTTTAAAGAGACGGCATGTATTTAATAGAACTGCTTTTTGAATCAACATTAGGGTGGATTTCGGCATTTGCAGTGTTTTGAGGTTATTTTGAAGAGTCTTCGGAACCACACCAGTTGTAGAAATGATAATGGGTAAAATTTTAACTCTTTCTACCTGCCATTGTCTTTTTTTATTACTATTATTATTATCCACCTGACTTACATCAACACTTTGAACTTATTACGTACTAAGTGATTGTATATTCTTACGATTGTCTGGAAAAATCGCCGCGAGTGATAAGACCGCGATTGTGAAGACCGCGTTTACATATTTTGTAACTCATCTTTTCTGTGGTTGTGTTGTGTTGTTGTGTTTGTTGTGTTCTATGGTTTTATGTGTTTACAATAAAGATAAATAAATAAAATTTATATTTAATTTTACAAGCATAACTGAAGCAAGGCAACTGTTAGAAGGTTTCGTCTTTCTCTCGCTTCACTTTACATCGTAATCAACAGCCTTTTACAGACCACTCGGGACATAGGTCAATCTTTAGAAAGGTGGTTTTAAGTTACCGTTTCGGCATGCATGCATGCAGCATGGGCCGGCTCGACCGGAGTGATACCACCTCATAGAAAACCGGTGTGAAACAGCGCCTGCGCTGTGTTTCACCAAGTGAGTGAGGATACCGGAGGCCCTACCTAACCCCTTCCCCCATCCCCCAAAGGCCAGCAATGCACTTGTAACGCCTGTGGTGTTGAGGGTGTCCATAAGCGATTACCATTTTATTTATTCTATAAAAAAACTATTTCTCTCGCTAAAAGTCTTTATTTTGCGATTCTAAATGTTTTTTAATTTTAAATGAAATATGTTCTGATAATCTTGTAAGATGACATATGTAATGAAAATGAAACAAAATATATTTTATAAAAAAAACATTTTATTAGCAAACTAACATAGGAAAGTAAAAATATAAGAAATTCATTATAAAACTGTAAATGTTGTAAAAAATTATGGTAGCTACTTTTATATTACACATACCTTACGGCGTGATACTGGTTTCATGTGACCAGATCAAATCTGACAATAAGTCTGACACTAAGCTCCGTCGTGAAGTACTTTTGCGTCGTTAGAGTATTTTAAGGTTCAAAAAGTACCTTATTAACATTTTGATTTATTTTTATATTTATCAATGAAACCTTTAAAGGAATAGGATTACATTTTACAACTACAAATTCAGCTTTTCATCTCTCTGAGTAACATTCATTACAGTGTCTCACAATCACAGCTGGCACTTATAAAACAGAACCTATTGGCGGCAATGTAGACTACATTTCTAGGAGATGAAGCCACAAGAACATTAGGGAAAATAATCCCTATTAAAGCTAATGCTGTTGTTGAGTGTAAACTCTATTACAGGATACAGTGATTCAACTGTAAATAACAGTAGCACATACCTTCATTTTTGTGGTAAAATATTCAAGCGTAGTAGATGCTTCTAAAACGGATTTAGACTGTGTTTTTGCCGAAAGAATAAACCCACACTACTACAACAACAGACACAGAGAAAGTTCAACAACGTTGAGACTCACAACGAATTTAATCAGAAGTAGATTGGTTAAGGTATAAATGTTAGCTTCATTTTGAATTTAAATATGGAAAAACCAACATCTAAATTGGACTTCGAACTACAATCTATGTGAAGACAGTAAGTTTTATGTCATATTTTCGTATATTCCTAGTACCGCATCAAATTTAATTAATTATAAAATTTAAATAAAATGTCAAATTTAATTGGAGGAATGTTTATCTGCATAATTTCCAAATCATAAAATGAAATGCTAAATTTAGTTTGACCTTAGAAATAAAGCTGTAATATGATCATTTTAACATATTTAAGAAATATAATGTACATGACGCTAAAGTACAACACGTGTCGCACTCACATAAAGTTTGGAAGACCGTAGTGATATTGAACCAGTGGGTGACGGCGCTGCACCAAGACTTGCACCGACTTCACACTGTATAATAGATATACAGATAAGCAAAAAATCACAGCTCCGGTTAATCAAAATACAATTATGTTTTTGTTTTCATGTTTTCTTCACCTTAAAATATAATTCTAAAAATAAATAATGAAGTATTGTACAGGACGGCTCAATTTAAGGGCGAAGTGGATGAACGTTCTATTCGTACTAATTCAAAAATATTTTTGAAACGATATCCAAACTAAAACACTAATAAGAAAGAACTAAAGAACATGTTAGACCTACAAAACGCAAATTTCCAACTATTAATAGAGATAATCTAATAACGATCTCAAATAAATTAAGGTTATTTACATGGCATATACATTTAAAGAAAATTGTCGAAACTGAGTCATCCACGCCCCCCTAATACAATTCCAATGTCATAAAATTAAATTAATCATGCAATTATCTATAGAAACTTACAAACAATACATAATTATCAATAAAATCTAATAATCAACTCAGGAACAAATGCAATAAAAATCGATCAATATAATCCTTTTCAATAATAAACCTTTTCAAAATAATGTAATCAAAGACCAACATAATTTAATATATTACGTGAATATATTAACAACCATTTATGCACTCACATAATTTATGAAGGTAGCCTTAGTATCTTAAAGTAATCTGGTAAATCTCTCAATGTTTCTTATTTAGGTACTTATTAAAACTATAAATTCGCTAGTAATACAAATACCATCTAATGAGATACAAGTGGTAGAGTATAAATTTTACTTCCAAAGTCATCTTTCTATAAATCCATCCATGATACATATTTACAAGTTAATGAGTATTGTTAAGAGTTTCCTCTGGCTTTATAACTATAATTTTTATATTTACGGCAATCTCTACAGAAGCTTCGTTGTGACGTGTACACTTTGTGTAAAACTAGACTTTAGGAGACAGTGTAGGTACGAAATTCAGTCTGAAAACAATTATAACAGTCATTTTTGCACACACTGATGCACTGAATATTTTATTACAAATTATCAACACGATTACATTTTAATCGATAAAAGCATATTACTAAAGTAATTTTATATCTAACGTTCATATAATATTGATAAAATAAACCGAGATACTTAAAGGACTCTGAGTGTGTCATCAGAATCGACAATTACACTTGGCAGGGTCGGTAGCAGGCAGTGTTGTTTACAAAAAATACTGAGTATTCACATGTTTGTATCAGTATTGCTAAGGGCAAGATACTTGTTCCTAACGGCAAAATATCATTAAAGAGTAAATTAAGACAGTTAGGTATGAGGAGTTTACATTAGTTTACAAGTTTAATTTCTATGTATAAATCGATAGTACTGACACATCAAGATACGAATCTAAATGACAGGTAGACGAACACAATACTCATAAAATGTGTATTTAAATCCTAATTAAAGGAAAACGTAATTTTCTTATTTATAATACTATTAAAACAAACATTTAAACACGTTTCAGTGTTATCCGATACAAAATTAAGAAGAAAAGAAAACGTCATATAACTTATACATTTTCAACAGTTTCAGAACAATGCACATGAATAGTTTTGAACTTATTTGGAATTTAAATATAGCATTTCGAAGAATGTTTCAATAGAAAAAAGTGGCTAGGTCATGTCACAATGTCATTGTATGTGATACCGACCAGCTGACGTGCGGAGGCCGACATAATAACTTGACCTTAATTTCGGTGCTTTAATTTCAATCGTAGTACATAATTGATCTATTGAAACAGACACGATATAGCCTTTTAACATATTTATTGTACTGATACTTCGATCACGTTCCAGTTAAAGTATGTGGTCAGGTTAGTAACTTTTATATTTAATTTTCCTAATCATACGTTTGCATAGCATTATTTAAATTTCACTACAAAATACTTAAATTGTATGTAGTTTTGTTCTACTGTTCTGCTAGCTATCTATGAGTCTGTAAGCAATGAGTCATCATTAATGTCCAGACAAATTATGCACCATGTTTTGTTTGTCTAGGTATCTTATTTATATTTTTGTATAACTAAGAATGTTAATAATCTAATTATCATGTTTCAGAACCATTTTACGCTCAATATATACCGAGTTAAATACTTTGAATTACTAACCGCAGTAGAATACATTCAGTGCTCTGTTCTGAGAAGGCACCAATATAAATCTTTTATCATCAAATGAAAGTTCCATATTTTGTTCGTAATGATGGACACTTACGTCGGATAAAAAAGAATGACTGTTTTCTTAACTTTTAGAACAAATGTCTGTAAGAAAAACAAAACAATCTGTTATAGTCTAAGATTATAGAGAGATAAGTATCTGGAAATGTCAGTAAAACAGATTAGAATGATGTCTATATTAGGTAATTACTTTCACTAAGTAGAAGGTAAGCATGCACAATACTTTCATGCACTTTCGTCTTTGAGATTACTGTTTCATAGCTAATAACAGGTACCTAATAACGGGAGGACATAAATAATGATTACCGGCATAGGTGTCCGACAGTAAACCTATGTCTAAGAACATGTCTAGGGAGATATATAAATAATGAGAGGGCGAGGCCCTGTGTTATAAACACACGGATGGAACAAAGAAAGGCCAATTTGTCAGACGAGAAAGGGAGCACAATTTTAAAGACCGCGATTGGAACACCACTTGTATTTATAATTTATAGCAATCTGAGGGCAATCAGGCCTCTCCCAGTATGAGGCGAAAGATTTAATATTGGGAATGAAAACCGTTCTCTGCGTCGCATCGTCCAATATGGACAAACGAATAATGGGTACGCCCGTCCCGAACAAGCGATTACGTTCAAATCACTAAAAAGAACATTACAATAAGAACGATATTCCACCTTTTTATATAATATCTTATCGCGGACGTATCAAAGTTGTTATAGTACAAAGAATAGTAGTGTCGGGAGCAGTGTTTTTCTAAACGATTTTTTGTCGAATTTTGGTTAGTAGTGTATATTCCAAATGTGATCATGATTGTTTCAAAAGATAAGGTAAAAGGTAGGACAGATATATGAATAGAGCTACTTTCATATTTATAATATTAGTATAAATCTCCACGCTGAAAAAAATCAATGTTCGAATTAAGCGGTACAGTGTAGAGGTGCGGTAGATGAGTGGTGAAAGATGGTGGGTTCTGAATACTCGGTCTTTTACTCTTTTTTTATTTTTAGAAAGTTTAGTCGGCCGCACAGCGGCACAGCGGGAGAAATTATTACCGCGCCGAGACGAGTAGTTACACCCGCACTGCACGTCATTGTTAACTATCAAAAAATAGTTTATTATTTTTAGATATATCGTCTATATTCTACTGTGGAATAGATCTGCTTTACGTCGAATCAATCGATACACGAGCGGTGGAGGCGTATCAAGGAACTAATGTTAGATATCTACTTACATTAAAATGCATATTAACACATTGCATATTATACATGACTTCTAAAGTTAACTAATATTTATGACTAATAAATTATACAGAATGTAAGTTGTCTTATAATCTTGTAAAACACTTAAAAGTATCTGTTCTTAGCTAAAGTAAAATGTATACGGTAACGGGCGGAATTACATACAAATTAACAAATAAGTTTAACGGCCGAGAACCTTCACATACTTTTTCGTAACTGTCTTATTTCTCTATAAATTATAACTTTATTAGCACCGTACCAAATTTATCTGTGATATTTTCAGCCTTTAAGTATCGATTATGAAAATACATTGTTATGGTATATCACCATGATAAAGTTCAATTGACTATGAATGGGGTGTGTGCGAATCTCGCGTTTGGGCTGTTACCTCTGTTTGTTGGGCTTGACAGCGCCGTTGGCAGCAGCATTTTTCTGAGCGATGTGAGTCTGGTAGTGCTTCGCAAGATGTGCCTTTTGTCGGAAGCTTTTACCGCATAACGAACACGTGAATGGCTTCTCTCCCGTATGCGTCCTCACATGTACATTAACTGAATATTTATCCTTGAAACCTTTCGAACAAATGGAGCAGTAGTGGAGTGATCTCTCCTTTCGTCCTCCGTTTGAAGTAGAAGTAGCAGCTTGAATTGCCGTACCGGATTGTGTTTGTGATATCGGCGGCGGGTTTTTACTTTGTGGTCGTTTAGAATATTTTTTGTTACCTGTTTTTGTGCTCGTTACGGTTGGTGATGCTGTTACTATTTGTAAGTGTTGATTCAATTGAACTTCTCCCGCAGGGATCATTGTCACTAGTTCACCGTTTACGTGATGTATGTTATAGACATTACGCGTTGGATCAAGGGGTTCTACGGTGCAAAAGGATTGCATAGACTCTCCGAGTTCCGTAGCTATCCTCTTTAATTTTTCGTAGTCTTCAGGATAGTTTGCATCTAGTCTTGATAGTAAGATATCGTCTACATTTTGTGTTGATGATGGATTTTCACCGTTTGGTAAAACGTTGGCATTTGGATTTTCTAATAGTATTGAGATATTTAGACGATTTTGTGGAGCAATGGTCATTAGTAGCTCGTCATCAACATCTTTGTTGTCTTGGTACATCGATGGTACGTCTGGTTTGTTGTTATTAATAGTAATTACTCTCTTAACTTCATTATTGACGTCAACTTTTGCGACAGGAATTTTTTGAATAGTGTTATATCTAATAAAAGCTTTACCTTGTAAGGCACTTCTGAGCAAAGATTCATTCGATTCAGGATTTTGATTCGTAATTTTCCAATCATTGTTATTGTTATTGAATTCTACTTGATTGTCTAATAAAGCTGGTGTTGTAATGAGAGAAGGACTATGAGATTCTTCTTTCTTGTCACTACTCTGAAAGTCGTTTTCCTCGTAGGGATAAGGTTCAACTTTAACTAATTCACTTGTTGCCAAGTCAGGGTTTTGACTTTCTGAATCACCTTCTTCATAATTGAAACCTTCTACTTTTGGTAAATCTTGATTAAAGTCATTAGAAAAACCATTCATGTTCAATATAGACTCAAGATCTAAGTTATCGTGTGGTTCTATATCTGCGGGACTAGACATAGAAACATCTTCTTCTTTACCCCAGTATCGATTTGAATTAGTTTCAGTCATATCGTGATTCAGAACTGTTAAAGTGTATATTTGTCCATCCGTGTTATTAATTAATTTGTTAGAAATTGTCGCGTCTGTGCAGGGATGTGTGCTATTAATGTCGCTTTCTTGGTTCCAATAAAATTTGTTGAGATCTTCTAACATGGCATTATCTAAGCGATCCCGATCGCGATCTACATTCCAAATAGAATCAAAACTCTGTAATGTCGTAGACGTAGTGGCCGTAGCCATGTTGTTGTTAGCGCCAACCTGCGTGGCAGTGACGCTAAGCAAACTGTTATTATTTTGTTCCTTAGGCTCTTCTGAGAGCAATGGATTTGACCTAGAATCTGGTGATTCCATGAACACATTCACAGAACGCATCTGTTGTTTGTACTGAGCATCAGTAACCTCGCTAGACGTCACGAAATCAAAGAAATCTGATTTTGACAGTTCTGGGGCAGTGGCCGTCATGACTACCGTTTCATTTACAACCGAGGACGACAACTCGATTTAATAACGTATCAGTTTTGCTACATCAAGTTCTTAGTGTTTGCAATCAATTATCTTTGTACTACAATAAATATATCTAAGTTTAAATAAGTGTATAACCCGGTATGACTTGTACTTTATTGGCAGTCGCTAGAGCGTCGGTAACTGATAGTTCAGGTGTGCAGGGCGCGGGCTGGGGTGCTACTCGGACGTGCCCAACGTGCTCGAGTCAATCGGCGGACCAATCGAGTGTGCGAACTTGATCCGTACGTTCCTTTTTTCCATTATTCACCCCAACCCTATTCCTCGTTGGTTGGGAATTCAGACAATGAGAATTTCTGCAGAGGACATGCACTCCGTCAAATATTCCATGTTTTGTCTGATCCTCGGAAGAAGACAATCTGAAAAAAAAAGAAAATTCAGTTAAATTAGGTGCATATATAAAATATAAATAAAAAATGTAGGTACTTACGCTAAACTATAGCGTAAGTACACAATATTGTATTCGGATATCATATTTTTAAGCAAGGTAGGTTTGTATCTCAACGTTTAATTAATAAGTCCAGTCAGAGTTTTTAGATCCTGTACGAAACCAGGGCGAACCAGTCACGCGTCGTGCCTATCAGGCATCACGTAGTGCCTGCGCCGGAGCGAGGCCTTCCAAGCTCTGTGAAGCAACTTGCCAAGCAATTTCCAAAATATAAAATTGAACATAAAATTTTATTAAAATGAAAGCAGAAACGAGAACATCACACGGTTTATAATTCTACTGGTCGTCTAAATATTTTTACTTTCTACATTATCATACACATTTCAACATCCTTCGTTTAGTTAAATGTAGTCAATTCATTTAATTTGTGAATAAAATGTAAACTTTTTTTTATATATTTACACAAGATCTTTACAATATACACACGTATAGATACATGATGTAAAATGAGAAAGGTCTGTCAAACGACACGATGAATTGGAGCAAGCGCGAGGAACCGAAACAGCCGATATTATGTTTCATCTGACAGTTGATACAATGGTAACACGCTGATATTTGAAGAAATATTATTTACGACCTGTATACTTTACATACACTAAGGATGCCAAATAATATAATATGGTATCAACGAAACAATAAAAATACCGCTATTGGTTTTTTGAGTTCAAGTGAAATGGAAATAAATGTATGCTGGTATGTAATTTAATAAAATTGTGAAATCTTGGTTAATGGCATAAAAAAATTAACGGTAAAACTGTCTATTGATAATAATAATCATTAATTCCGGAAATATAGGACGTTTGCCTTTTTAAAAGACCCTATAATTTTAACCAATATGAATTCAAAATTTGGTATTGCATTCTTTCTATCTTAAAGCGTCTGTATTTTTAATTTAATTTAATGATTACTATCAATAATTTTATTTATACCATCATCTAGGTCTTTTTAATGTAATCTGTCGATGGAATTCGAAATCCTCGGTATCTTATAACGGTTATTAACTTGAAATCGGATTGTGTTATACACATGTTGGTGAGCAATAAAATTAAAAAGAAACCTAAATAATGGTTACTACCGTTGTTTTCTATTTTTTGCAGTTTTGCTTAGTGCATTTTGTAACAACAGACGTATGTATGAAATAGCAAATTATGTAGCGTGCATGCTTAATGTATTCTATTCCTAAGACAAACAGACATAAATTTTGAGGATGTTACGCTTACATTTATTAATAGCGTATAGTTATTTTCTATTAATCGCCTGTAGAATACCTGGATGTGGCAAGATGCTACTGGAAGATCGTAACTTATTATATTTACTCTCGCAAAAGAAGCTCGTAAAAGTCTAAATTCAATCAGTACTTTGCAATGATTACCACACAAAGATATCTCGAACTGTACTAAATTTTATACAACCTGTCATTATTTTAAACGAAACACTAAGTTAACATGCGAAATTGTTTCGTAACTAACGGTGCCGCTAAAAATAGTGATTTTGGCATTACTTGAACCGTATTTCACAATAGTTGAACGGACCGAGTGGATTAACTTAATATTCTTTTCAGAAATGTTACTTAAAGTTGTTAACACTTATTGTACATCATGAAAGTAGGAATATTGTGTTAACAAAAGGTCTACCTTTAGAACGTTAAAGTGGGTAAACCTAGTTTGTTCAGGCTGATACACTCGCAGGTAACTATTATAGTTGCCTGCTAAGGTCGCTGCAGCGGTTTTTCTGAGAAGCAGGTCTCGTAATAGCTTCATAAGCCATTAACTTTACCGATAAGCGTCGATTACTACAATTGGTTTGTGTCTCGTGTTTGCAACATACCAACAAAATAGTTTTAAGCAGTCTCTATAGGTTGTTGCGCATACAAACTGTAATTACACTTAAAGTTTTGGTCTCGTTCTATCGATGAATAGCACTTTTTCTTTTAAATTATTAATCCTGAGGAATAAGGATACTGAGAAATTATTTAATTCTACTTATTAGTAAATTGGATGAATTAAAAGATTTTGAAGCAAATAATGAATTTAGCTATCTTATTGACTCTGGAAACGAAAAAAAGGTTACGAAGAGTATTCCTGTAGGTATTGATGTAAGAAAGCTATTAAATAGTTCGGTTTTAAATGGTTGAGTTATTAGTTAATAACAGTTTGTTTTAAGCGCCAAGTAAGGATATGAATTTGATGAGTTTGTGTGAGAAGTAGCGGTGTGCGGAGGGCGCTGCATGTGGGTTAACGAGCGCGGTTGCGCCACGACCGCTGGCTGCGCCTGCGCACTGTGTTTTTCATTCATTTCATTACAAAATGTGTCATGAGATAGTTATCAAAACTAAATTAGCACCTATTTATTTTATTTCAATGTAACTATTATTTAAGTACATTGATTAACTAATGTCCTTTTTCTAAGTTAATTTTTAATTATGTCTTCGAAATAAATTTCCTAGAGCACGATTCTTAACATTAAGATCTATTGGTTTAACTTCTCTCTCTCTGTCTCTCTTATTACGTGATCATTTTACATTATTCCAAAACAATTTAATAATATTATAGTAAACGGATGTTTAATATATTTTTTTATTTATATAAGAAAGATATAGATAGAGTTGCGCAGTCTTAAGATGTAATGTTTGTTTTCGCAACATTCGCAATATATGTCGTGTATACATACATACGAGTACATAAACAAAAATATCATTTTGAAAATTTTTGTGTCTGTCTGTCTGTTTGAACGGCTGGACCGATTTTGACGGTACTTTCACTGGGAGGTAGCTGATGATACTTTTTTTAGGGTAGCTTTGTCCCGCGGCGTTACCCACGGTTCGACATTAACCGCAGGAAACACCGCGAGGTTCAGCTAGTTAATTTTAAACGGTCTCATTTTCGTACAACTTATTGTTAGGATTATTCATTCTCAAGTCTCATTCTATTATATTCTAGATAGCCTATTTTTAAATTAATATTACATTAAATATAGCTACTATATTATTTTATTTAATCACTCTTTATGAGTACGAAATATTAGTAATTACGTTATAAATACTATACTAGACTTTTATTTCTTTCAAATCTTTGACTGAAAAGAAAATATTCTTTGATAATATTATTTAAACGTGACATTTATTAAATTTATATTGCATACTTCTGACGTTAGAGCATAGGATATCTTTAATTAACGTGGAACAAATGGCCTCAATATCAATACTACAATGCGCGACTTTATCTCTCGAAACTATCGAACGATGTCTACAAATTGCGTCGTATTTACAACAAAAATAAGCGGACAATTAACTGTGAAGTTTCAATGTGGCGATAATGGCTAGTCGCGGGATTCGAGACTGGCCTGTGGTGAGGCCTGAACAGCGAGGGCCGCGGCCTACTGAGATGCGGATCGCGATAATGCTGCGGCCACAATGTGACGATTTTAATTGGACGTTTTACATAGAATTGATTTGGAGTGAACCTGTACATGTTACTGGTCACTTTATGTAATTCAAACCAACAGGGTTCTCGTTATGGCAGTGAGTAATGTGCGAACATTATACGACTATATTTTATGCTTTCGTAAGCTTTTTTTTTGAAGATCAATGTTGCAATGAAGTAGTGTTAAGGTTCATGGCTGAAGAATTCTATAATGATGAATCGTTTATCGAAATATCTAATACGAAAATATTAAGTTTAACAAACTGCTGTTTTTTGTCAGGTGCTAAAGGCCACCGATAAAAAAGTACTAATTTATATTTTGAGTTCTGACAAAGTGAAACACGAATTAGGATAGACATTGAAACTTTTAGATCTCTTATTTCTCTGTATCAAAGGCTTAAGGTGAATTATATCGTATTAAAATTTTATTCGTGAGCATCTTATAAAGTGGCAATAGTTATAAAAAAGACATGTTTCTTGTAAGTTGTGACATGAGCAATTAAATACTTATATGTATTGACCAACGTGCACTTAATCACTTTCCTATTAACTATGGTTAAGTATTTGCGATACTAACTTCGTTAAATAACTGCATGAATACTTTTGTCATTAATACTATCGATATATCATTTATTATTCAGTTTATTAGCAAGCTTGACGTAAATGGCTATTCGTTGCACATAGCGTTTGCATACCAGAGCGCATGCGTTGCCGTTCGATGTTACCTTTGATATTTTACGTGAAGATGACCGCCTACTTCATACAGCCTTTGATCTCTTATACTGTTGCAATTTTATGCCAGATTATTTTAATGAGTTAGATAGCTGGAAAAGTAAAATTTACGCTGCGAGCTTTACCCGTTACCTTAAACACGAATGACACGAGGATAATTGCGATAATGCATATTAAAGATCTTAATTTCTAAACGTGTTCCAAAGCCCTAAAGAGTATCAAGTTTCACATAACTTAATATAGATGTACGCTTCTAATTAAAACTGTTTAGCTCTATGATTCGTATTGATTTTCAAAATTGTCTTAAGCGCACGTTGATTGAACTAATATATTTGCAATTCAATTACCTTCAAAACTGATTAATTGTATCTCATCTATAATCTCTGAATCATTTAATTTAGACATTAAAAATTCAATGATCTAAATATATAGAAACACTTTGTACATACACTTTATTATGAATATGTAGATTCACTTTATAAATACGTAATATATAGGTCGATTGCGGTTTATACACTGATTTATAGTAACGGGGCGACCGGTGGCTACGTAAGGATGCACAATCTAGTCGTGACATTAATGACAGAGATTACTTGCTAACGCGCAACTGGAGTGTTTCAAATTTTGACATAAAATATGGTTAGAATGTATCTATATCGGATACTGGTAGCTTAAGTTTCCCACGCGCAATGCGGCTTGGACGTTCCGCTTTATATTGTATTTAATATTATGACACACGCAATTACCAATAATTTAATAGAAAATATTATAATTTTTAGCTGTAGATACATATGTTTATACCTAAGATATCTGTATTTGGGTTACCACTAAATAAAAATGAATAAACCTACGTGAATGCTATAATTCACCTAAGTGAAAGTGGCTTTTTAAATTTGTTTAATAACATTTCATTGTCAATTTGAAATGGAATAAAACATGGCATGGACATCTATTCTTAAATTTTATATTATCTTTTTTAATAATATGATGATTGTAAGATCATTAAGTGTAATCTATTAGAAGTTTAGTTTTTACAAGTCTATGAACGGGTGTGCCAACTTGTTGTTCAGGTTTAGCTCGATTAGGAACCAAAATTATACCACGATGACCGCTTTGTCCTGCATTTGTCAGCGCATCAACCTAATTGGACAATCATTAGCCAAGCTTACGTAATATAATCGATGTCGTTCATGATGAAATAGCTCATAAATTTTAGGTCGTTTCAACTTTATAACCATAGCATTTTATAATGTTATCCTTCTTAGTTGATGTAGTGGAAAAATTGAGACGTATTGGACTGTAAAGCCACTGTTGACAGCGAGAGCGAGTCATCAAGTATAAGTAGAAAATAAGTATGATCAGCTGTCTTAGTACGTTTTTATTTGTTTATGGCAGGGTTTCCCAAACTTATTTTGCCTACAGCCCACTTTGAGAATAAATTATTTTTTAGCGCCCCCATTTTTTCACCTACTTAACAACCACCATAACTTCAAATTTTATTAATCAATTAAGTTTACGAATTTACTTCTCCATAAACTGTATGGAGAAGTAAATTCGTAACAATAAATGATGATTAATTAAAACAGTATTTACACAATTAGTCTAATTATATCATGGTCATCATAAGATTTGAATTATATTTTTTACTTTTATATACAGAATTTTTTTTAGATGTAAATAAAGTATTTTATATATTACTAGCTATTACCCGCCCACGTGAATATCGATGATATAAATATGTCGCTTCTCCAAGGTCCAATCTTACGGTATACCGAAATTCATCAAAAGCGATTTAGCGGTTTGGCCCTGAAAGCATAACCGACAGACAGACATAGTTACTTTCGATATTAAAATGTTAGTATGGATGTACGTGTAATGATTGTTGGTAGGTCAAAATAATGTCTACTTAATGTATTCCTATAATTATATATCTAGACATTAGAAGAAAAAAAACTTTATGTAAATTTTATAATCATGTGACCTCCTTCCTTACACTATACCATATTTTTTTAAACTGTATGTTATACATTTAAAAAAATATGGTATGGATTTGATGATGCGCATAAAAAATAAATTAATCCGCGATTGGAGCAATCCGCGATTGCCCTACATCACAGGTGCATTGACAAAAAAGAGAAATTTCAGTATTGCGACGTAAGAAAGAAAATCTTACTATCGACATAAGGGGCGATATTCGAGACGACCGTCTGCTCCAGTTACAGAAAACGCTCCCTCCGATTTGGATCCGGTTCAATCTGGTTTCGTGCGAACTCGCCGTCACTCTCTTATAGTGTTTTAATCACTGTTATTTATAGCGTATCTTTACAGACAAAATCGAAAATTTAATACATATTTTCTGGCAAATAATATTATGCAACCACGTCCGTTTAACTTAAGCTACGTTTTAGCGGAACACTTAGATTGCATTTCTGAGAATGCATTTATGTCGTCGTCATCTTTTTGATAATATAATATGGGTGTTCCCACAGTAAAAAAGTTTTTTTAAACTCACTGAATGAATTAATAGCACTATTTTTGTTAAACGTACCTCATTCATTAGCGCATTTTAAGTATGAATATTTATGTATAAATACTTTATTAGTGCATTATGTCCACTAGAAATGTTAATATGAGAGGAAAAAATACCTGAAATGCAAAGGCTGTCACAAAGATTCTGTGTGATGACATTTTGATATCAATACAAAAAGTTTTTTAACTACTGATTGACGGACTCTTTAACAGTGAAAATGAAATGATTGACTAATTGCTCGTTAGCAAGCTGGTTTGTTAATGTTCAAAACATTCTCCTGTAACACGGCATTTAACTTTTGACAGGCGGGTCAAGAAGTATATGGAGAACGAAAGTCGTACCTGGTTTATGGCACTATTGCTTTGTTAATCGGATAATTCTAAAAATATTAAATTACACGGCCATGCTCAGATACCACGGTTCACTTTGGCGCTTTCTGCACGTCAGTGTACATTTTACGCTTAACTATTATTATAAATATTTCGGATTCACGGTAGGTACTTAGTTGGACACGCGATGTTCGTTAGTACAAGAAAGGTCCTAAATTACTAATAAACTGGATTTCTATTTTTGGAGTTTCTTTGCTAATTTGCTTCTGGAATTTGCATGTGTGAACGGTAGAATGCTGATTGGCTAATCCAATTACAAAGGTTAGCTGTAACTGACTTCTGGTAGTATTTTTCAATTAGATTCGTTTATTTGTTTTTTTATCAGCTACATTGCCTTTGAAATTTTGCTGTTAATACTCTATAAGTAGTATTTATTCTAAATATCATCGTTTCAGAATGTGTAAAGCTCTTCACTTCCTTCAATGAGCAGTGTCATACGATTTTAAAGGAGAGTGTAATAAGTACTATAACTTACGGATTTAAAGTACTTTGGATAACCCAGTATCCAGACCATTATTAGATATTAAACGATAGAATTCTACTATTGAATTAAAGTCAGTGATATACTAAGCATTTATCGCAAAAATGTATGATAAACCATCTGATGTAAAAACCTCACCAGACCTGCTAACTTAGTGACATTGGCATACTACCTAAACTAACCACAATTTATTAACAAGACAAGAATTAGTCACAAAAGTCATTTTACATTAACCGGTTAGCAGTAGTGAATTCATGATCACTTCCACTGTAAAAACTGGGTGCAGAATGTGAACAAAAATAATGTTCACTTAGTCATATCATGCTGCTTACAGTAAGCAATAAATTATTCCGTATTTTGTTATTATAAAATAACTGAGAGCAAAAGTCAATGTAATTATTCGTACACGTATTGATCTCGGTATAAATAAACGGGTTGGTGCAACTTGTAAGTTGCCATTCGGGAAGTAAAATTATAACGTGCATAAACGCTAATGTTTATACGATCACGTACAGACATAATTACAAATATTTGAGTAAGACTATGGGTACTGGCTGTATGCTTTTTTTCAAGTATGGGACTTTCCGACATCTATAGAGGGCGCTCCATTTGAAGTAATTAAAAATGACGTCAATGCTCCAATACTTCCTTATGACAAAGAAAATAAGTGGGTAATAACGTCTTAAGCTACCATTATTTTTAAATTTTCTTTTTATTCTTATACTATGGTATATTTCTACAATGTAGCAATAATCCTTGTGAAGACAAGAAAAAGATTAAAAAGCTATTACCCGACAATGTAAAAAGTTTTAAAAATAATAACAAACATTTGCTACCTGGGCTTATTATTAGAAATCTATTGTCACTTTCCCTCCATTCATTAAAATCGTTTCAGTAGTTTAATTAATGATAAAAAATACAAACAAACATGGACTGCCAAAACTTTTATCTTTTGACTTTGCCGTAGTTGCGTATAAATCATGTATCTTATGCAGCTTATTCGAATTTTTATATATGCATTTTAGATTAGTTTAAATATGCAATAAATTCATATTTACTTTATTAGTATTTTCTACTTTGTGTTTAATATAACCACTTAATTTAAATAACAACCCACGTCGAAACCTCAATATTAAAATGTAAATATATTCGATTTAATATCAATTAAGATTATAAAAAGTTATGTTAGGTATATACTTATTTACATTAGATAGGTACATAATAATTTCAGTTTCATTTAAAGAAGCAACAGTTTCATTATAGGTATTTTAAATAGAGGTCACGAACACAAAGAGATATTTATTTATGGAAAAATACTCGAGATCTCGGAGCAGTAAAAACAAAAAAATTAATCCAAATAATTTAAATTCACCAGCTGCTCGAGAGAAACTAATAACATTTTTACATATAAGTACCTATAGCATTTTTTGACGAATAACTTCCGCATAAGGAACATACATCCTGTGTCGGGGGACTTTACACACATCGTGAAACGGACACAAAAAAACACCCAAATTTGGAACAACAATTTGTAGATGCAATTAATTGCACATAGTGTTGTCCTATGTGAGATATGAACCCATAACACTTGGTGCTGTAGAAAGCTGCTTGGCGACCGCTTAAAACACTAGGCTAACCGTACAGTCAATTAATTTAGAAATATTACATACATAGATACACCACTTAATAGTGTCTTTTATAAATGGGATCCTGGTAGGCAATTATTATCTAGCAGTAACTCATGTAGCGACTAGTGATATGTCTAGCACAAATCTTAATGAAGCTCATCTATATAACAGCAATCGCATGCGTCGAGCTCATTATTTGAACGAAAACAACATCGAAAATCATGATACATAGATAATAAGCATAGTACGTAAGTACGTAAGTCAATCAATGCCTAAATCAATCAAGTCGAAACGATTTTTTATGCACGCCAACCAATCGGAGAATACAACATTATGCAAATGCAACAAGATAAAAAGTTGCGGAAGCGATGCAACAGTTTACAAATAAGTGGCTAAAATTTTTTTGATTAAACATAAATGGTATACGCGTTTTTAGTTTACATAGTTTTTTGTCACTAAATTCCAGTTTTACGTCCGTTTTAATTAAAATTAAACGTTTTAATTGCCTACCATTACGTCAAAATTGCTTATATTTATGTATCATTTACTGAAATAGACAACGTTTATAGTTAACTGTAAAACACAAAAAAAATAGTACAATTAAATATGTGTATACCAAACATACTAATACATTTATGAGACTCAGATCGCTTCCCATAGTGCAAACTACTTCAGGTTAATAATTTTCAAATCGTGATCTCACATCAATTTATTTCACCATTAATAGTTTGTCCTTATTTATAGGTATTATCATGTCTATTGGTCGGAGCAGTTTCGTAACGTTGCATTTTAACATCATTTGCATATTCCACGGCGCGGTGTCGATGTGGACCTGTGTTGTACATCGAGCGAACCACAAATAATTACAATTCACAGGCTTTATATACTTTATCGTAATCTACTTAAAACGGTGTACTATTCCTAATAACTATATATTTAATATACTCCTACTTATCTATTTTGCGAAAATAGTAAGTAGGTATGTTCTATACGATGAACAATAAATGAAGAAGTTTTGTTCTTAATAACAACAGTCCTTACAAATCCTTAAGTAGCCTCCACACTACTCGCGAAGTTACTCGACGAAGTACTCGGGAAAGTTGACCGTAGCCCGAAGTACGTCGCTACATACTCGTTCAATTTCGCGAAGAACACATTCGCGGGCAATACCGTCACGATTCGGTTTTTTAAGTGTCTTGTACCTAAATACTGAAGATGAATAGTTAAGTAAGAAAAAGAAGTTGGAGAAAAGAGTATAGCATAGTTTAGTTTAATACGTTAGTGTAAGGACTATATAGGAAATAAAATAAATGCACTATTAATAAAAAACCTGTAAATTTCGAGGCCTAAACTAAAAACTGAGAGGATTTCCAATAAACTGTAGATCTACAGGTAAAACTGTAAGGTTTGTTGCACAGTACCCGAGTACTGTAAAGAGGCGCTTCGTGTAGGCACTTCCTGTAACTTCGAATCTTTTGACTCGGGCGCAAAAACCGACAACAAATGGAAGATGCCCGAGGTCGTACGAAGTAAGACATAGTGCCTCTCCACACTATCGTATTCGCCTAACCTCGTTCGACTTCGCAAGTAGTGTGGAGGCTACTTTACAAATAGTTAAAGTAAGATTTTTATAGAAGTATTTTTAACAAAATATACGGCTATCAAGTCTAAAACTATTATTACCAAAACTACAAATATTGGTACATAGTTTTACTATTCAATCGATTTTATTTACAAAATGAGCTTTGACGAGGTGAAAATATTATTGTAACCTTATGTAAATCAATCCTGCCAATCTTTGATACCCTTTATAATTGCATGTTATTACTCTATTAGTTTTGTACTCCTTACTAGGAGAAAACATAAGTTTAAAATCTGCATAGAATGCGTTGTAAAAACAAATTTAAACAGATATAGAAATAATAACCGCACCGATTATATTTCGCATTGTAACGATTAATGAACTGTCAATCACATTTAAAGTAGTCATTATAATAACCCTTATTTGACTAATTAACCGATGGTCTTACTATTTGCAATAAGCGACGTACAATCAACATTGCGAGATGCAGTGTGTAGACTCGCTTCACGGATGTCAGGATGATCCAGATTCGCGACGAATCCTTTCACCGATCGCAGCCTTGAGCTCGCCGTGTCCCAGGATTGACCATTACGACGCACCGTTGTTAATGTCCCAGCGATTAACATAGATCGGTACTAAAAGATTTAGTGCACCTCGACTATCTATGTTTATAGACCACACTATTGTGTTCGACTCACATTTACGATGTGTTTAGCCGTTAGTAAATTGGGTTAGCAAATGTTAGGCCGGTCCCAGGCCATCCGAAGCAACGATGAAAAATACCGGACATGTTCGCCAATTAAAACGCCAACGACGAAGACATCGGTGGACATTGCATGTCATGCTGTTTTGCAATTTAAATTAATAAATTTTATCGTTATTGATGAAGTTCTAATTGGATTTTTAAGTCTATTTACTTTTTTCTAACAAATATTACCAGTGAATATATTTATTGCTTGAAGTTATTAATACCTATTATCAGTATAAAGTGATTTCAGTCCATTCAAAGGATGCTTGGAAAAATGGCACTAAGCGATAACACTGCCTTTTGTACGTAATTTTTGCTCTACTTTAAATGCCTATAAAATTCTTGACGCGCAGATAAAGAGTTATCTAAGTAATCTTCAAGTTTAAATATATGACATAAAAACACAACTTAGATTTTGTTCCAAAGCAAAGAACTTTGCCGTATCAAAGAACTTACAGTTTTACTATACGATTTTAACATATAAATGTTTTCTCAACAAAATCCTGACCCAGAGTCATTTTTGACCAAGCACGTTGACTGGTCGACGACATTATATTACGGTTACCTTCGTATGTAATACTTTGTATATTAAAATATCATTTCCTTTAACATACTGGTTAATTACAGTGAGACAGCAATACGCATTACAGCTTTTTTGGTTATTCTTCTTCATAAACTGTTACAAAAACGGTATGACGGTTGCTATTTGCGTGACAGTTTACAAAGGAACTTTCGTAATAAATATAGCCAAACAGCATACACCCACAACCACTGTTAAAACCTGTACTTTTTAATTGAAGGGTTCATACCGTGTAGCGTGTTTATCAAGGTAATTGCGGCAGGTTTTAAGTGAAAATATATTTCATTACATATTCTTTCTTTAAAGTGCTCTACATATTGACATATCGGTAAGAAATTTTAATCACGGTGTGAAAATATACATATGCCGATTGGCAATATTCTCAGGAGAGTCAGAAATTATTTTTTTACTTTAGGAGGTAGTCAGAGGCATAATAAGACACTCCACATTCCACATAGCGAACATATAGCTTTTCCTTGCAAAGTAAAGAATATAAACCACTACGCATTAAAATATCCTTTGTCCTTTTCTAACATTTGGGTTTTATACATTTCGAAAACTCAAAAAGCTCCACTATTCACTCAAATTTTGACGTGAAAAACAACCTACTTTGAAGATTGATTTTTTCTGTTTGCGTCAGTTTTATCCCTCGTTGAAACTTAACCGAGTACTACTAGTTGGAAATAAAAAGAAAAGAAAGAAAGAAAAACATGAAAACTTTTTTGTAATTATTAATGACGGTGATAAATTTGCTTATTAGAGATTTACAAATGACTTACTTAACTATGAGTAAATATGAACTAGCTCAGAATCAATGTATTTAAAAGTTGCCTGCCATGGTTACCTGTTAGAGATTGCTTTCGGGCGATAAGGCCGATAATTGTACCTAATTGCATTAAGTTACCTTTGTAAGTAATCTGATGTACAATCAAGGGATTATTATTATTAAAAGGAATAGAAAAAACGTAGAGGAGGGACTTTTTTTAGCTTGTACGGATATATTCAATCAAAATCACTTGAATAACTCAGGGTTGTTTACTCGAATTGGCAAAAATTCCGAGAAGTCGGTATCATCATCTGGTTTAATAAGTTTCCAAATTTAGAAGAGAAGAAAAGTAGAGCAATTGGCGGCAATTAGCATTGGCCTTTACTATTGTCCTTTATACCAATGCGGTGGTACGTTTCCGCTTTATCACTAAATTCACAACATAAAATTTTGTAATAGCAATTGGAGGCAAATAAGTACATTTATTACGAGTATTTACATATAACAAATTATTACATGTTACAATTTACAATCTGTTTCTTTTGAGGGTCTTTTGGGTGAACCTTGAGGGCCTCTGTGTTCCTACTATCTCTTATCAAGAAAACTTTGGGATTTTTGTATTTCCTGTTTACCTAGAAACTTAAAAATATCTTTTAAATATTCCTTTCAAATTCCACGACGCACACTGAGGCGGTATGAGTTGTACGGTGTTCTTTTGATCCTTTCAAGAAACGTGATTGACTCAGTTATAAAGTGCACTATGAGTTACACATTATATTTTTTTTAAATAAATTCTGTTTTCATATGACGAAAAAGGAATTTGATGGTACATGTGGCAATTATATGTTTGGCTGTCTGCTGTACAGTTGCTCATAAAGAAATGAATTAAGTTATTTAGTTTAAAACTGACATTACCCTTCAAAGTACCTCTTCTTTTCTAGTAGATCTTCTGTTCAAGCGCTATCAGAAGAGTGTCTATGAGACGAGGTTAATACTTCTTATGCACAAATTCTATGTTTCTTACTATTGTGTCTATGTTTTTCATTATTGTGTCTTTGTTAATTATTATTATATCTATGTTTCATATTATTGTGTCTGTTTTTTAATATATTTCTACTCATGTGGCTGACATTAATTATCATGTAATAAACTTGTTATTTATACGCACAAACTTGACTATCAGAGCTGAATCTAACATGACATAATTGAGAATGTGACCTGTATGTAGCAGTAAGTTATAATTTCTCCTTCCGTTGTGGTTAAATATGATATAATATATACTCGCACCTAAATAACTGTCGCGGGATTTGTGCTACTTGCTGAATCAGTGTGAAATACCGTGCGCTACCGTTGTATACGATTGGGTACCACTCGGCGAAAATATTTCTTAGCCTAAACGACACATAACACGAATAATGTTGATTTATTATAAAATAACACAGATTTATTAGAGAACCTTCACTTTTGCTGCAATATGACAACAGTCACTGTAAAGGTTTACTATAATTTGTTTTATAAACTGAAGCAGATAAAGTTTTTGAATGAACGTAAACACACTAGAAAATGCAAACCTAAGATTTTTATTCTATGATGGAAATCTCTGAAAAAGTTGCTTTAACATCAAAAACACAAGCTATAGTTATCGGTAATACTAGGTTCTTATCAAAAGTGGATTAGCTCCAATTTCAGACACATTAAAAACCTGGGTATTATTTTTGATAAACACTTGTCCTGGGGTCCACAAGTGCAAGAACTCAGAAGGATATTGTTTGCCTCTACGGGATCTTTGAGAAGGTTCCGAAACTTCTTAGCGTTCGCGACTAAGTTGTGCTAACATAATTCTTTCTTCTCCCAATTCTTGACTACGCAGATACTTCCTACCTTCTCACCTATCTCACCGAGAACCAACTTAATAGAGTTGAGCGGCTTCAAAACTTCTATATGAGGTTCATTTTTTGATTGATTTCGCAAATTTTATCATATCTCTGAATATCAGAATAAGCTCAAGCTTTATGGTGCAAGCTGCACGTCTATGGAACGCATTGCAGCTGGGTAGCTGGGTAGATGAGCACAAACACTTGACAATTTTAAAAAATTGGTTAAAGAACATTTCCGAAATGTGATGTGATGAGAACCGCTATGTCCGCCATATAGTGTATATATGTGTGTATCTGATAGTGTATGTGTTGGGATCACTCTGCTTATGTTTTTATTCTAATTCCCGAACTGTAATTCGCAACTCCCTTCTTTCTTATCTACTCGTATTTAACCTTTATTCCATCTAGCCGTTATTTGTACAACTTTTTTGTTTTATTTTTATTATAATTTTACTAACTGTAATTGTACCCTTGTGTTACTGTAATATAAATAGTTATCTATCTATCTAACATGAAAAATACATATAATTTATTAACTATATATGACTTAAAGAGTCAATAACTCTGAAATTAATTCCAAATGCTTATATTTCATAGACCGTTAGTTTCATATAACGTACAGTCCTATTAAGAGTAAAAATATATAAAAAGTAGTACTAACTTTCAGTAAAAGTCATGAATTTTAAGCACACGTTAATCACTTTCTTGCTAAACTCTACGGTTTCGTGTTCTGACATTTGTTTAGCATAATTCGTTTGGATATTAAATATTTAAATACATTCTGACATTAATAAAATTGTAATATAAAATTACATTAGATGCAAATCTTGACACTTCTAAACTATCGCACATCAATAAACTTTTAACTAACTTGTAAACATCGGAATAGTCAGCGTTTAAGCCAATGGCCATCTAGTCTACATGTCTTTGTAGTCACCTAATTTTAGAAATAATATGAATTGTAAAATGACGTATTGTATAAAGTAATAGCGACGTCTTACATATTTATAAAACCCTCTATATTAAATACTCACACTTATGATAGAATTTGAAATAAATCTTTAAATTTTAAAGTCTATTGCGGCTTGCTTTGATCATTGCGATACTGCATTTCAATGAATAATTATAGCACAGAGAATATCGTTAAATAGAAACACTATATTTTCATTTACTTTGATAAACATCAATTAGAATCCCAAATGTGTGCTAATATTTACGGCATGTGCGAGACATAATTCAATGGAAAGCGGGAAGTTTATCTGGAATATTTATGTGAACAGATTGACACCTATAACCCAATGGCGTACGATTCATGACGGTCCTGCGTTAGTTCTTACACTGATGCACATTTGTGATAAATTAGATACGCCACACTCGAGAACCAATCTCGTCGTTTTACAATCAGTTTTGCGAAATGCTCGTTTCCTTGTAAATTATTAGTGAATTAGGCTTCGTAAAATATTACCTACATACATACAAGTGACGCGTCTGCTGGTTTGTTACAAAATGTCAAAGCATACGTGTCTATTGTTCTTTCTACACACAATTTTGTTATAAAATACTACTAGGCGAAGGCTAGGCATAAAATCTATAATCAAACGACCAAATTAGGTCAAAACAAAAATATCTAAAACAGTAACACAGTTTCACACATTTTTTTTTTCATTTTGTTACTGATTGCTTAAGGAGACTGGCACTGATTTACAGAGAGCTTATTGATATACATTCACTTGAGATTTGTATCATTTAATTACATGGCCCTGATAAGAACATAAGCTTTTAATCAAAACGTTTTATGTTCATACTGTTAGAGGAGTAATAAACTAAATTATTTAATACATACCGTTTCAAACTATTTATATTTAACGGGCTGATTGATATAGTGGTTAGTGACCTTGACTACAAAGCCACAGAGAGTGGGTTTGATTCCGACCCCGGACAAATTATTGTACGATGAGCATAATAATTTCTTCTTCTTCTTCTTGAGTACATTTTTAGCAGTCTGGTTAGCACAAGCATTGCACTGCACAAGCAAAAGCACAGTTTCAGGATCAGACTATCGTGTGTGAAGTTATTATAATTATATATTTGGACTGAAATCACGTTGCAGTTTCTAGTAATAGTATAAACCCTTTCGGTTTTCACTTAGTTCATCGGTATTAGAATATAAGTGCCTAATATTTATAAGAAATTCTTCAATATTTAGATTAAATTATTGTTCGAAGTATCTGTCTGAAACATAATATTGGAAAACTCACTCACTACGATTTATTTATTACAGTAATTTGAAAGTTATTTGTGCTTGTTAAAATTTCTACATTTTGTGAGTAAGGGCGAAATAAAGATCTTAAACCTAGTATGCATTGGAATAATACCTTACTGTGCAAATTGATCTAAAGAGTTTATGATCTATATTTTTTATAATCAATACAATACAGCTATATTACACTTTTGCCAAAAATCGTTGAGAAAAAAATTGTAATTACAAATAATGCTGGCCTTATTGCAACAGAGCAATATTTTATAGACAAACATTGAATGGAAAAATTGACAGTAAATGGATAAAAATAGAATTCATAAGGAGTTCTTTTTGTGAAAAGTTTAAAAGAATCATAAAAAAAATGGTAATTTGAGTGTTGAGAGTGCTCTTCGAATGAATGATAATACTCGTATTCTAAATAAAACAAGACGCCGAACATAAGTAGGTACTCAATGGAACTTCTGAAGTAGGGCATAGCGTTTCTTATAAATACATTTTTTATTCTAAGAGTTAAAGATAATTTGGTACACGTACACATTTAGTTTTGTGACAGTAAATCTAAGTGTAAAATATCAAAACTTTGGAAAAGTAATAGACCATTTATTGTAAAGGAAAACCCACTTCTGAGAAAAATATTTTAAAGGTTACAAGGACTTCGGAACTATATTGTCTAAAGCACTATGTGCTTAAAATATTTTCTTGTAATATCCACACTAATATTTTGAATTCGAAAGTAGCACTGTCAGTTACGCTTTTGTGACTAAACCGCTGCAATGCTTTCAATGAAATTGGCTACTCTTAACTGTGATAGCCGAGATACATCATCGCTTTATTAATTTATACTATTTAAATAAAATTATAACATTATTCTGATTCGTAGGTTATTAATAAAATAGGTTGTTAGGAAACAGTAAGAGACGTACAAGGTATAAAGTATGATTAATGTATATCTTTTTATTTTATCTGTCATATTTCCGGACAGTTAACCAAACATGCTGAGCAGATATTAAGCTTCTCAGGCGAGGAAGTCCGAGGAGGGAAGTGATAATTAAAGAGACAACTGAACGACTTTTAATGAAACTTTCACTGATGTTACCTTTTTATTTTTACATCACTCAATTAAAACCAATATCACGCTTTTGAGATTTATAATACGCGTGTGCGTATGTTCACTTTCTATTCAAGGTAACGTTCACTTTGAAACATTATAATTAACACATATATATTTATGATTTACTATACAAACAATAAGTCATTGTTATAGATTTTAACTTTAGCTTCTGTGTTTCATGACTTTGTTGAACCGTTATGTTAAAGCTAGGGCACAAAAAACTTTCTATTCAGTAACATATAACAGCATAAAATTGAGAATCAACATCGTACGTTAGTAAGTCGTGATCAGCCTCTTGCCAAAGCATTGTAGGCAAACAAATTAGTTCAATAAGATGTGATCTAAAACGTGCGTCTGATCGACTGACCTCGACCCAAGTGATGCGAGAAATTGAAAACACTTAACTTGCCGAATGCCAAAACACGTCATCGTTTTATTAAATTGTACCTCGAGAAACTACAAAACGAATACATCCCTAAGTACAAATTAAGTAGTTATATGTGATGGTTATTACTTTCATATTATAATTGATATTTGCTTATTAGAAACATTTAGATAGTTGCTAATTAATTTTACCTTATCACTCCTAAAATTTATCTAACAAAAGAGAAATTGGTTTTTAACTTAAATATAATATATATTGAGCTAACTATACAACCAAATATCACAGTAACATAACAACAAGATGGAAAAAACCAGGCTATACTACTCTAGAGTAAAAAAAATATACAGTCAGTTTATTTCATGCTACCAAATAGGACTGCCAAAGTTTATAGCGAATACGGTTGGATATCAGAAAAATAATTCAATGGTTTACGAATAACGGTAGCAATAAAAATATTGATTTAAGAGTACGGCAAATAGTTTGTAACTAACGTTAGTTTTTTTGCGTTGAGTAAATAATGAAGCTTGCAGATTATATTTAGTTAATTATTCATTGTATTAAATACTAGCTTTGCTCCGCGGTGTTACCCGCGGTTATTGTTGTACTTTTATAACCTTCGTGGGTTCATGCACAACAGTGAAGATCATCACATGATCAAATGCATAGTTTACAATTCTATAAAGGACATACACACAGAAACATTTATTTTTATATATGTAGATTTCACAATATTACCCTAATTAAAATTAGCAGCAGCAGTCTACCCTAATTTAAATTGACAATATATATGATACCGGCAATTTGTGAAATTCAAATGTACATAATACAGAAATACATATAATAGCAGCGGTGTACAATAAAAAGATAAAGTAAATGAATTAATTAATGTGTTTCTTTCTAAACTTATCGCAAAATAGACGTTGCAAGTACACGATCAAATATCATAAAATATGTCCGTTTAGCAATCTCAGTACAGTGAGATACAATATTATGTTATGTTGATATTCTTGTCAACTGACTATGGCTATCACAATTGTGATTATCAGTAAAAAATTACATTTGGAAATTATTTAGGTGGCTCTTAGAACACCTATACATTTGCTATTTAAATAGGTATACAATCCTTGAATAATATTTACAACGTATATACTAGTATATAGTGTAAATAGTAGTAATAAAATATTATAATAAAAAAGTAAATTTAATTAATATTATGTAACTAGACTTTTACTAAACATTTTTTTAATTATATATGTATTGTATTTTTATTACAAATTGAAAGCAGCAATTACTAATAGGTTTTCTAATTGTAGCGTTATCACAGCAAATAAAAACAACCACGCTATTCTATTTAAATATTCTGTTGTCGTCTACTCAGCAGTGTGTGACTAATCGAAGAGGCCTTCTATAATGGATTGCTCTCAAATTTATTACGACCGAATCAATTTTCATGTATGCGTTATTAAATATTTTTGTTAAATTTTATTTATTCTAGCGTCTATTTAAAAACAATTTGTCATGCAATTAAATTAAATTCAAGTTAAATACCTATATAAAAATATAATCTAAATCGAATCAAAATTAAATCTATAAAACTTGATACAATTTTGAATTTGAATTTCATAAGGATTTTTGAAATTCGTTTAGATATTTAAAATAGGCAATATTTTTATAAGCTATTGGTCGCTCATTGGTCGAAATTCGACGGTATTTCATTTAAAAATGATTTATTTCATTTCTTACATTGATTTCTTGATTTCTTTTAGCTTTCTATAGTCCTCCTCCACATAAACTTGAACTGTGCCTTTCATACACTTGCGTTCGCATAATATTCGTTAAAAATGGGACTAACTTTTAATTTACATTAATACATAATGTAAGAAAAACATACATAAAAAAATTAAATAAACGAAATCTATATTTATCTTAATACATATATAGGTACTCGTATAAATGTTGTGTTGAGACTTCTTTAATCAAACTTGATCAACTTTAAATACAACAAGAAGAAAACTAGAAAAAACCTTAATATTACGAGTATAATTAAATACAGATATGTGAATTAACCGAGGATCTAACTAAGTAGCGTTGTAATGACTTCCAACAGTGGACTATGTCGATAATCCAACAGTCGATAATGATGTGAAATATTAAAGTTACTAGAAATCTAATATACCAAACGGTGAAATTTAATGGAATGGATAACCATGTTAGTAAATTATAATTTTATTAGGTACACGAAGTTTTATCATTAATGATGTAATTAAAGATGTGATTAAATAAGGATTTCAGACTGACCACTAATAAACGAAAGTTTCCTCTGATCGATAAGTAATGATTGCATGACTGGTATAAACGTAGGTAGGTAGGTAGGTGGTACATATGTGTACCTTTTAATTTTATGATACTACAAATTTAATGTATTTTACGCAAGTCTTGATATTGAACGAAGAGATGATAATCATTACGCATCTGAAAAAATCATCTCGCTCGGGTGCTCATTACGACTCCCACGAGCGGGGCGATCGCGAACCCTTCGGGTCCTGACAACGAAACGCCAGCCTCTCGTAGGCGCATCGCCGGTCGCCTCTCCGGAGACACGATCAGTGGTTACCCACGCAATAAATTAAAAACAATAAAAGTTATGTATCAATTTATTCAGTGTGCTGGTCTGAGGACCCAAGATTCATCACTTATTTTGATGTGAATAAGAATGTCGCGCGCACGTTTCTTATTGAACACATACCGAGCTCATGCTGCGCCTATAATGAATTAATAATATGAAAGTGTCAATCTTCTTATTGAAATAAAATACATATATTTTGATCGTACTTTTTTAAGGTCATACCATCAAGATTTTATCAAGGTGCTCAGTTAATTTAAGTATATAAATTTATTAATATTCTTTATTTCTCAGAAACAAAGAATAAAGTTTAATTAAAATTTTAAATTTAGCATATATGTCAGTAATTTATACTTTTAATATAGCAATAGTTTCTAAAGCACCGATAAATAAACAAACAAACCAACAAAACACTTAATTATTAAAATAGTGATGATAAAGTGCGTTTAAAACAAAATACTCAGACGAACGTGATATGTGAAATATAATAATGTTCCGGGTTTCTGTAGAAGGGTATTTTTTGAATCACATAATTTAATTAGTGTTGTTAACGAAACTAGTCACGGAAACTTTTCGGTAACTTGTTCTTTAACAATGTACGAATAACATTATAATAAAAAATATTGAGTCTACTATGTACCTGCGTAACTAATGAATCATACCACACCGTATCAATATTAATGGGTTTTTATGTAAATACAAGTATATTTAGTCAATGTGAATAGTTTTTTATATAAAGTAAAAAAGTCTGTAGACAGGTTTGGATGGACAGTGAATCCACGTGATTCGTCATATGATCATGTGACGTGTTAACAATACATACATATTCTTTGAATATACTCGTATATATATATGTATTATATACTCATATGTAGTGTATGTACTCACTGGTGCCCGCACAATCCGTACGCACCATACAAAACGATAGTCGACATATTTTTATTTAAACTAGTAATTTTAATATTCCAGAATAAAATCTGTTTGTTTAAAATTTCAAATTTTCTCATCCATCGGCAGTCCTCATGACAGCTTGGTTTGTTTTAATATTATAAAATTTAAATCAATTAAAGTGTTAAATCATCATCATCGTCACCCTACCGCGGCCCACTGCTGGACATAGGTTTCTGAAGTTTATTAATAATTTTTATGTTTTTTTTGTTATAAATTTGAAATTTATACCAAAAAATGTTACTCCCTAAACTTTAAACCTTTTAATTAAACCATATAAATTATTTTTGAAGGCCATCACTTTAATTCTATTATAATATTCACTTGTTTATTGTTAATTTAGGTCTAGAGTTTAGTGGCTAAGCTATTAGCTCAGGTGTTTGTTATTTATCTTCAATATGTATTTTTAGTTATAATATGTATGGCATGTTTATCAATAGTCCTTTTACTGTTGAAAAATTGTGTATATTATGATCAGACAACGGTGTTAGGAGTTTGTACACTTGTTATTATTATGTGTCTAGATAATAAATATAGAGGATATACCATCCTGTCGTCAAAGCTTTATTTTTCTCTTTCAATGCTATTTTTTGCCTGACGTAGATGATGACGACGACGAGTTGATTAGTGATATAACCGATCAAAAATTTATTTGAGTCAGGTTATTGATTGACATCATAAAAATCACAACCGTCATTTGAGAGAAAGCATTCAGATATTGTATTCAGATATATTGTTAATCTGTCTAGTACCCATAGCATAAGCTTTGCTTAGTTTACGGCTGTCAGATGTCAGTTAAATATCATATTATTATTATATTTAAAGTCAACAGATTTTGATCTGTTTCATAAATTTTACATGCCGTGCCGGTTCCTGGCAAATTTCAATATTATTCCAATACACTTTAAATAAATTGTTGGTTTAAATATTTCGTTCGTCCATTGTATGTTTAAAAAAACTTAGAACAATACCATGAAAAAAATATTGTGTGACAGAATTTTAGCTTTAATCCTCGAGCCTTTAGCTTTAATTTTAGCTTTGGAATAGAACTTTCTTCAATTTATCTTTCTGATAAACTGAAGAAAGTTCTATTACAAACAATGTTAGTTACTATAAATATAGTAAAATGATACTTTCAGTTTATTTAAATAATAATAATTTTTGATTTCACTATTACTATCGAGATCATGACCAATGATTACATGTCCTGGCGCCTAGCATATTTTATTTACTTAAAAGCATAAATTTAAAACAATATTTGTTCGACTTGTTTGTTTACTGACTTAGTTCAAATTACATTACTCTTTAAGTCTATAACAATGTACTCTAATAGAGCTATTATTATTCCTTAAGGGATTACCCTAATCTACAATGTTTAACGTAAAATCCCGTAATTCTGCTTTAAAGATTCTATAGTATTTAAGTGACGTGGAAGAACGGAGTCAATTCGTGGGTCGATACCAGCAAAAACTCGCGAACAGGATTTCAAATACAATTCGAAACGTGATTAATGCGGAAAACATCGATAAAAAAATTACGGTAGACGTTTGGTGAACACGTGTACAAATGCGAACTGGATTGGCATGGCGCACGCCGGCGCTAGCTAAATATCAGACACCACATCTTAAAAAAACTAGTGTTTGAACAAAGATGCCTAAAAAAGCTGTCTCGGTCAGTTTTTTTTATGTGAATTGTAATCGAATCCAATCCACGTCTTTCAATAAAACCAATTTTCGAATTATCAAAATCCTGAATCATATTTTTTTTTTTTTTTTCATTAAAGTACACTGAGGTAATTTATGTCAATTTTTTAAGAGGCGATGATGTTAGCTTTCCATTTATATCGAAAAACTTCTTAGTGAATCATATATAATTCGTCAAACGTATGCATCTTCATAAGGAAAAATACGATAATAAAATATTTTTTATTTTAGGGTGTTTAAAAATATATTGTTACAGAAGTAGTCTTAAAGTACCAAACGCAACACTTTTCCATGGTATCGTAGTTTGTTTGTAAGAATTTATAAAATAATGTCCAACCTTATAAGTCAACCCCATTAATAGAAGGAATGGATAGCAGCTACCGATATACGATATTATGAGATTTCTACACCACCCAAAGGTTGACTGGTAGAGGATGCCCTGGGTATTTAGTTCGCCGACGTGCAAAAGTGCATTGTTATAAATAAATAAAAAACGTATTATAAATGTCCATTAATTTCATTATAAATATTGACATCGTCGGTTTTTATATATGTATTAATATTCCATATAACACTAATATGATTTCGAGTAACATTGTACAACGTGTAGCGTTGATGTCTTTTGTATGGACACATGGTTAATATAATAGGTTGGCAAATATCTCCCTTCCGCCTACGAATACCGATCAAATCATGGAAAACATCGAGTTAGACCGACATGTGGCATCTCGTGGCATCGCCCAGGAGATGGGAGTTAGTCACCAAACCATTTTAAACCATCTGCAGAAGGCTGGATGCAAAAAAAGCTTGATGTGTGGGTGCCGCATGATTTGACGCAAAAAAACCTTCTGGACCGAATCAACGCCTGCGATATGCTGCTGAAACGGAACAAACTCGACCCATTTTTGAAGCGGATGGTAACTGGCGACGAAAAATGGATCACATACGACAGTATCAAGCGAAAACTACGGTCGTGGTCGAAGGCCGGTGAATCGGCCCAAACAGTGGCCAAGCCGGGATTGACGGCCAGGAAGGTTTTGCTGTGTGTTTGGTGGGATTGGAAGGGAATCATCCACTATGAGCTGCTTCCATATGGACAGACGCTAAATTCTATCATCTGCTGCGAACAACTGGACCGCTTGAAGCAGGCGATCGACCAGAAGCGTCCAGAATTGGCCAACAGGAAGGGTGTAGTGTTCCACCAGGACTACGCCAGACCACACACTTCATTGATGACTCGTCAGAAGGTACGGGAGCTCGGATGGGAGGTTTTATCGCAGTGATTACCACCTGTTCCTGTCCATGGCGAACGCCCTTGGTGGTGTAAAGTTGAACTCAAAAGAGGCTTGTGAAAAGTGGCTGTCCGAGTTCTTCGCAAATAAGGAGAGGGGGCTTCTACGAGGGGGGTATTATGAAGTTGCCGTCTAGATGGAAACAGATTATCGAACAAAACGGCGCATATTTGAACTAAATCCGATCACTGTAACACTTTTTATAAAGCATTGAATAAACAGCAAAAAAGCGGAAGGGAGATATTTACCAACCTATTACTTACTTTTTATGAAAATAAATTTATCGTTCGAGTTTTTAAGTTGTAATAATAATTAGAATGAAGCTCGCTAGACAACAAGATATATCATATGAACATAAAGATAGTCTTAATTTCAATGACAACAACACTCAAGCATATTACTTGTCGTTTCGATTAGGTTTGTAAAATGTTACATCTACTATGAGTAAAATATCTCTTATCTATAGATGTTGAGCATTACGTAGGTATAATCAATTTTGGCTCTTAACTCTAGAGAAGTATACAATACGACATTGTCTTTAGCTTAAAATGTGTAATTCTACGAATGCTCTAGAAAGATAAAAATGAAATGATACCTGGAAACGCGCTCGGGCTGAAGGTAGTTCCGTATATGTTGACGTCCGGCAAACCTTCGACATTTCCGAACAAACACAGTTGAATCACCCGCTCGATACACGCGGCGGTTCGCGGAGGCTGTGGGCGCGGAAGAGCGGGGCGCGGGGCGTGCGGCGTGCGAACATACACCCGCGAGGTCGCTGTCTTTTTACTCGCATTACCTCCTGACATTCGAACTTAATGGAGTTGCCTTATTGAAATTTAAGCAGAACGACTACCGACGTAATGGAATAAAATTAGGTTATCGTAACAAGAAAACGGTCTTCGAGTGGCCATCTTTAAGCTCTCAGCGGCCCAATAGGAATTCGAAACATTTAGCGAACGATGTGCCATTCGGAAAGCTACTCGTCTCGCTCGTAGCACAGCCGCGGTGCACTTGCAAGAAAAGAATAGACATAGAAATGTGCTTCTATCGTGAATAGTCATTGTTCTTGGCTGTAATGGAACAAAATAAAGGCAGAACAGCGGTTTTCGTGACTGTGAGACATAACTATTGATGTTGACGCGAGCGAGCAAGAAAGAAAATAAGGTTTTTAGGGTCGTTGGCCGAGCGAAGGAACTTAAAATTGGATTTTCTTAAGAATTATGCTTCATTTAGGACACGTCTATCATATCTGAAGTCAAGACTTCTGTATTATGAGCATTCTTTTCAAACGGTTGTAGTGTAAAAGTACTTATTGTAAATCTAGGTCGGTTTATTTTCTTACTAGAATCGTATAAGTCAAAAAGAGTGAAGTTGATATTATTTACTTATTTTTTGCAGATGAAATGATATTAGTTAAATGTTTTTTACTTTATTGACATACTAGTTTGGCAAACACTCGTACGAATAGACAGTACTCGTATTAAATCATGTGAACTAATAATTACAGAGGATTCCTGTTGCATAGAACACGTAGCAGAATTGGGGCTGCCCCCCCCCCTCCCCATTTCTTTGAATACCCCTCCGCCCCCTGGCCCGTTGCTCGGCGCACACGGACCGTTACGCCGGCGTCCTTGGCTGAGTTCTTTCTTGCGCGGGCGCAGCAGGTCGGTCTGAACTCGTTCCGCGCTGGCGGTACCACTGTGCACGTGTGCTTCCCTGTGTTCGTAATGTAACTATACATGTGTGCATTATTGCGTCTGTGTACTTCGAATGTGTGCGTGCATTAGATTAGTCCTAACGGATATTACGGAATTTGTAAGATAAATACTTCAAATATGAAGTAGCGAGAAGTATTAACACATAGTTTATAGAGAACAAGCTATAATCGGTTGTAAAAATTATTGACCACTTATCGGTTAAATTACAGCATCATACATATCTATAAATGTGTATTGCAAATCGACGTATGTCTAATATAGTTTTAGTATAAATATATTTCATGATCTATTGATACATATATACAAAATAAAGTTAAATATAGCAAATAATTTTTGAATATAACTGTATATATAACAAAGATGTGATCGTATCGACCCTTTTGCCATCTGAGGTAGAGATTACTATCAGTTTTTATCAAGTCTCAAATGACATTTATCAATAAATTGTATTGAGAGCTTACGCAACGTGGCTTTGTTACAACGTTGTAACATGTATTTGGTACAGTCAGCGACACAATTAATATACACGACCTAGATTGTACTCGTACATTACTATAATGACAAGGTGAATAGAGATTCCAAACTAATCATTGTTACGGACATAATGGATTTATATATTGGAAAAGTTAGGTATTTTTTTGTTTTAAGGTATTGAATAGAGATAGGCACTTTAATGTGCATTGGAATAGCCATATTGTTATAAGCAGACAGCCATACGCTAAATGTATATAAAAATGTCTAAATGTATATAGAAAAATATCATATTATATCATTAGATATAAATACTTATAGATGTGACATTTTTTCGGTTGTTTACAGACTGCTCGACAGACAGAAGCTCTATGTTATCCGAATGGAATATTTATAATACTTAAGACTAAGTGTTTAAATTATTTTCACTTGTACTACATACTTAAAAGTAGATACTCTTAAAATATTAAAGTACGTAAATTTTTATCATGAGGCATACATACCGCCTTTTTGAAAATTAAGAAAAACATTTTCTTTGAGACCTTATAATTCCGGTGATAAATCTGAATATATACATATATGTGGTAGAAGAATTTTTAAACACTCAAAAATATACAAAAAGTTAATTTTTAATTAACCAAAACACTTAACTAAAAATTTCGAAATACTAACTAATAAAGGTCGATAATCATAACTAGAAACGTTATAGCGTTATGTGGCGCCGACCACCACTTAAAACAATTACAACCGTCTTTAATTACATTTTGATCTTATTACAGATTTTATTTTCATACTCGAAAGCTTTTAATGCGATGAGGCTAATATAGCGGTGCACTTATCGAGCGTTGAGCAACGAGCAAGGACGATCACGCGGCCGCTGATCGGTACCACGCGGAGTTGTCGCAATCGCTCCGACACGCAGACCCCGACCAACCGACGCGCACCGACATCGAATTTCAACAATCAGCGTAAACTACGTCCGCATGTTGTCTACGTCCACCTCAGCCTCTGACGAGACAATTGTTCGACTCTTGTTTAACACGTATGTGGTACACGGAAATTGTTAAAATTAACGTGTTTGTATCAGGATTATCCAGTCCTTTAGTCCTGTTATTAATCTATACATAGAATCCGGCAGATGTCTTGTAACATCAGAACAAGTATTACGATTTAAAATTTGATGAATACTTGTTTTGTTGTAATTTATGTTGCTGTCTTAATTGTCATGTAGATTGTTGTAACGGTTTACTTCCTGTTACTTATCGTTGTTTTTAAGTACGTTACTTTTCAGATTAGTACTGAAATTGTTTGTACTCTATGTAAATAAATCATTATTACTGGGCTATTATTCTAAATGACTCTATCAAATACAATTTAACCAAAGATTATTGATTTAGATTCGACGAAAATGACCCTTTATTAATTTGAGTGCAGTTCATACTCTGCTCTAAAATCTGTCAATTAAATTCAGTGCAAAAACCTATATAGGTATGGGTAAAACACTCCGTGTATCCGAGCCCCCAAGACCACCAACCAACATACAGTATTTTGACATAACTAATTGTAAATCTTAATAATAGCTCGGCGTTTGAACTTTGGGTTCTGAACCCCGTGCCTCGAAGAACACGTAAAGCTGTAGGTCCCGCGTTTGATCTCTTTCCGATTGTGTCGGCTAACCATCCCATCGCATTATGAGAGAGAAGGAACAGAGAGTGCACCATTGTTTGTACACCCACTTGTGCACTATAATATATTCTGCATTTCCGCTGAGACTAGCTGCCGTAGCCGCTATCGGCTAGGAGAACATCACCTAAACTGATAGGAATTTAATCAATAAATATATAATCTAATATTGGATTGTCCAAATATGTTCTGATTGAACACAGTAATATCTCAATGGCAAAGTGCCTCGGGCACAAAAAGGCACGTGAGACTTCACCAATTAATATGTCAAAGCATGTGATCCAATTAGCAGGGAATACAGTTATCAGAATAAGTGTTTCTATAAACAGCTAATCATTCAGAATGACGAATCATTAAGAATTGAGATAAATAGTCATTGTCATGGATGACGTTTATTGACAAGGATCTGAATACTGCAGACGAAAGACTGACATTTTGTTTCGTTGTAAAATTAAATAGTGAGGGATATTAAATTATTACTAATATGTATATGTATTTAATTCTGTACATTAAATAATTACAATTAAGTAATTGAAAGCTACAAATTTAGGTTAATCTGTGATGCTGATGATTACAAGAGCTAGTGACTTCAATAATTCGATCAGATAATTTTGACGAAAGTATTTAGATAATAGTTCCAGATAATCAATGACCATTTCACGTATAGGTGACTTACTGAGGTGAGGTACTTAAAAGACAGTGGGCAAAACTACATGGATTTCTAAAAAGGTAAACTTGAATATTGAAATATGTGTAAACTAGTAAAGTTATATTCAAATAGTAAATTAATGTTTATTAATGTTATCGTAACAGGTATTGTTATTATTTAATTATTATAATTATTACATGAATCATAAATTTTTTAAACAATACTGACTGAGTCTACTCTACGGCGGCCCGTGGTCATAAATGAAAATAAATGAAGGAAATTATTATGCTCAGATAGTACATAAATAGTTAAACGCTGACATAAGGCTGGTATATTATTCTTAAACACTAATGTCATATTAATAATAGTAAATTATGGTGGTCCTAAATTATTCTCTACTTTCTGTCGATAAATATGCACGTAACAAACTTACAGCTGTATAAATCTTGTTTATGTTCTTACAAAGTGTTAGTAAAAGGCTTCAGGCATCGAACTTCGAACAAATACTATTAACCCTCAGGCAGTTATTGGTTTACTAAATATTGTAAATTTTAACTGCTCTACTATAATTTTACTTAGAGGAATTGGCCTTTTTACGTATTACACTCATCAAGTGTGAAAATACTTTTTTTTATTCATATCTTTGAGAATCATCAAAGATATGAAAAAAAAAATTCTTAAATAACATATTTATTGTTAAAAAGAAATAAAGAAAATTATTATTTGTTTAGGGAGATAAGGTTAACATTAATTCAATATAAAAATAAATCAATTGGACCAGGGATCTAGTAATATCCCCTATATTCCAACTAAAAATACTGATTGTTGTTTTCTAGTTACATGTTGTTAATGTTTTAAGCCTAACATTTACTGGTTATCATGAGCTATTCTTCTTTCTGGTGATCTTTGCACAATGGTATGGTGAACATGTTCATAAATTTAGTGTACCTACACATTCTATCTAGTTATAATGTAACAGGTATCTGTTTTTTTTATTATCATTCAATAAAATTAATCAATAACTGTTATTTGATAACCCGTAGTTCCAACTTGTTAAATATTGCAGTTCCAGTAAAATAAGTTAAATATGTAATTTATACATCTTCATAGTCAAGTACCGATATTTGGATAATTCTATTGAATTGTTGTTGGATTCACTTCTGGTTGACATTCCCCGAACAAGTCACAAGTCTTTACTTATTGTATGTGAGTAGACGAAAATTTAACGAATACAATTTCTAGTCAGTAATCGAAATTACTAATTTTACATTTGTATTATTAAAGTTCATAAACAAAAACAATGAAAATGAATTGAACGATTATGTCAAATCCTGAGAGAATGAATGAATGCCAAGTAATATTAGAAATTAACAGTAAATTAGTTTGTTTATTAATTTTGTTTTCATTTTGTATGCATACTATTAGGAGGGCAAAAAAGAATGTATCTATGAACATGAACAAATACAGTCAATCAGAATAAAAAAAAAATTAACGTGATCAAGCTGAGGACATTTTTTTAAATCAATGCATTCATTAGTGTTACAATCATGCTTTGTTTGAATTAATAGTATTGTCCCATCGGGAATTGAATGAACACTAGCAAGCAGTTACAGCAAAACAAGTGACCACCCAAATGATTGCGCCAATATTAACGTGCAATCAACGTTAACATATGTAGATACAAATACAGTATTTGTAACAACTTAATAATTCCTTCACGAATCATGTGAGAATTTGTTTTCTGTAATACAACATCTACTCGTACCCATTTATACGTGTTGTATTATTATAAACCTTGTGTATTTAGTGTTACATTCCAAAATTATATACGTGCAACTAAAATATCACGCGGCTTACCTACCTATCGCTCCATGAATCAGATTAAAGACTTACACACGTTTATTAGACGCACACAAAGGCAATGCACTGACGTGTGTACAGTGTGTTGTATAGTAGTATGTGTTCACAGGGTGATGTGTGTATGTGTGCGTGCGTACATGCGTGTGAGCGTACACACACACTAACAGCCCCGGGAGGTTCAACGTACCAGTCGCCACTACGAGAGTTCCTTGTTCCACTTTACCACTGACACTATATTATTATTGTTCCAATGAAGTTCCAAACGAGGATTTAGAGAGACCTGATTTTTTTTTATTTACTTTTCCAATCGTTTGAGAAATAGTAACGCATCATAGTGTTGACAGAATTATAATGAAAAAATGGTATTGTTTTTCGTAATTACGAATCTAATTTTAAAAAATCAAAAGAAGAGAATTTCATACTTATTGACAACAACATTGAAGACAATATTTTCCAATACCAACGTAATACCAATCTCATCTCATTTTATAACAAGGCTTTAATATTATTAAAAAACTTTGAATATGTTCAAGTACATTATTAAAACGAAATTTGACATTTACGCTTTCAATGCTTGAAATAAAATATTCGCGAACAATAGCACCGACTTCCCTATATCCGGTGACCTTCGTTTTTCGCGAGCAGTTAAATATTTCAACCTCGTATTCAAATTAAGCTTTCAAATTAGTTACGCCAGTAACCCTTAATAAGTTACGCAACATCTAAAATTGCGTAAGTAATTTTGAAAACACAATTTTCGTAAGTCGTTTTGAAAACTCATTATTTTGCGCAAGTGAATTACAGCTGTTAAGCACGTATTTACTTAAATATTGTCAGTGTAATGACTTTTGTAGTTATAAAATAATTTATAGCAAAACTACGTTATTAATCACGTAGTTATTATAAATACCAATAAGTGTAAACTCTTGATTGTAGCTACACAATTAATGTTAAAAGCTACGTAATAGAAAAGACATCAACGCGCTACTAGCCGCCCACTCGGCACAACGATACAAGTGAATCTTATCCCTTCAGATTTATATAACTTTTTATTAGATAGAAATATGCATTACTTTCATTTACAACTTTAATGGTCAATAGTTTTCGTATCAGCTTTAAGCAAATAATTTTATGTGAGGCTGTTCATTCTGATCAAAAACTAGTTACATAACCTGCTTTATTCTTTTATAAAGTTAGTAAGAATTACCGGTTATAATAAATGTGAGCATCAACGCTCTCATTCAATGCCTTCCTTAACCTATCTCAACTGAAGGAAAACCCCCTTCTCTTCCAACGTCTTTAACGACTCTTCTCACAAACACGCAAACGTAGCAGTGTTCGTTTAGAGTAAGGTATCTCTTCTATACTGGAATAGGTGCTTGAAGAAGTCTTTACACCTATCCTGTTCTTTAATACGTAGTTAGAGATATATTCAACATCTTTTGAGGTCCTTTTAGGATAGTATAGTTCAGTTTGAACTTGTTCAACAAACTACTGTACGGTGTAATATCAAGTAATATATGTGCATGTATGTTCATACGTAAAAAGAATTCCGAGTACGCATCAATTTTTGGTTAGTGAATGGAGGAACGTAAAATTTGGAATGCGTTGTGTTTATATAAGATGTTTCAGTAAGAGTGCACTTTTCAAATTCAGTGTCATATTCTGATTTAAAAAAATATAGTGTTTTACGAGAGAACAGCACGTTATAATTGTGAAAATTTGGTACAATACAAAAATTTTAAAAGTTAATTTGAGCCCAACTGAGTTAAGTTATGACGTTCGCAAACTTCGAAAACTTTCAGTCCAGTTAATGCACCTTTTTTTCTTTGGGGTTATGTAAAACCTTGGGCTTACACGAATAAACCAGAAAGAATTCCTGAGCTCAAAGCCGAGATTCTACGCGTCATTTTGTGCGATACAGCCATATCCAGAACAAGTCATCCAAAATTTCATGAAAACAGTAATGGATATTTGACGGATATTTTGTTCTATACTTAATCGGAACATGTCTTCTTTACAATCCAATAAATTAATCTATCTCAAAAAAACGTGTTTTATTACAAAATGCAAAAAAGTATAAAAGAAAAAGTGCACCATTACTGGGACACCCATTATACAATATACTTATCACAATGTTAAGAACTACACAGCGACAGCTCAAGTTAAAGTGGCTATGGTTGCTTATTAAATAAGCTCAACAATCAATCAGTATGGAATTTCATAAATATTCTACATATAAAAACCCTGAAATTAAACTCATCTAATATTTATGTTAACTTGTCATGATACATAAAGCTATATAGTACCAGTTCAAGTAAAAATGGTCAGGAAATATAACAAAACATTTAATACTGAATATGTTAATTAATCACGGCCGAAATTTAATAAACGAGCGATTTCTAGTATTACTTCATTTACATTTAAAATATGTTGGACTTTTAATAATGTTATAACAATATTCATATATTGAATATTCAATAAAGTCATTGGACACATATGTCCCCAAAGAGGTGGGCTTTTACGTTTCTGTGAACTAACAAACTCTGTTAACGTTACTACCAGTATTACTTTAATCTTATGCTGGATTTTAGACTTTTAGTCGCTTACGCCAACCTCTGCCACGTTGGTCCAGTGGTTATCGTAAGCGACTGCCGATCAAGAGGTCTCGAGCTCGAGTTCGAATGCCGGGTCAGACTGCTGTTGTGTTTTTCTTACACAAAAATCTTTATAGCAACCCGGAGTGTGGTATATGGCAATGTTTCCCTCCTATGCCTCGGAGAGCACGTTAAATCGTCGGTCCCGATTGTCATGACCATCTATGACAATCGTTATTGGGAAGTCAGTGCCCTCAAATGCACTGACAACTAGTTAAATCTTGTCGCTCTGTGTAAAACTGATATTCAGATAAAACCGGTTGAACTAGTAGCCGACCCCAAATAATCTTAGGAATAATAAAGGCTAGAAAGATGATGGCTTTAGATTAGTACCTTGGTTTCAGGTTCTAAATACAAATAACAAATGGGTCTGTGTGAATATTTTTTTAAGACATCTTACGCACTATATGCGATATATGGTATATGGTATATGAATATATACCTGGTCTGTTATTACAAGTTTTGTAAGGTGGTTTGTAAATCGATACAATGCCGTATTGACTTTACACACATGCATGAAATTCCACTCAAACTCACATCACATAAAATGTTGACCCATGAAGAGATCGAAAATAAAAATATCTTCGAAGGAGCAGGTTGACTGTTTAAGCCAATGTACTAAATATGAAGTAATTTCAGACATCATTTGGTTAATAACAATTAGCTGTTTCCATAAAATAAACACTTCTCAATAAAAATGCGGGATTTATTTGACTTATATATTCATGACCATCATACCAAGCCAACTGAGGACCAACACGACCTAAAAATACATACCATAATACAATCAAACTAAAACCAATAGTCTTTAGTTTCTTGAAGCAAAATTTTGTAAGTATACACTATATATGTATATATAGATATTATAGTGCCTAACTGTGCGCAATACTACCTCATAAATTTTAAAACCAGTTTTGCAACATGCCAACTTGTGTTTTTTCACAGTCGGACAGGACATTTTATCTCTTTTTTTATTAACGTTATTAATAGTTTGCACTAACTTAACTACTATGTTTGTTTCAATTCAAATAATTATACCTACTGTTCTTTGGTGTTGGGGAAAAAACACTTTGTTCTCTCTGTCTTGACATTTGTAAATAAGTATAACAAAGAAATGGGTTAATACAATACCTAGTAGCAAAAGGTATAAATATGATGAACTCTATAGAATACAATTAACATCAAAACTTTGTTTGTAATGTAATCTCTAAATCAATATGTATCTTTACAATGCCATCTTGAATTCTTTCAAGATAGCGTTATGAAGCCTTCTGGCTTTGCGTAGTTTTTCAACATCGTTTGTTTATGCAGTCATTATGTATTATAAATCTACTCATATAAGCCAAATAAATATATATTTTTCATTTTCTAATGTCATGTAATCGAAGAACAAGTTAAATAAAATGTATTTTTTTTAAGTGTGATGTAAAGAAATAACAGAACGGTAACGCCAAAGCAAAAAAATATTTTGTTCATAATACTTCTTTATTTAAATGACCTCAATATCTAATTAAAAGTAAAAAAAAAATAAGCCAACTACGTTTGAATGTTTACTTGTAACCTTTTTTTAATATAAATTCTCAGGAAACAACTGCTGTGAGTTATCAAAATGAATTACTAAATTATATAGATATGTAATTTGTTTTTCGCATGCAACTAAGCTAACCATTGCAATTAATATGTTATGTCAAATGTGTAATTAAAAGAAACTTAAAAGCGTATAAAATAAGTATTTAAAATGTGATTAGTCTATGGTATTCAATTTCAATAAATCAAATATATTTCACTATTCTAGATGAGACAGGGTTTCATATATAAACTTGTAGATTAGACAACAAAAAACACAAGGTTTGAATTTTTTTTTTTTAATTTCTAGGGATCGTTAATAAAATTATCATACTTATATGACAGAAAAAAAAAGTTGCAACGGTGTTATTTAAGGTTTTCTATGGCTTCATATCCTTCACGGTTCAATTACCAGACTCATGAAACGTTAAATGCTACCGTGAATTCTTGTTTGGAGCGCTCCGTCTTATGTCCGAAAAAAGAAATCCTTATTTTGTTTTAAGTTAATTCAACCTGAAATCTTTCACATAAACCTTAAGTAAATATACCATTTGTACCATGACACTAATAATTGCAGCTTTTGGTAGTTTTTTGTTACAAACTAACGGGTTAATGAGTCTTCAAGCACCGTTTGTAAGTTATAATAAGCATAAGAAAAGTCTGTTAAAACAAGTTTTTAATGATTAACTGTTTTGTTAATAAGAAAAAATAAACTCAACGAATATAAACCAGTAAAGTGTTTATTGGAACAGATATCACGTCACTTTTAAAATACAAAAAGCTGTTTATTGGTTAAGCCTTACTCAGCTCACGGAACAAGACAAATAAACAGATTTATTTTATATATATATATTTTTAGGTTTTAAAATTCAAATTAACATTTTGAAGGTTTTGAGTGCAGAAAATAATAAATGAATGAACAAAGAAATGATGAACTTTGATGCAAATACTTTTTGTTTCCTACTAAATTTCCACACATTCTATTAGATCCACCTTGATATCACCATACTCTCTCCATTTAGAATTTATATTGTATATATATTGTGTAGGTATGTATGTGTATATTTATATGTATGTATTTAAATACGTATTTATTGTGTGTATTGATATAAATATTACTTATTTTTTTTATTTATAAACTTTATTGCACACCACTACAGTAAACATTTAAACAGAGATACATATACGGACACCAACATCAGGTATCACAATAGGCGGTCTTATCGCTCACGGCGAAGTTTAGTGCATCTACTTTGTTTTAACTCTAAATCACCCTAATTTACCTATTTCCCCTACCCTATTTTCTATCAGTCGACACTGGTAAAAAAAATGTCTATGGCAATAAATCCACATTTGTTACTTGGGTTGGTTTGAAGTGCATATAGTATAACAAAAAAAAACTTAAGATACGGGTATAGATCTGAGTGTTTTGCATTACATATGTATAAAACTTGTATTTAAATGTATATATTCATAATGTGACTGCTGACGTCACTTATATTTCAAATAAGCAAGACTCTTTTTAAAATTATTTATTGATATTATTATAAGTAATTATAAGTTCGTGGTGTCTGACAGGCTCTTTATTACATAAATAAAATACTTAATCTAAACATACCTCATTCACTTCAACTGCAATTAGTCATCTCAAAACATTTATAAATCACCATTTCATATTCGCTTGCACACTGTCCGCATAAAGATTGACTGATTAGATATATCATAAGATTCCTAAAATGCCGAGGGCAAGATATAAAAAAAATAATATGAAGCTGAAAGTTTGTTTCTTAAAAAATATATATTATGACTTTATAATTAACTAGCGGAACTTCGCGGTGTTACCTGCAGTTATTAGTTTACATATTGTTATTTTATTTTCTTACAATTAAAATAGCCTATATTAATCAGTGATAATGTAGCATTCAAATGGTGAAAGAGTTTTTAAAATCCGTCCAGTACTTTTTGAGCCAATTCGTTACAAACATCCTTACATACAAACCTTTCCTCTTTATAATATTAGTATAGATAATCTTATAAATGAATTAAAAAAGAAAGTTTAATAAGAGAAAAATCAAGTCAATTTACAAAAGTAACACTGATGTAAATGTTATGTCAATTAAGATAAACAAAAGAGTAAGCCAAAGAATTTATGAAGTTGATCAAGAACCGTGTTATTGTAACTCATGATATGGAAAAACCTGACCAGTACACTTTTTTATTGTCTTTTAGAATGAATTTTGTATTGCTATGCCTATAAGTTGCTATAGCGTTCGTTTATAAAAAGTAAGGTCCTTACTTTTTATTCAGAATGCTGTTTCCCTGTTGCTGTATCTGGCTAAAAGAGAGCAGATCTAGTTATTTCAATTATCTATACTAATAATAAAGCTGAAGAGTTTATTTGTTTGTTTGAACGCTCTAATCTCAGGAACCGCTGGTCCGATTTGAAAAATTCTCTCAGGGTTGGGTAACCATTTATCGAGGAAGGCTACAGGCTATATATCATCACGCTACTACTAATATGAGCGGAGCGCCAATGAAGAATGTTTCAAAAACGGGGGAAAATTTTCACGCTACGGGCAATTTAAGACGCAAACAAGGTTGCGTGGGTAAGCTAGTACTTGATATTTACGCTGCTCGTATATAAAGGGACGATGCAAGAGAAGGGGTTTTGACCGGTCACACTCCGGTTATACGACCAACCAGGCCGTCACCGCGATATATTGTTAGGTTGTACACACGTTACATATATACTATGGTCTACTATATCTATAATTTTACTACTAATTGTACTTGTATGATATATTTTAAATACAACTTGGAGTATTCTGCGTTCCAATTGTCAACCCAAGACGCCAGTATCACTTGATAAATTTTCATTATAAATCCATCGAAAAAGCAAAAACTATTTGCACATTAATATTTTAATATATAATTATATACAACACTATTTTTTAATTGATTTTGTCTTACTCTATTATATACTAATGACTGCAGAAGAAAACGGTATAATAAATGCACAACCACTGGCTACACCCGTTCACTTATGTAAAAGAAGATGCACCATCATCAATTTGAACATCTAGACATTTTTCGTTTCAAAAATGATTGACTGGAATCTAGGTCTTATTTGTGTATAAATAAGATTTAAGAATATTGGCTATTATTTAGCGAAAGCTGCTAATGAAAGTAAACGTGTTATAATTCGTAGATATTATAATGATGGTACATTATTATTAAACCTGACTCAGGTTTAGAAATCATCTAACTTAATACGTGGGTATTGTGAGAGCAGTCATATCATTACTACAATTTTATTTTTTAACTTTAGCTTCGTAGAAATTTTAAAAAGAATTTGTCTTCTTGTCTCTTACTGTTTATTGTTTATTCTTCATTTAAGATTATTTTAGTAAGGTACTGTTTTAAACAAATATATATTTTTGTTAAAAACTTTTGTTTTAACCACAATGATGTAAAATTCTTTATTTTGTTGAAACTAACCCTCTTCGATGAAATTTTGAATTAAAAGAAAAGAAATAATTTGATGAAAACAAAATATTATGAGGCTTATTATCTAAAATTAAAACCGCCCAGAACGTGCAAATTGACGTACGTATACGTAAATTCCATTCTCAGTGCATAATATAACTATAAAAAAACAATGTAATAATAAAAATGTTTTTTTTTTCATTGTTTTTTTATGCACCAATCTCCGAAGCAATCGGTTGGATCCAAATAATATTTTTTTTCATTAAGTACTATACAATTTAAAAAAACCTACTTTTTCTATAACTGAATATATTGAAATAACCCATATATTCATAAAACATAGTAGTATATATCTAGTTGCAGTTTTCTGAAGAGGTATGCGGTTTAGCGCGTACTACCCGGTGCCCTGGCCTTCACCCTTGCCCTTCGTAAACGAAATAAATTTGTGGTCGGAATAGCGACTTTATCGTCTCCGACTACGTCTACGGTTATTCCCACGATTTCAGCATAGTGTACTGAGAATGAATTCTTAAAAGATAATGACGATTGTGCGGTTTTCCTTTGTTCAAACATACATATTATATTGACTTGTTAAATTCAAATACAAAAATATTACATTACTACCACCATGATGATGTGTTTGGTACTTATACATATAGAAACAATTACGATGTTTTATTATACAAATATTCACAAAAAAGAATATTTGTAATATAATACAACTCAAAACAGAGATACTTTTGATATAAACGTTCATAAACATTAAGACTTGAACTTGTTAATAAAACCAAAACACAAAAACACGATTATTCTTTTTTATTTTATTAATGTAGTAAAGTGGTTTTGAGATGAAGTGATGTGGAAATTGGCGACCATAAATTGACCTAATTTATGTAGTTTTTGCGTTAACCGCGAAGCCTTAATAAATTGTACTGAAACCGTACTCGACTCAAAGTATTCAGTCGAAAGTGGATAGTCTGTCAATAAGTCAAGAGTAATAATAATATGTAGTAAAAATATGTCATGAAGTACTTATTTAAAAAAATACCATAACTGATAACACAATTCAATATAGGCCATAACTGTAATATCTAAGGCCTTGCTCCATATTTTCTTAACAGATAATTCTAGAAACTTATATTACTGTATACGACAGTATTTAATTTCCAAGACATGAACCCCGCATAATAATCTGAGAGTCAAAGGAATCACCACAATGTTAATTACATTGTGGTGATTCCTTTGGTGTTTATACTTGTTTGAACATCACTCATACAAATACTATTCATGAATTCAGTCGTTGCAGATTCAATGAGCTCTAGCAGTTATAGAGGTGCATACAGACGAGATGACTCGCAATTGACTTTCACCTTCGCTAACAGCACAATTTAGTGTCACGTATAATATAACATCACGTATGAGATGGAACCTTGGCAAATATCATTATTGACAAAATGTCATTTTGTCACCAATAGCATGTAGCCATAACATTTTACGATCCTCACCTTTTAGTTTGATGCGATTCTCGATGCTTTATATCTGTAATAAAGAAAATCAAACATTAATAAATTAGAGTTTAAACCGATTCGTTAAACATAGCTTATGATATATATAGACTATATTTTTAATAACCCAGGTATATATATTTCACTATAACAAAGTGTAGAACTGTTTTCTTGTTTTTATTTCTTTTAACAGCCGCAATAATAAACATATTTCGGTACGTTTACGGAAGTAAAACGCAACTTAACGTTTCATAAAAATAATATATACAAGAACATTTGGAACGTTTTAAGCAACGATATTCAGTAGTTTTACAACAGAGAACCGAAAAAGAACTGTGCTAAACCAATTGCATTTGAGTAAAATTTTCGAAGGTTCCGGGAGGTTTGTATTTTTATTATACGGTATCAATGTTCCAAGTGTCAAGGGAAGTTAATGCCGCCAGCTTTCTACTCCATGTTGTTATAGCCCATAACGGTAATATTTAAGGCCTTGCTCCATATTCAAGTAATCAACATATGGAAGTCGATGGTGAGTTAATTTCTGAAAAGAGATTGACGGTTACCGAAATATTACCGTAACCATAAATAACCCGTAAACCATATTCACCTTAACGTGTCAAGTTTAATAGCTAAAAGCTATTTTTTATATAAGTATATGTATAGTCCTTTATGTCGTCTTACCCAAGGTCAATAATTTAACCCCCTCACATCACCAACGAAAACATACTCCCAACATATCTACTCACACTTAATTCATTTACTTGTACGGAAAAGGTTAAATGTTAAAACGCATTAAATGATTCAGTTGTAGGTAGTTAAATATTTTATCGTTAACTGAACAGAACAGATTCAATCTTTTGCATATGGAAAGTACCTATTCCAGCGTTTTATCTAGAAACGGACTTAATTAACTGTGGATATACTTACGTATATTCAGAACAGAAGGACCTAATTTCTACTGTTTGATTCAGTTGTTTATGCAATAAACGGCAATAATAAATGTTTAAAAGAATATTTACTTAGTTTGTAACTGGTGCAAAACAAAAGTAGTGCAAACCACAGAACCAGTCGTACGACAGGAAGCGGTCTCGAGCTCGCCGGGCGGCCCCACGCCCCTCACCTGCTGCACGACCACCTGATCCAGACAAAGCGTGTCCTTCGCGTTGTGACGCATGCAAGTGCATTGCACTAATAACGCCGAACGGGTCCTTTCCACGTCCGGTACGCAACAAAACCTTGTACATGCACAATAAACGCCCTATCATACGATACTGCGAGATCTTGCATGAAGACATATCGATGGTTATATCACTTACATAATTATTTGTGTTCGGTCACGGTACACGCTGTTCTAATTTACATTTCAATATCTCATTTCTGTATTTCCTTATTTTCTATCGAAAGATGGATATGTTTAAATTGTGTGCCGAGTAAAGTAACGTTTCTATGAAATTGTTCTAGAAATCAACGTAGAGGAAACAACATTGTCTTTTACCGCCTTTCACAATTTAAGAAAACAACAAAATGAATATATGTTTGTATACAAATTATAAACAGGCTACTTTACAGAGATAAACTGTTTACTTGTAGAACTAGGTACCTGATGTCTTGATCAGGTGATGAAGTTAATATTAATCGAAACAAATATATTAGCGCTTATAATCATTTGTATCATATAACACTGATATAAGCACTTCCTCCTACGTATCATTCTCCCTGTGTACTCAAGAGGCGGTATCGCTCTTGTGTCTCTTGGGGTGCAGGTATCGATGGGCTGCGGTAGTCATTTATGACCAGTTAAAGCTTTTGCTCGTTTAGTCCCTATACCATAACGACAGTACCTCTTAATATTTTATATAAATGACAGCTCTTTAGAATTCAGTAGATGTGGGAGTCATCGAATGAATATAATGTGTTTGAAGATGGTCGACGCGTCACTGTCTCGGCTCGATGTAGTTATGTCATGACGAGATGATTCATCCATACAATGAACTGTACATGATCTTAGCAAACAAAGCGACTTTCTTGGAGATATATCAAATATATTTTAACTATCCTTTAAAGTCATCAGTTACGAGAACGTTGAATTTGAATATTGATTGAGTTAATCAGCACATGAAACAATGCTTAATTAAATTTCGCAATTATATTGTTCTATTTTCATGTTACAGATATGATAGACAAACAGTTTTATTTCCCCATTGATGCAGTTAATTCAATTATATTTGAAGTATTATACTAAAATATTCCTATAAATAAGATTTAAGAGTACTAGTATTTAAAAAACAGGCTATAGTGGGCGAACTTGGTGCAATCAAGAATCGCAACCTTCACAATGGAGGAATCAGAGTTGATAATCTGTATTTGTAATAAGTTACCTTAAATTCAAATATCTGGCATTTGCTCACAAAGAATTCGTTTAGTTTCTACATAGCTCGTGACTATAGCGTATCTTAAAATAGAATTGTTACTGTATAGATAGCAAAAGAACAATGTTGTTGATGCGCACGCGGCTGCGCGGTGTTTGCTGCCTTCGAGACACGAGCGCCCGTCGAAGCACAAAGCCGCTCTGCGTAACAGGCAAGTCTCATCGGACCGCCCAAAGAAACAATCTCATAGAAAGTAGAGCAACTCATTTATTTATTCAGTGCACCGGCGGGTGCGAGCGAGCCACCGCCGCAAAACTGGCTCATTAAAATAAAAATCCGATTTTTGAGTGCAACTCGCGCGAAGCGAAATAAAAGTTTCCGACGAAATTTTGCTCGAGTTATTCCAAAAAAGGTGCGCGAAACGCCTCTGCAACAAGATCACAAGATACAAGTGCGAGGTGAAACCGACCGCAATAGCCTCCGACACACGCGCACTTCGTGCAACCTCACTACCGACGCGTTTACTTTCGTACAAACTTACACACATGCATGTAGACACAAGTCTACTACTGGAATTAACTAGTGTGAACACATTACATTTAGTCACCAAAATACCGCACTTAATCTTCTACCCTTTTAATTACATCAAACTATATTATACATTTCTTTTCCGCATTAATGACTGTTTTCACTCTAAGACCCATGCCATTGTGTGAACATTACGCAGTCGGCGTTGCATTAAGCGCACGATATAATGCAGCTCTATAATCATAGTCACGAGTCACGTTATCCGCACCCGCGTTTGCTATGCAAATAACACCATACACGACATTCCGCCATTCAACAAAATATAAATCGTTTTTCATTTTGCATCTATCGAGTATCGATCGTCGTGGACAAGTTCCAGTAAGTTAATTATGAAAATGTATATATCGATTGCAAAAAAGTTCCACTGGTTTGTGTGGGCATTAATTCTGGTTCTGCATTCCAATGATGAAGTCTGGCGGGCTGGTAACTGCTTTCATTGCTTTTAAGTTTAAGTAATATTCTCATGCGATTTTCTTCATTAACTTTCAGGTTAATCGGGCCAGTGGACTGATAGTTTCAGAGCACATGCCTCGGACTCTGACGAAAAATGCTAATGAAATTCCATTTGTGAAAGCAGACCAATGTTATCTGGCAATAACAAATAAATATTATGATTAACGACTCTATCCACTGTGTATTGTATTTTGTGTGGTATAAAACGTACATTATAAGTTCATAAGAAATGTTTCTGACACCACTCTCAATTGCTTCAATTATGTTTTGAGAAGAAACCTTTAGTGTAGTAATTATGTACAGTAATTACGATAAAAGCCGATCAATAACACAAATTTTGAAGTTACCGTTCGTTTGACCTTTATATTCAAAAAATTAGAGAGTATTCACTGTGTGCATTAAATAGTTTACTTTTCTAAGTAGGCCACACGAGTCAAAACTGAAACTACTTTAAACTTGTTTCATGAAATAGTTAGATCTTCGCTTCCAAACACATGGATTACCATCATAAATTGATTCCGATTATATTACTTCGGTATACCTTTAAACTATACCTTTTATGTTTGTATATATACGAGTAATACAAAAGTTATTTATTAACCGTTAATAATAAACAAGTTGTAAATATGTATATACATAATCTTTATAAATATTATGTATATTTATCTTGAAAAATCCCAAAAATGTGTGGACGTCTCTAGGCTGAAAAGAACACAAGCTATAGCCATATAGTTTATTTTAAAGTTTATCAATAAAGCACATTATCTTGTAAGCACTTAACACGTAACACGAATGAATATATTTTGTCAATTTCGGCAATCGAGTCGAATCTTATTTCAGTCGTATCAAATAACTTGACATTTTATGGCACTGCCTCGGGCCCTGATGCGACAAGTAACGTGCCAAAACGGACCAATGCGCTATTTAAATTTCATTCGCGATCAAACTGCAGGCATTCCAAGAATATCTAACATTGGAATATAGGTACAATATAAAGAGTGTTTATTTTTGATAATATCGGTTGCAAGGTTACAATATAGCACGATTTTCCGGTTTCTTTGTTAGATTTTTTAAAATGTTGAATTGGAAGACAGTTCTTATAAATAACATGTCATATAAGCGCGTATATTTTGAAATTGCTTTTTTATGGTGTTTACTAAAAGTACATCAACGAAAGGTAACTAATGTCGGTCAGTTTTAAGTGAGTGCGCGCCCAATACAGACCACGCCGGACCGACCCACCAGATCAAGTTGTCACGTCAATCACGCGGAGAAACGGACCTACACTCGATTTATTTTTAATTTTATTCACACACCTTTAATTTTGTTACACATTGCTCCATCAAGAATATTTAACCATCTTTAACTGACTTCAATAAGAACTTTCTTGTATGTCTCTGAATCCTTTCTCTTCAATTTCTATTAGGACTTAAAATTGGCTCGACAGATTGAAAATACTCTTTTTGTTTGAAATTTTCGTTCGATCTTTTAAATTCAGAACGATCTTCCATTATTAGTCTTATAGTAAGAACCTTATAATGAAATTGTACCAGACGGAAATTGCGGGTATTCTTAATAAAATAAGCACGCTTACGGCGATTTGGGTAATCCATTTTTCTATATTTCATGTTTAAAAACAATTTTTTGATACCTAAATGAGAATTTGCTACGAATTTGTGTTTTCACCAATAATGTTATTAATGAGTTGAAATAATATTTTTTTATTTGATTGCCACTCTCAAGCTTGTGGTAACCTTACCATACCAATTATATAAACATATTCCAGTTCCGAGCGTGGAAAATTATCATTAAACTCGTTACTATGAAATGCTGTTTTGTCAATTTATTACTGCAAACCTTATCGCCGATTCCTATTAAATTGTTAACCTTTTGTCAACTCAGAATATTTACGTCGTCACTGTTACGTTGCTCATCACGTGACTTTGACCTACCCAGTGCGTGCTGATATGCCCCCGCAACTTTAATAAATTCGCATATGCTTTACACTGACACAACGGTGTCGATTACGTTGTTCATGTTACTAAACTAAAATTTCTCTGAAACTTAAGTTTTAGAATTTAGATTCAAATAACAACAAAAAATCACTAAAGGCGTATTCATATACGCCTTTGATACTCATATACACCTTTGATACTAGGAGTCATCTTCTAGTATCAGCGCAACATATCTAATATTAGAAAATTTTATGTGTTTTAATAGACTAACAAATGAACAATTATAAGTCATGTAAAAGATGTTTTGATTCTGTTTAAAGGAAAATGTATTTGGAACCAATCATCATTTGGTAGGACGAACTAAATTGTAGTTTTTTTTTAATTTATCTTTGACAGTTTTGTACCAATAGAATTAACACGAATCTGCAGATTATCTCCGTGTAGTTGCTTTATATGTGGGCTGGTTTGTAGGCGTGATGATTATATACATCTACACGTACTTTTTATTTTACATAGAGATGTTTGTTCCTTTCATAGAAATCGCGTTTAATTGTACCAGAGATGATTCATACTTCGAAATATTATAATAGTTTCCTCAAGATGAAAAAATATGTACATATATCTGAAAGCGCCACACGAATGATACCGACGAAAGAGAAACGCTCCAGCATGTTAATATCATAGATAATATGTATGTTATGTTGCATATATTGCGTAACAAGGCCGTCTGCAACAATGTGTAGAAATTTATAATAGTTAATTAAGTAGGAATATATTACCATCTCATCATTGGCTAATCATATAATTATAACTATATTGACCTTATATGTTTATATTTTATTCAGTTGTGCCCGAGCATTAGATAGCTACTCATTACATCTTAAGTGACAACGGTTTTATGAACATCACATCCGTGGACCAGCTCGCATTAACATTTTTTAACTCCCTTTTGTGTACAAACATATGGAAAGTAATTAAATATTATTAATCTTATATCTACCAATCTAGCACTTGCATATACCCACTTGATCCCGTTTTCCTGTATTTGTTCATATCTTAATGTAGAATAGTTAATAATAAATGTGACCTAAATGTTATCCCAACCGTTCTGCGGTAAGGCCGCGATTGTGTAACAAACTTTTCAAGTAGTCTTAAATAATAATGCTCTCAGTTTTTTACCTGAGAACTTTATTGTGTCCATTAATTACTTTAAATCACAATTACCTAATTTAATCCAGCCGTTTTCACAAACATTACAACCAAAACATATACATATAAAATATATAAATAGCGGTCTGAATAATCGCATTAAACTGAGTAAAATATAAATATTTGTGTGCACATTTTTCTCTAAAATTTTATGAATGTAATGTTTCTGCTAATTATTTTTTTTGACAATTTGTGAATTGTCATATTAGGTACATTGAACTCAAGTCATCCTGTTTTTTCTTTATAACTTACATCTTTATAAACATTTAATATATTTTTTTGCTTTAATAAGTATTGTGAAGTAACAGTTTACTGCAAATGACAACACGCAAATGAGCGTATTACGATAGTGACGAAATATAAAATGAGTTTAACAACAAAGTCGGTAAAATAAGATGCTTTACCCACAGAAAGTGATTAAACTAAGTACTTAAAGGTAACGTTAGATTGCTCTATACTATTAACATTGCCGATGTATATAACATTAAATATTATGGATGTGTATACTTTGATGACTGTTCACATTACGACAGCAAGTAGCCACGGCTGTTGTCTTCCTAGTTATTTATAACTATCAAAATCCAGTAAAATATTTAATTTTGAAAAATAAACTTAACAATAATAAATTACCGACAACCGTTTATAGGCACTGCTCTGCGTTGAAGTGTCATGGCGTTATGTTAACGTCTATACTGATTTTTTTTCGTTATCTGACAAGACGCAATTTTATAATATTTAGAACATTACTTATTGGCATTGACAACCAACTCATGCACAGGGGTTGCCTTTTCGGACTTAAATAACTTACATTTTTTCTATACCGTCAAGTACATTACAAAAGGACAGATGTATAATGACATTGCGGATACATCCGCTATCGCGCGATCAGGATTGATCTAGTCACGAAGCGCTTTAAATCGTACAGATATAATGCACTTAACTTTGTTTTGCGTCCGGCTGGTTGCATAATATCAACCGGTAGCTAGGTACTACCTGTCATAGAGAAGGAGTTACGTTGGCTACCTACTACCGCAATGTTAAACAATAATTACTACAGCTAAAAGGTCATGATACCGCAAGCAGAGGGCTGCACTCTATTATGAACGTAATAAACTTTCCGACATAAAGTTTTAAGTACCATAATTGGTCGTTGATTAAACTCTTTGTAAATTAAATGTTAATATTATAAACAGCAGCGTAATAACTTACAGTTGAACTGATTACAATAACAATATAGCAGTAATATCTACTTCAATCTAATCTACGATTGCATGTTTAATTTCTTAATTTTCTAATTGTAATGACATATATCACAATACTATGTAAGTTTAATGGTCATTGAACAATTTAAAGACACTGTAATAAACATGTGCCTAATTTGAGATAATAACAATAATAATCTCTTTATTGTACACCAAATTACTTATAAAGGTAACACAAAACTAGGAGGTACAATTGGCGGCCTTATCGCCCAAAGGCAATCTCTTCCAGGCAACCATGAGATAGTTAGGAGGTCTTGTATAAACTGCTCTAGAATATTAATATATTTTTTTTACTGATATTAAAAACATAATTTTGTCTTAATATTTAAATAATTGTGTGCAATTTAAATCGTTATGCACATATATTTTTATCTGACTGTTCCAGATGTTTGGATTCCCATTTATGTTTACTTCATACTTCATAAATAGTCCATCTGGCCAGGGTGGTATAGTAGGCCAAAGCACCCTTACTAAGGAGAGACATATGTCCAGCATTATACTGTTAAAAATTGTTGACGAATTAGATAAAAAAGAAATATTTCATATCACATTTACAATGTAATACTGCATGAATAATCCATACATGATCTATCTTGATCATCAAACCTACATTCCATTTATCGATAACTTTACGCGACAATCGAAAATATTGTTTATTTATCTTATTAAAATTTTATGCGGGTCTCCTCATTTGGTGGCGCGATATTCACAATCATTGCGTGTCAATCAAATCAGTCCGGCACAATAATATTATGATTATTGGTAAAGACTAGTACTATCAGTAATGATATATTATTGCCTTCTGAGTTGACTAGATTAGGGGCAAAATGCTGACCAAGCAATCTCGAACAACTGACTGATCTCTACACGAGTTTTGATTTTTTATCAGTACTAAATCGGGATTCCATACTACCCGATAAAAACGAACATGCAGTTTTAAGATACCTCTCATACCTCTATATGTTAATTTAAACTAAGTAATTCCAGGAAGAATATTTTGATAGATCTCAACGTTACAGCCCTCACAACTGTAAACCTTTCACACGAGCTTTATTATCGAAAACGTAGTTATCCTACTGCTGTTATAACAAAATAAATAAATGTTTGAGCCTGATGTTGCTAACAAGGCAGAATCCATTACAATAATGTAACAGTACCTCGCTTGGTTGTAGTTTTTTATCCTATACGTACATTGAGCTTTTTACATCATGATTTACAATCATCTACGAACAAGGTATCGCGTGGCCGTGGGCGTCTGATCGGCTGCTCCGTTTCTGCATAATATCTAGGTGGATCGTAATGGCGAATTCCATTACAAGTGAGAGTGCTTAACTTGTGAGCCAGAAGTTGTTAGGTTTATTTTTTATGCTATCATAAAAGTTATTTACTTAACTAGAAATCTAAACATCTCTTAAGTCAGTCACTATATAATTATGTGCCAACCTAAGTTGTATATCATTCCATTCTTAATAATTAGGTTATGTTCTTATTGGTTATTTTTTTATTAATTGGCAATAAATTCAAAACGTGTTAATTGAAATATATATATTTTTAATATATGACGGATAGTTTCAATCTAGGCAGAGCTTTTATTATGAAAGCTAGCTATTATACTTTGACACATTTTTGCTATTACATACATAATCCTACTAATATTATAAACGCGAAAGTTTGTGAGTATGTAAGTGAGTATGTTTGTGCCTCTTTCACGCAAAAACTACTGAATGGATTTGGATGAAACTTTACAGTAATATAGCTTATACATCAGAATAAATAGGCTATCATTTATAAAGATGCTAGTTTCACCTCGCGGCATTGCTTACGGTTATTGTCGTACCGCGGGTAGCACCGCGGGGTTCAGCTTGTGTAATATAGATAGAAAACACCCAAACTCCGAAACAAATATTTGCTAATCATACGAACACTTGGTCCGACCAAAAAAAATAATAATATAAGTAATAAATAATAATAATAAATAATAAATATTTCGGACATCTAACACACAGCGCCATCTAGTCCCAAGCTAAGCAGAGCTTGTGTTATGGGTACTAGACAACTGATATGAATACATATATACTTTTTTTTTGTAAATACATACATATTATACACAGACAACATCCAAACTCCGAAACAAATACTTGTAGATTGCACAAACATTTGGTCCGACCCAGGATTTGAACCCGAGACCTCAAGCACAGCAGTCGCATTCACTATCACTGCGCCACCGAGGCAGTCGATAAGTATACATGCAAAGCGCAAATACAATTAAATAGTTGTATGTACACTTTGAGTACACGTAAAGCTAGTAGGCAAATACCAAACTTAGTTAAAATATAATAAATGTTTATAGTTAAGAACCAGCTCCAGTAATCGATTACTCTAGTTTATGTGGATTTTACGATTACTGTAATAAAACATTTTATTGGTTTACCGTTAATGCATTGCAGTGTGAATTTCTTTCACAATTGACATATTGGATAAGCAATTAAAACTGTAGTTTCGAAAAATTGGTAATAATAGCTTTTAATTTATGTACAAAAGCTTCAGTGTATGTTAAGTCGTGCCTATTTAATATAACACCAATCGTGATTACAATATTAAACTATTGTAAGAGGATCAACCAATTGCATTATCACCGTAAATTACAAAATCTCGTAATAATAGATAAACTTAGTTTAGTGAGGTATAAATACATTTTGATAGACTAAAATAGTCTGAGTGTGGCAGATTTAGGCTATGAACCTTTGCATACGGCAAGTAGAACCTATATTAAATTTGTAGTTTCGCTATCTGTTAATTAGTGAATGAGAGTTGAAAAGACAGTTAATGTTGATTGTTCAAAACATAATAACAATTTTGCCAATCTTACACTGCTTTGAAACGTACTTAAATATTTCTAAATTGCATATTTACACATATGATATTTTTACTTGTATCAAAGAGTTATAAAAATGCATAAATATATGTGTTAAACTTATTTGTAGGTAAGACAAATAATCGTGATAATCACACAATTATTTGTCCTAGGAATTGAACCTTTGTCTTAGCAGTCAGGACCGCTAATCACTTGACTAATAGGTCTGGCTGACAAGAAAAAAGATTAAAATGAAAACTTAATTCAATTGAAATGAATTTAGATGCCTATCTAAATAAAATTTAGTCAACAAAATATATTTATAAATTCCCCTATTTATATAACACATCTCTTATCGTAACAGAAAACCTTTCGAGAGATGTTAACGTCACGACTGTATAGTATGCTGAATTAATAATAGTATTATACTGCCTAGTATCCAACGTCTTTGTATATTTTATCAACTTTATCTTATGTTAATTTTTTGTTAGCAATTTTTATTTGTTAATTTTCAATTTGAAATAGTACATTTCATTAATTCATCGTCATTTGTGTTAAATTTTTCTTTACTTTATAACGGCTAAACCAATTAAAAACAAATCATGAAGGAGCTACAATTAGATATTATTACCTACTAAATTTTTTTATGTCCTTCTCCAAGGCCAGTCCAGAAATTTATCCAAATCGGTTCAGCGGTTTACCTGTGAAAGCGTCACAGATAGACAGACAAACGAAGTCGCTTTCGGGTTTATAATATTAGCAAGGATAGTCAAACGCTATGTAATACACGTATTAAATTATTAAAATATGTCAATACTTATTGACTTTACGTGAAACGCAAGAACTTTGCCACGTTAACTCGTTGTTAAAAATTTAAAATGTAACTAACGCGTCTCACTAATTAGAAATAAAAGTTGACGGTACTTAATTATTCTAAGCTGGTAAATCCCTTGCATTTAAGTGTATATCCCCATGTACGATTTGTGGCGCATCCTTCGTAAGTAGTTAGTTACTTGTTCGAGCCGTTAATGGGATCTGCAAGCAACGTTCTTGAAATTTTTATTAGTCTTCTCGTTACTCATCGATAGTTGATTAAATGTCATCTATCCTTGTACAACTTTAGTATAGTATATAGTCATTGATAGATAAACAAAAGTTTGGTAGACAAAACCTATAACAATTAAATTACATTAAATGTTTATGGAAAGCGAATTAGTCTCGGAAAGTGTGAATAACGTTAAATGCTAAAGTTTCTATGGAATTTCATGGTTTTAATCTTAAAAAAATATTTATATTATTAAACTGCAGATCAGTAGTAGCATAGAATTGCATCACAACTTGAAATTTAACTAAACATGAGAAATAACATTTAATTTAAAGAATACCGAGCTTAATAAAATTCTTGTTACTGTATATTAAGAAGTAATGATGTATGATTAAAAAAATAGTTGAGAAGAATCAGAGTTCTTAAAATGAACATGTTTTAGATTGCCTGACTAGCATAGCTATTTATATATATACGTATATTTATACATATAGTTGTAGTCCAGTTAAAGCTTTAAAATTCATTATTTTATACGTATATACGTGAGTAAATTAATTTAAAACTATGACTCACACATATTTTTTACCGAATTGTAGAAATATTTTCGGCAAACAAACATATTAACAGTTAACTGTACTAGTAACGATGTGTCGGTACGTTGAAGCATCTAACGCCCGAGCTCGCCCGCGCCGGTCGCAACCGGATGTCCCTCGCCAAATGCACAATCACACTAACACAAACTCTCACGAATTTTTCTCCCAACGCTTTCACGTCTTCCACTAATTATTATCCACTTTATCGGGCATCTTCAATTTGATTTACGTCTAGCTTTTACACAGCTCAATTGGTACACTTTTTCTTTTCGGCAAGATAATTTAAGTGAACTCGTACATTAAATACGAGCGGTACCGGAGCGGCGTGTCGGCCTCCTTCCGCCGATAACTGCCAACTTGTTGTACAAAACGCCAACTAATTAGTTAACGCCAAACTATAACCACTATGTTGCTATATCTACTAACTAATGAGAATTTTGAGCTTAATTACATCTCTGTTATTATTGTTATTCATTTGTAAAGCTTAGAGCTCAACGCATTAAAAGTTATAATTCATTACAAAATTAATAACATTGAGTTTTTATATATAATTTTGGCAATTAGCCGAGGTGTTTTTATGACTGAAAATAAAGTTCCTGAGCGATAACATACTTTTCATTATTGTGAGATTGTGAGATGACTCATGTAAGAAGGAATAACTATGTAGGCTACCTTTATTAAGATGCTGTTACATACAAATTAATATTATTTATGAACTTAATAGGAGAAAATATATCAAAATTTTAGGAACAAAGGACTATAATAGTTTAATTATTAAATGAATTAATTATAAAAACGATAAGTTATAAATAATTTCTGGTAGGCATAAAAAATGATTATCCTTTATTAAAAAATGTCTGTATTTCTCGTTTGCGTATGAATTTCATTAGGTTTATTATTTTTTATTTATCTGACATTATTTATAAGTCATCACGAAATCAAAATATTGACACTGAGGTAAGGAATTTTGTAGTTACAAGTTTACTAAAATCTATATGTTACATTTCTGTACAAAAATTAAATGTCTAACACTTTATAGTAGTTAAGATCTTATTCATTCTTTAGATTCAGCTTATTCAGGGCAATCTGACTTGATCCTAGACTAATTCAACAACGATTGAACTTAAACATAAACAATGAAACATTCTAGTAACACAATAAAGAAATTGTAGCATTTTCCTCTAAATTCCTTTATAATTCACGTTATTAAGTTAGATCGCTTCACTTCAAAATGTTAAGATAATATCTCAACAATATACTCAACAAAGATGTATGTCACAACACAAATTTTACGCATGCCACAAGGCGCTTGAGTTCAGACGGTCAGCCAATAACAATGAATAAATATATGTATACGTAAACGAGGTTTTGAACAAATATTACTCACTCACTACAAACCCAGTAGCGCAGATTAAACATAATGTATTTAACTTTCCTCGAAATTAAATTTGCGAAATTAAAGATTTATGGATTAAAGTTAATTTTGAACTACTTTTAATTGTATTAATGTAGATGCGAGTGGTAATGTAAGGTTTCCATTACGACTTTCCTTCGTTGTCTCTTTCGGCGTCATCGTCCGAGCTGCGTGTGATGCAAGCCAACATTAACTGTAACACGAAAGCAGAGTTATAAGCCACGCGCCACCGCCACGCCGCCATCACGCCGTGTCGCCTTGCGCCATGACCAATTTGGAACAAACTCACTTATTACAGGATTAATATTAAGCACTTGTCATAAAAACTTACATTAGTCATTCGATTTTTTTATGTTAATCCGTGTTCTCGTTTTAGTTCCATAAAAATTCAAGTCATTCACGTTTAAAATGATTACATTAACATAGCAGTATTGACTATATTAATATGTCTTCTTGACTTAACAATGGTGCTAAAGGTGAAGCTCTTTATTAGGTTTACGATTTAAATGCATTTATCGGCTGGTCTAAGAGCTTTTAGACTGAAATTAACCGTTAGTACCCACTCTTAGGTATACCTTTTTTTAGGGTTTCCTTGCCAATATGGGTTTGCATGAACAGATAATAAAGGCGTTAAATATGTAATAAAAAGTACGAATTTGGAGCGGGCCGCTAAGCTAACCGCTTTTAAAACCAGATAATATGTAAACTTGGTTGTGAAACCAAATTAAAAGAAACTAATAACAAGAATGTATTAACATATTAAGATTGAGATTTGTATTGTTGTATATTATAAAAAATAAGTTTCTGCATGCACACTCATCTATAATCTGCTTATTATAAGTTATCAATGTAGAAAGTTGTAAATCAGTCACCAATTTATGTGATTTTTTTATAAAAGCAAACATAATCTTCGGTTCTATTATATTAATGGTAATAAGCATAAAAGTATAATTAAATAACACGTACCACGGCCTAATAGAAATACTTCACACACTTGAAATGACTGACTGCCTTGGTGGCGCAGTATAGAGTATGCGACTGCTACTCGTATGTGCTGTGGGTCTCTGGTGCAATTCCCGGGTCGGACCAAATGTTTGTATGATCTACAAATATTTGTTTCGGAGTTTGGGTGTTTTCTCTGTATAATATGTATGTACTCGTATTGTAGTATGTATATATATATATTAATATCAGTTGTCTAGTACCCATAACTATGCTACTATGCTTGGATTTATATAGATTGGGACTAGATGGCTATGCCGTTGAAATATTTACGAGTATAACCAACTAATGGCCCAAACTCTGCTAGTGGACATTACAGCTATCTTCTGTTCAGTGACATGTTTTTATGAAAGAAGTAATAGCCTTTACAAATCTATATTATCCTTCTTTGTCGCATATCCTATTCAGGCTAAAATGTATGGTAATAATGTAGTTTAATAATAAGATTCACTTACAGTTTAGACTTTCCTGCAGTCACATTTTCGTCTTGTCCAGTATTTCTTTTCTTATTATTCAAAATTGTTTCATCTAAGTAACATTCTTGAAAAAGTTGTGATACATCAATCTTCGGCACAACATGAGTGAACGCTTTATAGTCAATCACATTGACCAGTAGCAGCAGATAAGTGATTCATTTAATGGAAGTATCCATGAAATAGCATACTTTTCCCGAAAAATTGTGTATCTGTATTTTGTAATATATATTGCTTAGTTAGGTATGCATTACTAGTTAAGTTTTTGCTCGAACTATAAACCCAAAAATAAATAATATGGGTACAAAAATTATATCTGTAACTGTCTTCATTACAAATAATTCATAGGAAAATGATTTCATTTGAAGAAAGTTCCAAAAGAGATGCTTGACCAACATTTGCGGTTCTTGTAGCACTCAGGTATTATTAGCTGCCTTATAGTATAATGAGTACATCTATTTATTTAGTTCCTTCACAATTTCTAATGATTGCTTATTTTTTGCTCTCAGAGTTGAATAAAAAAATTGATCCATGAAATGTAAAAGAAAGGTAAGTCGAACATTTCAGCCTTTCGCTAACGAAAGAAAGAGTAAGTAAACATATTAAATTCTATACAAGGAAAATGTAACACAGTTGGATTGTAGCACAAGGTACCGAATAATGTAATGGTACAGAGCGCAGAATGATCATTTTGGCGTGATAATAGAGCAAAACAAGGCGTGGGTAGCGGTGGCGGCACGGTGCCTGCGCGAACCGGATCTAAGCTCACGATAAATCATGTTTCGAGCGAGTCTTACGCTTCGCCCCGCGTCCCCTCGAGTTGCACTGCCTTTAACCGTTCAATGCTGTGAACCACTCTTTGTAATCCAATACAGTACACTTACTATTTATAATTGAAAGAACGCATGTAACAGAAAGAAGGGGAAAGTAAGTAAAGGATGATATTAAGCTGGCAAACCCGACCGGTATCTCATCGTTTTCATCCTGTCTTTTTGGAATTTTATAATGCACCAAACAACCAGGAACCAGCCAGATAGGATAAGGATGTCAAACAGAGACTGCAATAAGCCGCCTTGAGGTTGAAAAAGTGACTTGGACAGTGAGATAGACCGACTCGTATATGACGGTATGAAATATTTGATTAAAACGGGTGTCTCATTTGAATAAAGACAGGATAAGTATCACAAACATAAAAAAATATTCACTTTGATTCTATGTAATTATGTCAGAATTACCTCGTTGTCATTCTCTGTTGAAATATAACAATAATAATTACTCAATAGGCTTAATGGAGGTTTTAATATGTCTAAGCCTTACACCTACTGAATTGATAGCCCATCGGGGATGTATTTTCATGTACATGATTGAAATCCACAAAGAGATTTAAAGAATTAAAAATATCATTAGGAATGCTTAAAATATCAGGTAGCAATATTTACGTTTATGTTATTCTATGTTTTACCATAGTGAAAATATAGACCACGTGTTTTTTATTTGATTAATAAATAACTCGTATTATGTAAAAACAATTTAGATATTCAACAGCTACTATTTGGTTGAATACCGGATTGCGGATATCCTTTAAAACCACCGGATATTTTGTCAAATTTCGTCAATTGCCCATCCTAAATTGGATGAAAGCAAAATAAATAAATATAAAACTAAGCAAAAAAAAAAAAATTTTTTTTATTTATTTTTTATCTGATAAAATGAAGTGATTCTTTGTGTAATAGTTTATATGTTTCTAATAAATAATTAAATATTATACATAATAAAATATAATTTATTTTTTCATTTTATATATTTACTTATTTAGTATTTTTACATAAAAAGTACAAAAATATTTGAAGTCCCTGACTCCTAAGCTAGGCTCATGACCTGTGTTACAGTAGTGAGTGCACAAACAAACTCCGGTACAGATTTATGGATTTATTAGATAGACATCAAATACTGTTTTAAAATTGTAAAATCCATATTGATGGAATCCAGCACTTCGATGGAAATCATCCTTTGAGGTTAGAGGACGCACTTTTCTTTTCGTGTGGTAATACCAAAAGCGACAATTTGGTTTATGAGATGTTCTGCAATTGCTTAAATAAAGTACCAAATAAAAAATAACAGATAATAAATCTCACGAAATAAGGCAGTGTCATGTGAAATTGATTTTTACTTGTAGGCTGTGGGAACCAATGGCGACAGTGACACTTATATATTTGGTCAGCTAATGCTATACAATACAACATTTTTAACAATTTGTTAATGTGCATAGACTATATACCACGCAGTAATGTATTATGCATATATAAATGGTTTTACAAAACAATAATATTCGTTTCATTCAGGTACTATGCTATATTTATCATACACAATATGTTATTCTGTTATTCAATTATTCTAATTACACAACTGTTATCGTGCTGTGTTACCGTAATATGTATATCGGTTTCATCTCAGAAATATTTTTACTAATTTTGAAGAGGTACTTCAACCTGAAGTGAGCGTAAAAATGTTAAAACTATTTAAACTTCATTCAGTTTTAGATATTCGACTACACAATAGAAGATTACAAAAAGTAATTTAAATTTACGTTTGCTAGTAATAAAGTTAGTTAAATTTCGAAATTTAATATCTATATTATGTTGAGAATTTTATTGCTAGTCTGGTAGCTCATCCTACGTGAATTATAATCGAAAGTAATAGATTCAAGACACACCCATAGCCAAAAGATACTTTCGACTAATACGAGTGTTACCTGGTTTTAAAACATAATGGTTTTGAATTGAAAAAGATGGAAAAAATCAATAAATAAACTCATCTAATGTATGCATTCAAAAGCCAGTAACGCGATGATTAAAAATTTTAATGTGGTGATATTAAATTTTTAATCAAGTCACTAAAATTCATAGGTTGAAAACTTATAAATAAACCGAAATAAATCCTGGTATGCTGAAACTCTATTAAGGTCATAAAGTCGCGCTTCGGTTACGTAAAAAAAGTACTAATAGTTTAATTTCATGCAAGGAGAAACTGAGAAAAATAGATGCAGGCATTAGAATACTTCTGTTAAGTAGTGTTGGATTGATGTAAATTCAACACTACTTAACTCTTTAGAGTCAAGTTTGTGAGGAATTAGAGCAAAATAAGAAAAATTGACACAGTGATCAATCTTAAATTTTCTGATTCATTTGCAAATCACTGAAGAGATATAACACGTATTACGTATATTGTACTTTATTTATAATAATATTTACCCACTTTAATGTTTTTTTTATAAATATTCAACTTCAGTACCACTGAAAAAGCAACCTCTATAAATTTACAATATATATATTCTTATTTGCTAAATATACTATTTAATTATTTTACAATGTTTCATGAGGAAGCCGGTATGAATCGGTTAATATAGAGAACACGCCGCTTTAAAGTATTTTTATACTTTTGAATAAATTAGTATGATAACAAAGTACGAAAGTGTTCAGTATGAGAACAAATATACATAATAAAGACAAGTGTGTATTCCGCCGTGGTCGGAGCCTTCGTAGTGCCGAGTGCCGCCCGCAGCCGTGCGGCCACTGCACTCGCTTCGATTTCACTTTTATTAGCAATCCACTTAATTGGATACCACAGTTGCGGCTTTATTCATTTTGCAGACTCATCTAAACTGCATTCTAGTATTGTCGGAATGGCCGAATCATATCCGATTAGCTCACCCGAAAATATATACATAAAATTGGATCGAAAAAATCTACAATAAAATGATGTTTTCTGCAATGCTCTTCTATTCAATCATATCACCTTTTCATTTCATGTTAGGAGCACACCTTTGTTTGTTTGTGTATTTAGGACTTTATTTCCATAAGATTCTTATTAATATAGCGGGAGAATTTGGCCAAATTAATAGAACAATGAAGGTAGGTATCAAATCTTAAGTGTGAAAAAGACAACTCCCACATTAGGAATAAACATCCTGTGTCGTGGGGGACTTTACAAACATACATGAAACGGACACAAAGAACATCCAGACTCGGGACAACAATTCGTGGATCACACAAAGTGTTGTACCGCGTGGGATTTGAACCCAAGACACTTGGCGCAGTAGCAAGCGGCATGGCGACCGCTGAAACCACTCGGCCAACCGTGCAGTCGTCGCAAATCATATCTGCACACACAATAAGACCGAATAAAGAAATTTAAAAAATCTTTTGCACAGTACAGTACAGTACTGGAGTGTTTTTCGTCAAACATTTTAGTGAAAAACACACATTCCTTGATGCATTATTATAGCTGTATTTTCATATTAATTAGTTTTAGCTTTAGATAACTCAACTTAAATTAAGATTATAACTGCAAACTTTAATTTCTGGTTTATAGCTGTGAACAGTTTAGCGTACCTAAATTAAATATAGTACTTTAAACAAAGAAATAGTTTATTTGGGTAAACTTCCTTCATAAATGCCCCGCATTTATCATTAAATGTTGAAGGCCAAACAAACTGCTGGAAAAGTATAATGCAAATTAAAATTTAATTTATACCTAAAACTACGGTCGTAATTCCACGCTCGAGAGCTCGATTAAATGACATTAATGGAGTTTTTTCTTCCGCCCGCGCCGCGCGGTGAAACAAACGAATATACGTAGGCAGTATACACTAGATCGACATCAGACATAACTGCATGCAAGCGTTACTTCGACCCAAGACATCTTGGAACACACAATAGTAAGAGCCGAAAACTTTGTACGCGACTATAACAACATTCAATTATAATTCTTATAGTTCTTTAACTCGAGTGTTTCCCTCAAATTTGCGTACACATTTATACAAAATTATTATACAGGAAGCATACTTCAAGGTCGTCTGAGATGCTGCATGCATTATTTAATTTTCACATATCTAATTCATATCACGTACTAGATTAGGACCCTGAAAATGTTTTGTAGACCCATTTTTTTGCATAATATAAATAGATCTGACCTCATACATGGGGAGCTGTAGGCAAAATTTAATTTAGACATTGCTGGATTTTATACGATGTGTATATTGTCAAACATATAGTGTTTGCTATTATGCATTGAACCGTATTGTGCTATTGTAATAAAGCTCGAGCGCCTGTGCACTTGAATGTAGGTAGTAATTTAGCTGTTTAATTTCCGCGTCCAAGTGTCATTGAAGGACGTTTGAAATGTCATTATCTCAATCAAGGCGTCCTTTTGTACTTTTATTACTATTTCTTGCTACTGATTTGTCACACGATAGATGAATCATCGGGTTTTGACGTGTCAATTAATATATAAATTAGTTTTATTAAATATTCATTTATTTACCAGATTAACTCATTAAAAATTTAAAGTTCTTTAACATTAAAATTAAGCGCCAGTTTAAAATTTAAGAAAAGTGTAGTAGCTATGTATGTATGTATTTGATTAGTAAAAGTATATGTTTTAAAAATATTTTTTCCTTGATCTTGTTACTTTGCTTAATGATTCCGTACGTTGTGATGCCAACTTAAACCTGTCTCTTAACATTCATATTCAAATTATGAATATCTTGTGCCTTGTAATGTAGTTTATAATTTAATTTAGTATTTTCTATATGTTTATAAACAACATAGCGTACTCTTTCCTAAAAGGCCGGCAATGCACTTGTGACGCCTCTGGTGTTGCGGGTGTCCATGGGCGGCGGTAATCGTTTACCATCTGGCGATACGTCTGCTCGTTTGCCCCCTATATAATAAAAAAAAACATCTCAATAGGCCGCCATAGTTTGGGTCACCAAGCTGCATTGTCCCTATTAGCATTGAGAATGGTGACCACCACTCCTGGATTCTGTTCATGCTTTCCATCAGGCAGAGCAAAGTCATTTTGGCAGCTAAAATATTTAAAAAAAAAACATATCTAGCGAGCGATTAGATGATCAAAACATTTTAATAATAGTATTAGTAACAAAAAAAATACAGTAGTCAAAGTGTTACCTTACTAAAAGCATTAGACATATTGACTAATAAATGATAAAAACTAAGATAAACCGGAACTATATAAATGTACGTCGATCATGACTTTCACTTGCACTCTATCATCAAATATTTGAAACAAGAAAACCTGTTTTGATTTTGCAACTAGTTAAAGTTTTTGCCAAAGCTTTACAATATTTTCGTTGCATATTTATAATTCGCTTATCTTATGACGATAAACTAATAAAAATATATTCGTATTTCATTATAATAACTAACAGGTTTAAATAAATTATGGTTTAGAAAATGAATACCAAAATTAATTGCTCATAGCAGTGCATAATGTTCTAATGGCTTTAGAGATAAACAAAATATTTACTGCACATATTCATATTGGCATAGCCAAATTGCAGAGATCTGTCAGTCTTAATTATACTTTCTCATTCACTATCGCTAACTATTGGAATTTGTGTCAATTATATAAACTATATCTATCACTGTATTCGTTCTAATTATTTTGTCAGCTAATTGTGAATCGTTCGAAAAACACGGAGATCTTACACGTGTGTGTCCTTGTTAAGTGTCAAAAAGGACTTACTTTATAACCGTCAAATGAACAATAATAACATAGTGTGAAATGAAAAACGGAACGGCCTCATTCTCATGTCACAAATATGCAACAGAGCTATTGTTATCTCACACATAAAACAAATGAATTTGATGTATTTATATCGATTTAAGAACATATTGTGAATAATTTGTATTACATACCGTTTCAGTTTAGTTAAAATAATTACGATAAATCTTAAGATTGCAGGTTGTACAAAAGAATCATATTTTAAGTAAAATTACGGGGGAAAAAAATGTAGACGTACCGAATACATGTTAATTTGTTGAAGAATCCGAGAGCAATAACCGACGGCGATGCTAGCGGTATTTGGCGGTTTCTTCGACTCTAATATTCGACAAAAACAACCGCGCGGTGTGTATGTGTGCTTCAGTTTATGCACTACACAGAAAATCTTCACAGGCATGTTTGATTTGAGTATATTAAGCTTAATGTGAATATTAGTCACGCCACGGCCTTTAAAACACCGTGTACTATATACCTATTTAACTTTTCTTAATTATTTACTAATGCAATAAATTTAAGGGATGCCTATAAATACGAGTACTGATGGGCAAGGTTGAAGTTCATTGTACTACTACTGTTATTAAATAGTTAGCGTAACTTTTAGTCTGCTAAAAATCTAGTGTAACGTGCCATAAGTAAATCCTATGAAAGTATTCAAAAAGTAAAGTTGTAAAAACTGAAAATAAGCATTCGTTACATACCAAAAAAAGTGTTACAGTATGTAGTATGTAAAAGGGAAGTATTTTGCTAAAACACAATGGTGGTACAATGGGCGAATTAATTTATGCGACCTACGAAAATAATTAACCCAAAGTAAGGCCTTAAGAGTTGAAGTATACAAAACTTGAGTTTATTTAATCTTGAACCTTCGTGAAACAAGATAGAAAATGTTCTTAGTGCGTCAGTTTTCTTTTCGTTATTAAAATGAAACTTACAAACTCAAAATTGTACGTTTACAGATTCCAATAAAGTGAAATTTTTCAACATAAATTATTATAAGAATTATCTAGAAAGTATAACTGACAGCTATGTATTAGACTGACACTTAAACTAGAAAAAATAAACGATATGCATGTATTACAAATAACATCAAATTTATAGAGTTCCATATAATAGCTAAGTAAACAAATTAGCTAGGTATGTTTAAATTCTTTATTAAATAATTTTAATTTTACAGTAGGTGGCCATATAATATTTACTATAACTTGCAAATATACAACCAAAGTTATAAATTAAAATAAAATGTACTAATTATATGGATATTTGTCGGTGCACGAGACGGAAATATCGTGAGCAACTTTTTAATTTATCTATCGGCTTGTAGCATTAACCTCAAACAATTCGCATTTAACTTTATCGTGTTTTGACTGGTTTTAAAAATAATTAAGTGTTTATCATTTATTTATTATGAAGTATCAACTTTGATAATCGCTATTATGTAGTATGAAATTTCACAGTCCACCATTAATACGACTGACGTTGAATCTTCAGCTAGTAAATAAATTACTTATTGAATCGATTTTATTTTATTAGTTTAAACCTACTAGTGTTTGCAGAAAGCATAAGAATTCTATGCAGACCAGTGTGTACCATGATATACATAAAGATGCTGACTGCCTCGGTGGCGCAGTGGTAGTGAATACGACTGCCGTGCTTGAGGTCTCGGGTTCTAATCCTGGGTCCGGACCAAATGTTTGTGTAATTTACAAATATTTGTTTCGGAGTTTGGGTGTTTTCTATGTATAATATGCATGTATTTACCAAAAAAAAGTATATATGTATTCATATCAGTTGTCTAGTACCCATAACACAAGCTATGCTTAGCTTGGGACTAGATGGCGTTGTGTGTGACATGTCCGAAATATCTATTATTATTATTTATTATTATTATTATACACATATACTGTGTACTATCTAATCAATATCAATTTTCATTCTGAACCAGTTTTATAAATTTGATAGAATTGGAAAGGAAACAGAAATGAAGGTAAAAAAAACTGATGATAAACGTAAAAGAAATCGAAGGAGATCAATTAAAAGATAGTAGGCAAGTAAGAAAGCTTTCTTTGCAATTAGAAGCTATAAAAATCTAAAACGTTTAACAAAAATAGAGTGTCCTTTTTATGAAATTAGAACACTTTTATAACTTTCTACTTGTCTATGTAAGTTCTAGATTCAAAGATTGAAATTAAATGTTTTTGTAAAAAACACCAGTTTGATTTATTTATTTTGTATTTACACTCAGCCGGTGACGAGAGAAAAATATTTCACAAGTAAATGGTACATTATTAGTCTCACCTCACACTTATTTAAGTGATACCTATGGAGGATGTTGTTTGATTACATAGAAGTATATAACTTCTATTCTTATCCAATTTGTTAAGCATATCAATCACCAATTTTAAGTAATGATATCACTGTATGAGCTTTAGACGATTATGTTTACTATACAAAGAACCACAATTTAATTATAACTAGCTGTACTCGTATATTATAACTGCACTTGCGATTCTACTGCATCCTGAGTCTAAGTAAATATTCTATCCAATACAAAAAACATTCTAAATGTAGTTGGAGTGCTTTGAAAAATAATTAGAATAACTTCTTTATCCACCTAGTTAATACCTGTAAACGAGCAATATATACTAATATTATAAAGCTGAAGAGTTTGTTTGTTTGTTTGAACGTGTTAATCTCAAGAACCGCTGTATGACATATAAACCATTCTGGTCTTACTAAATCATGTGACTGAAACCATCGCACACATACACACACAAATGATGAACTTCGCTACATAGTGAGTCGTTATGCCGTATCATCGCAACTTTACGCCATCGTGGGTCACATCGCAGTATCTCATCGACATCGATTTCTAATTTCTATGGCCCTCAACACTCACATCGTTATGCACATTTACTCACAAATTGTCAAAATGATATTTAGTAGGTACAACGTTAGTTATTTTCTAACACACTGTGCTAGTATACTAAATATAAACATATACATATGTATATATGTATCAATCTACTTGTAAATCATACGTTTGTTTTTAATAATCCAAAAACTTATTGTAAATCTAGTCGAAATTTTATAAACCATAAGTGATGAAATGAAAAATTATGAAGTTATTGTAATTCTGTTATAAATTTTTGAAGTAAATTCTCAATCTAGTTTTGTAGTGTAGAAAACATTTAATTTATTAAATTAAATAAACAAATATTTGAGGTGCAACATCAGTGGATAAGGATTAAAGGCATTCATTTCCAGTTGCAATTGCCCCAAATAATAATTGAACCAATCTGAAGAACGATGAATGTTTTATGGTTTCCCCTTAACAGGTAAGAACACAAACATAAAAAGAATCAATAAAATTGACTAACAACCTAATGTTCAAAAAAAAATTCAAAATTCTTATATTTAGGTGTTAGGAGGGTTAAAGGTTACAAAATGTACTAAGCAAGGACAAACATTTTCTGCGCACACGTCACGGTCGAACGAACACAAATCTTCCGCGTCGCGCGACGCCGGCACACCACACGCAAGAGGTCAAGGCCCATGCTGCTCTAATTTACTCTACTAAATTGTTTTCTAGTAATTTATATTTTAATTAGCTTTGCCTCAATTTTAATCCATTTTTTATAGGTGTCAGGGTAGCTTAAATGCTCGCGTTTTATATAATATGTAGATCGAGTCAAACTACTGACAAATTTCTTTTCTTCCTAAGACCAAAGTGACATGAAAAATAGATAAAAACCACCTTTAAAATAAAAAAATCGTGTCAAATATTCAGCGCACACAAACCAAATCAAGATTTATATTTATACAAGCTGGGTCCCGTGATGCTACCCGCGGTTATTGTTGTACATTTACAACCGCCGAATTGTTAATCTAAACCATTCTCGAATCCTCAGGAATAGACACAAAAAATAATCTTCAAAATTATTGAGGAAGAGTTTAAAATAAACATAGAGTTATAGCTTTTACGGTTCCGTACCTCAATAATTTTAATCATCACTTTTTTGTCCGTCTGTCTGCCCGTGAACTCAGAATCTTGAAATTTGGTATGAAGCAACTTCTTATAGCACATATAAAGGGTAAATTGCGAAAAGCATACATTTTTAGTTACATCATATAATATACCTACAGGTTTGTACGGAACACTCGGTGCACGAGTCCTACTCGCACTTGCCCGGTTTTTTTTATTACTTGAATAGAATACTATGTCATTTCTTTAACATTTAATATATGTTTCGATATATTTACTTAATATAACAAACTGTTTTCTTTATTCGAGCGAGACATTAAATACTATTTACTTATATACTCGTACCTTATACCTCAAGTAACAACCTAAAATTCTACGGCAATTCTAGTGGTTATAGACAATTATAAAACTCAAATTAAAACATGGTGCTATCATCTACAATAAATATTCTTGTATTATAAATAATAAACAATTATCTTGGAGAGATTTGTACTCTGTCACTTTCTCCGAAAATCATAACAACCAGACAGGCGTAGTCGCTTTACATCCGAGTATTTTTCACTTTTAAATTAGCGAGAGTTATTTTTGAAACAGTAAATACCGACATCTATAAATTACATTGCAGATATTCGGTCCTTAAGCATTATCTGTTTATTTTATTGAATACGGACATAGTCCAACATTGAATTCCTGAACTGGTTACAAGCATGAGAAACGGCCTATACACCTGTAGTAGATTCCCGACGAATGATATCAAGCATTACGTTAGCCTGACTTATTCCACAGAAAGGTTACCATTTTCACATTACGTCTTACACAGCCTTAAGAATTCTATTGTTTAACCAGGTAGCAAAGAGCTCGCTGTGTAACTATTTTCATTCGCAAGGCTCTTCAATTAATCAATTATAATGTGCACAAGTACATAACGAATAATGAATTTCATCAATTATGTTCACTACGCGTTCAATACGACGACTTGATGCAAGTTAAACATTTTATAGCACTTAATTATCATTACGATCGTAAATATTTAGCGATATTTATACACATCTTCTAATAATTATAAAACGTCCATGCATTTAGCATCTATTACGTTATCGCTTTCCACCACTTTTGTTGAATTTAAACTACATACTTCCTGCTTATGTGTAAGAAGTGATCAGGTCATCCTCGATTACATGATACATGTTTACGAACTTTTTGCATACGTTAATTATAAGACGTGTAAGATATACCAACAAAAAGTGTGCAAATGCAAAAAAAAGGAAAATTGTAGAAAATATATTAATACAAGCGACCCGCCTCGGCTTCGCACGAGTGGATTTCAGATGTACCTACGAGGACACGATTTGTGCATTTTATATCTGTAATATCTTCGAATATTTTTATTTAAATTACGTACTGTAAAGGGCTTAAGGTAATTGGATAAGGATTAATGCTGTACTGCTTAAAATTGCTTCGTAAATACGAGTATGCCATTATTTCTCGTAAAAAGAAAGGAATAAAAAATGGCTATTGCAAGTTATCCCTAAGAGATAGACATATACCGTCGCAGATTTTTTTTGTAGTCCTTTTAAAATGTACAATACTGTAGTACATTATTTTGATCTATCTGGTAGGGTTCAGCCAGCGTTTGCAATGTAAGCGCAAAAAATGTGTTTATCTACGACATCACATTAGAAACTTCTAAAACTATCAGTGTTTCTCTATTATATTATGCATGTATTATACACACAAACTTTTCTCTTAAATCATTATGTCTATTAAAGAAAACTGCATCAAATCGGTTGCGTAGTTTTAAAGATCTAAGCATTTATAGGAACAGACAGACAGCGGCAATGACTTTGTTTTATCCTACGTAGTGATATCAACCTTTTTGATCAGGGTTCAAGCTCCTTATTAACTTATATTATCACCAATATTTGAAACCAATGTTGTGATAACAGCAAACTTTAATAATAAACCATACCATTTAACTGCCTCGGTGGCCCAGTGGTAGTGAATGCGACTGCTGTGCTTGAAGTCTCGGGTTCAGATCCTGGGTCGGACCAAGTGTTTGTGTGATCTACAAATATTTGTTTCGGAATTTGGGTGTTTTCTATGTATAATATGTATGTATTTACAAAAAAAAGTATACATGTACTCATATCAGTTGTCTAGTACCCATAACACAAGCTCTGCTTAGCTTGGGACTAGATGGCGTTGTGTGTTAGATGTCCGAAATATTTTTTATTATACTACAATTATTATTTAAACCCTTTCATGAAAGAAAACATATTCTGTATGAAGAGATAAACTTGGATCTCTGGTCTCGTACTCACCAACGAAACACGAAAGCACGAGGCTGTCATTTTAGGTTGGTGTTGTGTGAGAGACTTGAGGGGTGTCTAACCCCGGATAGAAAAATCTGCTGCTATACTGTGTAGTGCTGAAATCAACGTGGCTTTACTACCTTGAATTCTTTGGAGTCTTCAAATATACTCGGAATACTTAAATATAATAGTCAGTAATTCGAATCGAAATTGGCCATCATGCCAAATATCTGCTTCTCTCTAAAGTTAAGACTTAGAATATTCAAAAAGTGGTACGTTTTGTCGATATTTTTTTTATTGTGATCGTCTATTTAATTCAGGTTGGATTTATATGCATTTACATCAACAAGAAACATCAAGAATTGGAACACAATTAAAAGGACAAATCGTGATTTATTACAAGGTATAGTTAGAATATCTATTGCGGTGAGATGGCGGCGTGTGGAGCATTTCGATTGCGTAACACGACCACGACGCGACGACGACGGCTGCACTGCCGACGAGCCACGACAACCAAGCCACTCATGCACAGCATCCACGAAGTTATTTCTATTCACTTCTCGTAACACTTATTCACTAGCAAACCAACGTACGAATATACTAAAGAGATATGCTTTAGAGTAAATGCACGGAATATTTATACTCTTTTTCATTTGTCCGTTTTCAGAATTTATATAATTTTTCAACACTAGTATTAGTTATAAAAATCCTAAAATCCTGTCACTCCCACATGACACCGATTTGTTGTGCCTGTATGCATGTTGCATAGTAACCATTATTCAAAGAAAAATAATATTTAACTTTTCAGCAGTTTTAAAGATATCATAACCAATACGGGTGTCGTGAGAGCCGACTAAGAGTTGCTCTCTTGAAAAGTGTGGACAGCACTGCAAAGAGAATGAAAACTTGACACAAACCTTATACCAATTGATCCAGCTTAAATAGATATTTCGGACATCTAACACACAACGCTATCTAGTTCAAACTAAGGAAAGTTTGTATTATGGGTTACTAGTCAACTGATATAAATATGTACCTAAATACTTTTTTGTAAATACAATTATATTATACATAAAAAGCACTTAAAATCAGAAACAAACATTTTTCCGTCAAGCACAGCAATCGTATACGCTGCCACTGCGCAACTGAGGCAGTTAACATCTTTTTTGAAGGAGAGACCTGTGTCCAATAGTGAGCTAATAAAGGCCGTTGATGGTGGTGATGATGATTTCTAATAAACGCGTTTTGTTATAAAATTATGTAAATTACTTAATATTTTGGTAGTGTATTTTTATAAAAATAACTCATTAAATAGCATCTGCAATTAACAATACACGCATAAAAAACTTCACAATGAATACTAAACTAGCCAATTGTTATTAACTATAAAATAAGAACTGTTTTATCATACAGCTATATACAAGGTGTCTCAAAAGAAATTTCATATTTAGTGGATTGATTAAAAAAAAAGGAAGCGGTATACAGAAAAAAAATTTATTTATTGTTAAAATACACTTTTTGGGAATTCATTTCTTAAAAATAATATCGTCTAAATGTAAACCCTCACGTTGTTGGCACTCATTTAATCGAACAGTAAAATTACTTATGACTGCTCGACAGGTGGAGTGAGGGATGGCTGCCATTTCGTGACGGATATTTTCTTTCAAATGCGCCAGTGAAGTTGGTTTATTGGCGTAAACTTTAGATTTAAGATAACCCCATAGGAAAAAGTCCATAGGGGTTAAATCTGGGCTACGTGGAGGCCAATTTATGTCACCTCTCCGGGAGATCAATTTTCCTGAGAAAATTTCACGAACACGTGGCAGAGATATATTGGACGTGTGTGAAGTTGCTCCGTCCTGTTGAAACCATGTTCTTTGGTTATAGCCAGGAAAGTTTTGCAGTTCAGGTACCAAGAAGTTGTCTAACATCTCCACATAACGCTCTGAATTCACTGTAACTGTACGCCCCATTTCATCTTCAAAAAAGTAAGGGCCGATAATTCCTCGCGCCGACATGGCAGCCCATACGGTCACTTTAGGCGAGTGTAGGGGTTTCTGATGAACTCCAGCTAATGAGCCATGGGCTGAACTCCAGTAGCGGCAGTTTTGCTTATTTACGTGGCCATTAAGATGAAAATGAGCTTCATCCGAAAACAAAATGTTGGTAAACGTTGAAAATCGCTCAATCATCTGATTTACGAAATTAAGCCTCTGACCGGCATCTTGGGGCTTTAATTCTTGCACCAATTGAATTTTGTAGGGGTGCAGCTTTAGATCTTTGTGCATAATGCGATGTAATGATGATCTATGCACATTTAAAGCACTCGCGCGCTTCCGAATTGAAAGGCTCGGGTCGTCACGTACAGATTGATTAACACTCTCCACGTTTTCTACCGTTCTTGATGACCTAGGTCGCCCGGATTTTGATTTATCCAGCGTTGATCCAGTCTCTTCAAACTTTTTAACCCAATGTCGAATGAGAGGAAGGCTTGGCGCATCATTTAAGTGGCGAAAACCTCGAATACTGCAGAATTTTCTACGCGCGACAGTTGTCGAATCACCGTTCTTGTAAAACTCTCGCACGCACAACGCGCGGTCTGCTCCCGAGAAACGCTCCATAGCGACTGAATCCCCAAGAGCCAAGCTACCAATTGACATAACCCCCGCACCCCTCAAGTACGCAGCGTTCACGCAGTAAGCTAAACAAATATAAAATTTCTTTTGAGACACCCTGTATTAGTCAAAACATAGATTTTGAGCTATGTGAAAACTGGTAGTTGATTAACATAAAATATTTCCATTTGGGTATCGTTTCTAATTCACTTTCAGTTTTCCTGCAATGAATGTGACTACATACGAATTTAACGCTTGCGCAAGATTTTATGAATAATTTAGTTTTCAGTTTCATTTCTTCTTTTAAATGTAACAAACTATTCTTTACAGTTTTAATACTCACGTCTGACGTATTCTGCAAAACTAACTCTCGTTATATATAAATTAACTTAAGCACTTTGAAAATTTATTTTCCCTCCGTTTTCTATCTCTATGGCATTTTTTCTTTTCGATAAAATAATATGTATATTACGTTTTGCCTGGGTGTTAATATGACAAACACATATTTGAAAAATATATTTAAGGTTGAACATTTTTACATATTGTTAAGTTATTTCAAATAGTATGATTACCAAGATTATTGTATGGACACATTAAATGTTCTTGCGTGTTAATTTCACATGTAATTGAATGTTTACTCATTATGAGAAGTTAAAATAAACTTTTCTCGATTTCAATTATAATAACCGTGAGTTATATGTCGTAAAATATAAAAATATTACAATTAAGTGCGACTGGAACTATGTGTGTTTGGTGAAACTATACAGATAAAAAATATAATAGTTAATTACATTTTTGAACCGTTTGAGGTCGAGACGCTAGGTTCATGGAGTCCGAGTGCTCGCATTATGTTAAAGCAACTAGCTAAGCATCTGATTGATGCTTCTCGCGATCAGAAGGCCGGTTTTTATCAGTAACAGAGAATCAGCATTGCCATTCAACCTGGCAATGCTGCCAGTCTTTTGGGAACACTACCAATAGGCGAAGATGTGAAGAAGTTTTTTGACGCTTGTATGTATTTTCTTTTTACTATTATTATTGTTGTGTTAGTTTGTTTTTTCTATTTCAATAAATAAAATTTATTTAAACGTAAATTAGTATAAAGATTTTGTACCTTTTTACAGATATACATTACTAAAAATATTTGATCTGTGAAATGGTAATTATCTATCTTTGGATAATACTAGCAATAACGAAAAATAAACCTTGTACATCAGCACATATTTCCGTCTAACCATATCTAATATAGAGGCTTGAACAATACACTCGCTCCCCTTGCGAGCTAACAAGCTCCATCACCTTCATGCCATCTCATTGTACTATCCGTTCGGGCTAATTCGTATTGTGACGTCGCTAATCCTTTGTCCAATTCAATACTACTCTCAAGGTTTCTGCCGTCCGCAATAAAATACACAAGACAATAAAACCTAGATATCATAAAATGAGGCACAAAAGCACTCAGTTATTTACTAAGCTCCGATAATAATAGGTATATTATCCGATATTAAACTTCCACGACTTTAAAGTCACATAAATTACTTTTAATGAATTTTCTTTCAGCTTTAAAACCTGACTTTTATATAAAAAATAAAACAAAAATATCGAGCCAAACAGCAAAGGGCTTGTTGCCAGACATAAACACCGCAAAGCACATGTTGTCTCAGCAATTGAAAGATAGTGTACTAAAGCTACCAAATTTTTTGTAATTTCTTACTAAATGGCATAGAATATCATTGTCAAAATCTTATAATCTAAAGGCCCTCTGGTGTCTTGTTAATTTTTTTACCTGGCATACCAGCAAAAATACCAATTTTTATTTTGATACGCCAAGTATATACTGAGTAACCAGTTCTTATTACAATCTATAAAGATAATTGTGAAACGGATATTATATTACGACTCTCTATAAAACGTGAGTACTTGTTTGGTACTGTTCGATGCAAACCCCGGTTTTTATAAGTCGTCCAATTTTTCTTCCGTTCGTACTTAACTTATAATTTAGCTTAAATGTTTTATTACTGCCGATGATAATTTTGAGTGACACAGAATCGCATAAATGTTGAGTCTGTCCTAAAGAGTGAAAATTAGCAACGGAGATTAATTAAACTAGTTGGCTAAGATAAATCGAATACGGATACTAAGAGTCATTGATAGGAAATTACCACACATGTATATACTTATACGTATAACGTGTGCATGTCATAAATGGCAATAAAGTAATAAACGTAAATTGATTATTTTGTCTGCCTCTACACAAAATTATATACCTAGATTATATGTCGATCATAATCGAGATACTGATTCGATTTTAGGAATTCGATTCAATGAAATCAATTTTTTAAGGGATAGATAACGGGAATAATAAATCTTAATATACGATATAAAAATATGTCTTTAAGGCAAGATATATATGTTTTAAATTTAATTCCATTTTGTGACATCTGATATTTCAAATTGAACAAATTTTCTGCGCAAACATTAGGTTAAAAGTAGTGTGCCATTTATTAATGAAAAAAGTATTGAGGCGTTAATATATGCGCAACATAGTGCCTCTCTCATGGTGCATGATACGGTCAACCCTAATTACATTTTCACATGTAATACTCAATTATCTCTTGTTAATTTTCCTTATTCTAATAACTACCGTAAGGCTTATTTGGCTTCTCTCACGAAATATGTGTACGTGTCCATTACCTACATTCTGTATGGTCCATCGTGAGAAAAGTATAGACAAAATCTACCATATAGGTATGTGTGTGGTATTATGTAGTGCGTATTGTTCGCACGAGTTCAATAGGTGTTTCTGTAGCGCGTTGATATCTTTTCAACACAAAATGGTATTATGTACTTTGAACATTGTGCCGATCCGTTTGTTATGATTATATACCTTACAGTTAATGTTTATATGAAAGAATAAGTGTTGTAAGTAAAGTTTGTAATATTAACTCACTGATTTACCTAATAACTTGCAATTTATAGTCTTTCTAAACCAATAATATAGGTAACTAAGGCATCGACAAACAGTTTCAGTCCATATATTAAAAACATGCTTCGGAAATTTACATCAAATATTATTATCATCTCGAAAAAAAATTGCAATTTGGTAGTATCATAATCATACCTGGTATGAATAATTGAGCATACGTCGACCTTGATTGACACCACATAGTTTCATAATAAAACATGAAAATTTATGTTTCCGCTTGAGCATAGCACTTTTTTAAAGTAGAAACCTTGTTGCCCTGTTTTTCGGGTAGCATTACGAATCATCTAAGCCTTTTGGGGTCAGCGATTACAGTTATCTACAAATGAACAGCGCAAAATAAAATCAAGTACTATTTTGATCAAATACTTTAAAGATGAAAACCTCTTGTCAAGTATTTTTAATCAATAATAATGTCATGAAGTTGAGTTGTATAGTCAACACTTATCAGGATGGCTGTCCAGACACATAGCAATCAATTCAACTTATAAGGTAAACTAACTTCACAATTGCCACACCGCCCACTCTTAATGTCTGTCAGTTTCAATGAAAGAAATTACGAACTTTTTACTTCGTACGTGTTCATAAATGTCAGTATCATTATCAACGAAATATACATTTCCTCACACGTGGACATGGTTATTTACAACAGCCAATAGTAATTTATATAAATAATGCAAATAGTCATTTTATTATTGAGTTATTATCTTAACTAAATGTAAGCAATAATAAACATATCTTTGTGTCAATTGTTGATGGTGCAATGACGATTAAGCGAAGAAGTTATGCGAAACTCACCTTTTCTTATGATGAAGCGATCCAATAAATACTTTGAAATCGGTTTAACACTCCAGTGAAATAAACACGAGTTGTAGCACTTTGTCTCTAAGTAAGTGAACAAGACGAGGGTCGAGTTCATAAACACCCGTTAGGGAGCACAAGGGGTTGGTTAGTTCGTAAAGTCCCGATACAGTCCAGGCTGATGAGCTTGGGCAGCGTAGAGCTTCGGGGTGCCGGCGGCGCGCGGGTGGCGGTCCAGCGTCCGGCCGCACAACGCGCCTCGCAACGGTAAACTGGCTGGCAGCGCTTACACAGCCTCTCCCTCGCTTGTATGAGTGCCTCCAACCTCCCTCCCGAACAAATAGTACCGTACGCCGCGCTTGTGTCTTGGTAACATTTATTATACTTTTATTAGTGTTCGCTTTTCTGTGCGTCTGTGTGCGCCGGCACCGACACACAGCTACGTGACGTGTCGAGAGCTGCGCGAGTGTAGGTGTTGGAGTAGGTAAAGTAACTACCTATGCGTGCTTTGATCTTACGATTCGGTATGCACGGGCGCGCGGGCGCACGTAGCACCGCGGCTATACTTTACTTCTATAATATCTACTCAATAATTTTAGTTTGGGTTTGTGCAACACCACACGTCGTGGCGAGCCAACTATCTAGGCTAGTAACCGGTATACACAACTTCATGTATCTTCACTTTGGAAAACGAAATTTAATGAAATATTAAATGATGGGCTATCAGATGCTATGTAATTAAAATTGCTAAGTAATTTCTGCTGCAAAATTGAAATACTTATCATTTTTAATCATATACTACTAAAATAATAAATTATAATTGAGTACAGGTAGGTAGGTATATTAACTCCAACCTTGATATTTAAATTGAACGTCAAACTAAATAATGCTTTCCTTTATACTATATAATCCTAAGTCTAGATAAATATACCCAGAAACTCATTTTGAAAATTATCATACCACAATTCTGAATATATGTATCAATATAATACGGTACCTCAATGTTGCAAATTTACTCATAAACTTTATCGTCAGCAAGTGCAGATAGCTATCAAAACCACTTCAGTTGTAAGTTAAGATATTGTCACAGTAAAAATCCATAAACCTTTAAATCTAGAAACGATTGTACGAAGGCGGACGTTTGCACACAAGATTATGTCAATTGATTTCAATATCACGTTAGAACTCGGTCTTTGTTGTTTGTTTGTGTGTTTTGTATTATTGTTACGTTCGAGTATTTTAAACAACTTGATACTTAGTAGAAACCAGATACAGTAGCTGAAACGCTTGCGACAGACAATTCTTTGGGGACTGTTCCTTATGTGACCATTTGGGTTTCAAAGTGTGAAAACAAATACCATGTCCACGGAAAGCTGTCTAAATAGAACAGTAAACATCATATCTTTGGTGCAATATCCATTATACAAAGGGGGAAAAACACACTCAAAAACGAGTCTACTTTAGCGTAAATGTTGATACGACTTGTAAAATTGGGATCATTGAAAAGGCCTAAACTATTATCCAAATGGATTCATCAGAGACGACAACTTAATTAAATATGACCTTTGGAGCACACTATTTAAGTACCTATGCGTGTACGGGTATCAAGCCTAAATGTTTTGGACACAAACAGACCAGGGAGCGTGATTGCCGGCCTGTTATGACAATATTTTCTGCATTTATTTTGTGTAATAATCTAGGAACGTTTGTGACTGGACCAAAAGTGTATTCTATTAAATACTACCATTAAAAATATGAACTAAGTATATAATAAATAATAACTAAGTAAAAAATAATACACTTACGATCAGAGTTTAAAAAATTATAAACAACAAGACAAAACTTGTTTGTCCTTTTTCAATAGGGACCTGTTGTATTTCTGCAGACTTTAGTGATTATTTTTGGTTACTTACACTTTTTTGATATCTACTTACAGCATCACTGGTCTAGCGGTAAGCTCATGCTACTGAAGATCAAGAAGTATATTTTTAGGATAAGCCAAATACAAAAAAAACTTAATAACAGCTTGAAGTATGAAACCTGGCGGTGTTTCACATCTGTACCACGCAGGGTACATCCAAGCCATCGGTCCGGTTGTCATGGGCATCCATGGTAATCAATGAAATCCCTCTGGATAGCGGAGGTCCGATGCCAGTTGCTTGGTAGAAAACCTGACTTTCAGGTACCTAGATCTTGGAATTAATGAAGACTGGGAAGAAGAAGACACTCCTTTTTAGAATGTCACCAGTCCGTAGTCGTGAAGTATAAATATACTGTACAATGCACACACATAAGTGATCTATCAACAGTATCTGTTGTAGTGCTTAGCTAGTTCAAATAAAGCATAAAATGAAAATAACAAATATTTGTTTAATATGAATAATTAACCAAGTAGCACTTTGTAAACGGTAGTAGTAAAGTAATGCTAGAATTTTATGTTTTATTATTTTGACCTTACCAATTTTTGTTCATGCCCGGAATAGGAATTAGATAAAAAAAAACAAAACTAAATAACATATGAAAATATTTTATATATCCTTAGAATCGAAGGACTTACAAATCTGCAAGCGTATCCTAAATAATAGAAGTTTTGTGGGTAAGTTCTTGACTTGCCGCCTACGTGGGGATATTTTGTTACGATTTTTTCTGACCCTGAATTCTTACAATTGACATGTTCTCTCACAAGAATATCAGCCACCAAGAACCATATGAGCTCTCTACAATTCAAGTAAATGCACCACTGTGTTCGTTGGACGCAGTGTCCAAGATGCTATTTTCGCACAACGATTTTAAGCCGAATATATAACCTCTTTCTTTTAAGTTGATTAACTTGGGACACTAAATTATTATTATGAATAAATAGTTTAAGATATGATGTTAAATCCCTATTCCACATTCGAGAAACTTCACACGTGCAGAGTTCACCACACCTCACTCGGCATTTGCCGGAAGACGTCACGAAAGTGAGCAGTGTTGTGACTAAGAATTTGAAATATACAAAATTAATATGGTTATTTTTTTGTTAACTCTTGCATAAGTTGGTAATGGCGGTGTAATAATTGCTATTATTTTGAGAAATAGGTTTATGTTTGATAATATTAATATAAACAAAGACAGTACAATATTTATGTTGTGGGGGAACGGGTATCATGTTCCACCCAACACAAAGGGAGGATCCTCCGACCAGGCGAGGTGATCATACCTGGCGGGCTACTGCCCAACAGTTGATGTTGGGATGTTGTATATATGATAATCGGCGCGGGAACTTTATTTGCGCGATTCAGGATTGGTAGTTACTCCGTGTAGTATAGTTTGTAGGTACAGTGCGTTACTTCGTAGTACAGTGTATCTTCGGTAGATGGCGCTGTATGTGGAGGTCGCCACATCACTCCCCTCCAAGACTGGAGGTCGATATATGTTGAGTCAGCTGTCTGTGCTCTGATGCGGAGCTTGCCAGTGCCAGGAGTGAGTAGTTCCAGTGAGTCGGAACTGAATGCCGCAAGTTCCAGTGAGTCGGAACTGAATGCCGCTAGTCCCAGTGAGTCGGGGCTGAAGTCCGCTGATCCCAGTGAGTCGGGATCGCATGCGGTGCGCGGTGCTGCGGTGAGGTCCCCAGTGAGTCGGGGCGATTGCTGCGTAGTGGCTGGCTGCTGCGTAGACGGGAGAGATGTGCTCTGCTTACATGGACTGTAGGTGCAGTGTGCTGTGCCTAGACGCTGTAGAGGCCGTAGGGGTTACCAGGCTGGTACCGGCGGTCGCGTCCTGCGTGTGGTATATCCCAGTTGAGGCCGAAGTTGCTGGCTGGCTTGAGACTTGCTGTGGGAGTGAACATGATAGTGGCGCGGCTTGAAGGCTGCTTCCAATCACGTCGGGGTCACTACTGTGGGGGAACGGGTATCACGTTCCACCCAACACAAAGGGAGGATCCTCCGACCAGGCGAGGTGATCATGCCTGGCGGGCTACTGCCCCACAGTTGATGTTGTATGTTGTATATATGATAATCGGCGCGGGAACTTTATTTGCGCGATTCAGGATTGGTAGTTACTCCGTGTAGTATAGTTTGTAGGTACAGTGCGTTACTTCGTAGTACAGTGTATCTTCGGTAGATGGCGCTGTATGTGGAGGTCGCCAAGTTGGTGGATGGCTTGAGACTTGCTGTGGGAGTGAACATGATGGTGGCGCGGCTTGAAGGCTGCTTCCAATCACGTCGGGGTCACCACTGTGGGGGAACGGGTATCACGTTCCACCCAACACAAAGGGAGGATCCTCCGACCAGGCGAGGTGATCATGCCTGGCGGGCTACTGCCCCACAGTTGATGTTGTATGTTGTATATATGATAATCGGCGCGGGAACTTTATTTGCGCAATTCAGGATTGGTAGTTACTCCGTGTAGTATAGTTTGTAGGTACAGTGCGTTACTTCGTAGTACAGTGTATCTTCGGTAGATGGCGCTGTATGTGGAGGTCGCCACATCACTCCCCTCCAAGACTGGAGGTCGATATATGTTGAGTCAGCTGTCTGTGCTCTGATGCGGAGCTTGCCAGTGCCAGGAGTGAGTAGTTCCAGTGAGTCGGAACTGAATGCCGCAAGTCCCAGTGAGTCGGGGCTGAAGTCCGCTGATCCCAGTGAGTCGGGATCGCATGCGGTGCGCGGTGCTGCGGTGAGGTCCCCAGTGAGTCGGGGCGGTTGCTGCGTAGACGGGAGAGATGTGCTCTGCTTACATGGACCGTAGGTGCAGTGTGCTGTGCCTAGACGCTGTAGAGGCCGTAGGGGTTACCAGGCTGGAGCGGTCGCTCCGCGTGTGGTATATCCCAGTTGAGGCCGAAGTTGCTGGCTGGCTTGAGACTTGCTGTGGGAGTGAACATGATGGTGGCGCGGCTTGAAGGCTGCTTCCAATCACGTCGGGGTCACCACTGTGGGGGAACGGGTATCACGTTCCACCCAACACAAAGGGAGGAATCAGAAGGTTGCGTGTTCAGATCACGTCGGGCGACCTCCACATACAGCGCCATCTACCGAAGATACACTGTACTACGAAGTAACGCACTGTACCTACAAACTATACTACACGGAGTAACTACCAATCCTGAATCGCGCAAATAAAGTTCCCGCGCCGATTATCATATATACAACATCCCAACATCAACTGTTGGGCAGTAGCCCGCCAGGCATGATCACCTCGCCTGGTCGGAGGATCCTCCCTTTGTGTTGGGTGGAACGTGATACCCGTTCCCCCACAGTGGTGACCCCGACGTGATTGGAAGCAGCCTTCAAGCCGCAGCACCATCATGTTGGCGATCTCCACATACAGCGCCATCTACCGAAGATACACTGTACTACGAAGTAACGCACTGTACCTACAAACTATACTACACGGAGTAACTACCAATCCTGAATCGCGCAAATAAAGTTCCCGCGCCGATTATCATATATACAACATCCCAACATCAACTGTTGGGCAGTAGCCCGCCAGGCATGATCACCTCGCCTGGTCGGAGGATCCTCCCTTTGTGTTGGGTGGAACATTATACCCTTTCCCCCACAATGTGTTGTAAAAAGAAGATAGTTTATGTTCTTTAAGAATAATTAATTGTTTATGGACGGTTTGGATATGCTCTCAGATATTTCTAATTTATGTACCTACCTATACGAGGTGAATTCATGGCTAGGCGTAAACAAACAACAAAACTAACTAACTGCGAAACATGTACGTTCTAGAGATTAACCGGTAACCTGAATACAATTTTGATTTAACGATGTGACATCTTATACATTAATTTTTGTGTAAAACGTTGCAGAAAATTAACCAATAAGATTGTATTTGTTTGGGCCCGTAAGTGCTTACAGGCTCCCACGGCTTGTACATACCGATATAAATACGACCACGTCAATCTCATGAAGTAAATTAATTCGTTCTAACAATAACTAATAACTTATTTACATTACTTGCCACCCATTGTAGCATTATGTATAAGTAAATAAATAGTAGAAGTAATGTTTACAACAACTCCAACAAGAACGTGATTGAAACATGTACAGAAAATAAATGATATTTAAGCACTCGCTCTACGTTTAAATAGTATCAGCGAGACCAAAAGCTTTTATAGCTTTAGATAGTGAGTGGTGGTGGCAACCAGTCTATGATAGGTGTTCCAGTAAGTTGTAATAAAACAAAAATCACCAATAGCACCGACATTAATGACTTTTTGTTTAGTCTAGTAATCTCGATATTAAGGATTCATCACGTGGAGCACCGGTTCCTCTAGCAGTCAAGGAAAAAAATCGCTGAAAAATGTCGCTTTCCCAGAATTTGGCAGACGACCCATAAGAGCGCGGATAAAACCAGACTAAACCGGGCAACTAAATAACTAAAAGATCTCCTGGCTCATACTGCATATGAATCGCGCAAATAGAGATTAGTGAAGATGTCTTCAAATGCGGCTGTTTGTCTAATCTCTGGAAGGCAACAAAGTACCTCCCACAGCCGCAACAGTATTCTCCGCCTATTAGATCCAGAAGTACATGGGCTCCAACTGACCAAGATACGTCACAGGTCGTCGAACAGGCCTGAAGATCCAGAAATAGACCAAGTCCTAAAGCAAGATCTGCTACTAAGTCTGCCGTTGAGCACCAGTTCACCAAGAGAGGTTGCTAGAGAAGATCTGATCACCCCTAAGCTTCTGAAAGAGCTCTTTCAGGAGCTCCCTAAGAAGTGAATTGTCTTTTTGACCATTCTTGTCAATGCCACACTGAGAACCTCGTATGTTCCTGCACTCTGGAAAACATATGAAATTGTTATGATTCATACCCTGGTAAGCCGCCTAAAGAAGTCTCATCTTATCGCTCTATTAGCCTGACGCCTGTGTTGTCAAAATTGTGGGCAAGAATCATCCTTGCATGGTTATCTCCTTGCCTCGATACGGACTATGTAATACCTGGTTAGGTATACGTAATTATACCTATAATACCTGGTTCGATATGGATTATGTAATAACATAGTCCATATCTAGGTCCAAATTGGTGTTTACAAATTTGTGGTGGTACCTGCAGAGAGCCTAAAACAGTATTCTAAAGGCATTTTCGTCGGCACCTTGGTATGCTCTCAACTCGGAAATTCATGAGTATTTGGTAATCCCAACCATTTTGGACAAAGCAATACGAAATTCAGTCAACTATAGGGAGCGCTTGGCAACTCACCCAAACCCGTTGTCCAGTATGCTCCTGCAGCCAAATCCAATTGGAAGACACAAGAGAGCGATGTGCTGCCTTACTAAGGGGAGACGTAAAGTGACTGTACTTCTCCAAACCCCAACCTCTTGCAACACACCTGATTATAGTCTAGAAAAAAATAATGTATTTATTCATTTTCATTTAGAAATATTTATCTATTAAACTTTTAAGTCCTTACATTTCAAATTGACGTTTTGTTACAATGGTCACTTTGATCTGAAATATATCATCGTTAGTTTATAATTTCCAAATTCGAAGTTATAAATCCATTTGAACATCTGCAAAGACCCGAATATGTTGATAAATCACGTGTGCAATTTCTTTAAAGGCATAGGCAGAAACTTGACTGACCAAATTCACCAATCCATGGTCTCTTATGAGTCTGAACCCCATCATACAGTCTCTACACCCTGTGTCTAAATAGCCCACCTAGTTCCCTTCACTTCCCTGGTACTTCCAGAAGTAACTTGTTCCGGCATTCAATCGACCATCTTGCAGTTGCGCAAGGAATGTGCTTCAGGGTGGTATAACATCCCGTCTAGGGCATTGTCAGCATGTGCTCGTACCATTCATAATCCACATTTGCAATCTTGCTCTATATTCTGGTGTATATCCTGCGGCATTTAAAAATCAATTATCCACCCAGTATATAAGAGCGGGGACTGAGACTGTGTCAATAATCACAGATCTATTTCTGTACTGCCTGCCCTGTCTAAAATATTGGAAAATATATTAAATAGGTCAATCAAACCCTTTTTTAGAGAATTTTCAGATAGTAGCTCCAAATCAGTATGGATTTCGTCAGGAAATGTCCGCTGAGGATGCAATATTGGACTTAACTAACTCAGTTGTACAACATCTAGACAACAAAAATAAGTGCCTATGCATATTTCTTAATCTCTCGAAAGCTGTTGACACGGTCTCTGTTCCTATTCTACAAGAGAAGCTCTTGAAGATAGGTATACGAGACAGGCACTGGCTCGGGAATATTCTCCGAGGACCTAAACATACACATCTCGACGCCACTAGGAGCCCACAACACAGTCTTCCAGGCAGAGTGTATGGGTGTAATAATGGCAGCACATGCGATCATTTCCAGAAGGGTAACGGAATACCCCATCCGCATACTTTCCGACAGCCGATCAATCTTACAAGCCCTACAAAGTCACTCGACAACATCAGGGCTAATTTACGAAGGCCACAGGGCCCTGACAGAGGTATGTACCGCTAATAGTATAACTCTCCAGTGGGTAAAGGGGCATAATAACTCACGCGGGAACGATGCAGCCGATGCACTGGCAAGAGGTGGATCGGAAACAAGGGCAGTAGGCCCTAAACCAATACTACCCCTGCCATCTACTTGGCTGCGAAGGACACTGCAACAAAACACCAAGGTAGAACACCAAATATATTGGTCCAACCTTTGTACCTGCAGGCAGACCAAGTAGGCCCTCCCGACTATCAACCCCAGATTGTCACGGAAGCTGATGCAACTACCAAAGAGGCCGCTGCTTCGACTTTTAATTGAAGCAATAACTGGTCATGCGCTACTAAACAAACATCTTTTCACTCTAGGTGTAACAGACAGTCCTCTGTACAGGGCATGCATGGAGGAAGAGGAAACGGCCACCCATGTCATCACGACATGTTCTGAGGTGGCAAAATACCGGGCAAACCACCTCGGATCACCGAGGTCACTTCCTGAAGTCGTCGGCAACGTGAGGGGTCTGCTAGGCTTCTTGGAAGAACTGGGGTGGCACGAATAATGCCATCCCACCACGCAAAATAGGCGCACTGAAGTCGTCGAGTTGCGGAGACCCAGCCCGCGAGTTTCAAGTTCAAGTAGGTATACGAGGAATTCCCTACGAAATTTCTAGACTACCTTGCAGATGGAAAACTTTGTATACGAGTAGGTGACCGCACTAGTGATGAGGGTACTATACGTTATGGCGTCCCGCAGGGTAGCGTACTGGGCCCAGTACTCTGTTCCAGATTTATGTGAACGACCTATGTACTCTGCAACTATCCAACACCACTATCTTCACTTATGCAGATGATATTGCTCTTCTTGTCTGGGGAGCAAATTGGGAAATCGTTAAAGAAAAACAGAGCAGTCACTTTCCAAAGTAAAAAAATAGTTAACAGAAAACCTACTAACATTAAACTTAAATAAAACTTTTTAACCGTTGCCATTAATAAAAGTAATTAAGCGCCAGATGCCTTTTCTGTAAGATCACATAACTGCTATAACCAAGACGAGTGCTCATGTCAGAAACTTGCGCGAGTGAAACATATTAAATACTTGGGGGGTATGTATAGATGGTGGATTAAATTGGATCAAGCAGATTGACTTGGTGACAACTAGACTGAGACGGCTAATCTGTCTTTTTAAACCATTAACAAGCGTGCTCTGTTTCGAAACAATTAGAATGGTCTACCTAGCACTGTGTCAGTCTGTCATACAATTGTCCATCACGGTTTAGGGGGGCGCCGCAAAAATCCATCTTATTCGTCTAGAGAGAGCACAAAGATCAGTTCTTAAAGTAATGATCAAAACCCCTTCAGATACCCAACAACGCTCCTTTACTCCAAATGTAGGGTTCTCACAGTTCGCCAGTTGTACGTGTTGCGATCGATACTAAAAAAGTATCAGGATGTACCTCTTCCAAGGGCAAAAAGGCGCAGTACGTCTTCTGTATATCCCAGAGTCAAATGTAGAACTTCTTTCGCGAGAAGACAACCTACTCATCTAAGTACTAAAGTCTATAACGACATAAATAAAAAATTAAATATTGTGAGTCTTAGCAAATATGAGATTAAAAATAAAGTTGGTAATTGGCTGTCAAGTTTATTTCATAATACACACACGCATACACACACACACACACACACACACACACACACACACACACACACACACACACACCACACACACACCACACACACACACACACACACACACACACACACACACACACACACACACACACACACACACACACACACACACACACACACACACACCACACCACACACACAGATCCACCCATACACACTAATCGAGCGTTTCAATCACAATCCACACATAAGTACACATAAAAGCACGCATGCACTTGCACACACATACACCAAACACAAAGTCACTAAGGCTATTTGAATAAGTTTTCAAATTGTAAGCAGCGTCACCTTCAAATTCAAATCCAGAGGGAAAAAAAATATGCGACTGCATTCTGTCACCCGAAATACAGGCTATGCCTAGTTTGGGAATCAGTGCCAGTACCTATGCATATACAATCAAAGTGTCAAGTATTTTTTATTGCATTGTATGATTTTAAATGTTGAGACTTTGGTGTAAAATAAACATATTATTATTATTAAACATATTATTTACCTGGTACATATATTTGAGTTTCGAAAACAGTTATTCATTTGTTTTGTTCCTCATTAGTTTTTTCTTTGGCGTTGGTCATCTCGCACAATGGAAAACTTGAACTATCGCTTTATTTACAAGTACGCGTTCTACCGTGGCATCAGTGCTGCAGAAACAGCTCAAAGGATTAACGACGTGTATGACGCTGGTGTCTCAAAAGAAAACACGATACGTTTCGGTGTCCAAATTTTTCCTTATGGAAATTTTGCCCTTCATAATAAGCCCCGTAGATGGCCGGAGACTAAAGTGCACAATGAAGAATTAAAGGCTACTGCGAAAGCGGATCCATCGCAAAACACTTGGCAATCGACTGCAGGCTTCGCTGTGAGTTATAAAACTGTTTAATCCACTTGAAGCAAATTGGGAAAATGCTTGAACAGTGGGTACCTCATGAATTGAGTGAAGCGAACCAGCAAACACGCGTCAACTTCTGCGTTACATTGCTCAATGGGCACAATAATGAAGGGATTTTAAATCGAGTGAGAGAAAGTGGATCCTGTACGATATTCGGAAGCGCTCGTCACAATAATTTCTGTACGAATATTTCTTTAAGCCCATGTTTGAAATTATTTTTTTTGATGTCTTTATACAGTGCTGGTATTTTATTAAAAATTTTAGGTGCCATGCTAAAAAGACTATTGCCCATTAGAGCAGTTTTAGCGGTCTGCATACAGAGCTTACTGTCATCACGCCTGTTACGCTTGACTACGTCTGCCAGGTGGAAGAACTAGCTGCTAAACAACCGAGGCTGGTCAATCGCTCTAGGTCACTGTTGCTTTAGGACAACGCTAGACCACACACTGCAAAACAGACATCCGCTAAACTAGAGGAGCTATAATTGAAATGTCTGCGACATTCACCGTACTCCACGGACCTTGCTCCAAAACATTACCATTTTTCCGAAATTTAAATAACTTCTTATAAGGAAAACAATTATCAGCGATTTTGCGTCCAAACCGCTTTCAGAGAGTATATCGATTCTGGCCCTTATGTTTTTTTGGTTAAGAGATCAATGAGCTACCTATGAGATGACAAAAGTGCATAGATAATTATGGTACGTACTTTGATCAATTAAATGTATTTTACAAAAAAACGACTTCATATTCCTCCCATACAAAACGCCAATTTAATATGTAGGAGAGCACATTTTTTTGTGCGGCAATCCCCTCTTTTACCACCGACTGGTGGCTATGTCGAATTCGAACCGACTAAAAAACGCACACCATATCGGGTACTAGAAACCATGAAACCAGGTGCACCCTCATAATGAAATACCTGGAATCCTGAAATATCTCGGGCCATCTACGGTTTTGTAGTAGAAACCCTGATGCTCCTTTTACTATTTAGAAAAGGGCGCGAGCACTTTGTACAGCTCGCGCTGCCACACCGGCCTGCTTCTGCTAGAGGCTTGCGCTTATGGAGGACGCAGATCGTATGTAAGTAGCACCTAATAGGACACCTGGAACATTTATGCAAATGCAATATTTATAGGTACAGCGTATCATTTTATCACAATAATGCGTAAGCATCTGTAATGCACCGAATATAATTTATTCGAGTAGGTTTCAATGTTTACGAGAAAACAAAGATCACATTATAGGTAAACGCTTGTGGCGACTTCCACATATAACGCAACAATAACCTACTACAGCGTCATTTACCGAAGATACACTGAACTACGAAGTAACGCACTACACGGAGTAACTACAAATCCTGAATCGCGCAATAAATAGTTCTCGCGCCGATTATCATATATACAACATCCCAACATCAACTGTGGGGCAGTGGCCCGCCAGGCATGATCACCTCGCCTGGTTGGAGGATCCTCCCTTTGTGTTAGGTGGAACATGATATTCGTTCCCCCACACACTTACAACTTTCTTACTACAATCATCTATAATGAAAGCTTAGCAAAGTAAAGAAGTAAAAGCAATTAGTTTTCGTATGGGGACACAGAAATAAATTGGCATGACACATTTATGTATTTTTTTAAGCAAAGCGCCTTAGCATGTCCTTACAACACATGTAATGAAATGTAATGCTGAACTATTTGAATCGCAGGTAATCAGTGTTTTATTCGACGCTATCACCATCTATGAATATGAAGTGTAAACTTTTCTGGAGTTCAATCTTCTGTTCTGAACTATTATAAGACTGTTGTGTTGATGTGGTACTATTTCTGGCCTAGATTTATAGGCGATCTTTTATTATGGCAAAAATCTAAATATACTAAGTCGTCAAAAAATAAATGAACGTTTGCAATTAGTTATTATTTATAAATACCTATGAAATATGATAAAATTATTTGGAAACTTACTTTTTTAAAAAACAGAAGAGCTACTATCGATACGGAAAATCCAAAATCTGACAACCTGGCTGGTTTGGTAATTCAATTTGATTTACAAGTACAGATTTAGGTATGGATCTGAACAGGATATTCTAACTAATCTAATAGGAACAGATTATTCATGGAACGCAAAGCCTACATCGCTGTGGCTACAGATTTCAAATTATAATCTATACTAATATTATAAAGAGGAAAACTTTGTTTGTATGTTTGTTTGTTTGTTTGTAATGAATAGGCTCTAAAACTACTGGACCGATTTTAAAAATTCTTTCACCATTCGAAGGCTACATTATCCACGAGTAACATAGGCTATATTTTATTTTGGAAAAAAATAGGGTTCCGTAAGATATTGGGGTTTTTCGGACACAAGGTCAACCCTATACGGGGGAAAATTTTTCGCTACGGGCAATAAAAGACGCAAACGAGGTTGCGTCGGTCAGCTAGTATTTCATATTGTAAGCCTTATTGTTAACGTATTTTTAATCTAATAAGAATTTTCTGAATTGCCATGCCTAACACACAATAATAGCTTGTTTGTCTGTATCGTTTTCAAGCCTCAACACACGCGCATATGTATAATCCATTGAGTTAAACGAATAATTATTCGTTTTGACCATGATTCTTTCCCGTCAATTGGTGAACAAATTTAAAACCGCAATTTTAATACGTAGTCTTTCAAATAACTACCATATCACGATTTGGAAATTATTCTTTAAAAAACTTAGGTATTTGGCGAAAATAACATTATTTTAAAAATAAATTTTCCATTATGATATTTACACAACACTTATACACAGTTAACTAGATGGCGCTGTCAAAACATCTAATTTGATTTCTTTTTTATTATACCAAAACCATTGTTAAATATTCTCAAAGTACATACTACCTAATACCACATATATACAAGGTCTTTAGGAATTCAAATATAAAAAATGTTCATAATTGATCATAAAGTAAATTGAATTGTATCAGTGAACTTTTTAAATATTTTTTATCTATGATATTATTAATGTGGCATCCCAGCCGGGTGTGTAAGCGACGTACCACTTGTGTATCTGTAATTTACTTATTTTAAGTGTAAACAATGAGTTTTAAAAATTGTTTAGTGGTGCGATAATAAAAGAAAATCTAATCACTTTGTCAATGATATAGATTAGGTGTTTTTTACGCTTTTTATATTCATGTGAGGGTCCCGTGCTTTGTCTTCGTGTGTGACAATATACTCAAAATGGCGCATCAACTGGCACCGTCTGTAAATTGTTCATTAGATGACATTGATCTCAGCGCGTTAAAGGTATACTTTTAAATTAAACCCGTATAATTAGAATCTTATTAGAAATTTCTAAAATATCGGAACGCCCCTAACTCATATTAGGCTAGTAATCAAAGGGCAATGATCTCACAGGGCGTGAATCATAAGTGAAGGTTTACTTTGAAATGGTATAATAACCTTTCTATGCGAATTTAATATAATACGTATCATTTCAGGATCCTGCAGGTATATTTGAATTAATAGAAGTCGTCGGAAATGGCACGTATGGACAAGTGTACAAGGTATGTAATAGATTAAGTCATTCTTTATTAAACTTTACTTTAACTTGTGTAGGTAGTTATTATTGAGAGCTTATAATGTTTCAATCCTCACGCTCTATATACGCAGTGTAGTGCACGAAGTGGCGTTACTAAAAATTAACGTAATAGGCTTCAATGAAAGCATTACAATTAAAGAGTACAGTCTATTAGTGTCAATGAACTTCACTCCTATCAGTGGACTTTTAATATCACGGCTGCTCTCTTTTATTTCGCTTTACGTTGAGACTAAAAAAATAGAACATAGTACCTTTAAGTAATATAACTAATCAGGCATAAGGTAAAAGTACCTTTAAGTAATATAACTAATCAGGCATAAGGTAAAAAAAATAGAACTAAGAAATCCAAATAAACTACATGGGCACAATGTTTTTAAAGCATATAAAAACTGAGTAGAAAATGGATACCCCAAAACTAATTTTTTTTTTTCGTAACAAAAACTTATTTTTTTAATTCAAATATGCACAGAAAAGTCAATTTCAAAACTCTTAGACATTTAAATACAAAAAAATTTTTTACCTAATTTAATGTACTATCAGTGAGTAGAACCAGAAACATAAAACATTGTATACTAAAATTGATTATTTTATAATAAAACTGCTTTAGCACACAGAAGTAGGAAAATATAAGTTTTTCTAAGTTGTTAATTTTCTTTACCTAATTTTTTTGAAGTTGGTACACTATATAAAAAATATTTTGTCCTGTAATTTTATGGTTTGATGTCTTTGTCCAAAACTCATTGGTAAACCAATTATTTTTATATAGAACAAAGGAAGTAAGTTTAATTTTAGTAAGGAATACCACTGGACTGTGTATATTTAAATATCCAATTACATACTTCTTAACCGTAATGTACAAGATTGAAATAAGAATCGAAAAGTAACAGATCTGGAAAAAAAACTTGCTACCTTATATAGATATCTGGCATGTTACTTTCATATCTGCATACAATATTCATAGAAAATATATGTTTAACTTGGCATTATCAACATATATAATTTATTACAATGCTTGATAAATAAACATGCTATAAAAATGGTTATCAATCACATTCTAGGGGCGTCACACAAAAACAGGTCAACTGGCAGCCATCAAAGTTATGGATGTCACACAAGATGAGGAGGAAGAGATAAAGTTGGAGATAAATGTGCTTAAAAAGTACTCTAACCATCGAAATATTGCCACATATTATGGTGCATTTATCAAAAAGAGCCCTCCCGGAAAAGATGATCAGCTGTGGTTGGTCATGGAGTATTGTGGAGCAGGTTGGTTATTTAAATTTACTTGATGTTAATGTTTTTTTTTTAAATATATGATATCAAAACTGAAACTATTGTAGGTTGAGGTTCAAATCAAAAGAGTCAATTTGAATAAATGTTTACAGGGTATAAAGTATCTTTTATCAATCCTGGGTGTTAACTACCTCCTTATTAAATTTTATCAAAATTGATACAGTACATATATCATTAGCTTTACCTTCAATTATAATATTAATATATGAATAACAACATATAAATAACGTTGTTTACATGGCTATGTAAAACTATTTAAAATTTCAGGATCTGTGACAGATTTAGTTAAATCAACTAAAGGACAATCCTTGAAAGAAGAATGGATTTCATACATTTGTAGGGAAATCTTGAGGGGCCTCAGTTATTTACACTCGAACAAAGTGATCCATCGTGATATCAAAGGACAAAATGTCTTACTTACAGACAATGCTGAAGTTAAACTTGGTATGTATTGAAGGAAAATACTGCATATTAAATGTTTTCTTTAGTATTTACGCCATAAGTATTTAGTCTCAAGGCTTTATTTAATCTAAGATGAGGGAAAAAAGCATTTGGAAACACATGTTCTATATATTCTAAACTGCTTATTAGTATGTAGGAATTTTCAGTATAAATAAATATTTTTGTATTATCAGTGGACTTTGGAGTGTCTGCACAACTGGATAGAACTATAGGTAGAAGAAACACATTCATTGGAACGCCATATTGGATGGCACCAGAAGTCATTGCTTGTGATGAGAACCCAGATGCTACGTATGATAATAGATCCGATCTTTGGTCTCTCGGCATTACGGCACTCGAAATGGCTGAAAGTCAACCACCCCTTTGTGATCTCCACCCAATGCGAGCACTATTTCTAATTCCAAGGTATGGCTATCTAATCAAATAGTTTTTGTATATTTTACATGAGTTGAAAATAAAAAAAATATTTATATTTTAGGAATCCTCCACCACGTTTGAAGTCAAAGAAATGGGCTAAGAAATTTCATAGCTTCATTGAGACTGTGTTAGTAAAAGATTACCACCAAAGGCCTTACACTGAACAACTTCTGAGGCATGGATTTATTAGGTAATAAACACATAACAGTATTTTATTATACTATGTACTAGAGTAAATTTCTATATGTAAGATATAAAACTAAAATATTTTTTATAGAGATCAACCAACAGAGAGGCAAGTAAGAATACAACTGAAAGACCATATAGACAGGTGTAAGAAGAGGAAGCAAGACAACTCAGTGCGAGAGGACTACAAGTACTCAGGATCGGAAGGTGAAGAAGATGATAATGCCGTGGCAGGAGAGCCCTCATCTATTGTTCATAATGCTGCCGCTCACCAGGGCGGCGATACTCTTCGTCGTAACTTCCAACAAATACAAGAACCTGGAGCAAGGTTGGTCACTGTCACTTAGCAATATCATATAGCTTGGTTCATTCTCTGTAACCACTGTTTGTGTATTAACCAGACAAGCTGAAGCACCTCAACCGCAGCCTCCGCCGAAACGGAACAGCAAACGCGAAGAACGCGAGGAAATTCCAGGTAACTTAACAACCTAACCCTATGGCGTGTTTTATTATGTAACATTCATTAACTTTTTGTCTATTTGTTGCCAATATAGAACCAGGACCACCTGCGAGGCCTTCCATTCCACAAAGACTGATAGTTGTACCAGACCCTCAGGCGCAACAGCCTAATAGATACAGGTAAATATAATTATCTCAGTTTACTACTTATTCACGTGTTTCTTTTTTTATGAAAGTATTTTAAATATATGTATGCTCATTGTTATCTTATGCAACAAAAATGGACCAAGGACTCTCAATTCTATAGTCACTCAATTTTTTTGTTGCTGTCCCAACATATTATGTAAGAATGATAGTTGCAAACGTGCGACTGCACGATTGGCCTAGTGGTCTAAGCGGTCACCACGTCGCTTTCTACTGCACCAAGTGTCGTGGGTTTTCTTCTTCTTCTTACACTGGACAACACTTTGTGTGATAAACAGATTGTTGTTTTGAGTCTGAATGTTCCTTGAGTCCGTTTCAAAAAAGAATGTCAGTGTAAGTCTTTCGCGACACAGGATGTATAATCCTAATGCGGTAGTTACCTTTTTAAAAAAGAAAATAGAAAATGCATGTACAAATTTCTACAGGCCTCTACCGCCCACTCCAAAGTCGTCAGGCTCGTCGAACAGTTCAGGATCTAATAATGGCACTCCTCCTGCCAGCGGTCCACAGCCTCCGCAACGCGGTTCACATCACATTTTCAAACCCATGGTATGATGAATCATTTCTTAAGTAATATTCAAATTATGCCAGTATTTTTAATAGCTTTGCTAAAGAAATGTTTTTTTATTTAATATTTTCAGTTGCAATTAATAGTTATTTTTGCTATTCAAATTATTGGGACCTACGTTTTACCATGTCCCTCTGTCTGAAGTTATGCCTTAGGGTTGGCAAATACAGTTCAAACAAACCTTGAAAAAAAATTAAGGGGCCTTAGCTACGCGTGTAAAGGGGAATAATGTTTTTCCTCGTTTGTCCCATGGTGTTGAAATATTGTTAAATAAGCCTTTGAGCCACGATTATTTTACAATGTTAACATTTAATGGTAATTTTTAAAGAAACATCTCATTCATTGAATAATTTATTTGAACTAGATATAAATATATAAGTGTGGACTTTTTCCACAACATAATTTCAAAATCGTGTAACTTTTAAACAATTAAACAAAGTACATTTTTAAAGGAAGACCCGTTTGTTAGTCACCCAAATAAATTATCCGAATTATTGTAAGCAAAATATAAATGTTTCGAATAAATCATAGTTTACTTGTATAAGTATAAAAGTAAAAGTTGTACATGTACTACATTCGTTCTTTGCTTAAGTTATTACTATGAAATCACAAAATCATTGCAAAGAAAACGAAGCCTCTCCAGCGATAAGATAAGGCATTTAACTCAGGCTTGACAGGAAAAACCACAAAGTTAAAATTCGTGTATGCAATGATTGTTGATTTTTTAACTTCATAGTACGAGTTTGTTTTTTTTTCTTTCAACGACAGTGCGTGTTAATTTCCAAACAATTACTATTAAAGCTGTTTGTTCTTGCTTGTGTTCTGCCTATGCAATTATCAATATATTGATAAAGAATCGGTCTCATTCGCGTAATAAACACACTTAATGGCTAATTATGTAGTGGATTGTCGTAATTATTATTTCATTATGAATTATTATGAAACTAGATTTTGCGCGCGGCTCCACCCGCGTGTTTGTCGGTTATCATAGCGAAGAGTAGCCCATGTCCTTTCTAAAGAATCAATTTGGCCGTGAAAGCAGGACAGACAGTTTTCGCATTTATAATATAAGTATGGATTAAGTATTTGCTGAAAAATAATAAGTGTTTTGTAACTTTTATTTTATTGGCTTTTTGTTTTTATTTCCATGTCACGCTGTTAACTTTGTTTGCACATCCGATTTAACTACAACTGCAGCTTCCACCAAAAAGGCCAGAGGTAGGCTATTTTCGTTGCATTTAGCTACAGTTTACCTAATAGACATGAGTAATAACATTTATTTTATCGTTTTTACATTTTTCATCCTTAACAGGACTTAGACAGGTTAGCTGCGCAACTCAATGAACTTGGCGTTGTTTCTGGAAACGAGCCTCCTAATCGACCTCCTCGTGCTCCTACTAATGGACAAGGTTTGTATTTTGACACAATTATATGAAATACTAACTACCTACTATATAACAAAATTTAACAGTCTTCATTTATTTTTTTATTACTACATTAATTTAACATTTTCATATAAAGTCTGATTTACAAACATGCAGAAACAAGAATTTTATTTATTGAAACATAATTTCAATAAATAAAATAGGTACATCCAGTCACTTAAAGTCTGTTAATGATTCATTGAACTGTTACTATTATTATACTATATTTTTATATAAAACAGGTCCACCAGTAGAACGTAATCCTCCAGAACCACCATTTGATGATTCCGATACCGATTCGGACGCCGAGGAAAGCGGTGGGCGAGTTCGCAACGACGGTACTTTACTGGCCAGCGATCCACCGAAACCACTGTAAGTGATAATTATAATATACATACTATTTTTAACATTGGTGCGTCTTCCGGTCTTATTATTCGATAAGATGAAAATACATTTAGTGATGAATAAGTGAACCCTAAGACATGTTTAAAGAATAATAGTAAAGTGGAAGAGCCAGGCTTCGGCATGAATGTGTCGGCTCGACCGGCGAGATACCACGGCCTCACAGAAAACCGGTGTTAAATAGCGCTTGTGCTGTTTCACCGAGTGAGTGAGGATACCGGAGGCCCATACCCCAAACCCTTCCCCCATCCCCCAAAGGCTGGCAACGCACTTGTGACATCTCTAGTGTTGCGGGTGTCTATGGGCGACGGTAATCGCCTACCATCAGCTGATACGTCTGCTCGTTTGCCCCCTATTCCTGAAAAAAAAAGTTGTTTTTGTTAGAAGTGGGTTACATCGTTTGTGCAGTAGATTAGAACAAATTGTCTAGGGTTTTCTTTTTTTGTATAAATGTTTTATTCTGTCGTCTAGCAAAAACAGAAGTTATTAATGTGTGTAATTAGACTGTTATTATTTTTGGTATTATTAATAAGAAATTCTACATAGTTATTAACTCTATAAGAATTGTGTTAATCCACTTCATTATATACTTACACATCATTTTATTTTATTATTCGTATGATAACAAAATGTACTAATCACGGCTGTAATCTTCTTTTTTATTTGCATACACATTTTTATTTTTCGTTTATCCCATTGTTCATTTGACCCTCCCGTCCCGTTCGTTTCGATTTGGCTTGTCAGTCCCGAGTTCTGCTACAGGCCGGGCTTGAGTGCGGTGTCGGAGGATGGCAGCGGGAGCGGAGGCGCGGGAGGTGCTCCCACTCGCCCGTTGCCTCCCACGCCCGACGACGACGACACTCACGGCGACCGCACACTCGTCATGAAGAGGGGGGTAAGTTTTCACTATTACGCCCCATACTATCCCTATACACAAATAGGCCTCAACATATTATAACATCATCTAATGTGTCACAGAACGCCTCGTCGTTGTTCTGCGAACTTATAAACAAATCGATAGTCTGCGTTTATTTTTTTTAATATCTCATGATGTTAAAATGTTAAAAAACGTCTAATTGAATAAATACACTCACGTTTATTAACAACGATTTATGATATCGCTCATAAAACACTGCCAAGGCTTCTTTTTTAAATTACATGTATTAAACTACGCTAACACCATCCCATTTGGTAATAAATGAATACCATCCTCAATACATACATTGACAATTATAGACAGCCATGTTACATAAACAGAGCATCGCCAATGTTTCTTAACATGCTAAAAACCGCATACTTTTTCGGATCTATTTTCCATTACAACAAAACAACTACAAATGATCCATTAAAAAGTAGGAAAATGTTTAGCAGCTGTTTTGTTGTATAGGATGAACATGTGTGGCATTAATGCGTGCTAATATGTGTGGCTTATCGAATCAACGCCTCAACGAATGGTGTCCTTAGGAAATATTTTGTAGATGGTCTCATAGTTTGGTTTTCACGCCAAAGTAAGATTGGTGAGCATAGGTGTTAGCTCTTATTTTTATGTTGTATTCCTATTATTTATATGTACTTTTTGTATCGGGCATGTTTGACAAACATCAGAAAGAAAATACCGAAATCGATAAGAGGCAATCTGACGTGGATGAAGCAGTCTTACTGAAGGACTGGGACTTTGCCCGGTTCTTCCCACCGAAGAATAACCAATCCAAAGAAGAGAAAAAAGATTCTACAAAAGATAGCGATCCGAAACGAGCGCAGTTACAACGACAGTCTCGCTTAGAAATGGAAGATGCGTGGTCGAAATATAAAGGTATTGCTACTCCACCCTCGAGGCATAAACAGCTGTTTCAAAAACCTAATGAAAAGTCAACACACGATAAGTTATCAGATATTCTGAAGTACAACAAAAAACCGGAACCAGATTCAGAATCTAATTCACCGAACCGTTTCTTCAGAGGTTTCAGAAGAGAAAATTCGGATCTTTTCCCACTACCAAGTACTCGACACTCTGCTATATTCTTTCCAAAGCATGAAAGTCCAGTAGTAGGAGTAAATAAACAGTTACGATCTAGCGGAATTTTCAACAATTCACGCAAGCAAGTTATTAAGCTATCGTCTGGTGAGCCAATATTGACAGACTTCATTAAAACTAATGACAGTTTAAAAATGAGGGCCCAAGCAGATGCAAGAAAAGGCGAAAAAAAAGGTTCCGACAATAAACTTGTAGCTAATAATCCAATAGAGGCGTTAAAGAATGTCGCCGCTTTAATCAGACAGGACAGTGATAGCAATGGGCCAAGTCGTCAAAGCAGTGTAAACAGCGACTCACCCGCTACAAGTATTTGCTTTACAAGCAGCGCATCTTTTGAAAAGGCTGGTACCCCGGACTTAACAGCGAATACTTTTGAAAATAAATTGAGCTCAGATGACATAGTTGAATCTAATAAAGTCATGAAACCACGAAGAGAAAAGACAGAATCTGATATAGTTTTTCGGAGAAATTCTCAGTATAATCGGCATTCAGAGCTATTGGCAAGTTGTGGGCAGGAAGCGGTACTCGTTCAGGAAAAGGTAATTTGCTCCCAGCTCCGGATAGTTTGATTAATATTTTATACTTACATAATGGTATGAGGGTTTGGTTGTCTAACATGGTTTTCACTAACATTTAAGTCAGTATGGAAGCTTTTATAAAGTTGGTATGTTTTGTATTTAGTATGTAGTGGTTTTGGTTCTTTTAACAATTAATTAAATGTTTGGGAAATGTTTTCGTGCTCCTGTTGCGTTTATACCTAATACTAAAATTATAAACTTCATATTTATATATTTTAAGGATACATTGGTTTTAGACATTGCTCACACGTCTTACATTTTGGCGTGATAATTATTTTCTAGCATATAGAAATACTTTAGCTGTGGTACATGTATTGTGTATGTATTGGAAAGGCAGAAAGTAGTACCAGTAGGTAGTTAGTACAATTAACAAAGTAGACGAATCTATCATTATCTGTTAACAGTTTAATCACCTAACAATACACTGCAACTCATTAACGTGTACTAACTCAATTCCTTGAAAATAATTATCTGTACGCGAATACCGTCTTCCTGCCAAGAAATCAACAATTGCAAATTATATACACGATATCTACTTATGCCATCAACACTTGAAATTTAACCATATTACGAATGCTGTCTAACGAAATGTCACAGAAGCTGACAAGAAACGATCATCAATTTGTGAATGTGTTTTACTACTGCATGTTTTGGCTGCCGTGTATGTCAAGCTCTTTTATTGTTGAAATAATTATTAATATTGCTATAATTTTACAAACGTTTGTCTTAGTCTTAATTAAAAAAACAATAACACAGATTTATAAAAATGATTATTTTTCTAAACATTCTTTAGTAAACATAAAATACATGTTTTTATGTTATTAAATATGTTTTACGTGACCTCTACTTATCATCAAGTAAATTTATTTGATCAACGATTGTTAAAGAACAGACATGCTTAGAAAAAATGCTAATGTACCATAATATAATGTTAAATCACGTATAGGGTCGATCGAGCGGTGCTAACGAAGGCAGTGGATCCCGGACTAGTTCCGTACTGCCCGACTTGTTGAGCCAGGCTGGTCAGCCGACCACTCCGCCGAGACACGATAAATCGACTAGTGAAGAGGTATGTTTAAGAACCAAAAGCAGTTTTAAGTTATGCCTAATCTTACTATAATACATTGATATACATAATTGTAATTATTAAATTTTTCTCAAGACGGTATTACGCATAGTCGTAAATGAAATTTATACTAGTAGCCCCAGTCTGCTTTTTAATAAAACTGATGGGATCTCATTAAATATTAATTATTGATTTTATGTACTCTCCACATCGTCATTATTTGATAGTTAATTTGTGAGTGACATTTTCGCCCTACACATGCTTTAATTAAAGGGTTAACTTTAAAGGGGATTTTTAGCAACATGCCATGATGTGTTCATAATAAAAAGTAACTCAGGTGCTTCCAACTCGAGCGCTGCTTCATATACTGTAGCTACCATGCTATTATGTAGTAATGCATTTTTATTTGCCGTAAGTATAAGAACAATCATTACAAAAGATTCAGATAAACCAACAACAATATAGTGTCAATTAAAATTACTTTAACTTAGTTTGAATCGAGATCAGAATGAACAATAAAGCTTAACGTTGGAAGCTCCTGTTGAGCTTATGACTGTGTGGTGTCTAAAGCTTTTGGTTTATCGTATTAATGTGATAATGGTTGTCAATCATGCAAACATCCTGGAGCCACTGCGCGACCGGTTTGCAGACACCTGTTACCACTGCGTAAGTACGAAACGAATTGATGCAAGAGGAAATGCTTGATGGTTCTCATAGATTGTTGTTTGTTGAGAGTTAGAACTGTATCTCACTTCTTCTTTGTATTTATGCATTTACTAGATACGCTTTCATTTTGTACCGAAATGTTTTAATGATCATTGAATGCAAATCGATATTATCCGAGCTTTAAATTAGTCCAATATCATAGGGCAGCTTAATAACAGTTGTAATTAGAACAAGGGTCTTACGAGGGTTTAATTATTGCTACCATCGGCTCAACTCTTAAGGTTAATTTTAGTGTTGTCTATTATAAAATGGTCACTAACTGTTTAATATTAAATATACCTTTCATCTGGCACTTTGACAACGGTCTTCTCTTATTCAGTTTACAGTTTAAAACGTATAGATGTATATTGAAATTCCAAACTCAAATAAAGCATTATTAAAATTATTTACATACGCTCACAGCAAGTTCATGCCTGCTGTCATTTCACACAGCATTACATTGTTGTTAAAATCATAAATGTAGAATAATAGCCATCAAGCTAATAACTTTCCAATTATATATGAAATGACAACTAATCTATGGGAGATGGACTTATTTGACTAACAAATCATACATGAATGCAAATGGTTGACGATGCGGCTAAAGTTGCTGTAGGAATGTTTAATGGAATCATTTTGTTTGAACAAGTAAACACTTTGAAACTTTTTCTGTTCCAGTACAGGCAAGCCATTGCCGGAGGCACACCTTTGTCCCATCATCACCACCACCCACCGCCGTCCTCCGTCCAATCCACACCGTCCAAGTCATTCATCTCGGGCATCTCCTCCCCCCACCCATTACAGCATTCTCCTTCGAACTCGTCCGTGGGGTCCCAACAACAGTTCCTTCAACAGAAGCAGCGTTCATTCCTGACGTTCGGATTTGGTGCGGGTTCTACTGGTAGCGGCGGCACAGCAGGTTCTGGTGGTAATGCTTCCCGGCGAGAGAGCCACGTCAACGTTAATGTCACACCCACCGGACACGATCTATCTTCCGACACACCCGAAATACGTAAATACAAGAAAAGATTCAACTCAGAAATCCTCTGTGCAGCATTATGGGGTAAATCTAAACACAATGAAATGTATAAAATTGCGTTTCAAACTGAATATTAACTAAATTAAGTTCTCTTTTCCAGGAGTAAATTTACTTATCGGCACCGAAAATGGTTTAATGTTGCTAGATCGTTCAGGTCAAGGTAAAGTTTATCAGTTGATCTCGCGACGTCGCTTCCAACAAATGGAAGTGTTAGAAGGACAAAACATACTTGTAACTGTTTCTGGAAAAAAGAATCGTGTGCGTGTTTACTACCTTAGCTGGCTCAAGTCCAAAATATTGCGGACTGATGGACTTAGTGATGTTAGTATAGACCATCTTATTAACATTTTTGTTTATGTACTTACTCTGTTAATTTATTTATAAAAATCATTTTTCGGTTTCCTCAATAGCAAGCCGAGAGGAGAAATGGGTGGATTAACGTTGGAGAACTACAAGGAGCGGTACATTTCCGTATCGTTAAATATGAAAGGATCAAGTTTCTTGTAATCGCTCTGAAAGATTCGATCGAAATTTATGCGTGGGCACCTAAACCATATCATAAATTTATGGCCTTCAAAAACTTTGGAGATCTCCAACACAGGTAAAAAAGAAAGGACAAATGAATCTAAGTACTTATCTTCCTCCAGTTGCAATGTCGAGGAACATGCCACTAATAGTTTTACGCTCTATTGTAATTTATCGTAGGAACATTAAAACTTTTTTTTTCGAATTCTGAGACAGGTATTCCACTTGGTGAAAATGAACTATACATTTGTGGCATACACAATTTATTGTCACCAGAGTAACAATTTTCAACAAATTAAAACAATTTTTTTATGTAAATGCACTTTTCAACAGATGAGACCCGTCCGTGCGATTGCCATATCATAAAAATAGACTTATTCGTGTCCACAACTTTTCTTTCTCAATTTCCGTTCTTAACGTTACGAAACTATCAATAATACACCATTCTTACTTAAATTTTACTTTCAGACCCCTTTTAGTGGATTTGACCATAGAAGATAGCACAAGACTGAAAGTAATATATGGATCTGCTGATGGTTTCCATGCTGTTGATTTAGACACTGCAACTGTCTATGATATTTATATTCCAAAGCATGTAAGTAGTAATGTAAGTGGAATCGACGTTTTATTATTTTTTCTTATATTGTAGTATATAAACTTATTATCTAATTGTTTTTAAGTAGAGATTATTATAAACAAATGTGGCATTTCATACTGATAAAAATAATTTAAATTTACGAGTATTACAAGCTAATTAAATTTAATGAAATTTTTAATTTATCCTTTTCAATTTTTTTTTTGTGTTTAACTGATATCAATACAGCATGTACTTATAAAGAGTCATATATGTTTATAATTATTAGAAATTCTTTGGTTTTTGAAAATAAAAATTAGTAAGATGTATTCAAGTAATTTATTGTATATTAACTATTTACAGACACAAGGTGCAATCGTTCCACACTGCATTGTTCCTCTACCAAATTCTAATGGAGTTCAATTATTGTTGTGCTATGACAATGAAGGTGTCTATGTCAACACTTATGGAAGAGTTAGCAAGAACATAGTTCTACAGGTTTGTAACTAATAAACACAAATATATTACATAATACACCTAAAGTACAATGTTAGTTTAACTCTTACTTGTTATTTGCAGTGGGGTGAAATGCCGACATCGGTAGCCTATATAGGTACTGGACAGATAATGGGATGGGGCAATAAAGCAATCGAAATTCGTTCAGTAGAGACTGGTCACCTAGATGGCGTATTTATGCACAAGAAAGCACAGCGACTCAAATTCTTATGTGAACGCAATGACAAAGTGTTCTTCTCTTCCGCCAAAGGTGGTTCCTCCTGTCAGATATATTTTATGACGCTCAATAAACCCGGCATGGCCAACTGGTAGTGTAAGGGTGCGGCTGGCGTAGAGCACGCTGCTGATCTGTGATTGTAACACGAACGGCGTCCTTTATTCAGTGCATGCCCGTACTGTACAAGATAATGCCAGTAGAATAGTCAATACAAAATCATGTGCTTTGGCCACTCGAAATTCAAAGACTTGTGATAGTGACAGAATTAGTATATGTGCTCAAAAGACAATCCACAAAATGTTATACATTCAAGTATTCGAGGATCTTCTTAGCAAATGTGGCATTTTGTACTGATAAAGATAATTTCAATTTATTACAAGCTATTAAGGAATATATATTATTAAGCAATAACCTCTAGGATAAATGTTTTGATATTGACAATTATGCGTAAGTAAGTTAATATGCTTAGGTTTTATATTATGTTGCAATTTGATAATTTCTAAAAGAAAATGTAATTGAAATCAACTATTAATTCATATATGCCATATTGTTTATAATGTTAAGCTAGTTGGTGATGATTATTATTAATTGGTTACACAATTATTTTTATGATATTAACAAAGAAAAATGCCATGTCAGACAGGTAGATACTTATTATTGACTAACCTTCAACCAAACAATTAGAAGTAACGTAAAATTATTCTTCAATTATATTGTAAGGTTCATTCAATTTAAATTGGCATTTAGTCAAGTCACTTTGTACCATAATTATCACACCAAACTACATTTTTATTAGTGAATAAATTCTTTAAATTTCGTAATACATATTTATTATTTATTTGTTATGTACTATATTATTTACATGTATAAAGATATAACTGTGCATATTGAAAATATATATATTTAAAGACTTTTTATTTGAAGTACCTTAGCCCAATAAATTTTTTAAAAACATTTTTCGTTTCGTTATTGACGACTACTCCGATTGTTCAGCATTCACTGTTAGTGACACTGACTCCCGGAGGAAAACACCGCTACGAAATTTAATCCTGAGTCACAAAATTAAATATTACAAAGTTGAGCACTATAATCGTCGAAGTCCTACTCATCGAATTATAACGTGAAACTAAAATATAATGCAATTGCACTCTATGGCCTATGCGGACAAATATATACATACTAAGACAAATCAATTGATGTTCTTTTGAAGCAATTTGAAATGCATCTATTCAATAAAAACATTCAAAACAGTATAATAATATAATATAATAAATATTTCGGACATCTTACACACAACGCCATCTAGTCCCAAGCTAAGCAGAGCTTGTGTTATGGGTACTACACAACAGATATAAATACATATATACTTTTTTTTTGTAAATACATATTATACATAGAAAACACCCAAACTCCGAAACAAATATTTGCAGATCATACAAACATTTGTACCGACCCGGGATTGAACCCGAGACCTCAAGCATAGCAGTCGCATACGCTACCACTGTGCCACAGAGGCAGTCAAAAAACAGTATTCAATAGTCCGTTTTTTTCTGGTTAGAAATATTAGTACATAGTAGGTTATCTATGTTAGTATAATAATAATAATAATATATTCAGCCTATGGTAATAATGTACATATATAAAGTAGTACTTCTCTCACAATGTAATTACCGACTTAAGTCACCTTTTTTTTTTTCGTGTGGAATCCCCCTCGGGCCGTCACCCCGCCAGGATTTGCGGCGGGGCGGTGTGTCGGAATCGAACCGACTAAAACCACACGGTGTGCCAACTCTGCGCCTGAGACAGAAACTGTTGATATTAATACGACGGACCCCTCCCAGCGCTTGCCCGCACTGAAGGGGGCACCGTCTGCTGGTTAATACTCTCAAATTAGGCGACGCAGGGGACGCGATGGAGGGGAAAACCCATCCCGTCCATCGGCGACCACGGCCAAAAATGACGTAAATCTGGGCTGACTGGATCAGTCTACCATCATAGATTTTAACATTGATAATGCAAAAAATAGTCAAATTTTTGCCATATATAAGAATTGGAGGTTCAATAGTTCAAAACTTTTAAGTTTTCATAAGCTCCTACCTTTACCTAGTCTAAGAGCTAGATCCAGATAGTTATGGAAAATGAACTCAATTATAAATTCTAAAGACTAAATTTAGTAGGTACCTAACAAATTCTGATATTTGTTGACTTTAGACCAATTTGCAACTGAATTTTTAAATTCAAAATGAATAGCATAACACTATTATAATACTGTCTCTTGGGTTAAGTGCCAAGTGTGAGTTGAGCGTAAATCTTGGGGATCAGAATAACAATCTGTTAACTACTGATGTGAACTTGCCCTAAATTCATACAATGATGTATGTGGTCATACATTACATAAATTATTATAGGGTGTCCAATAGTGTCCATGAACATATGACACTAGATTAAATACTTGGAAGTAGTTGATTGTGTTTATTTATATATTAAAGTTTTTTTAAATATACATAAAACAAAGATCTTTTTTCAGATATTCAATGGCTATACTAATAAGTAATAATTTTTATTTCCATGAACACATTTCTTGAAAGATTTTGAAACATTTCTTATAATTTTACCACAATTTAATTGCTATTAGACAGAATGTGAAAATTTACAACTTTTTAACACACAGAAATCATTAACAATTATAGATCACATGATAAAGATTTCTAAAAAGTTATGAAGGCAATAAATTTGAACTGGTTAGAGCTTCTGCTTCTTTTGATGTCATAGGAACTAGCATCAAACCTGCAACAGGCGGCTGCATTTCTAAATCTCGTAAACTATTTACTTTAACTTTGATATCACTACGTAATTTATTAATATCTATATTTAATTGTTTTTGATCCGCTTCCAACAGCAACTTTGCGTCTTCAAATTTATGTTTTACCAAGACAGATCCGACAGTTACCCAGCATTTCTGTTGGTTGGATTTGGTTAAATCTCGCAGCGCTTCTCGATTCTCATTTCTTCTCTTATCTAACATAATAATTTCTCGTTTGTCTGACAGAATTTCAGCGGCCAACTTCTCAGCTTCCATCAAATATTGTAAAATTTTTTCGTGATCTAACATTTTACCTATTTTTTTATTTTGCGCTCAACTACTTTGTCGAAATCTAATAAGGCTTAATATTTATTTTCAAGCAACTGTTTCCTGCTAACTTCAACCTCAGAATTGTGCACCAATACAATCACAATGAGAATTGAGGATGCACAAATACAAATTGCTATCACAAATATGTCACTCCTGTCACCTATATGACAGATGATAGACACGATAGATGAATGAATCCGACTTATGGAGGGTACCTCTACCCTCCATAATCCGACTGTAATCCAAAGTAGGGACGTCGATGTTTTGATATCGCTGTTATAACTTCGGTACTAACGAGACAATGATTTTAAGAAAATAAAATACCTAAATTTCAAACTCTTTAGGGTCATCTATCGTGCAGGAATAAAAGAACTACAACTTCCATCTAAAGCACACATTTTAACTTTTTTCTAAAGCTAAGTTCCGTACCAGCAACGGAACAGGTTAAAGGGAAAACACATAACCAAATTAATCTTCTTACAGAGTGTGCCTGTAAGTTTTTTTTCCGTTTTATTATCTTTAAACGAATTTTGTAAATTGCTAAGTTTGCCGTCGTAATATAAGGTCTACCAGGCGGAGCTCCTCGCAATATGCAAAGCATCGAGGATGATTTTAAAATATAGGGCAACTACGTTTGCGATTCTCAGTGATTCTAGCGCGGCACTCCAGACAAAGTGAAATCTCAGTTGTCTCCATCCGTTAGCCGTGGAAACCAAGAAAAAAATTGAATCTTGTTTCCACCAAAACAAAGTAGTAAAATTATATTGGGTTAAAGCAGACGCCGTGATGGAGAGGAATGAGTGAACCGACGAACTGGCAAAGGCAGCCTTGAGATTGAAGCGGGCTCCGGATTATGACTGATGCCCGGTCCCCTACATCAAGCAAAGACTGGAATCGGAGGTATGTGTTTGGTGGACGCATACAGAGTCATAAGGAAATTCGAAATCAACAAATACACCACATTACTATTAACGAGGCACGGTGGGTTCTACGAATACTTGAGGCGATTAAAGTGTAAGGAGAACCCATCGTGTATCTGCAACCCTGATGTACCAGAGACCGTCCCTCACCTGATTGTGGAATGCCCTACCTTCGATAAAAAAACGATACGAAGTAGAACAGGAACTTGTCAAAAAAATAAGCGAAATAATGGCAAGCAAGAAAAGAAAATTCTTTTTAAAACAATATACAGACATTGTAACATTAGTGAATAATAGAAATATGATAACAAAATAATAAGATTATTGTTGCTTATCATTGCAAAATAAATAGTGATACATTCCAATATTATGTATGTGCTGTAATATAATTTAAATGAATTAAGACTTTAAGAAATATTGTATCATTAAACATTAGACATAACATTAGCAATCCACTACCTATGTACGTAGTATATGTTCAAATTAGTCATGAGTAAACTAGTAATCAGTATATTTTAATTAAATAGGCAACAAATTGTAACCACTATTGTACTTTTAATTAAATAAAAATAAAAGTTGTGAAAGGTTGGCGTCGGACAAGCACTCCAAATTTTTTTTTTTGTGGTTTGTAAAATAAATTACAAAACATCGCCTTGGTGGTGCAGTTGTAGTGTATGCAACTGGGTGTAACTGTATATATGTACTTATATCAGTTGTGTAGTACCCAAGCTCTGCTTAGCTTGGGACTAAATGGAGTTGTGTGTTAGATGTCTGAAATATTTATTTATTTTATGTCAAACGATCTCGAATTGTTTCGCATATAATTTCTGAATCCCTATATTATAGAGTATTTATTAGATAGGTCTTTTAAAAATATTGAGAAATTGCTAAGACGATTTTTTTAACATATAAAACTTCGTATAAAACGTCCGGTTTTTTCTATTTAAGTTGAGACAATGGCCAAGTCTAAGTAAAAGCAAATTTTTGTTGTCTGGACAATACTGGAGCCATAGTCATGCACGGCCACGGCACATCCGATTTCAGTTGCTTCTGAATTTAGGAGACTAAATTTAGTTAAGTGTAATAAGTGCTTATGGCAACATAGGCAAACGTAGGGATTGACGCACATCACTACTGACGCTATGCGTCGCGTCTTCCTGCCACCATTTTGGTTTCGCTAATTGAGGTTAGACTGTGATTAGTGTGTTTCGTGAGATTGACGGCTCGTTGTGTCCTATATTCTTAAGGACATGACTGACTCACACTGAAAATGCACTTGTAAAATATATCTGGAAAAGAACAATTATCACTTCCCGTAAGAGTCGTTTGGTGGTAGTTTAGTAGAAGTATTTAGTTTTGTAAGATAATTTTGACAATGGACGGCCCGCCGAATAGAGGATTTCGGGGTGGTGGCCGTGGCGGCCCACCTGGTGGTCCCAATTCCAGAGGAAGAGGAGGATTTGACATGCGCGGCCGGTAAGTCTCCTTCGCTTTAATAATTATCACATTTTTATTATAACTAGGTTATATTTCTGTTCAATTGAATGTGTTCTCCTTTTTGTTCCCAATATTTAATTACTTTATCTGGTTTTAGAGGTGGTCCCGGCATGAGGGGTAGAGGAGGACCACCACGAGGAGGTATGCCATTTCGAGGACCACGAGGATTTCGTGGTGGGCCTATGAGGGGTGGCGGCGACAGAGGCGGCCGTGGCTTCCCTCCTGGGCCTCAAGGCCCGGGGCCACATCCGGTGCCAACTATTGAATCACGTGGAGCTCCACCGCAAAGTAAGAGGGTTATATCTATGACTTAACACATTTTTTAATATAAATTACTAATATTGTTGGTAAAAATAATCTCTGGGTTCAATAACCTAATGGTACTTTAGAGGTTATAATTATATAAATCTTAGTGTGATATAGCAGTTATCAGCAATTTACATATAAGAAGAATATAGTTATGCGTCTGAGAATACACACATACAAATTAGAATAATGAAACAAACTAAATTGATTATGATCTTTCTCAACTCTCAACTAATTTGAATCCATATTAATTGAAATGAGGACAATACACAACATACTACAGTAAAGCTAGGTGATTCTTTAAATTCTATTAATGATTCTTTTTAAGTCACAGTATGAACCAACTGACTCTAATGTTTTTTTTTTAAATATTTAAGATGTATTTGTTGTATAGGGGGAGGATTTAACAATCGAGGTGGTCCTGGTCTTATGAGGGGCAGAGGAGGTAGAGGCCGAGGAGATTTCAATGGTCGTGGAGGTGATAGGGGAGGTGGCAGAGGGGGAATGCCCATGAGAGGTAACGCATTATAACTGGTTATGAGACTCACTGCTGTCAGCTTAATGTTTCTTGTAACTGTAAGATGCTTACAAATTTTGTGCCAACACTACTCAACTTATTATATCAAGCAGTTTTCCTGACCTGGTTTATTATCTATACTATTTGAATGTCTGTTTGTAATATTATAATACATAACTGCAAAATAAAAATCCATGGTTAGTCTGGCAAAATACTGTATTGCTATAAATGATTTAATGACTTGTATATGAGGCAGTACCAATTAACTTGGGTATTTCAGAAATGGTGTAGGACATTAGATGGGTATACACTGTGCATACTGGTCCAGTGCTAAATTATAGAATCATTACAGATAAAGTATATGGTAGATGTAGCAGTGTGAATATAAGGAAAGGGCTCTGCCCCTGTGTTTGTCTGTTATTGCAGTTGAGTAGCCTATGTCCTTCCTCATGAATCAAAGTATCTTCATGCCATATTTCATTAAAATTGGTGCAGCAGTTTAGCTCTGGAAGCATGACAGACAGTTGCTTTCGCATCTACACTAATATTATAAAGAGGAAAGATTTGTATTTTTGTATGTAACGAATAAACTCAAAAAGTACTGATTTTAAAAATTCTTTCACCATTCGAAAGCTACATTATCCACGAGTAACATGGGCTATATTTTATTTTGGAAAAAAAAGGGTTCCATAAGATATTTGGGTTTTTCAGACACAGGGTGTAAAAATCAACTAGAAAAGTTACTTATTTTGCGAAAATTTTCATGCTACGGGCTATATAAGACGCAAACGAGGTTGCGGGGGTCAGCTAGTGTATAATATAAGTATTGATTACCAACACTGGATGGCCCTGTTTTGAATTTGAATATCGTAGATAGATTTTCACTCTTTTTAATTGTTTAACATATTTACTGCCTATAATATGCAAGTAATACTCTTACACAAGCTAATGTATGCAGAGTGTGTTTACATCACTGGAGTACTGTGTGTAATAGTCGACCATACCTATAAAATGCAACTGTCCATACAGCAGTGTTAATAAAAAACATGTTGTGTTCCCACCTAACTTTTTGTATTCTGTATGAGACTGTTGAAAACGCAGCAAACAACTTCTGTGTTGTGTAACAACAATAACTAACTTAGGATTGGGTGTATAAATATTTTTTGTTTCTGTTTATATTCACCAAAATGTGTTCTAACAATTAATATCAAACTTATGTCTTAAAATATATTATTAACTAGAGCGTAAATTTGATTAGGTCGTGGTGGACGTGGTGGTCATGGAGGACCCCCAGGTGGAGGTCCACCTGGTCCTCCTCACCCAGCAATGGGACCCCGCCCTGTACCTCCACATGTTGCACCTCAACCTGTACCTGAGCAAGCACAGCCATCTGGACCTTTTAAAAGAGGTAGTGGCCCACCACATGCAGGTCCAGGAGGACCGCCTAAACGACCCAGGTAAAGACATGTTTAAAGACAACTCCTGCATTAGGAATATATCTTGTGTCACAAAGACATTATCAAAAGAATGCTATATATATATGCTATCATTGCATTTAACAGAGTTTGGATTTTTTTTATCTACAAAATTGATTGAAATACAATGTTTGTCATTTATTTTTCGTTATACATTTATTAGTTTGACTTATAATAATAAGGCTACAACATGTTATGTTTTTTTTTTTCAAATAGGTTTGATGGTCCTCGTGGCGGCGGTGGCGGCGGCGGTAGACCTCCTCCACCTGGTGGCTACCAGCAAGCACCACTATCCCATGCCCCACCACCGGCTAATGGCTATGGACCAGTGTATGTATAATTGATTTATTATCATCCTATAATATAAACATTTTTAAATGATGAACCCTTAATACGATAGGAATGTGCCGTCTGAAACATAAATGACGATACTCTTAAGACTGAATTTTTATGTTACTTAAGAAAAGTAACGGGTTAAGTTTACTTGTGTTTAGTCTATCTGTACTTTACAGGCACACAGGATACCAGCCCTATGAACCCCCTGCAGCAGATCCCTATGCTCAGCCAGCCTACAATACACCAAGGTAAGAATTTGCAGTTAATATAACCTAATTTATTCATTTAATTGTACAAATAATTACCTACAACTATGATGAAAACATTCTAAAGATAGGAATTGCCGTCTGACACATATATGCAGAAAATTTAGAATCTGAGAAAGTGAATAGACATACTCAACCTTGTTTGTCAGGGATAGCTATTAATTAACTATTTTTTGTTATTAGTGCATATCAAAGCAGTAGTTATTCTACACCTGCACCGGTCCAACCTAGTTCAGGCTATAATTCTGGTAGTTATGGCGGCTATGGGTATTCGACTACTGCGCAGGGAGGTTACGAAAATGAAGGTTACAGGTTAGTAAAATCAGTTATTTCATAAATGGCAAAAAAAAAAAAAAACTTATTTGGTTCATCAGTCAGGTGCAGAGCAAAATTTGTTGTTTAAATTGTAATTTAGTTGTAAATTTTATTTATTTGTTAAGGTAATAACTACAGGTAATTCACAAGGCATTAAAATTATAAGCATAATAGGATTAGTGCTGGTTGGTTAACTTCCGTAATCACACATTATATTCTAATCTTAATCAGTTACTAAACACAATTTTTAACGAGATTTACAAGAAATTGACAATAGTATAGTTAACCAAACTAAACCAAGTACAAACAATGTTATTTTTAAGTGATAACGCGAGAATATTTCGTTTATTAACGTTAGTCAAATTAGTGACAAAATAATTAGCTGTTCTAAATATTTCTCTATTCAAATGAATATATTAATGAAACAATTACAGGCTTGCACTTAGCCATTAATACTGGAGCCTATTGTAGGCACACAGTATTATATTTTAGCTGAGTAAGCTTTGACGCGGGCAACGCCAGTTGCTTTGCGTCGCGCCAACCCTACATAACGAGTGTAGATACCTTGTACTCATATATCTTTTTCAAGTATTAAATATTTTCAGTTTAAATTCACTCCGTGTTTTATATCTCAAGTCCCGACTAGGAACACTACAAAAGTGCTAATTAATCTTTCGGATGCGCGAACGGGTACTTCCGGTTCCATGCACCGTGCGGCGAAATTGCAAAATTTTGCAGCACGGTGCATGGTGTACGAAAATGATCAAATCTTTTCAAAAACAATGCTCGGTGGTTATAAAAGTGATTATTTTTCAAAAGATGGATAACAAGCGTACATGGTTATGCCATATTTTATTACTAAACTAATGTTATCACATTATTATTTACTCACAATTGAGCCAAGTATTAATTTACGCACCTATTGTGTTAATAAACATGATTTTAATATTTTATGTGGTTTATTATTCATTTTACTTATTATCCTCATAAAGTTCGATAACTAAGCTATCTACTGATATAAAAAACACTATAACTGCAGTAAAAATTCATTGAGAAACATATTTGTAAAAATCACATTTCGCTGTCGAGATATTCGCCATTTTGTCACTTTACAATCAAACTATTATTTGCGCCGAACACCAAATTACGTAGTATTTATATGAAGAAATAGTGTTTTTTAGTTAAATAATTTATTTTTTTAGTTAACTAGTGCAAAAGACAGGAACAATACATAAAAAAAACAACCTATTTATCAAGTTATTTAAAAAAAGGACTCGTTTGCTAGACCAGTTTTCATTTATTATTTTTAAGTTCTGAGAATTCTCTAAACTCTATGAAAATGACTGAATGCTAAAGAGAACAAACTGATCGTTCCATTATGTGACACACAAAATCTATGGTCGATACAAAATAATTTAGTAAAACATAAACAAAGATCAGTTTACGTCTTGTTCATTGTCCGTCACTACTGTGTATGTGTGGGTGTTAATAGTTCCGGGACTTCCCGCTAGGCTGCGTGCAAACACGAATCAACGGCGATATACAATTTTAAGTGGCGTGCTATTGGAGAGGCCTATGTCCAGCAGTGGACTACGATACGCTGATGATGATGTAGAACAGTAATGGCGTGGGAGCCCTTTGTATGTGTGCGTCTGATTTCGCTCGTCAGGCAAAAAATTAGTGTTTATTTAAATATTTAGCTTTTCTAACACATTTTTGTTGCTATTCTATATTCTATATAAGATTCTCATCGCAATTATATCATTTTATCAATAAAAACATAAGAATAAATGCGTAAAAACCTTCAAATGAGTAAGCCCTTTTCAATAGGTAATAGACTCGGTAACTTTTTGAGTAACACTATTCAAAATTACGCATGATTTATGCCTCAATTCGTATTGATAGTGGTTCCTAAAATAAGTATAACAAGTAAAATATAACAACAAACTACCTTCAAAATCACCTTATCGGCAAAAAATCAGTTTTAAGAGGCACTTGACAGATCGCGTTGCGTCATCGTCAACTTTGAAATTGGAACTCGTTTTTTTTACGGCTCTTGAAGCGCACTTGACAAACGAATGTTTTAAAATGTTGTTCGTATAAAGCAAATGCATAACAAACCTTTCTAGACTTCGTTATAATAACTTTAATACCCAAAATTAATTAAAATGCAAGTTAACTGCGAAAAACATGGATCCGTGTGTGCCGCACCGACGGGACAAACATGGATCCGTGTTGCCGCACCCGAGAGGTTAACTATATACAATCTTATTGACTTTATTCGCATTCATAGACACAGTATAGTAACATTCCTCATATGCGATACTATAATTACAAATCATTATTAAGTGATTGAATGTACCATTAGCGGCGGTGCCGGCGGTGCTGGAGACGCCGGCTACGGCGGCGGCGAGGCTGCGTACGGTGGACAACCGCCCGCCTATGACTCGTACGCGCAACCCTCCTACAATACCTACCAGCAGCCTCAACCACAATATAATAACAACTATGGTAAGTTTTACTAGTCTTTTTTTTTTTTACAAGAGATGTTCAAAACATGTGTTTATTTATTAGAACAGCCTTTACAAATATTTTTACTTTAAATAACTGTATCTAAGAATTATACAGATTTTTATTGTTAAAGATTACACTTGTTTATTGAAGTAAAATGAATAGGTGAAATAACTTTGCATTTGGAATATCCATTTTCCAGTTTATTGATTTGAGTAGTTTGTTGTAAGAGTTAGGCTTATTTATTGTAGTGAAATGGATAGGTGATATTTATTTATTGGAAAATCAATTTTCCAATATTTATCATTTGTAATAAAATGTATAGGCAAAATTTCTTACAAAAAAGATTTAAGAATAAACCAAAGATGACCATATATATCATTAGTTAAATAAGTTTTAAAATGTAAGTTCAAATATTGATGATGCTCTTAGGTATTGTATATAGGTATATATAGACGAAATAAATAATTAAATTACTATTTTAGCATATTAGACGAAGATGTGTCTATTAGCCACAAATACATATTTGAATGAATATGAGCAATAAACATGAAAACAATGCAAGTACAGAACTAACGACAATAATGTAAAAACTTGGAAAAATATGAAAACAAAAACAAATTGGGAACTAAGACAAAAAATTGTGTCAATAATTATTTACTATTAAGAGAACAATAAATACTAGAATGAAAGCTGTTAGAAGCTTATTATAATAATTTTGCAACTATGAAGTCAAAAGTGTCTATTATTATTGTTTGCATTACAGGCAGCTGGTGATCTGTTTGACTATACAGAGTATGATTTATGTGTTTATGGTACACATTCAAAATAAAGTATCTGGATCAAATAATTGAAGCTAATGGATTTACAACTATACAGTGCAGTTTGCTATGTATACGTCACATTTTTGTTAGTTGATATTTTGGAGAGTAACACATTATTTAAATGACTGAGTGAGACTACTGAGAAGTGACAATAATGAATGAACATATTAAATTGATGTTTTACCAATTTAACTGAAGATGAAATAAACTCTAAAAATGTGCAAATCAGTCCATGATTGATTTTCATAATAAAAACAAAGCAATAAACATAATGGCTTAATCTCTGTTCTAATTTTATTAAGCCTCATTTCTTGTAATGGTATAGGTAGGTACCATAATGTTTTAATGTTTAAGGACTATTCACAATAAAAATTAGATAAATACCATGTGTATGTTTATTTCATTTTGGCAATAGTATTGCTACCACTGCACATCAATTAATTTAAAAACTAAAATAAAAAGAAAGTTACCATAGATAAATAGTATGAACCAAACAATATTTTGTATATTTCACGATTACCAAAAGGTCCAGATATAGATAATAGGAAAATTAACTCATAGGTTAACCAATGAGGGTGTGTTAGCAAATCATAGAAATGATTATATGACTAGATAGCTTAAAAATGATGCAACTGGGAAATAATATTCAGACATTTTGCTTTGCTTTGAAAATAAAAACAAATGTTAATAACCCATAATGAGATTACTATTTATTAGTATGTGTACTTGATTCTATTTTTAAGAAATCTATTCTCAGTGGTTTATTGTTTAGAATCCTGTAGATAATCTACAGAGAAACCTGGGTAATATTTGAACTCGTAAACAGATGAAATGTAAAATAGGTTTGAACTGAAATTACTTCATGGTACTAAAAAAATGCTCTATGTATTATTACATTTAAAATGAACATCCATAAAGATTGAATAATGCACATTATAGAGACATTCAAAATATTACACTAATGATGTTGTGTGACTGATCAAGTCTCCTTTAGTTATATCTTATTCATATACTTTTTTTTTTTTACTTTAACTGGTCAACAACAAAATATAAATTTTACTATACTAAAATATAAACAGAAATCATCAGATTTGTCATTTGCCTGGGCTTTGGTTACCATACTCATATATATACCATCAACTAACATTATTAATCTTAGACATCAAGATATTATTATTATTATGCAGTATTAGTACAGTTCATATTAGTAGTTTTAAAATATAAAATTTGTTGAGCCTTGCTTACTTACAGTGAAAATTACTAAATATCAATGTGTTACATGAAAATGTAAAAAGAATAATAAGATTATTAATAAGTAATAAACAGCCACATGCCTATTAGGATTTTTAGAATAGTAAAAAACTTTGTGTATGCAGAATAAGGCATTTTGATAGCTGCTTGTGCTAAATTTAGAAAATACTATTATAAACTGCTTGGTATTAGCAGTTAATGTGGTTTGATTGAATTCATTCAAATAAAGAAAAAAGTGGAAAAAGAGCACATCAAAAGATTCAAATGGAGCATGAATATAGAATAATAAATAAAAGGTTATTTTTATAAAATTATGATGCTCATGTTTGTTCAAACAAATACATATAAGGTAATTGTGATATAAATCCAAAAATATATGGCCAATCGAATTTCAAGTTATTTGTTACACCCATAGTTTTGTACTACTGGGAATTGTAGGTGTTTAGTGTAGTTAGTGTACTTTTAATTAGGTCTGGCACACAGTAGATGATTTCATTTGGGACACATTTTTATGTATGCAATATACTAATTGCTTGCAATCTGTGAATAATATGGCAAAAAATAAAATCTTAACACTATCAGTTTGTCAAGTTAGACCTAGTGTGGTGTAGAATAAATCTCTGATGACATGTTTCTAAAACTGATAAACTATTAGGAGACCTACATGCTTTGTGATTTTCTACTACATATGCGTTTTCAAGAATGTGACAAAGTACACAGTTTAAATACGGAAAGATAAAACAATTCCTATCCAATCCAAAACAAAGAAAGAAATTTTATTCTAGGCAGGGAATTAAAACCTTATTCAGTGTGAAATTGGTAATGAATTTGTACAAGTAAACAGCTTCTGATTAAAACTATACATTTTATATAGGCCATATTTTATAAGTAGTTTTTATAAGAAATAATAACACTTTTATTACAGCAAAATTAAACTGGAAATATGTGTATTACACAAAAGATAAATCTAAAGGTTTATGAGTTTTAATTAGGTAGTCTACAGCATCGGAAATCTAAACATGTCTCAAATTAATTTAAGACTACTTGGCTTGAAGATAAAATAAAGTGTAAGAAATAATGACAAACAGGTAACATAATTTTTATTTAATAGTATTTTAGGACTAAATATATAACAAGAGCAAATATACTTGAAAAATATCACTAAGCGAGATACATATGTGTCCACTGTGTTGCCAACTTCTTATGCCATATTATTAAAAACATTAAAGTGTCACATTGATCAAGTGTATGATTAAAATTTTACTGTCCATGAGGTAATACATGCCCTAGATGGGGCCGCTAAAGTAAACAAAGAAAATTAATAGTGAATAAGAATATTGAATATTACAATACATAAATTTTATAGGTAGAACATTCTTAGAACAACTCTCTGTTCAAGAAATAGTGTTAAAAAATATTTATGACGTTTAGTCAGAAATGCATCTCATTATGGAGTGTGGTAGGAAAAAGATAATTTGATGCATCAAAGCTTCTAAGTAAGCTGTAGGGATATAAATATATATAAGCAAAGAAAATTATGGTTCTTTATCATATAATAATGTTATGTTTGTATCAAATGTTGTCAATTGGTTGTCTTTTGTACAATTTTTGCATCTTAATTTGTTTACTTAACCATATATACTTATCTTCTAGGTATCAGATGAAATTGATCTATTCATGTGAAATAAATGATACACTCAGGTGAAATCACTGATCAAAACTGAAAAGCAACAGTTGAACGCTGTAAGAAGTGGGATTAGATGATTTGAGGTAAATACAGATTTTAACATTAATTACTTCAATAGCTTTCAAATTTTAAATTGCAAGTAAGTCCTACAAAGATTAAAAAAAATTATGGCATTAATCAAAGGTAGGTTTTAAACCATGATTAAAAGCGACCAGACATGTGGAGACTCACCGAATGACGATATAGTAGGCTAAAACTTCCTCGGGAGGCCTATCTTCGTCAGTGAACTATTTAAAGACTGTTTAAGTGATGTGAAAGTTAATTATAGCAAATTATAATGAAAGGGCGCTGGCAAAAACATATTTACCATTATACATATTTAACCTTTGCCTATTGTTACAGATGTAAGGACTCAATTCTGTCTCCTGGATCGATTCATAGGCAGTTATAGCTTAAACAATGCAACGGAATGGATTTAAGGTGGAGCATATCAACATTAACCTGAAGTCTTTTTACAATCTTACAGAATCACAACAAGACAAATAAATTTATGATATGAGATATTTATCTCTATTTATTTAAATAAACCCCCCCCCCCCTTTTTTTAAATATCTAATTACACAGACAGCGTGTCTGTCGTGTGCAGCGAGGATATCACTTGTGAAATCTACAAATTGTTGCTCTTGAGTTTGGGTAAATAAATAAATACATATATCGGATATTTAACACAACGCCATCTAGTCCCAAACTGAGCTCATATATACTTTTTTGTAAATACATATTATACATAAAAAACACCCAAACTCCGAAACAATCATTTTTCCGACGCAGGAATTGAACCTGAGACTTCATGCATAGCAGCCGCGTACGCAATTGTGGTTATTGTTGTGAAATACGAATATGTATATAAATTCATACAAGTAAGGTGCTTGCCTAGGTAGCAGTTTTTTTTTAGTCTTAATTAATTTAGGGGCTTTTATTATAAAGTAATGTTAGTCTGGCTTATTTTATGATACTAACTACCCGCTTCGTTAATTCTTAGCCTAATGATACAATAACTGAGGCGTAGCTAGTTCTTGAATATTCTTTGAGAGGTGTGCATCTGGACCGAGGCCCATATTTTTAATTTTTTGCGAAATCTTAAAATTCAAATGGAAAATTCAGTTAAAAATAGTAAAAACCTAAAGCAATGGCTCATAAATTTCTTAGTGAACGTGAAGTAAAGCTGTTATGATCAAATAACTTGGACCCTCAATTCAGATGCTTGCAAAAAATGTCATCGGCTAGATCTCAGAAAGAACTGCTTCAATGCTTTTTATTTAAGAATTTCTTTTTAAACTTTGAAGAATATTTCAAAATTAGAATACGACATTACGGATTTATAGCGGCATAATATAGGGCCGTCAGTTGAATAACGTCTCTACGGAGAAATCTGCAAAAAAATGCAATTATCTGAACGAATACGTAACTAAGACTTTAAAATATTTTAGTTAAAAAGAAATATTGAGACAGAAACCAATTGTTAAGAAGTAAATAAAAGTAGATTTTTACTAAAACGTTTGAACTAAGGGCATTTGTCTTTTAAATAAAGAATCGTCCACTTCACGGCAATATACATAAACACTCGGAAAAATCACGGTTGGATAGCGATTGCCAGCTGTACGACGCGACGCTTTATGGGCATTGCGCATGCGTCGAATTCTAGTGTTACAGCCACCGCCGCCGCGCCGGTTCAAATTGTAGTAGGGACTACTTAACAAATACTCCAAAAGAAATGTCTTCTTTTTCAAAATTAATATTGGTGAAAAATATTTTCCAAGGTTACTTAGTAAAAGAAAATTTTATTGTAATAATGATAATAATAAATATTTCGGACATCTAACACACAACGCCATCTAGTCCCAAGCTAAGCAGAGCTTGTGTTATGGGTACTAGACAACTGATATAAATACTTCTATACTTTTTTTTTGTAAATACATACATATAGAAAACACCCAAACTCCGAAACAAATATTTGCAGATCATACAAACATTTGGTCCGACCCGGGAATCGAACCCGAGACCTCAAGTTTAGCAGTCGCATACGCTACCACTACGCCACCTAGGCAGTTTGATAAACTATTATGTTTTATTCAAGTATTCAATCGTCTGATACATATTAATTAAACATTAAGCAATTTTTTTTTTAATATGTGTTTTACATTTCCGTGACTCTTTATTTAAAAATCAAAATCATCGGAGCTTTCACTTACACTATCACATCTGCTATCACTTTCATCGCTACAAATATCAGAATCGTCGTTATTATCGGAAGATTTGTTCATCGAATCACATAGCACACTCAACTTGCGTTGGAGTTGAGTTTCTCTGGAACCATGTTGGTTTTAGAAAACCATCTAATAGCAGCCAGCCATTATTTTCCGCGCTGAACTTGATACAATCCGGCAAAGTGGCATTTAACCACATCGAATTAACAAAGATTTCCAGCACGGTGGAATGTGCGTTGAGTCAAAACCTTTAATTTTTTTAATAAATTTTTCATTATTTTGTTTTGAAGCGTACATTTTGTTAAATAATAAAAATCTTGCGGCATTTACATTTTTACACTTTGGGAGTCCATACATAAGGCACGTAAACTCTTGGACTGCATCAATTTTGGTTTCATTAAAGATGTCATTGGGATTAGTCAAAGACGCAAAATCTTGCTGAATTTGTGGGTATTTAATAAATACATTCCAGGGCCGAACTTTCCCTTTGTTGAAAAATGCAGCCGTGTAGTCGCAACCCGTGAATGCGTGAAAAGCGGGAAGAGCAAGACATAAAGTTAGCTAAGAATTTTACCAGGGCTTCTTTGAAACGAAAATTCTTCAAGCTTTTTAAAAAATCATTGGTTCTTGTTTGCAAAGGGCCATTAATTGTGTATGGAATATCAATTTCTTTTCGATTTTGTCGTTCGCAATCTTTATGGAAGGCGTTAAATATCTATCAAATATGATATATTATTTCCCGAGCATTTTTTGAACAGGATTATCAATATCGATTCTGCTATGTTTCCAAATGTTTGTGGCAAAGTAGAGCCAATTTGGTACAAATAATAGAAACCATCAATGATTTCCATGTCGACTTGTCCGGGATTAGCTGGTGCAATCTTTACCGTCAATTGTTTACCTAAAACAATTGTTTACTTTAAACTTTTCCGTCTTCCGTCCGTTCGTCCGTCTTCCGTTCGTTCCTTCCGTCATCATGTCGCCTGAACAGTGGAATAGTGCAGGAGGTACTGGTGCTAGCGGGAATGACAGGCAGTATCCAATGTCAACCTTTTTATTTATAGCAATTGCTAACAGACGTCCAAAAATATCTCGTTCCATTTTAATTAATGTTATTTTGTCTGCGGTGGTACTCTTAATACTTTTTAACACAATCTAAATCTATTGGTCTCACAAATCTTGTTGAATCTTCAAAGCATTCCGATTTTTTTTTTTTACTTTTGTGCTTGACCTAAAGACTTAACGTTGAGTAAACAATTGGTAACATTTAAGGATGCCGCTTTACTAGTTGACAAATTGAACAAACTATCTTTGTCTACATTTTCAGATAAAGATTCATTGTTTTCTTTATCGTTTCAACAATACTGCTTAGGGTCTTGCGAGTCTTTCTCGATTCGATTCTTCTGTAACGAACGATAAATAATAAGGATTATAATAATATTATATTGTAATAACGATTATTCTTCGTAAGAAGTTTAGACTGTTTGACTCCACCTTTGGATACAATGAAAATCAGATCGCTACACACTGACTTTATTTTCACTAAGTCGTCGCTTGAATTTTTACGACGAGTATCTGGTCCTTGAACTAAGTCGCACACGAAATTAAAAAGTTGTTCTGGAATACTACACTCTCCGAGAGTGACTTCCTCTTTAGTTAGTTTATCTGGCAGCTTCGTACTTTCTTTTTTTTTTTTATTGAATAGTTGGCAAACGAGCAGACGTATCACCTGATGGTAAGCGATTACCGCCGCCCATGGACACTCGCAACATCAAAGGCGTCACAAGTGCGTTGCCGACCTTTGGGGGATGGGAAAGGGGATGATGGGAGGGGTTGAGATATGGGCCTCCGGTATCCTCACTCACTCGGTGAAACACAGCGCAAACGCTATTTCACACCGGTTTTCTGTGAGGCCGTGGTATCACTCCGGTCGAGCTGACCCATTCATGCCGAAGCATAGCTCTCCCACGGTAAAAATGTTATACAATTTCGCAATTCGTAAGCGACATCTCTGCATCGATTCTTCTCATTTGATTTTAATTTAGCTATTTCACCAGCTAATCGTGACGTGTTCATGTCATACTGATAGACAATTTTCCTTTTTGGTGTCCCCATGGATGACTCTACAGTAATTCGATCGCCAAAAGCTTTTATAATTTTTTTTTCTAAGTTTTCAGCACGATATTCTATATATAAATCTATAGCGCGTACTTGACCTTCAGCAAATTCCAATAACAATGATTTATACTGAAATAACAAATCAGTGAGATTCATAACGCGATTTTTCTCAATAATTTCCGCCTTTATAATTTCAGAAATTGCATTGAATGCTAACTGGTGAAATTGGCGGTTTTTGTGCCAATATCTTGGTTCTGGATGTTTCTCACATTGCCGTTTCAGTAAAATCTGATACAATGACAAACAAGTTAAATGATAAGCAACAGATTGTGGGCTTTCTAGTTTTGTTAATAGTTTTGAGTCATTTGATTTTTTGGCCATTGATTTTATTTTTTCAACCGTTGCTTCTGATTGCGGGAACGTTACATAAATTCGTCTCTTACCAACTTTTTTCTCAACATGATTACAAAAAAGGCAGGCTGACTTTTTGTTTTTGGTTGTTGATGAAATAGCTTGCTGGGATATTGTACCAGCAGATGACAAATTTTGAATAGACTGAGAATGGTCATCCTCCTCCGCAGATGTACTAGACTGCTCGTTTGAAGCAGTCATACTAAGCTGTTCGTCTATTGAAAGTGTAGTTGGTTGATCGTTCAATGTAGCCCTTGATTCTTCCTGCAAAGTAAATGTATGCGTTGAAAGACAATTTTTATTAAAAGCCTGGTTCTCGAAATGTTTTTTTGATATCCGATTAATATTATTACTGCTGTATATAATTACTAGATCACAGCTTTCCATAAAAATAAGAAATAAAAAAAACAATTTTTAACAAAAAAACCTCAAAGTTACCACTGTATTATTTATATCGTAACTATAATCTAAATTATTCTTAAGTTCAATTGAAATTTTACTTACGGTTTGTGTTTTGCAAAAATCTTTGAATTCTTCTTTATCTTTTTGTATTAGGACTATAATGTTTTTAAGACACTTCGTATGGTATCCAAAATGATCAGTAGATTCAATTCAATTGTTAATAAAATGTCATGATATTTATATTTTTTCTTACGACGAAACATTAACATTAGTGAACACTTTTTGAATGATGCATTATTAAAGTCAAGTACATTGGATTTTTTATCACACAGAAAACACGCCTTCATCTCTATCAATTTTTTCAAATTAAATAATTGATAATTCATAGGTGCACAAATAAAACAACAATATATAAATAACGCAATGTATTACGAACTCCAAAACAACGTGGTTTTTGTGTTAGAATAGAAATGTCACAGCTGTTCAGTTGAGAATACTAGCATTCCGCATGCGCAATGTCTTTAAAGTAAAGATGAGACGTATTTACGCTACCAGGTTTTCAATTCGAAGTACGGCGCCCTGGTACGAGCAAAAAATACTTGCAAGTATTGCAAGTGTATGAAAGTATATGTGATGAAGTCGTATGCTCAATAAACTTAAACACTACACACAAAAATACTGCATAGGAAAATGATTCATATCGTAATAAGAATAAAAAACACAATTGCCTTTGTATATAAAAAATACTTTGAACCTGAAATTATTTTTTTATTTATACCATTTAGCTCCTTATTCTCCATGGAATACGGGTCGAATTCTTATGTAAATAAAAAATACTTTGAACCTGAAAGTATTTTTTTATTGGTACGATTTTGCTCCTTATTCCTTATGGCATACGGGCCGAATTCTTATGTAAGTAATTTCAAATTTGGACACCGCGGCCGGACACGTACGCGTCGCGTCACAAGCAGTACGTATGGAGCTCGGCGCGTTGACGTACAGGGAGTGGGTTGACGAGCCCGAGTATTTCCTTCTCCTTTTATTTTATATATATTGATACTTAAAAATCTTTGATACTAACAAGTACTATCAAATATTTTTAAAAACGTCTATAATTGTAGCCTGACTCGATGACGTAAATATCGTAATTTTGATGCTTAAAAATCTTTGATATTTACAAATACTTTCAAGAATTTTCCGTACTCGTACTTATAAGCCCTGGTATTCCATTTTGCAAGTATGTCTCATCGCTTTAAAGCATCGTACAGTTGGCAGTCGCTATCCTCGTCTGACTAGTGATGTTACGCGTTAGCTTTCTTTCACTCTATCTTTAATATTTACCATTTTTAACAGCCAGCAACCCACATTTGCGTCCAGATTAATTAAGCAACCGTATATCATAATAAACAGAAAAAATAGCTTTAATTTGATATATAAATAATAAATGTACGTTATGAACGTATAAATGTATCAAAATCATACCTGTTTCCACCTGGCTGCGAAGAGGTGCGGCCAAGTGCGCAACGGCAACCGTGATTTTTCAGAGTGTTTATGTGTATTGCCGTGAAGTGGACGATATTTTATTAAAAAAACAAATTAATGATTTTTTTTTCCCAAAAATCAATTAGTAATAATTTATTTAAAAGTATTAGCGGCCACATTTTGATAGACAACTTGGTAGATATACATTCATAAATATGCGTAAAAATTTGGTTTTTAGCAAAAACTCGATGAATGTACTGATTCTGCAGCAGGATCTCGTTCTATTACGTTTCATCAGTTATCCTCAATGCTATATTTTAAGAGAAAATTAGTTTTCTGTGTTTTGTGTAAGAATATTTTGTAGGGCGGCCATATTTTTATATTTTCTGATTGTACTTTGAACTGTAAGCGCCGTCAATTGAAAAGCATGTTTCTTATTATTATTTTGTTGATATATGTTTATTGTTCAAACCTAAACAAATAGAAAAAAAAGAGTTACTATAAGCAAACGTGACAATTAGCGGTCTTTTCGGTCATGGCGATCTCTTACAAGAATCTTTATACGGATATTACTTTATGCGGATTCCTTTGCATGCAGCCTCATACAATATTTTCTTAAGAGATCTAGAAGTAATGAATCAACCTAAAAAAAATAGGTACCGAAAAAAAGGAAATATAAACATCGACAGTGTCAAGGAAATCGATCACTATTATATTCGATTTTTGATATATTTTTCTTATATTTGGAAATCGATTTAAATATTAGAGATTTACGTACATACGTGTATTAAGGTAGATAGGCATTTGAGAACTAGAGCTAGTGAACAATTTGGAGTACAACCTACTACAAAAAAATCGTAGTATATCAAGAACCTTCTTGATATACTACGATTTTTTTGTAATTATTGTTGAAGGACTTATTAGCAAGATTGTTGAGACAGAAATCCAAACGGCGTTTTTGAATACGTCCCCCATTGGAATAAGCTGGTCTCTTTCGTGTGGATCACTACAAAGGAGACGGCTTTGTAAACCGCCGTATGGTTTGTTACGATGATTTAATGCCTAAATTTTACAATCTTTTTTTTGCACATTCTAACATACGCTTTGGCTGATCCTCATTAAATTAATTAAATCCACAAAGTAATATTAAATATTTTTTTAAATATGTAGTTGTATATTTTTGTCTGAAAATTATACATTTAAAGTGATTATTTTATTTATTAAATATAAATTTAAAATTTGTGCACCCTACTACTATTATTCATTTATTGTCACGTAAGAGATCGCCATGAGCGATAAGACCGTTAATTGTCGTTTTTATATTGTCACCTTTTTTTCCATTTGTTTGTTTCTACGATAACTCTAAATCAATAAAATAAAAATAAGAAAAAAATGCTTTTAATTGACTGCGCTAACAATCTAAAAATACTAACTCATCTGTCCTGAAAATATGCAAGAGTATAGCCATCATTTTTTGCAAGCATTTAAACTGAAGGCCCAAGTTTTTTGATTAATTTTGTTTCAAGAAATTTATGACCCATTGCTTTAGTCTTTACTATCCTACTAATATTATAAACGCGAAAGTTTGTAAGTATGGATGTATGTATGTATGGATGTTTGTTACTCTTTCACGTAAAAACTACTGAATGGATTTGAATGAAACTTTACCACAATATAGCTTATACATCAGAATAACACATAGGCTACTATTTATAAAGATATAGCTTCGCCTCGCGGCGTTGCCCGCAGTTATCATCGTACCGCGGGTAGCACCGCGGGGTTCAGCTAGTTTTTAATAAATTCCAATTTGAATCTTATATAAGTTCGTTAAAAATGGGCTCTTTCCATCTCCATTGCTACAATGTATTATACTGTTTTTCGTTGAGTCCAACATTAATCGATAGGTAGCTATTCTTAGCACTTATCTACTTTGTTTATAGTTGTTTTATTATCAGGAGCCATTCTCTGATGTCACGACCGACATCTTACCGTCCCCTAAGGAGATGGCAGCGGCATCGCACTTGTAAGCCTAAAGTTACCAGGTAGCACATATGCTCCTTTGCCCTTTATAAACTACAGACTATATATACATATACAATATCAGTTAAGTTCTGTGGCAAATAACATAAAAATTAGGAGGGGTTTTAAATAAAATAATTTATTTTTGATTAATTTATATTAAGGTACATCTACGTCTGCGCCTCAGGCAGAGTGGTGATGATGTCAGAGTCACCAGGATCAGTGATGGCCAGTGTGCACACTCGGTAGTACTTTCCGCAAGCTGTGCCCAATTCAATATTGTTTCCGCTATAGTGGTGGACGCCAGTCTTTGCAAGGAGTGCATAGTATTCAATCTCAGATTTCCTGAAGTAAAAAAACATCAATCTTTACATTAAACAAAATCAATATTTTTATATTATTATTGATTTATAATACAAATGAAGTAGAAATGCTCTATGGAACCCAGGACAGTAATTATTTCATAATAATATTTTCCATGATGTAATATTCCAGTTTTAAGTTGAACAGATTGTATTTTTTTGGTTTCATGCAATAAATATTATTTTTATTACTCGGGGTCAGGATTCACTAAATAGCAGAACTAAACAGAAACATGTTTAACCCAATAATTGGCCCACTTTTATTTTGCTGATCTAGACAAATGAGATCAACTTACAGTTGGCAATAATGCAGGTGATTAAATCTCCATTAATATAATTTTAGAATTTTATTACTGAGACTGGATTAGGTATGTGCAACATTAAAAGTTTTTTATATGCATAAATGTTTAAAAATTGACAGGTTATGCAAAATTAAAAAAACAAATTTGAGGCACCCCCATCCAGAAAAGAACGAAGTAGCTTTCAAATTTCTAATTTAATAAATTATCTTTTGATAGGCAATAGTAATTAAAGGTATTATGCATGACAATTAAACTATGAAATATTTTTGTAAACGCAATAAGTATTGTTCCTCATTTTCAGTGGTGAGATTGTGTTTTCTCATTATATTTAATATTAAAAGAAAAGATGCCCAAACTGACTGAAATGTGATCATATGCGATGCAACCAGTCTGAATTTGGTGAGATTCTCTATATTATCACTTTAATTTGGCATTTTAGAGTGTAGGGTGAGCCGCCACACATCACTTAAATAGAATTTGCAAATGTACCGACAATGTGCATCATAACAAGATCTAAGTTTATGTAAAATATGCTATTATCGCTTACATTTGCAAATGTATAAAATCCAGTCCGAAGATGTTGCAAATGTATAAAACAGCATTCTGAATCTACAAAATTTTTAAATCATAGTAATGTACTATACAATACATAATATTGCTTACCCAACATAAATCAGCACATGAATCAAGACTACTCCATAGGTTTCCCGTGTGAATCAAGAAAACCAGTCATACAGTACTCAGTCTAGTAAAAATAGCAAGATAAGCTGATCCAAAGTTTTATACTTAATATGAAATAATATATTGAAGTAAGTAGATCATATCATTTAACATGACTGTTTCACGAAACACAATAAGAGAATCCATACTTCTTAGTCCTGAGACTCCATATGCTTCCCTTTAAGAGAATATTGGGAAACTCTACTTCTCAGTAGTCTCACCTTAGAGGGGGCGCGTTTTTGGCGATGATGACCAGTTTCGCCTTGCCTTGTCGAAGAGTCTTCAAAGTCTGTTTGTAGCCCAGGCAGTATTTGCCAGACTTCATAACCAAGGCCAGACGCGAGTTTATAGACTCGATGGTCTTTTTCTGAAATAGTAAAACAAATACGTTAAATCGTCTATGCCGCATGAAAATACAACCAATTTGGTGGTTACTGATTTATCCTAGAAATAATGTATGGAACGTTCTCAACCTTGCAAATTACAAAATAAGCAAGCCTATCTTGTTTCAAGAACGTTGTTGGACTAAAATTGTTGGATTATTTGATATAGTATATCAAATAACCTCATTTAGAGTCCTATGCATAACACGTGTTCTGATTCATTACAATAATTACCTGTTTCTTGGCAGCCACCATTGTGATTGATGGATTTCCCACAAATTACTGAAAATCAAAGTAAAAAGATAAGTGAATATAGTCTAAAAATGTAACACATTAAATAAAACTATCTGTTAAGCTACAATTCCGCACCTTTCGTAACAACGCGTTGCAAGGAAAAGAATGATTGAATGAAACAGTGTTACCACTTGCCAACTCTCAGAACGATTTATCCCTAAAGCTTGGTTCAAAAACCCCTAAAATCCCCCAAATAATAAACTGAAAAGTTTTTATAATTTTGTCATCATATATTTAATAAGAAATGAAATATTTTAAAAACATACATAGTTTTTAACTTCTACAGGTGCATTTATTTATAATTCCCTACAACTTATTTGATGAAAAAAAGATGAATTGTTTAAGACGTGCAGTCTCCTAATTTTTGTGTCACAGTAAATTAGATAGTTTTTAAAAATGTATGTATATTCTGTAATTTAGTTTTTCATTATAAATATTTTATCTTTTTCTGGTTTTGGCTGTTTGAAATCTGTCATTTAATAAAATAAATAATTCAGTTAAAGATCTGACTTACAACCAACGCCGTTTAGCAGAATAAATGTAATATTTTAGCGTATGCATGTTGTGCGGGTTCCACCATTTCGCTGGTTTCACATTTCAATAGATAATTTATTTCACAACTTATTTTTGAGAATATTACAATGGAGAATGGACATTTAACTCTTGTGTTAGAAATTGGAATCATAACAAATGCCAGTTAAAGCGGATTTCAGATTGGATTACTTCAGACCCTATAATTTAGTACCTTTCATTTTCTGTTTTTAAATAAAGAAATATAAAACGCCATAAAAATACGACGATTCTAAAAAATCTTATTCCACGTAAATATCCCCGAAATTTGGGTTAAAGTCCCTAAGTTGGTATCCCTGGAATAAAAGAATACGGCAGTGTTAATATTTAAAAAAATCGTAGACGTGACGTGTTCTTACTACACAAACTACTAAAAACAGTATTAAAACTAGAAATTTAAATAATGGGATATTTATGATTTCAATGAATTTTAGTATAAAATATTTTTTTTGGTATTATTGTTGATGTAATGCGCTTATTACACTTGGTTGAATTTAGTCCTCTTAATTTAGTCGTTACCGAATTTAGTCAAGTGCAATGGCAAAAAAAAAGAAACGAATTTAGTTACTAACTTCTTACTTCAATTGTTATACTGTCCGTACGTAAGGACGTATACTTTTGTTTTATACTCATCTTTTTATTAATGTGCCAGACAATAATAAATGGTCCATATTTCAGGGATCATTTTTAAAAGCAAAGTTAGAAAATAAAAGAACTGACTTTTTTAATCTTAATACGAGTTTTCTATTGCAAGATATCTTAATGTTACGATCAATCTTGCTTTTGCATTTATACTGTCTCGTAAGATGATAGTTCTTGCTTTTTTTATGAAATAGGAGCAACACGAGCAGACGTCGCCCATGGACACCCGCAACACCAGAGGCGTCATAAAGGCGTTGTCAGCCTTTGGGGGATGCGTAGGGAGATGGGGGTTTTGAATAAATGGTGTCACAAGATTTAATAAAATGTTCAACTATGTCGAATCTATTCGTGGATAATTTCTCAATCCACGTATTGTAGAGTGTTCATTAGATAGGTCTTACAAAAACTTTTTTTATTTAGGAATGTTTGCGCGCTATTCAATTTTATAGTGCATTTTGTTAAAAAAGGTAATGCGGGTGTCCATGGGCGTTGGTAATCGCTTATCATCAGGTGATACGTCGGCTCGTTTGACCCCTATTCTATAAAATAAATAAGGACAGTGTGATCAAAAGTTTCTAAAGACGGTCCTCATTTCATGTGATCCACATTTTTATATGTTTTAACATTAATTTCATCACGAGGAAGACGTGAAGACTCGAAGCCTATAAATACTGTTCATTGGGAGAAATATCTGATCGAGCTGGTTGCCATCTCACCAAAAGAAGAAGAAAAATCATAAAACAGTTTATCAAAATTAATCATCATGTATTAAAATTATTGTCGATATGAATAATCTATCTATCTATCTCAGCCTCTTTCCATCCATTTTTGGACGTAGGCCTCTTCCATACTCTTCCATCTCATGAATATTTTTTTTTTTTTTTTTTGATGATGAATGGCAACTAGCCGGATCACTCGGATCAGCTATTTCTGCCAATGACAAGTATTTATAGTCTTCAATTATCAAGTCTTCAAGTCTTCAAGTCGTCGTCGTGATGAAATTAATGATAAAAAATATATAAAATGTGGATGACATGAAATGGGGACCGTCTTCCGAAAAAACAAAAAACGATCTCCCTCATGAATAATATTGTACCATCAATCTGATTGGTGAAACATGGGTGGGAAACCAAGTTTAAATACTTACTGTTGATTGGAGTATTAAAAGTCGTTTCGTCTCACGTAACTTTAATTCGTAACATTGTAAAAATATGTTTTCATTATTAACTAAAATAATATAACAGTGATCCTTTCTGAGTTTTCTAAAATATTGACGAGATTGTTTCCATATTTTATTATATGGGTATATGTACATCTTCGTTATTGCAACATTATTCAATTTGAATCGCTCCTTAAGGCTTCACTGAGTAAGTTCAAGATCGTTTAGTAGTAAACCGGAAAATACATTTTATGAAAAGTGTTCAACATTTTGACGTAAGCAGGAAAACGTAATCAGTTAACTGTCAGATTTAGTTGAGCGACTGTTCAGTGTTTTATCATGAGATAGCAAACTACAACTTTTCCGTTACGAATTGTGGTTTTGAAGTTCTAATTTCTAAAGTTTTCAAGTAAACGTTATTTATTATTCGAGAGATATTCCAAATCCACAACAAAAAATTCTATCATGACTGAAAAAAGTTCTAAAAAAGTAAGAAGTTCGGGTACTTCGACTTCTGCTAAAGTCTACTTGATACTGTATAATAGCATCCAAACCATAGGGTAAGCTTTTAAACATCTTATTAAGACAAAAATCAAATACACGTTTTTACCAATTTAGAACCTAGAGTTTCTTTCATAAATAAATATCTTGAGAAAAATCTTAAATTAAAACACACAATTATTGGTTCTCTAACTACTTATTATTCACTATTGTCATTGATTAAATGTTAAACTTGAAAAAGTTTAAATATATTATTTAAAAACTTTGTGAGATAATTTTCCAGAGTATTCTTAAAATTATACAGGTGAAAGTAGTTGCAATGAAGTTTCACCTTTCATATTTACTTTCATGTAGTTTAAGTATATTTTTATTTTCTTAAATCATCAAACAAGTACAGCAGCCATCTATTATAATAATTAATGAGATATCATGTAATAGAACCCTGGGATAAGAGTGTCAATACCATTTATGTTTATTAATATTATAGGTTGTACTGTAAATATTGAATATTATGGCAAGCATGTACCAGGTAGTTCCAGTTTAAGTGACTTTGATTGACCTCTTCTTTGAAGTCTAATTTTAAATTTCATGTTTTTTAAAGAAGTAGACTGCTATGGAGAGTGGGAAGAAATCATGTTTTTATTGCATCCTAAATTATATACATTTCTCAGTTTGAAAAGTTTTCATATTATTATTTTAATTATATTTTTTATTAATATGAACCTATTGTTATTTGTTCTGTAATTGTAATTAGGTATCAACTAGACATGGAATAAGCTAAATGCTATGAAATAATGTAAATTGATGGACTAATTTCTATTGGAAATTAAGTAGTACACTTAAAATAATTTGAAACAAAATCCTTCATTTATAAGTTATATTAGAAATCAAATAATAAATTTATATACTATTACAGTAAATAATTTATTATTATAAAGACAAAACCCTTCACTATTAATGTACAAAACATGTAACCATCTTTGATATCACCTGTGAGGAAAAACAATAATTTTGATGGAAATGAAAAAGTGCTCCTGCATTAACACAAACATTACTAAATTATAATGGACTATTGAAGCAGTGTAATCACCCCAATTTATCTCATGGATGTTGCAAGAGCCTACTAAGGGAGCAAACTGCACAAGACAACAGTATTGCATAGAGAATAAATCTTGAAATAAACTGTATACCTACCTATCTAGCTGACCAATATCTTTCTACTTAGAACAGATATATGTCGGTCAGAGAACTTTTATAGGCTATTGATGACAATGTAGTATTTATATATGCATCTCTATAGTAATATGTTAATAAGAGAATTAAAATTTTTATTTTTCAAGTTAGATCTTTATTTTAGTGTTCCATAATGTATGATTATAGAACAAATATATATATACAATAAAATGTATTTTTTATTTTCAAGTTAACAATAGTGATATTTGAACAATACGCCTATTATGAAGTACACATTAATTTAAAATTAATACAAAAAAACAAGTGTACAAAATAACACCTTAAAGAAGTTAATGCTAAACCTCAGATAAGTACATGTAATAGGAAATTAGTTTGTGTGAGTGAATGTGTGTTTGTGTGTAGGTTGTGTTTATATAGTGTAGAGTGAGGGTTGTTCATAACATGAATTTCAGTTCATAAAACAAAATTTGACTGATATTATTTTTGTATGAAATTAGATGGATAAATATAAAATGACATATATTAATTTCGGAGAGCATGTTAAGCCGTTGGTCCCGGTTGTCATGAACATCTATGGCAATCGTTATTGGGCAGTCAGTGCCCTCAAATATACTGACAACTAGTTCAACCTTCGAATTCAGTTCGCCCTCAGGGTTACGGAGGTCAGATGCCAGTCGCTCTGTGTAAAAACTGATATTCAGGTAAAACCGGTTGATCTGGTAGCCGACCCCAAATAATATTGGGAATAATAAAGGCTAGGAAGATGATGACATATATTATTTTATAAAACAAATGAAATTTAGATTGTTTATTACGCTAATGCTGTAGACAATGGATATTTATGTATTTAAAAATGAACTATCTATAAAATAAGCACATTGAAATTGTTTCAGATGGACATATATGCTTTTATGTTCAACATTACACTTCCTAGACCGTGGTACTTTGGACAATTTTTGGGGTGAAATCAAATGGATTGTTATAATATTTCAAAATGCTGCAGTGCTTGAGGTAATTATTAGACTAATTCAGGATCTTCCTAATCTAACAGTAAGAAATTGCAAAAGGGCTGTTTTTGGCTACCTGGGATCCCTAAATTATGACGCCACCGAATCTTTACTTAATACTATAGGCTAAATCTGACATTAAATTAAAAAGGCAATTTTTTTTTTTTTATTTTCATTTTTTATTATCTCTCACTAATACTTTATACAGTTACGTGCATACCTAAACTGATGATCCAATTATGTTACAAATGTACCATCTCCACGTATTTGTAATTTACAATATTATTAACTCCGATGAACTGTTACCTTCTGAGATACAGTATCCACTAGTTCAGAAGGTACGGAACATACTATGTACAAATAACCTATGTAAATAAAAGAAATTTTTAATCATCATAGTGGAGCCAACATATATACGAATAATGTAAATTAAGAAAATTCTCTCCAATATTGTGTTAGGTTTATTATAAAAATAAAGTTTATTATTATTATTATTATTAATCCAAAATTTGAGTAGGTATTTACGATTTTATTAATTCAATAATTTGTTTTAGGTCATTACTTTTCTATTTAATAAATATTACAATGGCTTGAATTTGTGACGTTCTTAACTGAAACATTTTTACAAATTTTATACATTCTGTGTTATAAATACCCTTCTTGCTATTTACATACACAAGCATAATCAATTAGTAGGATAAATACATAAAATTTAAACCGTGAAAGAGCCACGTTGCGTCTTGCATGGGCCAGTTCGACCGGAGTGATACCACAGCCTCACAGAAAACCGTTGTGAAACAGCGACTGCGCTGTGTACAGTGTGATACCGAGGCCCATAACCTAATTCCTCCCCTAGTTCAGCTCCCTTAGAAGCCGTCCATTAATCAAGTAAGGCTTGAAAGGGAAGAGGGAGTTTTGTAAAAATCATTAAATATCATAAGGGGGTGTAGTAAGAAATAACGTGTATTTATTTTTTATATTTCTTTCCTATCCTTTTAATATTATTTCACTCCAGTCAAAAACAACTGCAACCTTTCTGTCTAGACATGTTTATCGCCTTTCTTAATTTCAGAATAAAATTAGATTTTACTTTAAACCTGTACTTAAAGATATATTCTAAAAATTTGCTAAAAATACACGTGATTAATCTTAAACATCACCAAAGGATATCACATTAATGGACGGCCCCTTAGATGCAAGCGTTTCGCATAGAATCTTATTCTACAATCGCTGACGCCTTTCTCTTGTATTATTGGTATCATTAATTAGTATTATTATTTGGTTTGAACACGTGACTAAGCGTTAAGTTGACGGCATTCTCATACATTTGTTAGGTTTGTAAACAACGTTTACGTTTGTAGAGTGTCAACTTTGTTAGGGGCGGTTCCGATTAATTTTCGATCTCAAAATTATCATTTAAGGTATTTTCTTAGTAAAACATCTTTAATGATTATTTATCTATATAAATAAAAATGAATCGCCGACATGTATGTAGGTACGCGCATAACTTCCGATCGACTGCACTAAATTGGATTATATACATATGCTTTTTTCTATGTGTTCGTTATTTTTGTTTGCATAGAAAAAAGAAAATTAAATATGACCAGAAAAGATTACGTTAAGTCTATAATTAACCCAACTTTTGGTTCGGATATTGCCCTTCAAGTTATTAATGAGAGTACTGACACTGTCGGTATATTAATTACTAGCTTTTGCCCGCGGCTCCACCCTCCTTCATTTCCGATATCGTGGTAATTATTTTTCGAGTTAATATATAGCCTATGAGACTCACAAATAATGTGGTTTTCTATTGGGAAATAAATTTTAAAATCGGTTCAGTAGATCCAGAGATTACCCGCTACAATCTCACAAACTTTGTCTCTTTACAATATCAGTATAGATAATAATTATGTAATATTCATTACTTAAACTTTGACACATACGAAACTCGTTACGTACGAAACAAAAGGCATTCAATTCAATTAGGTGAATAACTTAAAACTATTACATATGTATGACTTTGCCACCGCGAGCTTCTTGCACCAGTTATAATGGTAATAAATAGGTATGCTTACCCGAATTCGAATGGCTCTCAACAATCTGAGACGGATGGTTTTACAGATATGGGTTATATAGAGTTAGCAACCAAGTACTATGAATGTTTTAGTTTTTATTTGTGAATAGAGTTTTTGAATAACTAGATAAATCACTACGGTTACAATTCTGCAAAAATCAGACAATTTTAATATGTCAAGTTCAAAATTTATTCTTCTAAGGTTAATTTAAATGAGGATTAATGATGTTTAACATATAATATGCCACTATAAAACAAACAAAATAAGATTATAATACGCAAAACGATCTTTGGGCCGTGCCTCGGAGAGCACGTTAAGCCGTCGGTCTCGGTTGTCATGAACATCTACGACAATCGTTATTGGGTAGTCAGTGCCCTCAAATATACTGACAACTATTTTAATCTTCGAATTCAGTTTACCCTCAGGGTTGCGGAGGTCCGATGCCAGTCGCTCTGCATAAAAACTGATATTCATGTAAAACCGGTTGAACTAGAAGCCGACCCTAAATAATCTTGGGAATAATAAAGGCTAGGAAGATCATGACAAAACGATCTTTGGACGTAGGTCGTTTGAAAATCTCGTTTACATAATATATATTTATAACACCTAATACATATTTCTATGTTGACTGGCTCTATTGGCCTAGTGGTTTTAAGTGGTTGCCACACCGCTTCCTACTGCGCCAAGTGTTGTGGGTTCAAATCCTACATGGGACAACACTTTGTGTGATCCGTAAATTGTTGTTCTAAGTCTAGGTGTACTTTGTGTTCGTTTCATGTATGTTTATAAAGTCCCCTGTGACCAATGTCACAGGGGACTTTATAAACATACATGTAACGATCAATATGTATATGCCAAATGCAGGAGTAGTCTTTAAAAAAAAAGTTCATACACATATCATTCGTGGCTATTTAAATTACGTTACCAAAAACGCATAAACCAAACGACTAAACACTTGGTGTTAATCGTACTTCAAAATATCCGGTAAATAAAATGGTTATCATAAACTATAAACTTTGTAACAAGTTGTAGTTAATATGTTGTCTTCAATTATTTAAGTATTAATCAAACACTACTTGTTCAGTTCAAGCATTAATGTGTAATATTTGTCGTACTTTGTACTGTACAAAGTCCATCATCCACACCCTGTAATAATATTTAACAATAACGTGTTATTGTAGATTTTAATACGTCACTTTACTAATATGTATCGTAAAGCTGAAGCTCAGAGTCAATCAATTCATTGAATAACGCTAATAGTAACGTGTGTAACGCGATAACAACCATATTTTTTTGTATAATTTAATTACATATAAGATTTTTTTGCATAAGAGAAGTTATCTATGTTAAGTGTTGGTTATTTTATACAACAATACACAAATTAACATATTAAATCAACTAAACAATATTTTGTGTCAATACACGTTTTCGACTTTCCGAATCAAATTAGAGAAAAATTCAGAAAGTCGGCATCATGTTAAAGTCGACATAAAAGCACCAAGATTAACGATTCATGAAAAGTCTGCATAAACGGAAAAACTGTATGACATTTCAGTAAAGTTGACATAACGAGAAATTCGGCACAAAGGTCACTATCCCCTTGCACGGTGGCCCCCCTTTACTATAAAATAAAATGTACAACTATACATATGTAGTACTTACATATGCAACAATACATATTTAGTACATATGTATAGTATATAAATATCCATTAATACGTAGTTCCATCCAAAATCTTCGAAACATGCCATCCGCAATCGTGTTACTAACTGTTTGTTAAGCACTCAGTTCAAAGGTTGTGCAATGCATATCATTTGCTAACTAGGTTTCACGGCTGTAAGGTTTAGTACTATAATTTAGTAAATTGCTCGTTTAGTATGCAAGCCTCAATTATTCAATTACAAACAAAGGTGGGAGCTTATCAACAACCCATTATGTGATTAACACGGGACAAAGAGTCAAATATACTTATTACAGTTATAACATAATTAATTTTGATTGGTACTAAGATTTTATTTGGTGAATAAGAACTGTGCATTATAACTACTCAACGTATAACAGGTTTGGGTAGTGACAGGAATGAATTTTTATCAATAGTTGTTGGTAACATTTTGAAAATAGATTTTAAGTCCCCTATAAGCAAACCAAGAACAAGAACCAAGGTCATCGACATAGCCCACAGGATTAGTAAGCTGAAGTGGCAGTGGGCTGGCCATATTTGCCGCAGAACCGATAACCGTTGGGGTAACGGGTTCTTGATTGGAGACCGCGTCTCGGCAAACGTAGTGTAGGACGTCCACAGGCCAGGTGGAGTGATGATTTGCGCAAGACGGCTGGCAGGAGCTGGATGCGAGAAGCCGAGGATCGAACTAAGTGGCGTGCAATTGGAGAGGCCTATGTCCAGCAGTGGACTGCGATAGGCTGATGATGATGATGATGATGATGATGATGATGATGATAAGCAAAACTTTTAACACTGACTTTTTGGCTTATGAATAACTCTGCATATGATTTGCCGATTATTTTACAATTTTTAAAATTTCTTATTACAGATAGTGCACTCTATAATCGGCCTTGTCCCGTCAGGTGTGGCCGTGGTCTTGCCACAAGTGTTCTCAAGAGTCTTCCTAGTTTGTGGTTGTCTACTGGCCACAGAAGCGGCCACCGTAAGCCCTGGCCTTCCTCTTTGTATCCTCGCTTGGTCTGTCACAGAAATTATCAGATACGCCTACTACACCCTGAATTTGTTTAACAGTATTCCACAATCTTTACTGTTCCTAAGGTAAGATTTGCACTTGAATTTAACCTATTTATACAGATATTGATATAATTTTTCCTGGGACTTCCCGAGTGTCATAACTCGGTGTGTTCGTGGGTCATTGCTGTTGATCCTGGTTACACGCTAACCACTGTAACTCCTGTAGAGTTACAGTGGTTAGCGTGTTGGCGGGATTAGTCCCAACACACGAAAAAAAACTGTTGATCTTAGTGGCACTGACTGTTAAATCATGGATTCAATTGTGAAATATTGAAGTATGTTTATCAGCATTTTGGGTACTATAGCCCAGACTCTGCCTAATTTGGGATCTAGATCTAGACTACGTGTGTAAAATGTGTGAAGTTATTATTATTATTAATCTTAAGAAATAGAATAGTTACATCTTGAATCCATGTTCCAATGCCATTATTTTATACTTCATATAATTTTCGGTATCTTTTTCAATCTACAAAACAGAATTAATATACAATTTAAGTAAAACAAATTTTTATAACTCATTCAGAAAAAAAGATTAGTAAATTCTATTAAAATCAGCACTCGTAGTCAGTTGTTAATCAACAGAAATCACTATATGTATAAATTTGTAACTTGAAAACTAAAATCAGTTCATTGTTCGCAAGTCATGTTGGAAACTTTTAGGTACATACATCTACACTAATATTATAAAGAGGAAAACTTTGTTTCTATGTTTGTTTGTAATGAATAGACTCAAAAACTACGGGACCGAATTTAAAAATTCTTTCACCATTCGAAAGCTACATTATCCACGAGTAACAAAGGCTATATTTTATTTTGGAAAATAATAGGGTTCCGTAAGATATTTGGGGTTTTCAGACAAAAGGTGTAAAAATCAACCAGAAAAGTTACTTATTTTGCGAAAATTTTCATGCTACGGGCTATATAAGACGCAAACGAGGTTGCGTGGATCAGCTAGTATTTAATACTCACGTCAAAATAATCTTCACAACAATATAAACAACTCAAGCACGACACATTATCTCTTCTTATCGCCTTACACCACTTTTTCCTTATTGTTGCATCTCTAGGCATATGAAAACATATCTTGTCCGGTGCAGTTTTAATGTTATTTTCGCACAAAGGGACAATACAATATTCATAATAAGCTTTTGTATACTCTCCCATTGCAATAAGTTGATGTTTTATGTTTTAATCGCTCATTTTTATTAAAACTGTGAATTTGATTCAAAGTTTTAATAAATTCAAATATTACTGAAAAAATCAAATACCTATCAGTAAGGACTGCAGAGGTTTAAAGTTTCTAAGTTTTTTTGTAATTTTCTATGGGAATATGTTTGTCAAACTTGTGTAAATAAAACATTAGTACATATTAACTCCGCCGTTTTTGTCTGCGAGCAAGTTATGCTTGCTAAAGAGTCGGCGGAGCGGAACCGGGAGAGGTTTAGGACTCTCCATATATACTATTTTTTTATTTTTTTTTATGAGCCCGTTGTGTCCCACTGCTGGGCAAAGGCCTCCCCTGCAACAAGCCACTTCTCTCTATTCAAAGCCAGCTCCGGCCAGTCTCTGCGATAGGCGTCAAGATCGTCGCGCCATCTTTTACGGGGTCTGCCTCGTCTTCGGCGTCCACCCTGAGGCACCCAGTGTTCGACGACCTTGGCCCACCGGTCCGGATTCATCCGACATACGTGTCCGGCCCAATCCCATTTCAATCTGGCAGTCTTTTTGCCCACATCTGCGACTTTAGTTTTGGATCGCAGCTCCGTGTTTCTAATACGATCCTGTCGCTTCACACCCAACATGCTACGTTCTATTGATTTTTGGCAAACCTTGAGCCTGGACTTCTGACCCTCTGTCAAAGACCAAGTTTGGGCGCCATATGTAAGGATGGGCAGGAGACACACGTCAAAGAGACGGCATTTCAGGGAAATGGGAAGATCCCCTTTCGTATACTGTTTCATGGACCAGTAGCTCTTCCAGGCGTTATCGATTCGGCGATCGATTTCCTTTTCTTGCCTGTTTTCGAAGGACGCTAACTGGCCCAGGTACAAGATACTATACAATAAAAAAACAAAAAAGCTTTTTTGCCACGACAAATTTGATTTGGCAGTCACCTATCACATTATGATGCATGTAGGTACCCATATTTCCTGTACTTAGAGCATGTACCATGAACTCTCATAAAGACTTGAGTATCCATTTGGCTTTCGTCAAATGAATGGACTGTAACTGGTAAATACTCGAAACTCTGTAACCGTTAACCGTTAATAAAAAGTAAATAGGACTGCTCTAGCAGGTATGTAAAGAGTAAAAACCTATTAAAAATGAAATTAGTTTTGGTGGGTGATTTACCTGCATAACTTTATTTACTTCGTAAGGTCAATGAACATACATTCGTACTCCATTATAATATGAGTACATGATGAGGTATTTGTAGCCGATTGAGGCCACGGTGGCCACTTTCAACGAAGACTACGCAGGAGATATTATAGTGCACAAGTGTTTGTGCAAACACAGGTGCACTCTCTGTTCTCTCACTCTCATAATCCGATAGGACGACTAGGCTACGACCGGAGAGAGTCGCGTTAATACCCGTGTATATACATAATTTATTATACTGATATTTTACTGTCAAAATATGCTCAACACACGATGTAAGTCCGAAATAGAGTGAAATGATATATACATAATAATAATTTATACATCTATACAAATAAATAAAATTGGAGTGTCTGTTTGTAATATTAAAATAACCGCTTTTTACTAAATGCATATGTATACACGGTACATATACCAAAATAAATTGTTTCAATTTTGGCCGTCTGTCTTTCTGTTTGTTCCGGCTAATCTCTATAACGGCTCGATCCATTTTAACGGGACTTTTAGTAATAGATAGCTGATGATATAAGGAGTAACTAAGGCTACTAGCTTCGTCTCGCGGCGTCACTCGCAGTACGATAATAACCGCGGGTAACACTGCGGAACTCAGCTAGTATAGTATAATAATAAAAGAATTCGTTTTACAAATAAAAGACGCATGTACAGACTTACTGACAATCAGTGCGGCGTACTGAATGTCGGACATCTATAGGTCGACCGTTTATCTGAGTCCTCACCTGCGCGGTACCAGGGGCGTTTCTTTACTATGACGTCACATATCTTAGCAACTATCTTGGCGCATTTCATCTCGTGTGTATCTCACTAAGCGCCCCCACCGCCCGCACCTGTCTCAGTCCCCTTTGTCGTCATACCCCCGCGCCCCTGTTACCGCGGAGGCTAGGACTCAGATAAACGGTCGGCCTATAGTATAACAGTGAACATAGTTACTTTAACACGTACCTTTTAAATTTCAGATACTCAACATTCCTGATCCTCTACCCTATTGGAATAACAGGAGAACTAATGTGCATGTACCACTCACTCGGCGAAATCAACGAGAAGCAGATTTTCACCGTCTCCATGCCCAACGCATGGAATGCAGCATTTAACTATTACTATTTCTTAATCTTTTATATGTTCTTGTATATTCCCATTTTCCCCTTCCTATACGGTCATATGTTAGCTCAGAGGAGAAAAATGCTTGGCAATGGTGCGAAGAAGGTAAAATAAAATAATATATTAGAATACAATATCTACCTCACTCATCACATTGATGGGTTTTTAGTTTAGACGAATCTCTATTTTCAATCAGTCTTTAAATTAGGTAAAACATTTGACTGGCAATATTTATTACAACTTTTATAACAAAATTGACATTGCACTTATATTTAAGCGATGTTTTAAAAATAAATTAAAGGGAATTGTTTTATGACGCTTTCATTATTGCTTCGTAAGCAATGGTGGAGAAATATAGTATGCACAGTAAGTTACAAAGTGTGCTGCTTATTCAACATAATCATTATGTTACCCATAATGCAGCGTTTACGTTAGTATGCTTCTGTGGTAAGACGATGGAATAAACCATCACAGATCATTGGACTTCTAGACAATTTTACTTTCGACTATTTTTTTTTTTAATTGTATTTTCTATCCCTATCTAACAAAGGGTAATTATGTATATTTTAAATTATGACATGTTATGCAAATTGATATTAGTTCATTAATTATTGAATTATATTAACGCATTCATTCCCTTTAAATTAACGATAAGAAAATAAATAATTTAATATTCTATATGAATACAATAATTTATTATTCATCGCAGGTACCTAAAATACAATATTATTTTTATGATCTTCAAAAGGTTAAATTTAGGATAATGATTTGAAAATAATGTTGTAGAAGCTTATATTGGGAATAGTGGTTGAATTAGATAGTTACATATTTATTTGTTGTTTTGGGAGACTGGTGCATTACTATTCAGATAGGTTTATGGATTGTTGCTAATAGTCATAGCCTAAAGGATCACACTAGTGCGTTATTACCGGTCGAAAATATCGGATGATTTATTACAAGAAGTAGGAACGCAAGGGTCCGTCGTTATTATTTCGGTAGTGTGAAATTTCGCTGCCGTCCTAATGCATAATGTACTAAAATTCTATACATCGCAATAACGCATCTGTATAGGGAGACTTAAAAGTTAAATCGAACCGTAATAGTTTTTTTATTTATTGTCTTTTTTTTAATGTTGACTGCGAAAAAGGGTTCATCGCATATCTCAAAGCCTGAAGAAATTTTCAAGCTATCTTTATGTCTTTATGTTAAGCTTACTTATCAATAACTAATTCTTTCTACCTAATATACTTATTCCTAAAAAGATTTTTTTGTATTAGATTAGCAACAATTCCTAAATTCATGCTTAAATTGTAGAATAATCATGGGTCTATTTGGTTATGGGCAATGACGTGAATAAATTTTTTGATAAGCAAACTTTGCGTTTACTTTACAAATATTTCATTCAGCCTTATGCCGTCCTCTACTAAACGAAGATCTCCTCCAAAGAGTGTCTACCATCCCGGTCTTGAGCAGTCACATCCATCAGCTGCCAGCAATATTGTTCAAGTCGTCCATTCCATTGGTGTTTATTTACATACTAGGCTATATATTTAAAACGAAGTCTGAAGAGAAATTAGAGTACTTCGTCACCTAGGGCGTTACATATTTTAGTAACAGGCAACCAAAACCTTAGCATATCGGATCTGATTTTCTATGAATATTCGCACTTTAGTAAGACAATATTTACACTGGAAGCAGTTCCATGGACTTTGATCGCTAAAATCCTCCAAGAAATTCTATCTAATGCTGAAGGTAACGACGGCCTTAATTTGGACATGGTATTACCTTAAGAAGCAGTTACCGCCATAGTCAACAGATCTATACAAACATATACTTACCCAGAGCTAAATACTAAATATAATAATAACTAAATAATACACCCAATACTAAAAAAATAGCAATAGCAAAAAATATTACGTTTTGTCTGTTACCCAATCGGGATTTAGAAAGGCACATAGTAAAACTACAACCTTATTGGCCGTGACGGAGGACATCTTATTCGCACAAGACCGGTATGTGTATTATTAGTTTATTCTCGCGCCTTTGATTACATTAATGTTCTATTGTTGCTATCGACATGTAGGCATGAGCATAAGGCATGTTCTAACTTGACACCTTTCACTAAAGATGTACCGCAGGGGTCAAATTTAGGAACTATTCTAATTACTATGTACTGTTCTGATATGGCTCGGCAGCTGCAACACTGCAGGCATCAAAGTGAAGAGCTACGGGTTCTGGTAGACGTATACGGACACTGTGCCTCGGCTGTTATCTAAAACCGAACGTTTGATAATAATACTTCAAAATGCATGTGCCAGGTTCCATTTCACCGTAACCAAAAGGGGTGCCATGAGCCCATTTTTAAATAAGTGCAACATTTAAAAAATGCACACGTGTCCTCTTCATATAGCAAGTCTTCTTTTTGGCGTAATTAAATTCTACACACCGACCTACTTTCTTGACAAGTTGGAATGTACATCTAGACGCAACCAAAATAAAGGGTAGATAATGCTCACTGTAGCTTTCAATACCACATCATAGAACAACTGCCTACAGAGGTAGTTTTCGTTACTCTGCGTCGAAAGGTTGGAACAATATCCCTCCACCCATAAAAAGAAAATCCTGTAAGTGTTTATTCTTTCTAAACCAACCTAAAGGAATTCTTACTGGAACATCAGAGGGAATTTTTATGAGGGCGACATAATCACTTCGTGACTAAGCCCTCATTAAATAAAAAAAAAAAAAAAACAGGGTGTTTGAGGACATCTGAACAACTCTTATAGCGATATAGTGAGTCAGCCGTGACCTTCGACCAATAATTTTTTTTTAGGATTCTGTATCTTAAGTCACTCTTTCTCAGGAACACGTGCAGGTATCAACCTGAAATTCATTTTAAATACTCAGGCCTACTGTCCCTTGGAATGAAAATATACAGCCATTTATGATGCAAATTTTCGTTACTCGCAAGCGAATCAAAACCTACAGGGTCCTTACCTAATATTTAAAATCTTAAATTTTGGTACTAAGTAACGTTTTATTGCGAAAAGCATAAATTTTTAGTGACATAATATAATATACCTACAAGTTTGTAAGAAACCGTCGGTGCGCGAGGCCGACTCTGCACTTGGACGGTTTTTTCTTTCTTTCAGATCCTTAAGCATACGTTGTAGGATTAAGAACGAGGGATGGCCTTGGGGACTGTGAAAAGAGTAACCGATGTGTTGCATTATTTGTTTTAATTATTATCATTGCCCTGCAATTATCTGCCCAACAAATGACTAAGGCCTAAATTGCTCATTATAGATCCACTAAGAGACTGAGTAGGTACTATAAATTTTTGGTGTAATAATAGCCAAGATAAAACATACAATAATTTTAACTTGTTAGTTTTAAAGGTCAAACAAGATGACACTGTCTAGTAACACGTTAAATTGAGAAAATATGAAGCCTCTGTCGGCTCTGTCTAAGTTCAAATGCTGTAACAAGCGACTATAAAAACGTTTACTGCGCATGGCCCGATAAGCTCTTTTTGCTTTTTTTATTTTGTATAGTACCAACTCAAACTAGTTAGTTAGCTAGATACTTATTACGTTATATCCATCAGAGGAATTACAAAGATATAGCTAGTGGGAGGGATGACAAGCTACAATGAGCGTATGTACAAACTTCTCATTAGAATACCTCGCGAATCGATATCATATTCTTAGTTAATTTGAAATACTAACACACCGTCTTGCCAGTAAGCCAGATTAGACCAAAACGTCCTTTTGGAGAGATCTATGTCGAACAGTGGACAACTGCTACTAATTTTCATTTAAGACATCATTCCATTAAATAGAATACCCTCAAATTTGCAAAATTCTTCAGGATTCGGAATGTTATATTCGTATTTTTTATCACGATGGTCTTTAGTTTTTATGTAACACTCCACCGTTATCAGAAATCAAATAATTTACTAGGTACCTATGTGTTTTTTTACAAATACACAATCACAGCAAACATGACTACTAGTTGCTGATATCCGCCTCATTCCAGTAGATAAGAACACACTTGTCAGATAAACCAATTAATTTCCGATTAAATGATTTAAAACTAACAATTAAATATACTTCGAATCACCTCCTTATTAATTAAATTGATTATTCGTAGGGATCGCAACAGAACTGTGAAAATTAACTGTCGCCTGCGGTATTCCCGGAACAATACGACCCTCAAACCTTCAAGAAAAGAGCGTACTCCTTCCGCCAACGCACTTGTGACGCCTCTGGTGTTGCGGGCCGAATTTTTATACGATATGATTATGTTTTTTTTGTTTATAAAGACAACCCCTGCATTAGGAATATACATCCTGTGTCGCAGGGGACTTTACAAACATACATGTAATGGACACAAAGAACACCCAGACCCAGGACAACATTTTGTGGATCATACAAAGTGATGTCCCCACCATGGTTGAACCCACGGCACTTGGCGCAGTAGTAAGCGGCGTAGTGACCGCTTAAACCGTGCAGTCAACTGTTGAAACTTTTAAACGTCTAAAATTTATTAAAATTAGATATCTCAATACTTACCGACTAATTTATTGAAAAAAACACTTAATGCAGTTTATTTTTAGTTTTGTGAAATCATTCAATCATAATTTTTATAATGATAGCGATTACGTGAATTTGGCTCTTGACAGTTCAGTGGAAAGGTATGTGTATAATATTATTCGTAAGAAATCTCAATTAGAGAGATTATCATGTCAGTCTTATCTGTTATCAAGGGCGTAGATACCCAGCATTTACTCAAGAGTGAGACCAAAATTAAGAAATAGATAAACAATTGGAATTTAATATACTGTACTTAATTTAAACTGAGTGAGGTTACTAAAGAGTTCAGAAAAAAATCCAAAAACATGTCAAAATCTCTAAATAAGATTGTGGTGGGCTCCGCCAACGACCGCCGACATTGCAAAACCATTTCCATCCTCCATAAACACCGGCCTGTAAAAGTTGAGGCCATTTGTCACCTTAGTAGAAGCAGACTACGGAGAGTGCGAATACTGTTGGGGACAGAAAAGAAACATCCGGGATCCCACGCAGGAGATAGCCGTAGGTGGCCCGAGATTCCCATTTCCAGGGTGAACCTGGTTGCCCGGCTACAAACACCCAAGACTGCGTGCGATTTATGTTTAGTTCGAGTCCGACATAACTAACGACCGGGGGATTTCCGTGCAGACAAAAAAAGGTGCTGTAGTTGCTGAGATTTAAGCGTGGGAAGCTGGGCAAGCTGACGCCCGTTTGACTACCTTTAAGCCCTTACAACAAAACCAAGTTTGAACCAGTGACCAACTGATTCTGATATATAGAGATCAATTTCGACTAATTAACGAATTTTTTTTTGTATTCTACATTTGAAACTATGGAGACCAAGCCCGTCTGTTGATGATGAAATGGTAGAGAAAGTCTATACAATGACTCTTTCAGTCATAGTAGCTACTGAAACATCAAAATTCTTACAGTAATGCTCGTTTTCACCAACAGTACTTCAACCATCTCCTAACTAGGAACCCTCTAACATAGGTACGAAATATCTGCGAACCTGGCTAGTAATTTACTAAATAGGTGGTTTATGAATACTTTAATGAACAGAGAAACAGTACCTAAACATGAATAAGATTACGAAAGCAAGAATAACACACGTATGTCGGCGCTTGCGTTGGCAACTGTACTAGATACGCGAAGGCGGGACTATGCATGGGGAAGCGAGAGGTGAAGCGCTTTCCAGCCGGGTGCGCAGATATTTCGGCCGAGTTGTAACTTCGTTTTCACCACGCTAAGTGATACCTAACATGTCACTATTTTAATATTTTTATTGGTCCGCGGTCTCGCTTAGCTTATAGAACTAAATGAGCTCCGGCTTTTGTTTACTGTGGTGTACAACGAAGTAATGAGTAGACATGTCACTTGATAGTGACTGCCCGCCACACACGCCAAATTCACAAATGACCAAGTTGGCCATTTGTGAATTTGTAAATTTGTATTACTAGTTTTTACCCGCAGCTCCACTTACCATTATCGTGCTAAAAGTAGCCTATGTTCTTCCACAAGAATAAGAGTATCTCCATGCCAAATTACGTAGATATCGGTAGCGGTTTAGCTGTGAAAGCGTTACAGACAGACGTAATTTTATTAGTATGGATTCATTTAATACCAACACGCATAATAATAATAACTTAGGTATGAAAGTAATGATAGAAATTAAATTATAACCATACGGTAGTTGAATTGTCTCAGTGTATACCTATATATAGTAAAAACATTATACAATCACATTCCGTAGGTAAAGTGATGAAATTATGGTTCATTTTTTTATCTCTTATACAAAATATAGAAAACGCAACTCGTCATGACGAGGGTAAATAGATGTTTGTACCTAAACATGTTCCTTTGTGAAATGCAATGCTATCACAGCAATTCGATTTACCTTCTCATCCTATTATAATGTTAATTTTTTACGTGAAGTATAAATGTGTACCACAAACTACAAATTACTTAGTATGGTCTATCTTAGGTTGCCTGGAAGAGATCGCAGCCTGCGATAAGGCCGCCCATTCTGCCACTATTTTTTGTACCATTGTAATTTTTTTAATATTAAGGTGTACAATAAAGCGTTCATCTATCTGTCTACCTATATTATTTCATTTTAATATTATTAAAAACCTCAAACGGCGTAACTACCTAAATATAATAGGTAGTTAAATTTTTGAATTGTTTGGGGTCGAGGCGCTCTGTTCATGGGGTCCGAGTGCTCGCGCTATATTTAAATAACTAGCTAAGTAACTGATTGATGCTCTTCGTGACAAGAAGGCCGGCCTTTTTCTAGCACAGAGAATTAACATTGTCATTCACCGTGGCAATGCTGCCAGTCTTTTGGGAACGCTACCAATAGGCGGTGATGCTGAGGAGTTTTTTGACGCTTGTACGGAAATATTGTTACTGGTTTTTTATTATTATTTTCTAGTATTTAAATTTAATTCTATATTCATCAACATATCATACTGATTATTATATTTGGTTAGTAGGTTAAATATTGGTGGTAATTCTCTTGTTCATATTATTAAAAATATTTAACATCGATTAGCGCGAAAACGAGTAAATGAGAAAAAGAAAAAAATAGAAAAATATGAATGACAGAGTAACTGAAAGGAAAAAGTTATTTTTTGAAATTGTTTCAGTATTAAAGCCAGACAAAGTAAATGTATCTGAGTCAATTGGTAGGTGACACAGTCGATCCTTGCTATCCAAGTTACGAAGCTCGGCAGAATGGTTTCGATAGCGTGTTGGCTAACACAGCTAACACTAGTACTAACGTATGATAAGCAATTATCACAAGATTAGATTTTTTTCCACTAAATTATTTGCTTTGTTTAAATAACAATTTATAGATATTATAATACATGACATATTCTTATAATATCTCCAAAATGTCTATAAAAATCTATCTATTCTATTTTTGATAAGTCATAATATGTGAAATATGTTATGCAGGGAATGGTTTTAAACAATTCTTTTCATACGGTACATTTTCAACTCTTTGTTATTCTGGTACGTCTACGTGCTGCACTTACTGTTCTTGTCGAATACACTGCTAATGCTGATACTGCATACCTACTCTTAGACGACCATAAATAAGTACCTATCTATTTATAAACATTTCCGGGTAATCAACTACTGACTACCTAAGTAATTAGACCGTGCCTTAACAAAAAGCAGCTGTCTATCAACAGATTACTGTTTACGGATTATTATTATATTTTCTGCTAAATTTATCATCGAAACTTCATCAATTATGATTTGTATCATAATTTAGGCAGCTGTATTGATAAATTTCTAAGAAGTGATGTTCTGAAAGCAATAAAAATACTAAGACGGTTCCAAAAAAAGCAGTTGACAAGTTAATGTCAAAGAAACCACAATGAACCAAAAATATACAGTTTTGTTTCTTGTGTTCTTCGTGGCTGCTGCTCAAGCAAACACCGCTGACTTATTGGAAGACTTGACGTTTCAACAAGTGGACACCGGGTGAGTTAGACGTGTGGTCACAAAATATTGTATTGTAGATGTTTGGCTAAGGTTAAGGCAAAGTCAAGATCAAATTAAGGCAAAGACAGATTAATGGCCAGGGCTATTAACGACAAATTTAATGTACCTATTGGCCGATCCAGTATAATCTTCTTTTTAGCTCACCTAAGATGTAAGGGCTGGCATATTGCTTAAGATTACCAATATTGTATGAGAAAAATGTCTATCCAAATCATTTTACAAACGAAATAAAAAAATATGGTTTTGCCATATGTGTGTTATTAAAAAAATGTTCTTTTTGTGGTAATTTACCTGTCTGTCTACTACTCTACATTTTTAAAGTTAGTTCATTCATTCGGGTAAATTTTTTGATCAATGATAATCTCCCAGATTAGGCGAATCACTTTATATACACCAGTTTTCAAACACCTGAGTTGTTTCCATTAGTCTGCAGATACCAGCAGTCAGCAGGTCTCTTGCCAGCGTATACTTGCCTGTTCAAACTTAGGTGTTCATTTTTAAGTTGCTTAAGCTGCTTTAGTTAATTTAAAAATTTTGCTACTACTATTTGTCTATTTTAATTCGCTTACCATAACAGAGAAACCTAGTGTGAGAGTAATTAAAACATCCACCAAAGAAAAGTAAAGGGATGGTTATGGTCCTTTTCGTGTTTTTGTGTGTTATATTAAATACATTCACAGTTTTAAACGTAACTAAATTACCAAATTAAGGCTGAGCATGGGACGTAAAATGCACGGTTATTGATTTCCATATTTTTTCCTATATGTTTACACTGCTATTAGAACCATTGTCATAACCTTGACCGCGTAAATTTTGAATATTAAGATTTAATTGTGAAAATATATCCAAGACGGTGGAGCTGGTTTAAGTTTGAAGAATTAATTCTCATGAAATTGATCGCGCTGGTTGATCGACATGCTTAAGTTCAACTGTGATTTGCTCTGTAGACTTACATCTGGTGTGTAATCCAATATAATGCAGAAATATTTTGATTTTCTAACTTTGTTCAATATATATGACTGCCTCTGTGGCGCAGTGGTAGCATATGCGACTGCTGTTCTTCAGGTCTCGGATTCGATTCCCGGGACGGACCAAATGTTTGTATGATCTACAAATACGAAACAAATTTCGGAGGTGTGAGGGAGAGCGTTTTTTATGTATAATATGTGTGTATTTACAAACAAAAGTTTATATGTATTTATATCAGTCATCTAGTACCCATAACACAAGCTCAGCTTAGCTTCGGACTAGATGTCTTTGTGTGTAAGGTGTCCTAAATATTTATTTATGTATATTTTTTATGGTCGTGCCGAGCAAGTCAATTATTTCATTCCGAATTAAGTGCATGACTTACTAGTCAATACTAGTCATGCAACTTAAATCTGATTTCAAGGATTGAATTCTATGAATATGTTCCCGCATGACTAAATCAAAGGATGATATCATTTCGATAGCTTTCACCTTTCACCCTTGCCGCGGTGTAAAGATTACAGCACAGCTGCATGATCGTTCAAAAACTTATTGAAATCTTTTAGGCTCTTATAGACAGCAGTGTAAATCTTATTACGGTATTCCTCCCACTTCCTAAAGGTATTACTGTCTAATTTAGAAGCCAATAAATAATTAATTATAACATCACAATGTTGGGTAGCTTGCCCTAAACTAGAAAGAGCGCGTAAATTCTTTGTGCCGTGGTCCACCAGGAAACGCAGTGATCCCACAGACTCCCTATTTACAGAATTAATGTTAAATAAGGCATTGAGATGATGACTGATTAACTATAGTTTGCTGTCAAAGCGTCCAAGTAATAGTTTCCAAGCCTCTTGGTAGTTATTAGACAAAATCTCGAAATTAGAAACTTCCCCCTCTGAATATGATACTAAATAATGGAATTTACTAAGCGCACCAATTGACTTGAATGATGATGAAAAAAAAAAACAATTCTCAACAGGATAGAGTTTCGAGATACATAGATCCTATCGAACTTGGGAATCTGAATCAAATGTAGCTTGAAGCCCATTGAGTTGTGATGAGAAGTACAATGGGTTAAGTCATGAGACACACACGAGTCGCGGTGATCCTCAGCCTTATTATGTGTTTACCATAAACTTTGAGCAACCACAATACTGCAAACTAATTCCTCCTTTTTTTTGTTTAAATCCCCTTGGATACTACTCGGATTAGGTCGGACTCGAACTGACCAAAAACCGCACACTGTCTCGGATACTAGAAGCCGAGGAAACAGGTGCATCCTCGGAAGGAAATCCCTGGAACCCCGACGTACCTCAGGCCACCCACTGTTTGCAGTTGGCCCCCTCCTGTCTAGGAACCCTAATATTCCCACCATCTATTCAGAAAAGGGCGCGAGCAGTTCACAGATCTCGCGCCGCCACCCCAGCCTGCTTCTGCTAGTGTGACTGGTGACTGCACCTGTCAAACTCAGGCTTGCGCTTATGGAGGACGGAGATCGTTTTGCGATCTCCGGCACCTGAGTCGTCTGCGGTACCTGGCCCGTTCCAGGGCCTGGCGGACAGGGAGAGTTCTAAAACTCTCCCGGTCCCGCTCCACCATCTCCTTCGCAAGCATAGCTTGCCCACAGAAAGAGGAGGCAGAGTTCCATTCGCTCTCAGTGCGCAACATGGCCACAATCATGTTACCGAGCGAGAGAACCCCACCGAACCCACCCCCGATGGCCACCACGAGAACACGCATCAGCTCATCCCACGCCTGACATTCTGCCACGTTGGCTCTTTGCGGATCAGACACAGGTGATCTCCGAAGCATGATGTCTCTCGAGCCAATCCTCCATAACGGGTCTTACCGCCGCAACCGGTTGCCCAAGTTGTTCCTTCCATTTCTCCACGAGGACCTGGCGGAGTTGGGATTTCTGATTTCCAATTTCTCGAGTCTCAGGACTCCTTCCCAACTCCTGTGCCTCCTTACGACACTGAAAGGCACAAATGAAAAGGCATTAGGTATCGAATGGTAATAGGAAGCCTAGGAAAGTAGTAAGGAATGGCACTTAGGCTGGAGTTATCCTGGTGCGCTGCGGCTTGACGGTTTAGCATCGTCATTGACCGACGGAGCTAAGTTCTTGTATCGTCTTCAACGTAGATTTCGGTAGCTGTGGTGCGGTGCTGACCGTCTGATGTCTGCGACCTGCGACGCTGTGCTGACCAATCCTACTGCCGAAATCTTCAATATAAGTTGGACAGTCGAACGTCGACTGTGTTCTGTCACGGTCGCCAGTATGTATCTTTTGGGGACATACTAGGACTTAGTAGCTCATGAGAATGATACTTAAAGTTATAATACTCTTTAATGCCGTTCTCTACATTATTAACAAGGTCCCGTAAGACAATTATCGTCAATGTCAAAGTATCGACAATTTGGTACGCCTGACAAGCAAAAAACGTAATCAAAATCTTCAGGATGCTATAAAATTAAGCTCAGGCGCAAACACCCATCATGGATATTTTGAACTGTCATGATTTTGAAGTTAGTGTTTACTTTATGAGTTCCAATAATACTTTTATATTCGAAAATGGAATGTGTTTCTCTCAATTTAGACATTCAAGAGATAAATGACGTCCTAGGTGGAGTCGGCCCGCCTCACAATGAGATGTATTTTCATAATGATGATCGATTAGCATATATTTTATTCACTTTCCAATATTAGTTTTTATTTAATTCTTTAAAAAACTTACAACATCTTGAGAAAAGTATTTATAAAACTATATTTTCTTTCAGCGCAATCTTCAAAGAAGGCTTAACTGCTAATTTGAACGACTATGTTGATGAGACTCTTAAGCTAGTCATACCCTTCATCGTTCGTAATGAACTGGACCCTATGCCATTACCAAATATTCGAGAAGGATTTCAAGTGGTCAGTGTTTTTATTTATATTATTACAGTTCCAAGAAAGTAGACAGTCGTGGGTTTTTCACATAAAATAATAAGTAATTTATGGTATCTGTATATTCCTCATACGCAGATAATTAAATTAGTTTAATAAGTTTTACCCCACTTCACTTTAAATCACAAAAACATTTGTGACAATTCAATAAGTATGTTTACTTTAATAGAGTATTCTGGTATTTTCCATATTTAGTAATGAATGAACTGTTAATTCATTGCAGAGACCCGTCTGGATTACATACAGCGCCTGGCTGAACCTTTACGATGGTCACTTGACTGGATTGGTTAATGTAGCTCGTTATGGTGACCAGAAGGTATCGTACTCCGGAAGAAACCTGAGTGTCCGTGTTCAGCTTGAATTTACCAATATTGAGGTAAGTCTTTTAATAGTACATAATTGCAATATTTTTTATTTCTAAGTAGGTGTAACGTGTAGCTATCGTCATTAATATAGCAAACACTTTCATCCCTTTCACTTTGATTATTAACACTCTATGCGATTATCAAGACTCTTCTTTTCTTGACAACCAGGCGGTAGAACAACTAGTCGAGTGTTGTATTTTCTAACTTGAAACACTGCACTTATGACTTTCGATTAGCAGCTGTACCATAGTAGGGGTTAGTACGATTGTACTATTACTTTTTTTCTTTTTAAAAAAAGAAATGTACAGGCTACTTCCGACACTGGAACCTCGTGAGTTAGGCGAAAATAATAGGCAGTTTTCTATTAAGTATGATAATGTCTAAAATGAAACCTAATTAAAATTAATCTATGAAATGTTTAAACTAGCTTCACTTAACCAAACTTAACCACTCCAATACCTCCAAAAATATGTGTACAAAGTTTCATGATGATTAATTTTCGCTTGAAAGCGTAACAAACATACTTTCACCTTTATAATATTACTGTGATGTGTCATTTCTTTCCAGGTCGTCTACAGATATCTAGTCCAAGTTATGGGTATTGGACCAAGAGGTGGTATCAATGGCCAACTCAATCGCTTCGTCATAGTTTTTGATCTTCTCCTAGACTTCAACGTTGACGAGATTCAACTCCAAGACTTCAGGCTAACTAACGTTGGGTGAGTACCTACAGTAAATTACTTTGATTGATTTAAACTTGCTTTTCATCTTTATCGTACATATGGATGTACCTACTTTGATTTAGTTAGTGTTTGATCTTGGGGTCAGAAATTGTGTTTTTACTTGATGAAATTTTAAAAACACTTTTCCCGTTACAAACTCTTTACAATGAAATTATATTTTTGGCACGTCCTTATAATATTCAGTTAAAATAAACAAATTCTTCTATCACATCTTTACATGCATACATGTAAATGCTAATGAATATGATGAATAACATACATATTTCGGGACAACTGAGAGGCTTGCTGACCCGTGGGGTTGTGTACTGACCCGGCCCTCACAATGCCAGCTGGCTGAATACAGCAATACTGGATAGGTATATAGGCCAGCCCAGCTGATTAGCCTTCGATCCGTAGCCTTAATACCAGGGAAAGGTGGTGGTAACTATTCTAACCGGCCCATCTGTTAGCCTTCGTACCGTAGTTAGAATAGTAGTGAAACTCGGAGGAGGTTACGACTTATCTTATTTATTTACAAATATGCATTTCCTTATAATTAAATTTTGGCAGACAATCCGCGGTACGTTTAGCGAGCTTACTAGACCGCACATTCGAGTCGAGAAAACCTGGACTAATGGGAACGAATGAATCTTGCGTAAATATGGGCGCGCGCTGAGAATCCGTTCATAATTTCTTAGCTCTCACGACGAGCGGTACGGCGCATGCTTTGTGACTGGCGGGGCGGCTGGCGCGACTTGACGGTGCGGGGGCGCTGTCGCCACACATATATTTATATTTATATGTGTAACTGTCTTAATTAAGATGCATAATGTTTGTGAATCACTTTCTAAAATGCATTTAATTAAGGTAAAAGGGCGCTCTAGGATTAAACAAAATATTTTAGAGAAAAATCAGGATATAAGTATTCCGGCGAAAGCGAATTGGAAGTCAGTTGAGCATTTGATGGAATTCAGAGGTATGACAATATTTTCGTAGGCCAAATACGAATACCATACAGAGATTTTGTAGTCGCTCAAGTTTATCAAGTTAAGCTTAGTTGCAATCGGAAGAAAATTACGTAATCTTTGCAGAGACCTGGCAGAAGCAAATAACTTTCGACATACCTCTTGTATCTGTGAACCTCAAGATAAAATATTGTCCACGTAGATCCCTACATTTTTGACACTAGTACTGATCTCAAAGGTGTTGCTACCAAATTGAATTTTGGGCAGTTGTGTCCAGTTAATTTTTGAGTCCATCCTAGGACTGCCAATAACATGCAGGTATATGTTATTGGCAGATGGTCTCAAAAATTAACTGGACAGGATTAACCTTGAGTCCATAATTAAGTCTCCATTAATGAATGCGATGCAGGTCAGCATTAATAGTGTTGAACGGCTCAGTAATGAGTCAATCGAAGTTTGTGTATGTATTTGTAAATCGTCAATAAAGAAGGTAGAAGGAATTTAATTGATTAGAGATTGAGTTTATAAAAACAGTGAAGAGTAAAGGCGATAGAACGCCACCCTGTGGTACACCAGCAGAAATATTGCACGAGGAGGACAAGGAGACTTCAATGCAAATACGTTGCCGGCGACCAGACAGTTAAATACGAAACCAATCAACTGTCATTGGATATATGTTAAAAGACCGTAGTTTATCATGTAAAATTTTCAAATGTATAGTATTAAAAGTATCACTAAAATCAAGTAACATGAGTACTGTAATCACTCCTCTATCTATGTCAAGTCTAATGCTTTCTGTCATGTGAACCAGTGCAGAAGTAGTGCTGTGAACAGGACGAAAGCCGGATTGGAAGGGGTTCAGTAATTAATTTTTGGAAAGAAAGTTGTGAGTGAATGAGGCGTTCGAACACTTAAGATAGGAAAGGTAAGAGAGATATGGACCGATAGTTAGAAAATTAAGAAGGTTTAGCTTTTTTAGGAAAAGGGATTAGGTGGGCATCTTTACATGCATACGGAAAAACACCGCTTGCCTAGGCGCTTGAGCAGGATTTCGTCAAGGATAGATAGAATCATGTTTCGGCTTAAACTATCACTTCCTACACTGTATTTAATTTTTATTTCAACCACTAATATCCAACAAATTGGGCCTAGAGATTACCTGATTATCGAACTTCGACGGTTGAAATGTATTGATTATTTCAATGATCAATATGACTTGAACTATCATTGTACAAACTTTCACTGCTTTCTGAAGAGTTTTTACTTTACTTTAATTGATACTTTAGGTTTGTGCAATTCTTTTACATATTAAAATTAAGGGTCAATTTCACCACTTAATAATAACATTCAAGATAATTATCTGCCATATAACACTATTTAATAGATAAATAATAAGTTACTGATAAATATATGCATAACTGACATATAGGTCTTTGAATTATCAAAGACTTGTGAAACTGAAATCTGTAGTTATTTTATAAATAAGTTGACATTTATCAGTAAGAAGATAAAATAGCCCTAAGTATTATAAAAATATCAGTTATAGCTTTGTAAGGATCATATATAAAAGAAATGAAAATATAATAATGTGCTTCTTTACAGAAATCTCCGTGTACGTTTGAATGGCAACGCTCTGATTGATTGGTTGGTGAGCCCCGTGGTCAATCTCTTCCTGAGGATCTTTAACACGACCATCATGAACGCAGTGCAATCCAACATCAGAGACGTAATCAACAATGCAATCGGCGGAATAAACAGTGACTTGAGGCAAACCATTGAACGCCTCGAATCATATAACTACGCTAAGTTTAACGTAACGTCTTAACGTTCTGAATTTACTTGCATTAAATTGTTTTAAAGATGAAAAGTGGTAAAGTTTTATTTATAGACATATTTCATATATTCGTAACTAATAATTTGATCAGATTTTGTTAGTCTGTATAATATGTTATAACAACGATAATTAACATACTGTATTTAAAAATTTAAGAATTTCATTGTAAATTATTGTACTTCTACTAACTCGTCAACAAAAATCAAATGTATACTATACCCATACTAAACTGTACCTAGTCTAAGAGCTTACAAAAGTTCATGAAGTATTTACTTTTGAGTAGACACGTAGGAAAGAGAAACTAATCAAATGTAAGAACCCCTAAAATTATAGTTACAACCCGTAAATCTATTTATCATATTACAAAAGCCGCCAACGTAGTATTTGTAATTACGAAACGATAACAATTTTAACAGGTAATCATACATCACATCGCTTTGCATTTCGTATATTTAGTGGTTCGATTTGCACACTTTGATTATATTATGTATTATCAGTCATTAGATTGATATCTTAAAACACTATCACGATAATGTTGCAGACATGTCCGCGTATTGAAGGTTAAATGCGAAAAAACAACCAACAGACAATATCATACGCAAAATATAAGTGATAGGGAAAAATATGCTAATCACTACTACTATCGACTATCACTATTTTAATATTGTTATCGGTCTGCGGTCTCTCTCAGCTTATAGAAATAAATGAGCTCCGGCTTTTGTTTACTGTGACGACTCTGGCGCCGGAGGTCGCAAAACGATCTCCGTCCTCCATAAGCGCGCCCTTTTTTAATTTTTTTTTATTGAATAGTGGGCAAACGAGCAGACGCGTCACCTGATGGTAAGCGATTAACGCCGCCCATGGACACCCGCAACACCAAAAGCGTCACAAGTGTGTTGCCGACCTTTGGGGGATGGGGAGAGGGAATGGGGGGCTGGGTTGGGGTATGGTCCTCCGGTATCCTCACTCACTCGGTGAAACACAGCGCAAGCGCTATTTCACACCGGTTTTCTGTGAGGCCGTGGTATCACTCCGGTCGAGCCGGCCCATTCATGCCGAAGCGTGGCCCTCCCACGTATGAAACCCTTTTCTGAACATAAAAAAAATAGGAATGTTAGGGTTACTACACAGGAGGGGGCCACTTACAAATTGTGGGTGGCCCGAGGCACGTCGGGAATCCAGGGATTTCCTTCCGAGGGTGCACCTGGTTCTCCGGCTTCTAGTACCCGAAACTGTGTGCGGGTTTTAGTCGGTTCGTGTCCGACATAACCACCAGTTGGTGGTAACTGAGGGGATTTCCGCGCAAAAAAATGGTACAGCGAAGTAACGCGTGGGCAACTCACTTGACAGTGCCGTCGCCCATGTACACCTACAGTATAAACTTAAGTCTCCTCGGGTAACCTTACTCGGTAAAATGAAGTTACTTTATTATATTGTGCTGATATGGACTTATTTGTGCATGGAAACAACCAGCTCAGGAAAACCCTGACTGACTCCTTCTTCGCTTCTTGTAACCAGGAGTAACTGTATCTGTTTATCGGTTGTGTCTTTCTCGCTTGTGTCTGTGTTGTCATGTGAATGTGTATTTATATGTATTTCCACTTATTTATTCTGTTAACTGTGAAAACTTGTAATTGGCCTTCTTTTTCGTATTAAGTTTGTATAATGTAACCATTACGCTGTAAGTTTTCCTATAATTGTAAAATAAAATTGTAAAATAAAATAAAATAAAATAAAATAAAATATTCATTCAATATCAATAATTACACATAATAATAATAACTAAGGCATGAAAGTAATGATAGAAATTAAATTATAACTATACGGTAATTTAATTGCTTCAGTGTATACCTAAACATTATGTAGTAAAATTCCTAGCGATAAATTGGTGATTCACTTTTTTAATCTCCTATTCGAAATATATGAAACGCAATCCGTCATGACGAGCGTAAATAGATGTTCGTATACATATTCCCATGTTTTATTCCTCCCGCTTAGATATTTTCATGGCTGTATTTCTGATTGTAAGTAAAAATCTACCAAAAATAAATATTATCTTGTTAAAATGGCTTTAAAAGTAATAATAAATAAAATCTTTTGTTTGACTGCCTCGGTGGCGTAGTGGTAGCGTATGCGACTGCTAAGCTTGAGGTCTCGGGTTCGATTCCCGGGTCGGACCAAATGTTTGTATGATCTGCAAATATTTGTTTCGGAGTTTGGGTGTTTTCTATGTATGTATTTACAAAAAAAAAGTATATAAGTATTAATATCAGGTGTCTAGTACCCATAACACAAGCTCTGCTTAGCTTGGGACTAGAGGGCGTTATGTGTAAAAAAAAATACGAAATAAAAATAAGCCCAATGATAATATAAACAGAGACATTGAATTTCCACTGCCAATTCGATGGATTGCTTTAAAGCTTTCAGTTATTATGGCGGTTAAAACATGCCATACCTACTCTCTAAAACTGACTATAAAGACCATCCCAGTGGATTAAAATCGGGACTTCGATACGACACGACAGTCCACTGATGAAGTCAGTTCTAGCCACGTTTGCGTGCTACTGAGTCTTGCTGAAAGGACCATTCTTGGTCATGAAAATGGTGATGTTCACCATTTTCGCATAAAGCGTATACATTTGTGTCGATGTGCTGACACTTTTTTCACAAAAATTTGGCTCTGCCACTACTTGGCAGCTAACACCTCATTCAACCATTACTGAAGTCAGATAATCCCTACTTTGTACTCTGCTATCTAATTGGGAAACTTCTACAGAGCTTTGAGCGTTAACTCGGCTATTCTGTTTCAATATTGCTAAATAACTCAACTACTTCGTTGGCGCAGTGGTAGTGTGCAACGCAACTTCTATGCATGAGGTCTCAGGTTTCGATTCCTGGGTCGTGCCAAATGTTTCTATGATCTGCAAATATTAGTTTCGGAGTTTGGGTGTTTTCTATGTATAAATCACATTAAAAAAATTAAAATAAAATAAAATATATCTATTTATTTAATAGTCAACATTTTGACATTACCACCTTATTTACTTTTAAATTATCTCTGTATTAAGAAATAATCAGTTTAATAAAACTGTGCGATTAAGTACCCCTATGTATCCCTTGGGAGTTGCAAGAACTGACTAAGGAAGTAAGTAGGCAGGACTACATCACTGGTAGTAGTTTCTGCCATTTCGTTAAGAAGGAGCTCGTTCACCTTTTTCTACATAGTAAAACGGTTTGTGGATATCCTGATCTCGAGTGGGAGCGCATTCCAGAGCAGTACTGCATGAGAGTAGTTTTGGTGTTAGTGGGCAGGAAGTTCTTGAGACGATAAAGTGTTCGTAGGTTACCCGTTACTTTCTGACTGACGTAAGCAATTTGAGCTCGTCAATCAAGGGTCGAGTCAATAAGTAAGTCCAGATCGTTGACTACGGATCTGAACGGTATAACTGAACCATTAAACACAATCAGTGAGATTGAGTCGGTATCGAGTCTACTCATTATACGTTAATATTAACGCCTGACATTTCGTTGGGATACCCGTTAGTCTAAATCTAATCGACCACGACTTCATGATCTCTAAATCCCTGTTGACTTCGTCGATAGCTTGATTTATTTCCTTTATGTTTACCCACTAAACTCCGCGACAGCATACCTCGGCAGTCGGGAGGAGCTCCAGGAACGCTTTGAAGCTTCTGTAGTCCTGACTCGGGGTAACCAGAGCTACCACCGGCGTAGGACACTGTCACGCCTCACACCGTCCTACACAATTAGAGGTGGAGCGCCGCATATTTTCAACTTTTTATAATTCTGGTATGTCCACGTGCTGCCCTTACTGTTCTTGTCGAATGCATTGCATGCCTACTCTTAGACGACCATAAATAAGTACCTATATATTTATTTACATTTCCGGGTAATCAACTACTGGCTACCTAAGTAATTAGACAGTATCTTAACGAAAAGCAGCTGTCTATCAACAGATTACTGCTTACAGATTATATCTGCAGTAAATTTTCTGCTAAATTTATCGTTGAAACTTCATCAATTATGATTTGTATCACAAATTAGGCAGCTGTATTGATAAATTTCTAAGAAGTGACGTTTTCATAGCAATAAAAATACTTAAACGGCCCTAAAAAAATTAGTTGACAAGTTAATGTCAAAGAAACCACAATGAATCAAAAATATATAGTTTTGTTTCTTGTGGCCTTGGCGGCTGCTGTTCAAGCAAATACCGCCGACTTAGTACAAGACGTGACATTTGAACAAGTGGACACCGGGTGAGTTCGACGTGTTGTCACAAAATATATTGTATTGTAGATTTTTGGATAATCGTCTTTTTAGCTTACCTAAGACGTAAGGGCTGGCATATTGCTTAAGATTACCAATATTCTTGAAGAAAAATGTCTATCCCAATTATTTTACAGACTAAATAAAAAAACATTGTTTTGCCTAATGTGTTTTTATTGAAAAATTCTTATGTTTCTAATAGTTTTGTACAAGCTCATATTTTATAGCATTAGAAAGTTATAATACTTGGTTCACATAATGTAAATTAAAATAAATATTTTTTTTGCTAAATGAAACAAATTACTTGGCAATTTACCTGATTGTCTACTACTCTACATTGGCCTAATCCTACTACTATTATAAAGGCGAAAGTTTGTAAGTATGGATGTATGTATGTATGGACGTTTGTTACTCTTTCACGTAAAAACTACTGAATGGATTTGAATGAAACTTTACCACAATATAGCTTATACATCAGAATAACACATAGGCTACTATTTATAAAGATATAGCTTCGCCTCGCGGCGTTGCCCGCAGTTATCATCGTACCGCGGGTAGCACCGCGGGGTTCAGCTAGTACCTAATAATGGCCAGGGTTATTAACGACATAATTAATGTATTGGCCTATCCGGTACTCACCTAAGACGTAAGGGCTGGCATATTGCTTAAGATTATCAATATTCTTGGAGAAAAATGTCTGTAAAATAATTGGGATAGCCAATTATTTTACAGACGAAATAAAAAAAACATTATTTTGCCTTACGTGTTTTTATTGAATAAAAAATTTGAAATAAATTTGTAATTTTAGTTAAATGAAATAAATTATTTTGTAATTTACTTGTCTGTCTACTACTTTACATTTTTAAAGTTAGTTAATTCATTCGGGTTAATTATTCAATCAATTAAAATCACACAGATTATGTTTCTATTGGTCTGCAGATGACTATCTACTGTTAGCGTATACCCTGTTGCCTTGGTGTTCATTTTTAAGTTCAAGTTAAGCCACTTTAATTACTTAACATATATATTGCTACTACTATTTGTCTATTTTAATGCGATTACCATAACAGAGAAACCTAGTGTCAGAGTAATTAAACATCCACTAGAGAAGGCAATTAAAGGGATGGTTATGGTTACCGTCCTGCTAAATCATAAACTCACTTTTATATTTCTATTTTACCCAACGACCTAAAGTAGTGAAAGTTTTATGCCCAGTTCCTATATTTGAAAAACGATCCGTTCTAGGTACGAATAGTAGTATATTATACGGGGCGTAAGCTAAAATCGTTCCTATAAAACATAAATTGAGGAACGGTATTTACGACTCGTAGTCGGTTGTAGAAAATTTTTACACGATGACGATTCTTTAAATATAGGAACCGGGCATTAGTAGTGGCCGTTGGGAATAAGTATCTCTTTAATCTATAATAATCGTTTATATAAGTTAAACCCATCATAGATATTTTTTGAATTGACATGATTTTCAAGTTAGTCTTTATGAGTTACAATGATATTTAATATTTGGCAATGACCAATATTAAATATCGTCGTAAATAGCTGTGCTATTTATACTAATAATAAAGCTGAAGAGTTTGTTTGTTTGAACGCGCGAATCTCAGGAACCGCTGGTCCGATTTGAAAAATTCTTTCAGTGTTGGTCACTGAAAGAATATATGTATCTAAATCGACAAATAAGTGTATCTGTCGATTTAGATAAATGATGTCGTGGGTGGAAACGGTCCTACAATAAGAAGTATTTTCATAATGATGATCGATTAGCATATCTTTCATTAACTTTCTAATGCTAAATTTTTCACGACTCTAAAAAACTTACAACATCTTGAGAGATATATTTTTCTTCCAGTGAAATCTTCAACGAAAAGCTATCTGCTAATTTGAACACCTATCTTGACGAGACTCTTAAGCTAGTCGTACCCTTCATCGTTCGTAATGGACTGGACCCCATGTCATTACCAAATGTTCGAGAAGGATTTCAAGTGGTCAGTGTTTTTATTTATTTAATTACACAGTTTCAAAAAGTAGATCCTAGTGTGTCCTATATGAAATAATAAGTAATTTGTAGTATCAGTGTATTCCTCATACGCAGTTTCATTAATGAAATTAGTTTCATGACATTAACCCCACTTCACTTTCAATAACAAAACTATTGTGAAAATTTAATCAGTATGTTTACTTTAATAGAGTATTTTTAATATTTTCCATATTTAGTACTAAATGAACTGTTAATTCATTGCAGAGACCCTTATGGATTACATACAGCGCCTGGCTGAACCTTCACGATGGTCACATGACTGGATTGGTCAACGTAGTCCGTTCTGGTGACCAGAGGGTATCTTACTCCGGTAGAAACCTGAGTGTCCGTCTTCAGCTTGAGTTTACCAATATTGAGGTAAGTTTTTTAATAGTACGTTTGCAATATTTTTTTTTTGAAGTAAGTATAAAGTGTAAAGATGGATCCAGGATAACCGCTTATTTAAGAAGAAACTTTCACCCACATCACGGCGATTATTAATACTCTATGCGATTATCAGAATCTTTTTGTCTTGACAACCACGCTGGCATCTTGTCGAGGGTTGTATTTTCTAATCAATAATACTTGCATACCGTCAGACAGAGAGAGTATTTTGCCACTTCAAACATCGGCAGTGCACTTATGACTTTTGATTAGCAGCTATGCTATCGTCAGGGGTAGTTACTAACGATTTTACTGAGACTGTTTTTTTTTCTTTTTAAAAAGAAATGTACATGCTACTTCTAACATTGGAAACACGTGAGTAAGGCAAAAATAAATAGACAGTTTTCCTTTAAGTATGATGATTTCTAAAGTAAAATATATCTGTTATCCATATTTAATATTATAAATTCGAAAGTAACTCTGTCTGTCTGTCTGTCGCGATTTCACGGCTAAACTGTTACACCGATTTTAATGAAATTTGGAATGGATATACTTTGATTCTTGAGGAAGGACATAGGCTACTTTTTACTAGTATGTTTATATGTGTAATTTCGTTCCAGTTCATCTACAGATATCTAGTCCAAGTTATGGGTATTGGACCAAGAGGTGGTATCAATGGCTCACTCAATCGCTTCGTCATAGTTTTTGATCTTCTCCTAGACTTCAACGTTGACGAGATTCATCTCCAAGACTTCAGGCTAACTAACGTTGGGTGAGTACAGTAAATTATAGTGATTTAATTTTGCTTTTCATTTCTATCATACATATGGATGTACTTACTTTGTTTTAGTTAGTGTTTTGACCATACGTTTAACCTTGTGGTCAGAAATTGTGTTTTTCCCGATAAAAAGAGCACATTGTCCGTTACAAACTCCTTCCAATGGATTTATATTTTTGGCATGTGTATCTAATTTTCAATTAAAATGAACAGATTCTCATATCACACCTTTATATGCATATATGTATTTTCTTTTCAAAGTAATATGAAATTACAGTTTCATATTCGAGTAATAGTTGTATGGTAAAGACTTGTTTTTTTTGGTACTTTGATCCACAACAGAGACAAAACCTTTTTAGAAAAGCAATTTTTATTCTAACCACCAATGTCTAGAGATTACCCGACCGACTATCGAACGTCGACGGTTTAAATGTATTACAATGTTTGTATAACCTACAAATATTTGTTTCGCAGCTTGGGTGTTTTATATTAGTTGTCTAGTACCCATAACACAAGCTCTGCTTAGCTTGGGACTAGACGGCGTTGTGTGTTAGATTACCGAAGTATTTATTATTATTATTATTGTTTATTTCAATTATTAATGTGACTTGAACTATCATTGTACAGATTTTCGCTGCTTTGTGAAGTGTTTTTACTTTAAACTAACTGATAATTTTATAGCACAAATTGTTGGGATACTTTAGCTTTGTGCAATTCTTCTAAATAAAAAGATTAAGGACCAGTTTCATCAGCTTCTTGATAATGTTTCAGATAATAATCTGCCCTATAACACTATTTAACAGATAAAAATTGCCGTTAAATATTTGTATATCTGACATCAAAGACTTGTGAAATCAAAATCTGTAGTTATTTTACAGATAAGTTGCCATTTATCAGCAAGTGATGAAAATGGCTCTAAGTATTATAAAAACATCAGTTATAACTGTGTAAGATTTATATACTCTGCAAAATTCATAAATTTAATAATGTGTTTCTTTACAGAAATCTCCGAGTACGTTTGACTGGCAACAGACTGACTGATTGGTTGGTGAGCCCCGTGGTCAATCTCTTCCTGAGGATTTTCAATTCGACCATCATGAACGCAGTGCAATCCAACATCAGAACCGTAATCAACAATGCAATTGGTGGAATAAACATTAACTTGAGGCAAACCATTGAACGCCTCGAATCATATAACTACGCTTAGTTTAGTGTAGCGTCTTAACGTTCTGAATTTACTTGCATTAAATTGTTTTAAAGATGAAAAGTGGTAAAGTTTTATTTATAGACATATTTCACATATTCGTAACTAATAATTTTATCAGATTTTGTTAGTCGGTATAATATGTTACAACAACGATAAGTACTAAATAGGCGACGCAGAGAGAACCTTTGCGATGGTCTCCCTCGTACAACGTCAGAGCCCATAGGCTTTAAAGCTGTAGAACAGTAGTTCCTAAGTTATTATTGATTAGAGACAACTTAGTTTTTTTCCTTAGCAAGGACTACTAAATATTACTAAATAAACTTTAATCAACAAGTCATTGATCTTTTGGTAGAAAAATTTGCAATCAATGAGATTTTTAAGTTTACGTTTTCTGCATAAGTTCAGCAATTCTTTCTTTTGTTGATCGGGTGGAAAATATATATGGATCTCCTGCTTGTGGAGTTCCACTATTCCACTAAAATTCACCCCACCGGGCCACAGGCGCCCTACCCTGGGAGGTCCTTCCTGAATCGACGCCACGTCTTGGCCCTATATTAGCCCAATTGCTCCTAAATGTGATCAGGCTGCTATTCCATCCCCTACCGTAGCCCTTTATGACTCCATTCTCTGGTGGTCCGCGGTTTAGTCAGCGGCTCATACCACGGACAACGTCTTTTTCGCTCGAGATCGGCGAAGACCGACTGAATCGTGGAACAGAAGTCCTGATCCCCGGTTCAGTAGTCTTTTTATAGAGTGTGACGACTTCCACATATAACACAACAATAATCTACTACAGCACCATCTGCCGAAGATACACTGAACTACGAAGTAATGCACTACACGGAGTAACTAAAAATCCGGAATCGCGCAATAAATAGTTATCGCGCCGATTATCATATATACAACATCCCAACATCAACTGTTGGACAGTAGCCGGCCAGGCATGATCACCTCGCCTGGTCGGAGGATCCTCCCTTTGTGTTGGTGGGACATGATACCCGTTCCCCCACAGTGGTGACTCCAACGTAGTATACATGAAACTGGAGGTCCAGGTGTAGTGTGTATGTGGTGGACCGTGTTGTGTGTAGGTGTACGATGAACGCCATGTGGGCGAGTGATGTCAGGGTATTCTGTGAGTATATGATGATATGGGGACCTCACCGCAGCACCGCGCACCGCATGCGATCCCGACTCACTAGGATCAGCGGATTTCAGTTCCGACTCACTGGAACTACTCACTCCTGGCACTAGCAAGCTCCGCAACAGAGCACAGACAGCTGACTCATTAGATATCGACCTCCGGTCTTGAAGGGGAGTGATGTGACGACTTCCACATATAACACGACAATAACCTACTACAGCACCATCTGCCGAAGATACACTGAACTACGAAGTAATGCACTACACGAAGTAACTACAAATACTGAATCGCGCAATAAATAGTTCTCGCGCCGATTATCATATATACAACATCCCAACATCATTTGACCGCCTTGATGGCGTAGTGGTAGCGTATACGACTGCTAAGTTTGAGGTCTCGGGTTCGATTCCTGGGTCGGACCAAATGTTTGTATGATCTGCAAATATTTGTTTCGGAGTTTGGGTGTTTTCTATGTATAATATGTATGTATTTACAAAAAAAAAGTATTTAAGTATTTATATTAGTTGTCTAGTACCCATAACACAAGCTCTGCTTAGCTTGGGACTAGATGGCGTTGTGTGTTAGATGTCCGGAATATTTATTTATTATTTATTTATTATCAACTCTTGGGCAGTAGCCCGCCAGGCATGATCACCTCGCCTGGTCGGAGGATCCTCCCTTTGTGTTGGTGGGACATGATACTCGTTCCCCCACATAGTGTATTACAGAAAAAGACCACTGCGTCCCAGCTCTCCTCAACCCCCCAACATGGCAGTAATGACTGTTGGTGGGGAGAGGTCTCTTTCGAATTGGTCGACTAGGACATCACTTTCAGACGCAGGGCAGTCTCTTAGCGTATGCTGGATGGAGTCCGAGTCAGCTGCGTTGTGCTGGTATTGTGCCGTCTCCTTCGCATCCAATCACAGCTTGCTCCGAAGCTGGTCGACGAAGCCTCTGCTTTTCCTTTTTTCGGTAAAGCCAGCGTCGCAACAAGACACCTGTACACGGGGCGGAAGTGCTCGTCGAAGTTTATCGGCGGACGGCTGACTTCCAAGTGGAGAGCGGCTTTCGCTTTGGCTTTTCTACAGCGCGTTGCTCATTCACTACACTGCACCACCATGCCAGTGTCTGTAGGTGAACGTTGTGCCGCATTTCGAGCACGTCCTAATCTATCCCACTCTCACCCGGGCGGTTGGTGCCATTCCGATAATTTTTTTTATATTTTTGAATACCAGAATTTATATTTTGTTATCAAACAGTAGAGGCGGTCAAATTCCTTCTGCGGGTAATATAAATAAGAAGATAATAATAATATAATAATTTCTGGCTTTGTTTTTAATGACCACCAAAACAAAAAACCTTGTTCGTGTGAATAACTTACTAAAAAAATCATATATTTGAACAACACTAGTGGATTACATTCAAGTGCATTTCCAGGTAACTTAAAATTTCTCGCGGACTAGACTGCCGCGTACCACTGGCAGGGAACCATTGCTGTAGAGTGATGATATCCGGCCTTCTTTGCTGACTTTCTGAGCGCCTGACGCTCTGTTACAAACAAACAAACGTAGAGTGGTGGCCCTGACTCTATACCACCTGTGTTCATAAAAGCTTGCGGTAAAGCTCTCGTATGTTCATTAAGCATTCTGTTTCACCAGTCCCTGGTGTTGGGAGTATTTCCAGAAGAATGGAAAAAGGCCCGTAAAGTCCCAATATTTAAAAAGGTGATCCCAGTAACATAACAAATTATAGACCAATATCGATTTTATCTTGTTTCTCAAAGTTATTTGAACATCTCATTTGCCCTATCCTTACAAATTACGCTGAAGACAAGCTTTCCTATAGTCAACACGGTTTTAGAACAGGCAGATCTACACAAACAAATTTAGTCAAATACGTAAACGACATCTCGGAGGCACTAGACGACAGATATGAAGTGGATGCAATATACACCGACTTTAGTAGCGCCTTTGATAAAGTGAGTCATCCGCTCTTGATAGACAAACTACGACTCAATAGCATTCATGGTTCCTTATTAAGGTGGTTTGCATCCTACCTCTTAAATCGCTCTCAGTTTGTTTCCATCGGTGGATACATTTCGAATAACTATTATGCGCGATCAGGTGTACCACAGGGCTCACATCTAGGCCCCATTCTATTTCCGATATTTGTAAACGATATCACGAACCAAATCAAACATTGTTGTAGATTGCTATTTGCTGACGATCTAAAAATATATAGGACAATTACCTGTGTAGAAGATAGTGTCCTTGTCCAGAAAGATTTGGAAAATATTGAACTGTGGTGCAAATCGAATAGCATGACCCTTAACGCTCAAAAATGCCATCATATACAGTTTTCTAGAAAGAAAAAATCTATTCCCACTTCATATAAGCTGTGCGACACGATATTGACAAAAGTGGATGAAATGCGAGATTAAGGCGTTATATTAGACAGTGCCCATAGCTTTAAACCACATATAAACGACATTGTGAAGAAATCGGCTCAAATGTGCGGTTTCATCAGACGTAATACTCGCGGGTTCAGGCTTGCCAAAACACGAATAGTATTGTATAACGCTCTGGTACGCAGTAAATTAGAATATAATAGTGTTGTCTGGAATCCGTTTTATGCTATACATTCACAAAGAGTGGAAAGTATACAAAGAGCATTTTACAGACATCTTGCTTACGTTCACAAAACATCACTCATCGCTGTCCCTATGAACACCGTTTACAATATTTCAAAATGGATTTTCTTCGTAACCGTCGCCGTATTCACGATCTCGTATTTCTTCACAAAATAGTAAACGGCTCAATAAAAAGTAGTGATCTAACTGAACGCATACTTTATTCGGTGCCAACAAAACCGCCGAGATATGCCATCACCATAAAATTTTATATACCCACCCGCAAATCTAATCTAGGTCTGAATGTATCTCTGACGCGTATATGTAGAGAATACAATAGCATGTGTTCACAGAGAGACATAGACATCCATGCCCCTTTTAATAAATTTAGACGTTCTATAGCTGATAATATTAACAAAACTAACCAAAATTAATCTTTTCCTGTCTTACCTTTGTTATTTCCATTTTTTCATCTTTTATTTTAATTTTTTTTTTTCAACTTTTGTATTAATAAGAGCATCGTAATTGTAATTTAGAATTAAGTAGTACTAAGCTCCTTTATTTTTTGTTTTTTGTACAACTTACCTTACTCCTAACACTGTGTGTTAGGCGTATTTTATTTTATCTCATATGGTGAATGTTGTGTGTACCTGTAATAATAGGCATGCATACTAGAAAATATTATTGTATAATTATTTTAAAAGTGTATCGTATGTGTGCTGTTGGTATACCTAAATAAATAAATAAATAGAGGTAAAGTTAAGGAAAAACGTTTAAGTAGTTTTATTTCCGTTTCCACTTCATTCCCATAGAGGCGAGGACTACGGGAGGAGGAAACTACTACAACTACTGACAATACCAACCCATCTCGTCAGCGTGGTAGGCCAAAACCTCATTGGTAAGGAGATGTAAGCCATAGCCAGCAATGGGCTATTGAAGGATTGATGATTTTTGTTTTTTTTTAGTTTGCTTGTTGATGATGATAAGAAAAGCTTTGGCTTTTATTTATAATGCAATGAAACGACTGAGTCGTAAATAGTACTAGGTACAAAACATATTGGTATATGCGTAATCCGTAATCCGAAGGTAATATTACTCGTATCAAAACAACGCAATACCATCAAGTGATAAGTTAGCGTATTAGGTGCTTACATGTGAAAGTGGCATTTTGTATTACTCGTAGAAATGATAAGAAAGTATCCGGTTAGCGAAATTTTTAAGACTTATTTGCATTTCCCCAATGATCTGAGGACAAACAAAAAAATCATATCGATTCAGGAATATATACGAGTATTAAATTACTTAAAAAAATTAAATGGTGATATTCATCATACAATTATTGTTTCTGGGTGGGAATCGGACCCACAACCTTTGGCGTAGCATTCAGGGTCACTAACAACTTTTTTTTTTTTAACTTGTGGAAACCCCCTCAGGCCGTCACCCCACCGGAGTTTGCGGCGGGGTGGTGTGTCGGATTCGAACCGACTAAAACCACACGGTGTGCCAACTCTGCGCCTGAGAAGGGAGGGGTCCGGGAACTGCTGATATTAACATGACCGGACCCCTCCCAGCGCCTGCCCGCACTGAAGCGGGCACCGTCTGCTGGTAATGACTCTCAATTTAGGCGACGTACGGCACACGCGTACGTCGCCCCTTCGCGGTTGGCCACTAAAGCGGATGGACGAGAAAACCCGGATCGGGTCCGAGTGAACATCGTCCTCCCGGGCCTTCTCCGCCACCTCCTTCCGCGAAATTACGTCTTCGCAGAAGGTCGGGGTCACTAACAACTAGGCCAACGGGGCACTCATAATATCGTCAGTTGGATAACATACCTATATAAAACAAAAATAACATTCCGTCAAACTGAGAATACCTGATTTTTTGAAGTTGAAGAAGTGACATGGAAAACAATGAATAGTATAGGGACTATAGGGTATAAGGGGGAAATCCAGCATCTTTCGCCCCAAGCCAACCTCACTTGCACGCAGTACATCCTGCTGTACGACAAATGAGGTTCCGGCGACCGACCGATGGCGATATATACCTAGGTTGTTCTGAATTTAATAGCCACAGAATAAATACAATCTCTTCTTTGAAAAAGTGAAAAAAGAAATGCTTCGAGGGAGAAAATTTTATACTGCAGACGAGGCCGTTGAAGAATTTCAGCGGACGGAAGAATTTATTTTTCGACACGAAGCACGTTTTTTAAATGTTTTGAAGCTGGTTCGCCCGAATCCGTAAGTGCATCAGGATTAGAAACTTTTTTACATTCTAACTATTTTTCATTTGACTATTTTTGGAACAGCCCACGTACATCCCAATCGCCCAAGTAATCTCACCGGTGCGACAAGCTCCGCCTTGTGATCACCAAGCCACCTACCCGAAATCACGTAAGTGTCAAAATCACGGCCTACAGTTCCCGGCGGCTCCGCTATTCCTTGTCATGGTGGCGATCACGTTACAACGGTGGAGCAGGGGGGTGCGAAGAATCTCTGGGCTGTGAGGGGCCACCAAAACTGACTAACTCTGGCGTCATATAACGGACGCACGTTATGAGCTTGATAAGATTAGACGGCATATCCTGGGATTATGTGAGGTTCGAAGAGAGGGTGCACCGAACTCGAAGCATTCAGACGAAGAAGTTGGGGATATGTTCGGTGACACATCCAGAGCTTTCACCTCATCACAACCCACTACAGCATGAGCAACTTGAATGTTCTCCGTTTGAAATCACTCCCCTATCTGCCTCAGCCAACATTGGAATACTTGGTGTCGGCGTATCGAGTGAAGTCTAGTTTAAGGCCGATTTGGAGGATAAGGCCAAATTGGCCTTGATGAAGCTTAGCGTGCTCAACAGATCGATACAATATTTCACTCCGGCTCACTGCCTTCTGCTTTATAAGGCGCAGGTTGGGCCTCATATGGAATACTGTCCCCATCTTTGGGCCGGGGCACCCTAGTACCAGCTTCTCCCTCTGGACCGCATTCAAAGGAGAGCGGCTCGAATCGTCGACTGCCAAGAATTTTCAATTCGGCTGGGTTCTTTGGCGCTGCATAAAGATGTGGCTTCGCTATGTATCTTCTACCGCATTTACTATGAGGAGTATTCCGAGGAATTGTTTGGACTGATTCTTGCTACCTCTTTCCGCCATCGTCCTACGCGACAGCAGTTTCATCCCCATCACTTAGATGGCTGGCACTGTTCACAACTGTGCGCTTTTCCTGAAACTTTCTGCCTCGCACAACAAAACTGTGTAATGAACTGTCGCCCGCGGTATTCCCGGACCAATACGATCTTCAAACCTTCAAGAAAAGAACGTAGTCCTTCTTAAAAAGTCGGCAACGCACTTGTGACGCCTCTGGTGTTACGGGTGTCCATGGGCGGCGGTAATAGCTTACTATTAGGCTATACGTCTGCTCGTTTAGCCTTTGTACGACACGACCTCCGATGCTCCAATGTTCTATCGATTTAAAGTGCGACTGAGACGCGTCGCAGAATCACTATTTAAGAATAAAATGCGGTTGTATTGACAAAAGTACAAGGCCGTCGAAAATGGTTTCAATGCATAAGCATTATAAAATTGTGAAAAATAAGGTTTTAATGATTCACGTTATGTAGCTATATGTTTGTGGCGGAACGGGTGTAACGTCCCTCCAACACAAAGGGAGGATCCTCCGACCAGGCGAGGAGATCATGCCTGGCAGGCTACTGCCCAACTGTTGATGTTGGGATGTTGTATATATGATAATCGGCGCGAGAACTATTTATTGCGCGATTCAGGATTTGTAGTTACTCCGTGTAGTGCGTTACTTCGTAGTTCAGTGCATCTTCGGTAGATGGCGCTGTAGTAGGTTATTGTTGTGTTATGTGTGGAAGTCGCCACAACCAAGCGTATTTCCACCGAAATACTCGCATTGCACCGATATAATAATCTGTAATCGATAAGACACCGACTTTAGGCCGTATTTAAAGCCTAAATTTTCAACCCGTTTACAAAAGCTTGACTGGTAGGCGGTAGCGTAGCCGAAAGTCTGCTGTGCCGTGCAATTTGCTCTGTTCGTCTGTTGTCGTGTTCAAACTGTGTGTGTCTCATTAGATTACAGAAGCTTAAAAGTACCCAACAAAAATGCCTAAATATTTGTATTTTCTATTATTATACTTGTATGTTAATTACTTTTGCAGGTATTATCGGCCACAAAAGTTCTATGTTTTTTTTATTAATTGCATATAAATAATCATTATTATATAAACTACTACAATTACGCATTACGCATGTATCGCAATTTTTGCAGGTGTATGCCGACTAGCAAGTTTCTACGATCATTAAGAGATATGATCTGGAGATAAAATCTTAGAAAAAAATGATTATTTGGACATGCCTCATCCATTACGATTTCTGTCAACGAATACGTTTAATCACCATTGATTTGTTTTAATCAGATACAAGCCACCGATACTTTATTGCGTTATTATCTAGCGTGTATCTTGTTATGATTTTGTAGTTAATAAAAGTATTAAAAGGACGAGCGAAATCACATTTGGAAAGTTAATAGTCTAGAGCCACTATGTTTTATAAGTATACAGCTTTGTGCTTAGTGGTTTTGGTGGCCGCGGCTCAGGCCGAAAATATCAACTTGTCAAACGCTGAGCAAAACTCCAATGTATTGAAGGATAGGTGAGACAATCAGTAGCGCTTAACAACAAATAACACTCTTTCTTTTCCAGCGTTCGGATAACGTTTTTGGGGTTGCCATAACAAATGTTCAGACTGTTCTAAGAAAACAGCTGTTAATAGGTTCGTAGTGCGTGGTTTAAGTTGGTTCTAATTTGAATACAGTATTCAAACACCTAAGTTTATAGTAGGTAGTAATTGCTTTTTAAATTTGTTTTTTTTTGTGGGTGTTTGAAGGTAAATCCGTTAATGCTACTAATAAATTTTGTATTTAGCACGACATGAGCATGACTAAGGATATCAAGAAAGTGTCTTTTGATTTTACTTAAGGTGTCCTTTTCCTAATTTTTTCTGATTATAGCTAAATATAATGATAACATTATTTCCTCTTGAAATTTTCATTGGTCTTTACCAAAAAATAATAATGTTGTTTCAAATCGAAATGTTTTTACGTGTAGGTACGTTTGTGGACTGATCAAGTGTATTGTATAGTGGGTATATAAATACCCTTCGTTCATATTTGATCATTTTCTGTCATACCAATCAAAATTATACGAGTAATATAATAGCTGACCCACGCAACCTAGTTTGCGTCTTCTATTGCCCGTAGCGTGAAAAGGATCCCCCGTTTTTGAAAAATTCTTCATTGGTGCACCGCTCCTATTAGTATTAGCGTGATGATATATAGCCTTCCTCCATAAATGGTCTATCCAATACTGAAATAGTTTTTCAAATCGGACCAGCGGTTCCTGAGGTTAGCGCGTTCAAACAAACTCTTCAGCTTTATAATATTAGTATAGATTCTACACTAGCAAAAAAGCTATGCTAAGGTTTTACATTATGCAGTTTTATATTTTGTGTGCTACAAATAATTAGAACTTTTTAATTTTTTGCGCTATTTTAACACTATTGCCAATAATAGTAATATTTAATCAGCTAAATTTACAATAAATATTCGAGGTAAAATATACATAGGGAAAATTATACTAACACTAGCTGACCCACGCAACCTCGTTTGCGTCTTATATTACCTGTAGCGTAAAAATTGCCCCGTTTTAGAAACATTCTTCATTAGTGCTCCGCTCCTATTAGTAGTAGCGTAATGATATATAGCCTTCTTCGATAAATGGACTATCCAACACCGAAATAATTTTTCAAATCGGACCAGCGGATCCTGAGATTACAGCGTTCAAACAAACACAAACTCTTCAGCTTAAAAGCTTAGCTCAAAGCAGTATTATTAGTAGGTATAGATTATGAAGCTGAAGAGTTTGCTTGTTTGGTTAAACGTTTGATGGATTGAATTTAAAAAATTGGTCTTAGATAGCCCATTTCTCGAGGAAAGCTATAGGAGTTATTCCAAAATGAGGATTTTTTTTTATTCCGTACGCTGCGTAGACTTTTTAAGTTTCGTAATAATAAAGTATGACAGAAATTTTCTCTTTGAAAGTTCTATTACAAAGTCCGCGACAGCACATGTCTTTCTTTTAGGATTTATTCGTGGTGTTCACGTTATATACCATCACGCTACAAGCAATGGGGGATGCAGACAAAATTGCGCGAGTCAGCTAGTGAGATAAAAATCAATTTTATTGCTCATTGTAATTTTATAATCGTCAATTACAATCTGATCCGATGACACCGATTAGGCAATTTACTTATCAATTATTATGATAAGCAACACTTTGGTTCTTATCATTTCGTTTATATCGCAATGTAAACGTATAAATCACGATTACAATATTAACTGAATGATAATAATTATTTGTTATGAAATTTCTACAAACACAATCAGAGTCGCAAAAATATGTCTAATCATTGCTGGACTTTGGGCTTGAAGAATTACGAAAACTCAGAGGGCTAGTTTTAATCATCAGCTTCGGCAATATAATCTACAAAAGACCAGGCTTTTGCATGTAGATAACACACTAATAATATGTTCTTTTAAAATTAATATCTATTTAATGTAGAACAGAAAACAATATTTATACGCAGGCAATTAAGCAAGGGCAAAAATAAGGCAAGGAGCTAAGCGATCTAAGTACGAGTATATTGTTTTTGATAGTTTGAAAGTAGTCCATGAAATAATCGACACACGGCTCATACAAATCTGAAAGCTGCAATGTGAATTGTCTGTTGAACTTTAAGTAGGTAACAAAAAATATTAATCTTTTTGAAAGTATCATATAGGTATATAAATAAAAATAAAAACGGAGAAAGGTATAGTGGTGCGAAGTTCCACAACACAATTTAATGATATTTCTAGTCTGCTAATATTACTATGTAATACTCGTACATTTGGAATTTATTCAGGTTTTACCAGACATAGGTATATATGCTTTATGGTAATGGTTAACATATTTATTTATATTAAAATGATAGGTACTACTTGAATTTTGATTAGGATGTATGTAGGAGATAGAATTTTGATGTAACAATAATAATTATAAATAAACATAAGTATATTGTATCTCAAGCAGTTGGAGGAACGTAGTTATTGAAACGTGAAATCATTTGATATTTTGAAAAATATACCAAAGGGTAAAATAAAATATTACTCATTTATAAACATATTTTATCTTTTATTTGTGAAACTGTGAACAGACGCGTTGAAAAACTCACATTTTAAATGCAAAAATTGAGAGAAGTCAATCAAATTAAGAACTATAGATTAAACGGATGATTAATTAGATTACAGAATCCAAGCAATAGCTCGACTAATTCATAGTCCCACTTATACTTACCATTGCTTTTCTCTAAATTCCTCTTTTTCCTTAATGCAAGTAATCCATTCTTTATTTTAGCCGTCATTGGGAGGGACTTGGCTTAACTGCCACCGTGAACGACTACATTGACTTAACTCTTTCATATATAACTAGTCTTATCGAGACTCATGGATTGGACCCTATGACATTGCCAGACATAGAAGAAGGATTTGAAGTGGTTAGTACATATTTAATTCCATGTGCCAGTGAAGTTTACTTTTTTATTTAAGGTTTTACCTCTATTTCATTTTCCCTATGTATGTCTGTTTTTACGCATATTTTTTAATTAAAATAACAATACTACAATCCGTCGGAAATATCGGTGAACCTGGCTTAATGACGTCATGCAGACTAGTTTATTAATATATCACTGAACAGAGAAACAATAAACAAGAATGAGATTACGAAAGTAAGAATAAAACACGTACGTCGGCACTGATAACGGCAAAGATAGGCGAAGGCGGGGTGATACGTGAGGAAGCGAGAGGTGAAGCACGTTCCAACCGGGTGAGCAGATGTTTCCGACGGGTAATACCCCTCTTTAAGAACCTATTACCTACAAACCCTAACTTAAATGCCCGCTAAGCAAAGCTTGTATCTACAAATATTTTTGGAAGTAAATAAATTCATTCATGTAGCTTAGAAATATTTTTGATGTGTATTTAAATACTTTATGGTGTCAGCGAATTGCTAAAACAGTTCCTTTTATAACTGTTTTCAGTTTCATTTCAATTTCTTAACCCAATAAAACTTATTAGAATTGAACCAGAATTACTTCTTCTCACTGGTGGAGTATTTTGTGTTCTATAGGCTTAGGTTGTTTAGTTATGATGTCTTTATAAAAGTGTGCATTCGTTGCAGAGACCTGTATGGGTTACATACAGTGCCTGGTTGAGAGTTTACGATGGACACATGACTGGCTTGACTAGAGTAGCTCGACATGGTGACCAGCAGGTGTCTTATTTCGCCAAGATGTTACGTGTTCGTGTTCAGCTACAGTTCAGCGACCTTGAGGTATTTAATTACTAAAATAATCTACAATAAATATAACTATTTTCGGACATTTAACACACAATGCCATCTAGTCCCTAGGGCTAGGGGTGCTAGATAACTGATATTAATACATACGAGTACATACTTTTTTTTTGTAAATACGTACATATTATACATAGAAACACCGAAACTCCGACACAAATATTTTTGCAGATCATACAATCATTTGGTCCGACCTGGGAATAGAACCCGAGATCTCAAGCACAGCAGTCTCATACACTACCACTGTCGGCAGTTAAAGACATAAAAACATGAAACTAAAGTACTAACGTGCATTAAAAATTGGAAATTGGTTTATGTAGGCTTCGAAAACGATTGGATTGCGCTCAAAGCTTGACACAATAATACAACAATATTATAATCGATTCGAGGATTTCTTTTTTGATTTATTGCTTGGTCAATTTTGTTTAATATTTTTCTACAATGCATCCTTCTAATATTATATACACGAAAGTTTGTGAGATGTAAGACAGTATGTTTTTTGCCCTTTACGCAAAAACTACTGAATGGATTTTGATGAAACTTTACAATAACATAGCTTATACATCAGAATAACACATAGGCTACAATTTATTAAGATACTAGTTGCCCGCGGTTATTGTCGTACTGCGGGTAGCACCGCGGGGTTCAGCTAGTAGGTATGTAATTACGATGCTTTAAGCGGCAGTATGATGGTACCTGGCGTGATTCTAATAGCATTTCTTATATGTATTTCTAGATCGTCTACAGATATCTAGTACGAGTCATGAATATTGGGCCTAGAGGCGGTATCAGCGCTGTTCTTGAACGGTTTGTCGTAATCGCTGACGTGCTCCTTGACTTCAATAATGATGAAATCCAGCTTCAAGAGTTCAAGCTTACTGATGTTGGGTGAGTATCATTATTTTATAAAATCAAGAAAGTCATAAGAAAGTCATATCTTCCAGATAAAAGTTTAAAGTTTCAGTCTCGAACCCCACTTTTAGCTACATATGGGAAAGGGATAGGTAGTCGTAACGATGACTCCAAGACCCGATTTTTTAAAAAGTTATAAATTAATAAATCTACTACATATCTTTTGTTCTTCGCTTTTGCTGATCAACGGCTGTTTTCAATAAATAATCTACTTCTAGTCTAAACTGGTCATAGTTTATTTTCTTCAATATTTAATAATATTTTTATAATTTTGTCATAATTTTAAGGTACAGTCCGTCAGACCGTTTTAAATAACCTATCTCAGTAGTTAAAACAATAGATATTGAAAATGTATGTTAGTTTTTAATACTGATTTGCCTATTTTTTCATTACTTTAACAGACGTCTCCGTGTGCGACTTACCGGCAACGCCCTGACTGACTGGCTGGTAAATCCTGTTATCAGTGTCTTCACGAGGATGTTCAATGGCACTATCATGAGGGTTGTGCAAACGAATATCAGATCGGCTGCCCAAAGTTCAATAGATGTACTTAATAGGAACTTACAGGCAATAATCGCGAGATTAGAGTCATACAATTATAAATACTAAGCACCTACAGTTGTAAACACATATGGCATTTTATTGATAATAAATCACATTTTATTTACCGCATCTGAAAAATTTCACTTATACTTTTTTGTTTCACTGTTGGCGTGGTATTAGACTACGACTAGGTACTAAACTGATATATTATTTTATATTGCTCGTTTAAAGATATTAAATAGATTAGGTACTGAAGAAGCCTTAGTTTGCCCACAAACCAGGCTTTGACAGGCAGTCACAATTTTCATTAATTTAGTCTTAGGTTACAAAAGATTTGGATTCTGAGAATTTAGATATGTGGCACCTTAAATTTAAGCTATTTTGTATATCATATGGTTAATGTTCCTGCCGTCAGCTCCTTACAACAGTGGTCTTTCTTGATCAATTTCAAAATTTAGAGTAAAACTGCACCGACTTCTGTCTATACTAATATTATAAAGAGGAAAACTTTGTTTGTATGTTTGTTTGTTTGTAATGAATAGGCTCTAAAACTACAGGACCGATTTTAAAAATTCTTTCACCATTCGAAAGCTACATTATCCACGAGTAACATAGGCTATATTTTATTTTGGAAAAAAATAGGGTTCCGTAAGATATTGGGGTTTTTCGGACACAAGGTGTAAAAAATCAACCCCATACGGGTGAAAATTTTTCGCTACGGGCAATAAAAGACGCAAACGAGGTTGCGTCGGTCAGCTAGTTATAAAATATAAGATGAAAAGGCATCTTACAAGCATAAGTTGTTTTGAGACAATCTGACAAATATTGCTCCATATATCATATATTCATCAACATTTAGTAGGTAATATAGGTGCATGTACCTACCTACTTATTACCCTTGAGGCGACTTCCACATATAACGGCAACAAAAACATATGACAGCGCCATCTACTGAAGATATACGGAACTACGAAGTAACTACCAATTCTGAATCGCGCAATAGAAATTCTCGTTAAATTATCATATCTACAACAACAACCCAACATTAACACTTGAGCCGTGGCCCGCCAGGCATGATCACCTCGCCTGGTCGAAGAATCTTCCCTTTGTGTTGAAGGGACATGACACTCCGTTCCCCCACACCCTATCGTACGTCGAGTTTACTACTTTTTAACAAATTTAACAGGACGGCACAAACACATATAAAAAGACTAGCCTTAATACTCTTAATAGGCATTTAGTGTTAAAGTAAAAAAGTGATAATTATTGGATAGAGTACTAACCACTGATTACATAATGAGTAAAACATTTCGATAGTAATTTACAAGGATTTGATCTGGCTTTTTGAGTGTGTATTACTTGTTAGGTTTCGAGCTGTCGAAATCATTGACGTTATTTGAACGATTTTTAATCAGGTCTCTTCATAATTATATGTGATGCACTATGAAAGTTCGAAATACATAAAGAAAGGGATTTCTAGAAATATGCTTCTATACCCTACTGGGTTTTTGGTTTGGCTCATTTTGCAATCGTGCGAGCGAGATAGTTACGGCTGCATGGTGCGTGGTCTACACGGCAGGGCAGCTAGTAGGGGACATATCAATGGGGACATTGATATGATCAATGTTTGTCTATAATATCTATTGCTCCTTATCTATATATATATACTGGAGTATGGATGAACACGTAAAGCAAAAAACTTTGAACCCCCCTTTTTATGAAAAGTGTGAAATTAGATCCACTTAAAGTTTATATGGAAGTAATTTTCATTCGAATAACAGATCGGTGAAGATCGATCTTACTTCCGATCTTCTACTATAATATCAAAAATGCGATTTTAAAATTTTTTGTCTGTCTGTTTGTTTAAATGCCTGTTTGTTTCTAATGGTAATTGTAATCTCTTTATCGGCAGACCGATTAAGACGGGACTTTTACAGGCAGATAGCTGTTTATATATAGTAACTTAGACTACTTTAATTAGGTTAACTCAGCTAGTTAATGATTTTCTATACAAATACATAAATAAAATTGGAGTGTCTGTTTGTAATATTAAAATACTTTTGCTTTTTACTAAATACATATAATATGTATGTATACACGGTACATATAACAAAATAAAAAATGACTGTCTGTCTGTTTGTTTGTTCTGGCTAATCTCCTGAGTGGCTGGACTGACTCGACGGTAACTTAGGCTACTTTTTATATCCTAGCTTCGCCTCGCAGCGTTGCCCGCGGTTGCAACAACAAACACGGATAACACCGCAGGGCTCAGCTAGTAAATACGAGTAATAATAATAATAAATATTTCGGACATCTAACACACCACGTTAACTAGTTTCAATGTGTTTCAAACTACTTCTTCTTCTTTTGATGAAATGGCAATCAGCCGGATCACTCGGATCAGCTATTTCTGCCAATGTCAAGTATTTATCGTCTTCAATTATCAAGTCTTCTTCTTCAAGTCTTCAAGTCTTCGTCGTGATGAAATTAATGATAAAAAATATATAAAATGTGGATGACATGAAATGGGGACCGCCTTTCGAAAAAACAAAAAGCGATTTACTGATAGAATACATATATACTTTTTTGTAAACACATACAATATCTATATATATAAAAATGTTATGTAGGTTTGTGTAAGCTTCAAAAACTCAAAAAGTTCTGCACCGATCGAGCTGAAATTTTAGAATGATATATAATCCGCATCAAGGATTGTTTTTATCTAATTTTTGCATCAGTCACATATCCGCGACCGCGAAAAAACACGAAAAAACCGACATAACCGCGGGCGGAGCCGCGGGCAACAGCTACTTATACATAAAAACACTCAAACTCCGTAACATATATTCGTAAATCATACAAACATTTGGTCCAACTCGGGAATCGAACTCGATACTTTACCTCGGTACGACTGCGCCACCGAAGCAGGATAACAATATGGAAGAGACTTGGTAATGTGGATGTGCAGGGCACTTACGTGTGTTGAGCACATAAAGTAACTAATTGTAGTGATTTATTTATAGCGGACTAACTTTTGCCCACGTAGTAGATTATGTCCTACCTTAAGTATGAAAGTATCTCCGTGTGTTAAATTTTATTTAAATTGATGCAGCGCTTTAAATAGTGTGAAAAAGTAACATACTGACAAAGTTACTTTAGACCTTATAATATTAGTATAAATAAATAAATATTTCGGACATATAACAAACAACGTCATCTGGTCCCAAGCTAAGCAGAGCTTGTGTTATGGGTACTAGACATCTGATATAAATACATTTATACTTGTTTTTGTAAATACATACATATATTAATACATAGAAAACACCCTAACCCTGAAATAAATATCTGCCGGTCATATAACCATCTGGTCTGACTCGGGGAATCGAACCCCAAACCTCAAGTACAGCAGTCGCTTATGCTACCACAGCGCCGACGATGCAGTATGGATTGCAACGTCAACCATTCCGATATCCATTCTGTGTCTTTTTTCTATCCCTTCTAAATATACTAACAATAAATTCAGTTCTGGCAAAAAAACTATTCCTATAAGATAGTTCAGTTTTTTTTCAAGCTTTTTTTATTAGATAGGGGCAAACAAGCAGACGGTTCGCCTGATGGTAAGCGATTGCCGCCGCCCATGGATGGCAACACCAGAGGCGTCACAAATGCGTTGCCGGCCTTTAAAGAAGGAGTACGCTCTTTTCTTGAAGGTCGTATTGTTCCGGGAATACCGCAGGCCACAGTTCATTCTCATTAACGACAATAGTTATTGCGATGAACGTCACTGGCCATTTTGTGCCTCCTAACATTATTTTTCCCAGTGAAAATATGAGCGAACAGCTAATGAGAAGCAGTCCTCCAGTTGTTATAGGCGTTGCACCAGATGCCGTCATAGGACAGGAAATGCCTGACTCAGAAGATGCAAACCATATATTCTGTAACAGCCTGTTTTCTCAAGACACTGTTGGAGAGACATTAATCATATGCCCCATGTGCGGGCTCTGGGTACATGGTGACTGTGTAGGTGCAGTGTTTGATACACGGATATGTGATATTTGCAAGTAACATAAGTACCTTTTTAAAATTGATCAAAGCTCCTGTAGTATCTCTTATAAGCATGGGTTCATAGTTTTATAGTAGTCCATATTTAGGTAGGTATCTATTCCATAACTGAAGCCTTTACGTTGATTTTGTTTTTGAAAACATTTTAGTAATTTAAATTAATGTAAATGAACTAAACCAAAAACAAAATGGTATTCCATATTTGGTTACTTTCCTCTACTCTTTCATGATCTAGCTAGATAATGTAATTAACTTGTAACAGAACTGAGAGAAGACGCCGTATGAGTTTTCGACCTCCCTTTCAAACTCATTTAACTAGCCTTTGGGCTACAAAGGCTGTGTAGAGTCAGTCTGACGAGAGAAGTCCTGCAGAAGCGCGCGTCATCATTAATGTGACGGAATGTTGCCAGATTTTGCTGTTAGATTCTCAAGTGTGTAAAATGAAACAATTCTTTCTTATGGCTTTTTATGAAAGTTCAAAGAAGTTTTATTTCAATTTTTTAACAACGTAGGTACTTCCTTTTTAGGCACTTGCAAAACGTTACATTAATGACTTTAGTTGTGGTTAGACTCCTAGTCGATAAATTCTTAGTTTCATTTTATAACCCTGTTCAATAATAAAATACTTCTATGACAGATACATAATAATTAATCTATTGGTATCAGAGGTATCAGAACGCCTGGATTCTGCTTCAAAAATAGAAATTCATTTTCAACATTATTTCTCAATCATCAATTTCAATAAACTTAAGGCATCGTTAATAACAGTTTAACCACGGCAAATGATCAAACAATGCAATGGCAATGAATTTAACAACAGCAAAACATAGCCGACCTGTCACATTAGTCCCATTTATAACCGTGCGACTTCTTTCGTGAGACGGAGTTTAAAGATTGTAATATTAATATCTATTTGAGTTCATTCAACTTTCTAAAAATATTTTTCTGGTCCTTATGTTTTATCCAAATGAAAATGCTATTTACAGGGGTAAAAAATTGCTATAGACTGCCTCGATAATTGGGCTATCTGATACTTGAATAATTTCTTAAATTGAACCAGTAGATACTCTTGAGATTAGCGCATTCAATCACCAAACATACGACCTTTTCGTTTTTTTTTAAATAATAGTAAAAATATATTGAAAGGAATTTGAACATTTTCCACACTGAACAAGTTCACGCACTGCGAGTCCAAAAACCATCATATAAAGTAGTGGTTTACTATGAAATAAAAAACGCTCGAAAGTTAGCGATAAAACACAACTGTAATATACCTATTTATTGATTTATGTAGATTGTAGCGGAACAGCTGTATAGCGGAGGTGTGGCCGTCGGCAAACGTCGTGTTAACTCGACGCCGCGCGCGCCGCTTCGTGGTGAGCCAATTCTCACCAGACAGTGCATTGTCCGCTTGCATACGACGCACCCTCCGCGCTAGTTTTCTCGGGCTCCCGCTACTATATTTTTGCTAGACGCTTACCGCTATTTAATTCTGTATATTGTAATTTCTTATTTTCATTCCTATTCAACTATATCTTTCTACTATATCTTTACTATATTCTATTGGCTTGTGTGCGTGTTTAACTTCTACTCTTCCGTGTATCTACCGTGTTTATAATAATTGTTAAGTGTGTAATTATACGAACATTAATACATATACTTTCGTTATCATTTAACTTCAGTGCCCGTGGACAGATACCGCCTACAGTGGTGACCCCGACGTGATTGGAAGCAGCCTTCAAGCCGCGCCACCATCATGTTCACTCCCACAGCAAGTCTCAAGCCAGCCAGCAACTTCGGCCTCAACTGGGATATACCACACGCAGGACGCGACCGCTCCAGCCTGGTAACCCCTACGGCCTCTACAGCGTCTAGGCACAGCACACTGCACCTACGGTCCATGTAAGCAGAGCACATCTCTCCCGTCTACGCAGAGCAGCCAGCCACTACGCAGCAATCGCCCCGACTCACTGGGGACCTCACTGCAGCACCGCGCACCGCATGCGATCCCGACTCACTGGGATCAGCGGACTTCAGCCCCGACTCACTGGGACTAGCGGCATTCAGTTCCGACTCACTGGAACTTGCGGCATTCAGTTCCGACTCACTGGAACTACTCACTCCTGGCACTGGCAAGCTCCGCATCAGAGCACAGACAGCTGACTCAACATATATCGACCTCCAGTCTTGGAGGGGAGTGATGTGGCGACCTCCACATACAGCGCCATCTACCGAAGATACACTGAACTACGAAGTAACGCACTGTACCTACAAACTACACTACACGCAGTAACTACCAATCCTGAATCGCGCAAATAAAGTTCCCGCGCTGATTATCATATATACAACATCCCAACATCAACTGTTGGGCAGTAGCCCGCCAGGCATGATCACCTCGCCTGGTCGGAGGATCCTCCCTTTGTGTTGGGTGGAACATTATACCCGTTCCCCCACAAGATAATGAATATAGTTAAAAAATATGCGCACTTGGTTTATAGTCGACCAAATTGAATCATGACCCCCCTTAAAGTCATTTTCCTACAATTATTCTATACCATTAGGTTGAAATTAGCTTGAACATACATTTCATAAGTAACGAACCGTTATCATTCTACTAGACACTGATAAAGCCATGACATAGACATAGATGTATAGTATGGACTATGATAAGTATTGCACGAAAAAGTTTGTCAGCCAGTAAACGTCCTTATCTATAGGTATATTAGGAAATATTTGATTGTCTGTTTGTTTGAGACATAGGATTGACTTTATTTCGAATAATGGGTAGACTTGAGGTAGGAGGGTAGAGGTACCGTAAAGGTAGCGTAGGGTAGGTGTAGAACAAAAATAGAAAAGTATTTGTTTGACAGAACGAAGTCTGTCGAGACAGCTAGTCATACATATTAATAAAATAAAACAGTAAAATTAGAGACCTTTGTTTATTTCATATTATTAAATTTTAAAAAATGGCATTCACTTCGTAAAGCGAATAAAAAAGAAAACTTCTCAATAGTTAATTTGTGGGTTATAATGGTTCCAATGGTTTGGGTCTGTAGGATTACTGGTTAAACCTAAAACCGAGTGTAAGCGCCATTGTTTTCAATAACGTCTAATATATAATCGATTACGCATAAACCCGATTAGACGACTGCAAATGTCACTTCCCCTCATGAAATCCCAGATTTCGTTACAATGCAGCTCGATTGCTTCTTTAGTCCTCTCGTTCCTGTTATCCCACATTTGAACCATCAAACCCCATAAATTTTCTATTGGGTTAAGATCTGGTGACCTAGACGGCCATGGAATGAGAGTAAATTCATCTTCATGCTCCGTAAACCAATTTGAGACAATTCTGGCAGTATGCACTCGACAGTTATCATGAACATAGGAGAATACTGGTACATCTTCACGGGGGTAAACTGTTCGCAAAGTCGGTAACATTGATTCTTCCAATAAATCGACATAGTTGATAGCGTTATGACGAGGAGAAATAGGAACAAGTTCGCCTATGTTTCCAGCATCCATCCATGCCCACATGTTAGCTAAAATACGGCCAGATGATTGGTTGGGCACTACGTGGTCCTCTGTGTATCGCGTGTTATCGTAACGCCACAAAGTTAAGCGACCATGTTGAGAATAGCGACATGATTTTTTGTCTGTAAAGATGGTGTTTGTCCAGTCGAAATCTAAATAATTACATGCAAAATTCAATCTCGCAGTTTTGTGTGCATCCGTAAAATGAACTTTCTTAGCATGATGTCTGTAATGCAGCCCAGTGCGGTGCAAATTATTTCTAATTGTTTCTAGACAAACGTCGTAACGTGCTGCAAAATAGCGGGTACGAGTAAAAGGATGTTCTTCGTAATGGTGTTGCATTTCCGTTCTCTGTTGGTTTGTGATTCGACGAACCCCATGATTATGTCGTCATCGGCCTTCAAGGATACCCTCTTCAGCGTGCCGTCTGATACAGGTTCTGACCGTGTTACGACTTATATTTAACTCACGTGATATTTCTCTAACGCCGCAACCTTGCTCACTGAGCACTACAATCCGAGCTCTTTGTTCTACCAAATTGGCCATTATACGATTCATTTATAGATATAAATATATTCCTAGATTTTTATTTTAATATTTTCAGATTGACTACTACTTGACATCTCACACATAATGTCATTTCATTTTAAAAATTATAATACTTTTTCTCCGCAATGAAAAGGGTTTGGATTATAAACGATTATATTTTTTGAAATTCAAATAAGACTGCTGTATCAAAAATATATCTTGTTCAGTGGTGACAAAGGTTTAAATTGCATTGACATCTAACCCGTAATGACGCATTATGTTTATATCTAAAACGTACTATGTGCAAATAGCGAAGAAAACCTAACTACATTTATGATTACAAAGGAATAATTGGCAAAGAGGGTCAGGATTCAATTTGGTCAACTGTACATGTGGAAAGTGTATTCGTTTCACATATCCAAAATCCGTAAAAGTCAATTAGCATTGATGAATTTCAACACGAGTTAGAGAATCGGGTTGACTATTGATAATTAATTTTTAGATCGGCAACCCTACTAGGAAAGAACTGTCAAAGAGAAATCTATATCTACAACTTGACAGTGGCTGTTTATTCTGTTCTCGTGCTTCGTATCACATGTGTTAGTTATTTTTGATATTGTAGGTTTAAAAGTATTGCTTTTGAGGAATTTGTGTTACTAAATTTAGTCACGATGGGCAAAGTGAAGAAATTGAAGCCTTCTCAAGTAGGAAAAAATCCGGCCTTAGCTGATCAAATAGAGGCAGTCAACTCTGTAAAGACGAAGAACCGCAATAAAGATAGAAACAGGCACGAAGATGATGAAGAGGTAAAGTGGTGCTGCTAATATGCTATATTGGGTGACAACGTTAGGGACGTTTGCGAATCAAGTTTTTGGTTTTCATAACTATTAATCACAAAACATACACATCATAACCTTTACAAATAATGTGTTTATCTGTCAGTTTAAAATTATTACGGACATATTGCTTTCACATTAACATTTGATTTGACATTTCTATACCTTTATACTTGATATTATTGTCTGGCCGCTGAGAGATTGCGTTCCTGACAGGTCGTGATAGAATGGGCGATGTGACTTTGATCTGGTGTACAATTTATGGCAAAATTTTAATTATCTTTTATTAACCGTAATAATGAGTAATAACATTATAAATTTAATAATTATGCATAATGAATGTTATGAATAATGTTACCAAATATTATTAATGTTTATGGTACATCACTACTCATGACGAATTGACAAGTGTCAGAAACGCATTCTCTGAGTGGCCGGACTATAAGTAAATTGAAAATTAATAGATACCATGTTACTGCCAGAAATTGCAATCCAGAAATCTGTTATTAACCTCTTAGCATTTATGAAAGTGTTAGTAGTTCTAAGTAAAGCTTTATGTTATATCGCTTAGTTGATGTTATATTATTGCCTGACTGCCTCGGTGGCGCAGTGGTAGTGAATGCGACTGCTGTGCTTGAGATCTCGAGTTTGAATCCTCCAAATGTTTGTGTAATCTACAAATATTTGTTTCAGAGTTTGGGTGTTTTCTATGTATAATATGTATGTATTTATAAAATAAAAGTATATATGTATTAATATCAGTTGTCTAGTACCCATAACACAAGCTCTGCTTAGCTTGGGTAGTAGTAGTACCAACACAAGCTCTGCTTAGCTTGGGACTAGATGGCGTTGTGTGTTAGATGTCTGAAATATTAATTTATTTGTTTAAAAGTGAAACCTCTAATCACAGTTATTTTTCAGTTTATTACTCCCGGTTTATCCAAAAAAATTCTCAAAGAGGCAGAACAACAACAAGATAAATTAGGTGATAAGAAAAAAGATCCATCAACTGCAAAACATGTGGTTTTCCATCCAAAATTTAAAGGTAAATTTTTAATTGTCTTTCAGTGTATAATTACTAGTATTTTTTAACTTACATATTAAGCTGTTAGATACATTTTAGGAAATTGTTTTAAATTATTGTATGCTATAATTGTGGGTAGTGAGATCTGTTATTCTTTAAAAATCTGTAATAATATAGTTTAAAATCCTAAGCCTGCAGTAAAAACGATATGTCTCTAGTGTGTTTAGTGCCAACACACAAGTTTCAAATAAAAAAAAAGGTCGTAGCATTAACAAACCAGTGCCAAGTTCTTTATCATTAAGCTTAATGTGTTTTTGGTGGTTCGATAGTGAGTAGTGTCACGAATGTATATCTACGTGTATAAGAAGTCTACACCCACTGTTTATTTGCTGAGTGTATTTATATACACTCAGCAAAACTTATATACATTCAGCGACTCTTTTCAATTATCCATTGAAAAGACTCGTGTTTTTCATTTATCTATTTGCGAACCATAATATTTTCAAATTGCGTATTATAAACATGATTAAAATAAGTGATTTATTTTGCAGATGTTGATTCTGGTGATGACGAAGAAGCTGTTTCAGAGGATGATTTGGATCCAGATACATTTTGTGATAATCTTGATGTAGATGAAAATGAAGAAGTAATCATGGGAAACTTTATGTCATCAAAACCAAAGAAGACACTGACATTAGCTGATATTGTCGAAGATAGATATACAGATATGTGCACTGAAGTACTAACACAGTGCTCTGATGTGGACTCATTACAATTGCAGGATATTGATCCGAGGTAAGGTCTTAAACAACTCTGAGAATCATTATCATCATCTTAGGTGAAAGACGTAGAAGAAAACAACAACCAGTCCTGTGCTGCCCTCTACCAGCTGTTTCCCGTGACTTTTACTACCAATCTGAGATTGTTTGATAAAATTTGGGCAACTTTTAGCTTTTACTATCCAATAATATTTTGTCTATTACAGAATAAAAGCAATGTATGAAGGAGTCAAAGATGTGTTAAAAAAGTACAGATCAGGTAAACTACCTAAAGCATTTAAAATGGTGCCGCATTTACGGAATTGGGAACAAATATTGTATATTACAGAACCTTCCACGTGGTCTTCAGCTGCTATGTATCAGGTAAACCTCCATTAATAAATATTTGACTGTTTGAAACAGTCAAAGGCAGTGAACTCACAAGTTTTCATTATTTTTATAGGCAACCAGAATATTTTCTTCGGCAAAGGAAAAAATGGCGCAGCGTTTTTACAATTTGGTACTACTACCCCGCGTCAGAGATGATATTGGAGAATATAAACGCCTGAATTTCCACCTATACCAAGCTCTGAGGAAAGCACTTTTCAAGCCTGGTGCTTTTATGAAGGGAATCCTGTTACCCTTGCTTGAGGTATTTTAACATGCAGTTATTACTATATCTACTTTTTAATTTCTATGCATCCTTATTCACACATGTAATTTAACTTAAGGCAATAGTTTAGTATCATTTTAAACTTTAAGTTTAAAGTGGCAATAACGCAGACATCATTATGTACTTAAAGTAAATAATGTTAATGTTGTAATGAATTGACTGCCTCGGTGGCGCGAGTGGTAGCGTAAGCGACTGCTGTGCTTGAGGTCTCGGGTTCGATTCCCGGGTCGGTCCAAATGTTTGTATTATCTGCAAATATTTGTTTCGAAGTTTGGGTGTTTTCTATGTATAATATGTATGTATTTACAAAAAAAAAAGTATATATGTATTTATATCAGTTGTCTAGTACCCATAACACAAGCTTTGCTTAGCTTGGGACTAGACGGCGTTGTGTGTTAAATTGTCCGAAATATTTATTATTATTATTTAATGAATAAGTTACATCCAGTATGTTATATGCTGTGACAATGATTTCACTAACAACAGAAAGCATTTGTGATGACTTTAAAAATGCAATTATATTTATAGACAATTAAAAATAAAAATGTTTTCAGGCTGGAGATTGCACTTTGCGAGAAGCAATTATAGTTGGATCTGTGTTGGCCCGTAACTCAGTGCCTGTACTACATTCTAGTGCAGCTATGTTAAAAATTGCAGAAATGGACTATACAGGGGCAAATTCTTTATTTTTAAGAATACTCTTTGATAAAAAGTATGCTTTACCATATAGAGTTGTTGATGCAGTAGTGTTCCACTTTATAAGGTAATTTATATACTTTGTGGTATTTATAAAATAGCTTTTAAGTAGAATAATGATATTGTTTGGGAAAATATTTTTAACAGTAGCTGCCAGCTGTAATTTAGGTTTAATATTGTTACTTATACTCATATAATTTGGTAACTGTTTGAATACTTTATTTTCTAACAGTATTGTTTGAATACTGTGTTTTCTAAGAGTATTGGCTGGTATGCCCATGCATTGTTTTAATAAAATTTCAAATTGTAAATGATAATATATTCAAATTTCCTCAGATTCCAAAGTGATCCACGGGATCTACCTGTGTTGTGGCATCAGTCTTTTCTAACTTTTGTCCAACGTTACAAAGCTGACATATCTACAGAACAAAGAGATGCATTATTGGAATTGTTAAGGAAGCAGTCTCATTATACAGTTACACCAGAGGTAATATTTTAGTGTTAATAAAAAAAGTATCTCGGCTCTAAAATGGAGTCATTAGCTTAGTAGATCTGAATTTCTTTTACATCAAATATCTCTTTTTAATACCTGTATGGTGTTGATGTTGATTTATGTGAAACAAAAACGCCTGAATATTATAACATAGGCCATTTGTCTTTCAGATACGGAGGGAACTACAAGCAGCAAAATGTAGAGATGAGGAAGTCAATAAATTAGCAGAAAATGTTATGTTAGTTGAATAAGTGTATTTATTGAATTAAATAAAAGATCGATATCAAAGTAATGTTTTAATTAACCTAAACTATAATGATTTACGTGCCTAATATTATTGGCATATCTATATGACTTGATACTAAATGTATTGGTGGTAGAACTGATGTCCTACATGCACATTTTCGACCGGAAATATAATCGAATGATCCAATCCTGCTCTTACACTTCTCACAATACAGTTTGCCTTTAGTCCATTGTTCTTGTTCCACTTTTTCTTTTATCCACGTGGGTGCAAGATCTTCTTTGATGTAAATAAACTTGTTGTTGTCATAGCTGTCACAAATCTTAGGGTCACATGTTATCGAACACTGCTCTATAACACACTTATCTTCAAGTAATGTTTGACGGCATTTGTGACATTTTATTACTTTAGAATTCATCTCTTCAGATTGATGGTATTTGCAATTATGGTCATTCAGCATTATCTATTTCATTTGAGGTTAAGTATAACATCAGTACATCTTCTATATAATAAATATAACGATAACGGTACCGCGCATGACAGTTCTGCGTCTGCCCTCTGAGAGTAAAAGTTTTCTGTGGTTCTGTCCAGTGTTGCCAACCAGTTCTTAGAAATTACCTAAAATATTAAAAACCACCTTTTTGTGTAAAAAGTACCTACCATTTTTTTTTTCAAAAAAATCAGACTTTAATTTTTAAAATATCCATTCACTGAATCGATTGAAAGCTACATTTCGATTTAAAACAAAAAATTAAAGCATAAAGTTCGATACTTCGATTAATCGATTTCAGATTGCCATCCTTGCTGGTTTGTCTTAAAAACTTTTAAAATATTTACCTAGCCAGACCAGATCGGCGCTAGGTAAGTAGTCCCTTGGAAAAAGTAGGAACAAGAATAAAAATGACAAAAATTTAATACCTTGTGAAATAATGATACTTATTAATAATAAACCAGAGAATAAAAACCTTAAACATAGTAAGGTTCTGGCCCATGTCGTTAGTTTTAGTAGGTATATATATAATTACATAACGCCGCCTAATCAGGACTAATCACGGTTTGTCTTCTACGATTGTAAGAGTAATACTGATTAGTTTCATGATTTTCATTATTATTGTTCCTTGATTTAAAAAGGGGATAAAGAGAAACTCACAAATGCATAGTATCTACGGGTATAAACAATTTTTTTTTCCTAAAAGTAACCAACACAGTTGAAAAATCACCTAAAAGGTTACAAAGGTTATCTTTTGGCAATACTGGTTCTGTCATTGTTGATTACAATCACGAGAAAACCCCCCCACAAAGAGAAAACTGGAAAACGTAGTCTATGCGTGCAAGACGACAAGAGACGACTGTTGGTGACAGTTTGTGTATGTCACAAAATGACGATCCTCACAACACTATTTTGGGTTGCCAATTTTTTACCAGAAATATAAAGGGATAAAAATAGTTTTCCATTTATTTTTAAATCATCTGACTGATATCACGAAAATTTTTTTTTTAAGTTTGGTTTGGTCGTACCTATGTCGTATTATAAACTATATTAAATATGTATTAAGTACATTATACACACTCTCGAATAATTTCTACGATGTCCCCAGGAACTTACACTATTATAATATGTATGTGTGTATTTACAAAAAAAAAAAAAGTTTTTTTTTTTTTCCCTTGGGTAATGCATTTACGCACTTCACTAGACCACCGCGGTGGGTTCGCTTCGTGTGGGACTCCTGGCCTCCGAGAGAGAAGGCCAGACTACCCACTAAGCCCCACGTTGTTCCTCATCACCTAAGACCGAGCCACAGGATAGAATGCTCACCGCGACTCGGCTAGAGACGCCCTTTCGGGCTCGCCTCAGGGGGCCAAATCGTTGGGCCCCCCCTCTCCTTAGTTGGTATGCGCCCCTGAAACAAGAGGGGCGCATTCCGCCTGATGGCTAAGGGGGTGGCAGGTCCCTCAACCCGCCGCCCTAAGCTACTCTCATTCGGGGCCGCGGGCGAACATCTGTCGCCGGCGGCCCCTCGCTGGGGGCCTGCGGGGCGGGAGAGTGAGCCCAGCTCCCGCAGGGCCTCTCTCTTGACCGTCATCACCTCGCTAGCGAACGAGGCGATGGCGGCCCAGCACCGCTCGCTGTCGGCCATGGCTTCGATGACGGCCGGCAGCGAGAGATCTGCTCCGATGACGGTCGTCAGGGCCGCTCTTTGCCCGTCCCACGCTTCGCACACGGCCAGGGTGTGTTGGGCCGTGTCAGGGTCGCCGCTGGTGTAGTTACGGCACCGGGGCTCCGATTCCACTCCCACCACCTCCCACAGGTACTTGGCGAAGCAGCCGTGACCCGTGAGAAGTTGGGTGAGGTGGTACGTACGGCAGGACGGGCCGAGCGGCCCTAACAAGCGCCGTCGGACTCACCTCCATTCTTGCAGCCCACGTCCGGAAGAGATCGTCGCGAGCCTCCTGTCTCCAGCGCTCGATCTCCTCCGGAGGCGGGCATCCACCAACTCGCCGAATCAGGGCGCCCTCCTCGTACACTCGCTTGAGGACGCCGGCCTCGAGATCCCAAGGGAGACTGCCCGCTAGGACACACGCCGCCTCGTAAGAGACGGTGTGGTACGCCCGTGCAGCCCTCTGCGCGATGGCCCGCTGCGGACGACGCAGCAGGGCGACATTCGCCGGGCAGAGGGCCTCCGCCCAGATGGGCGCTCCGTAGAGCGCCTTGGAGCGTACCACACCGTCGTCGAGACGGCGGCAGGCAGTCCCCGGTCCTCCAACATTGGGGAGCAACCAGCAACGAGTACGGCGGCGTCGCGAAACGTGGGGCCCCGCGCGGCAACTAGGGTTTCGTCGGCGTAACATATTACGCCGACCCCCCGCAGAGTAGCACCGCGCAGGACCCAATCGTTCCCGATGTTCCACAGGAGAGGCCCAAGTACCGACCCCTGTGGAACACCACACCTCATGCTCTTGCTGACCACTCCGTCTCGGGCCGGGTACGTGATGACCCGGTCCACGAAGAAGTCCGCAAGGATTCGTCTGAGGTACCACGGTACGTTGTGGTACCTCAGGGCCTCGGCGATGGTCTCCCAGGGGAGGGTGTTGAAGGCGTTGGCGATGTCAAGCGACACAGCCAACAACACCCCACCCCCGGCGATCGCCGCGTCGACGCTGCCCCGCAGTCGGGATAAAATAAGTATTTATATCAGTTGTCCGGTACCCATAACACAAGCTCTGCTTAGCTTGGAACTACATGGCGTTGTGAGTAAGATGTCTGGAATATTTATTTATTTATTTATCATTCCTAGGAAAATCTGTAAATCATTTTTATTCTTTGAACTTTTAATTTCTGTTATTGCTAGTACTTTATTTGGGTCTATTTTCAGGCCATCTTTTGAAAAGATGTGACCAAAATATTCTACTTCTCTTAATTGGTACTGAAGTATTTTTATTTAAACGAACATTACATTTATGTGCACTTTCCATAACTTTTGCAAATATTGCATCATGTTCTTTTTCTGTATCAGCACGAATTAACATGTCATCACAACATATTACCACCAGCTCTCCTCTCGCTACCGTGGTCTTCATGGGCGTACCCAGGTTCTGGGCTAGGGGGGGACAAATCGGATTTTTTAAAAGCACCTCGTCAAATAAATGGATCTGAAAAAGGCATTTTTTTAAATAAATTATTTCATTATAGAATAGCTATTTTAAAAACCCTTTCGCAGTCCATTACTAGACATATGCTTCTCCAATTAATTGCACGGCACTTTTCGAACACATTTTAAAAATAAATTTTCAAAAGTCTTCGGCAAAACAGTTTAAGATGAAACATTAACGTTATCACTAACAAATTGTTCTATGTACACTGAGCAAAAAAGTCCATTTATTCTATTTTTGCCTGGTCTGGTGTCAGTATAGCAACATTCACAGCGGTACTTGTGAGCTACAAAAATCCAAAGCGAGTCTCAGACTTGCTTCTTGAAGTCCACAATTGCCTACAGGACTGGAGGCTAAAAGCAAGAGCCGCTATATCAGCCCAAATGACAATTACTCTTCGTCAGGGTAACTGTCCGCAATCAGGCCGAGGTGGCAGCATAAGCGCTTATTTTTGGGCAGAAAAGGAACACCGGGATTTCTGCACAGGAGGGAGCCATATACAAACCGTAGGTTGGAGGGTTTTCCTTTTCACAGTGCATCTGGTTCTCCGACTTCTAGTAACCAAGACGGCGTGCGGTCCAGGACCAGTCAGTGGTATCAGGGGGGATTTCCGTACAGAAAAAAGGGTAATTCGCAAGTAAAATTCCCTCGGAAATCACCATCTGGTGGTTATGTCGGACTCGAACCGACTGAAAACCGCACACCGTTATGGATATTAGAAGCCGGGGTATCAGGTGCACCCTCGGAAGGAAATCCTTGGAACCCCGACCAGGCCATTCGGGCCACCTATGGTTTGTAGATGGCCCCCTCCTGTGTAGGAATCCTGATGCTCCTTTTCTATTTAAAAAAGGGGCGCGAGCACTTTGTGGAACTCCCCCGGCTTGCTTCTGCTAGGGAGTTCCTCACCTGTCACCCCCAAGCTTGCGCTTATGGAGGGCGGAAATCGTTTGGCGATCTCCGGCGCCCGAGTCGTCTGCGGCACCTAGCCCGTTCCCGGGCCTGGCGGCCAGGAAGAGTTCTAAACCTCACACGGTCCAGCTCCGCCATCTCCTTCGCAAGCATAACTGGCTCGCAGAAAAAGACAGCAGAGTTCTACGCGCTCTCGTTACGCAACATGACCGCAATAATGGTACCAAGCAAGAGAACCCCCCACTCCAATGGTTGCCTCGACTTGCCCTACTCCAGACATTCTGTCAGCGTGTGGAATGTCGTGTCTACGGTCTGGTCATCGCAGTCGTGGCTCAGGCGTTGGCTCCATGCGGATCAGACACAGGTGCTCTTCGAAGCATCCTTTCCCCGTGATCGCCTGTGTCAGCCGGTATGAGAGTGTCCCGTGATGCCTCTCGAGCCAATCCTCCATAACGGGTCTTACCACCGCAATAACGGCGTGCTCAGCACTCGGTTGCCCAAGTCGTTCCTTCCATTCCTCCACAAAGACCTGGTGAAATTGAAATTTCTGGTCTTCGATTTTTTGAGTTTTAGGACTCCTACCTGAAGGTCAGCACTTGTTGAGGACGTCGCAATAGCCCGATATTGCTGGCCTTCAGGACCGCCGCCCATATAAGGGACCGCACAACTCCCGCGTATAGTCTCCTGCAAGAGTCATCGGAGACCCTCATATTTGGCAGCAACCGAGCCAAGCACGCGCTGCGCCAGCTTGGGAATCAGATTTCGGAAATGGTGTCCCATCGGCCTTCGGGTGCGAGCCCAATGTGGGCTTACATATAGACCGGTGGAAAAATCATATGAAAGCAAAATGAGGTGATATATCTATGCGGCACAAAAACCTGTACTGGATGCTAGGACAAAACTACAAATTATTACTGGACAACAAACTTCTGATATATTAGACGATAATTAAACCTGGATATACGGCATACACTTGTGGGACTCCGCAAAAGACTCCAATATTAACGTCATACAGAGAGCTCATAACAATAGGTGCACATAAGTTTCTCACCAGCTCTTCTCATGAATGCAATACCCATCGGAGCTGGTACTTGGATTGATTTCAATTTAAACCTTTGAGTTGAATCGAAATCAATCTAAGCTCCGGTAATTCAAATCATTGATTACTTGAGTTACATCCTTTTATCACTGATCAATTCAGTACTTGAGTTTTATTTCATATTTTGTATAAATAATGTTTGGTGTTTGTATTTTGACGTGTTCAAATGCCTTTTGGGGCCTATGGAAATAAATGATTTGACTTTGACTTTGTCTTTGAAATATCCTAAGGTCGATAGTAAATGTATCGTGGTTTGTTACCAATGCGAACTGCATCAACAGCTCTCAGTGAAAAAAGTGAGGAAGAAAATACGACATGCCTCCGATAATTATTTGTAGTGACTAAAATACATTCCAAATGAATGGGCATATCAGCTGACCATAAAAAACTACATAAAACGCCTCAGAAGATTTACTATCTTAGGACTATGACGAGTAGTTCTCCTCGCTAGAGAGCACTCTCTGATCGTTACTGCACTCGAAAATCGCATAGCACTAGGACTAATTCCCATGCCGATTGCCGATCTTACAACAACACAAAAAATAAATCTGTCTTTGTCCATAGTCGATCTTAGTCACGCTTTTACGCGTCTCAGTGTGCTTTATATATAATCGAGAGAAGAAGATAGTAGGAATGTCAACATCTAGGGGGGGGCAGCTGCCCTCCTCTGCCCTACCCTGGGTACGCCCATGGTGGTCTTACACTAACTGTCCTGACTCTCCCGCTGTTCTCAACCGACTGTCCTAAACACGCTCCGTATTTCTCCTCAACCCCGTCGAAGGAGCAGGTAGTCCTCCTTTTTTTACTACGTCCACTTAAATGGACCTTAAACACTTTTTATGGCTTCCAGATGTCTGAAGATTCTCATGACAAAATTCGCGTGAAGAGGCAATAATGTTTTGTTCCTAATTTACTCTCAATATTTTTAATTAGAAGGCCTTTTTGTCATCTGCAGGTGAAGTCATTGCATTTCGGCTAGTGTTATAATTTAACAAGGCAAACAATATTTGTAAATTTTAATTACATGAAGCCGATACTATCACAAAGGTAAACTAAATTTAGCAGCTGATGCTCTTCTTAATCTTAATCCCACATATCTTGTGAACTTACCTGATACTGAACTCATAGATCTTGGTCCGCTAGATATTAGTCCTTTCAATGCCTGCAGTCAAAATCTATATTTAAACGATATTTCACAAGGCGTTGAGTAAGTTTTCATCCAGTCTACGCATCCTATTGATAAATCCGCCACTGTAACTCACACTATGGCGGGCTATTTACCCATGCTTCTGCATCATTGATCCTCCAAATGATCAGGTACATACAAAAAATAGGGACTCAAAATAATTTTTATCCATATATATATATTTAAACAAAATTTTATTTTTAAAACTTCGAATGGGTAGAAGCCAAAATGCTAATGAAAATGCTCAGATGGGCGGGAGGTGTAACCTGCTTGGACAAAGTGCGAAATGAGTATGTCAGAGGATCGTTTAAAGTAGTATCGATTGCTCTAAAGCTAAAAGAAAGCCGAATGCGCTGGTACGGCCATATCATTAGACGAAATGACGAACACTCGGTCAAAAAGGCCTTAAATATCCCTGACCGCCCACGAGGAAGAAGAAGACCGCCAGCCACCTGGTGATCTAATTGCAGAAAGAGATCTAGCTAGAGAATCTGAGCACACAGACAACCCAGAACAGAGTTCTCTAGCGTAGACGTACAAGGATACCCGACCCTAACTGAACTGAGAGGAGGGGTGGACAAAGAAGAAGAATGGGTAGATGTCAAAATGTTTTAGTTCAAAAATAAAACAACAAGTCGCATGTGCGTGATATTTTATTTCACTGAACTTATTCCACGAGAATTTTGCGCTGTTCAATGCAATTTTTTTAATAACTATGTGACTAATGTGCTCTGTTTATAATGCTCTAAGTATGTACATGTCAGAATTTAACATGTACAGTTTATGCATATTATTATAACAATAATGAACAAACGTTCAATAATTTGTATAAAAAGTATACCTAAAGCAAAAATTTGTGGCTTATAAATTAACTGTCATAATATCGTTCCAGTCAGTGCTTAGAATAACGTAGGTGTAAATTAAATTATTATATCGTTACTACAACGAAACAGTTCTTAATTGATATAAGAGGAGAGAATTCTGAAAGCTAGCGATGTTAGGCAGATAATAGTTATAAAAATAGTTAAACAGGTCTACGAGTATACAAAATTCGAATTATTTATATACAAATAATTTAAAAGTTTTGGACGTTTGGGACGATCAGACAAGTAATTATATAACAAATTTCGTCAATGTAAACGAGTGTATTTTAGAACTTTAATGTAAGGTTACTAAAGTGATAAGTATGTAACATGACAATTGTTTAGTCATTTTTTGATGTTACTAATCTTAGTGGTTTAGTACTTTTGCTGCAGCTAAGCTGATGTGGTGTTACTGACTAAACCCTCTATGAGTTCAAATAGAATAAAGTATCAATTTTAAAACTCATTTGAAAGTAAATGGGGCTTAATTGCTATGTATAGAGAATCAGGTGGATAACTTTTTGATGAGATTATGTTTTCCGCTTGCCTATATTTCTGTCTTCAATATATTTTCATCAAAATATTCTGTAATATCATGTGATGTTTTAAGAAATTGTTTTGTTTCTTTCTGATGGAATTAAAATTGCCTAATCTAGAAGATAAATAGTAAATACGATTAGAAGGTTTAATCGATTATTTTGACTAATGGGGCTTTGAATTTATTTAAAGCCTTTCTGTACATACATCATAAAGTTTATCTTACATTAAAGAACTGAAACTTAAAATCATTTCATATAAATAATAGAATTTTGTCTTATAGTAGATCCGTCAAAGATACAGAATTTTGTGAATAATTAATTAGTAAATATAAAATGGTAGGCAAAATTCTTCTAGGGACCATTAGATCAACAAAAATACCTGTGTGTTCCTTCCATTTTGTATACACGCTTCTATACATAGGCAATGGAATAGTGGAATGTTAACAAATTCATAAGTTTACTTTCGTATGTTTATATTATTTTAAGCATTAACGACCGATTGGAATAATAGGCTATATCTTATTATTTATTTTGTAACATTGTTAGAAGTATCCAACAACTTTAATAAGTTCACACAATTTATAACAAAGCTTCAATAGATACATAATACCTACAAGTATGTTTGTAGCTCATGTACTTGGGGGCCATCCATAAAGTATCATCACACGTAAAGGGGGGGGGGAGGGGGTTGACAAAGTGTGACATGGTGTGACAAGGGGTGGGAGGGGTCCTAAGTTTCGTGACATCACATTTCAAAATCTAATATACTCGTATCTAGAGGTACTAATTGCGTAATTTTAAATATTAATTTAATTAAAAAATATTTCCAACTCTATCTTTAGGACAATACGGTTTCAATTGTTTTGTTGATAATCAGTATTTAATCTTTTTCATACAAGGTCTGATGTAGTTCTGATTTTTTGCGTATTCAGTATTCGATCCGAATTTATAAGTGTTGATTTCATAAAAAAAGTACTTAATTTAAATGGAAATAATACTAATTTCGGAACTGCTGTTTTAATTTAATAATTTTTCGATGTGAAATTGCAAAACATGTGACGTCACACTAGGGAGGGGGGGGGTCTCAGAAATGTGACCACCTGTGACAAGGACGGGGGGGGGGGGGGCTCAAAAATCATGAAATTCGTGTGACGTACTTTATGGATGGCCCCTTGTTACGATACGGTAAACACGCAACATGCTTTAGAATACGTTTTGTAAATAACGGAACGCCATTATAACAAAATTTTACATTTTATGTTAGTCGTGAGTTATAAGTAACGATATTTATTTGAAAATTTAGGAGATATTTTTTCACGTGACCATAGTATCTATGTATTTCCTCATACATTCTGTTACGCTATTTGTTTTATTATTATGTGATTTCATACAGCTTACAATCATCAACCAATAGGTAAACATGGAAGATAAAATATATATATTAAGAAGGCAGGGAAATATTATTGTCGATGTTTTCGAGTAGATATGTACCATTTCTACAGTCAGATATATCAATCCACGATACAATATATTCTTGAACGTATTTTATAGGGGAACAGCATAGCTATTGGTGCCTTTGGGCACTTCTATAATTGTAGTAGTTACTTATCTAATTAAGCACATGGACTAAGAGACAAGTATTTTGCTTAAGCATAAATTTAGAATAAAAATAGGTTTTATTGATAGCGGAGAGGGATATAACTTAATGGAGATATTATAGTAGCATACAGAATGTATAAAGTAATACCGTACAGCGTTTAAAATAATTAAACTTGCACTTAAATTTTCAGCCTAACAATATAAATTTTGATCACAGACAAAATTACATAATACAATGCACGCGTTAACTTTGCGCTTATGTTGTTGAAATATAAAATACTTAACTTATTATTACAATATTTTAATATTAGTGAGATTATTCGAAGCTGAAACAACCAGTTTTCTGTGACTATAACATTTCAAGGCAACAATTTTTAAATGATTTAAGCGAACATCATTTCGCAAGGTGGCCTCTTAACAAACTAAGCTTATAGCTAAGTAATTCTGAAGGGCGTTTTTACTCAACCGCGACACCTACAAACTATTTTATAATATAAACATTTCATTACGTATAGTACAGAATATGGCTCCAAATTGCTTTCTTTTTTTATTTTATGAAAAAACAAATTCGACGTGTAAAACACGTTCGTGTGCATTTCACATTCGCTCCAATGTCACCCCACATAAATAAACGTTCCAAATTAAACTTTCCTGCACTCACACTATTCAGTTTTAGACTTACTCTATATTCATTTTAATTTTTAGGTGATTAAGAATATTTTTTAAGTTACTAGAAAATAATCACGTTCTAGTTACAAAACCAGTTGTGAAGTTTTTGGATGGTCAGGCGATGTAGGAATCACATTTAAAGTGGGTTCAATGGATTTCTTGTGATGTGGGTAAACATTAAATGCGGCATGACCATGACCTATATTTAAGTCGACAGAGTCGTAAAACGTATTTATTTTAATTAATGGCCAAATGTGTAGGCACTTGTAAGACCTACGTAGCGAATGCAGGCTTAGAAATAATAAGAGCATAACGTCAGTTCTGTTTTTGAAAACCGATGAGATGAATCACCACTAGAAACAATGATTTTAATAAATGCCAAGTTTGGAGGCACTTTTTATCTGATTACATGTTGTAAGTAGCAAGTGACTTAGAAACAACAGCAGTGAAATATTCGAAATTCCAAGATCAGTAATATAAAGCTTAGGTTGAATTTTAGGCTAAACTTAGTTAAAAAAAAATAAAAAATTGTCCCGTTAAAGATAAATTGGTTTGGTGTAGGTACGCAAACGTATTAAGCTTTAGAAATTCTATTTTGAATTATCATTATTTTATAGACAGTAGGTAAATATCTACAATTTATTTTATTAATAGTTTTATAATTATTTTAATATAAGAATTAATGTTGTATGTTATCATTAGGTAATTGTCTTATGAACAAAATTACACCCTGTGCTTAAGCGCTATTATTCAAACCACTAAATCATACTAGCGTGAGTCATTTGCACTACATTAAGATAAATATTACGGCTAAAGGGGTAGGTGTATAGGTATTTTTAGATGTTATTGTTCTGCTTCAGCTTAAAATAATAAAAAATGAAGATGCGGCGTCTACATCTGGACCAGGTACTATGTAGACTATTGGATTGGGTTCTTTGTTGTATAATATATTTATATTATTATTATATTGAATAAGGTTCATTATTGACAAATATTCTACAGATTGTAGAGCCACACTAATTTCAGCACGGTTGGGCCAGCTCGACTACCCTCGCACGGAATATCATCGTAAAATGACAGCGTTCGTGCTTCGTGTTGTGTTGGCGAGAGCGTAAGCCCAATAATTCAGAAGCATCACTAGGCCGCCATAGTGTGGGTCACCATGCTGCATTCTTGCATTCGCAGTGAGGCAGGGTCATTTAAAAGGTTTAATGATTTAAATTCGTTGTTGTTACCTATTTTTTGCATTTTAAGCTTTTAATATAACTGTAATATTTACACTTTGACCTGTTTAAGACGTTAACATTTTATGTTTTTTAAGTTATAGTTCAAAATTTGACCTAAATTAATACATTTAGTAGACGCTTTAAATAATATCATACGGCTTACAGATATTTTTGGATTCTGAATTCATAAGATTTAGTTATTCATATAACACCACTTGGAGTATCATAATATTAGCATAGCGTGCATGTGTGAATCCTTTCAACCAATATATTTGTTGTATGTATTAAAAAAAAAACTTAAGCTTTATTTTACCCGTCTTCTAAAACGGATCCAGTATGAGATCATGTATTCTTACTTTTAAAATCAGTGTTCTTTTTGTTTAAACTTATTTGGAACAAACAACTAACATACAAAATTTAAGGTTTTATTTGCATAAATGAGTTAATTATTATTAACTTACCATTGTAAAATTACTATTGTAATTTAAATAGGTCATTTTCACTTCTCGTGGATGAGTTTTTGCAGAGAATAGATACCTATTGGCAGTTAGAGTACTACTTGGACGAGCTCAATGTTTGTTATAACTCGAAGTACATAATAACTACTTCGAAGTTTGGGTAATTTGAAGTTCTACACCTACAAAAGCAATTAATGATGCTTCTTAAGATGTAGGCATTTTACAATACTTTGTATATGAGTGATTCAAAGCAAAGCTATTCTTTTGATAAACTAGATAGATTGAAGACAAATATATTTGGGAATTGACCAATTTATAAACCTACGTCTAAGTACATATTTACATCACGATCTATTGCGAGCGTTAGAATGAAACATAACATTTTTAAATTTAACGAGAATAAGTTAATGGGACTAGATGTGGTTTTTATAAATTTGGTTGCCATCTTGTCTTTTAGTTGCCAGCAGAAAATTATTTACGAAATAAATTTAACGAGGTTTTTAACGTTTATTCCTTTGAATTTATTAAAACTTAGAGTGGTGTTATTTTGTATCAGAAAAATACCTAATTTATGCATATGAAAGTATCAGTTTGATATGACAGTCAAATACCGTAAATAACGTTTTCATGTTCAACTCTGCATTTATTTAACTGAAATGTGGCTATTATACAATCGAATTGGGATCACTGCTTATAAGTTAGATCTTCGTTACTAAATTAGAGTTTATGCAACAAAGGAATGAAATACCAACAGGATTCTCTTAAAACTTAATTGCAATTGATGGCAATTAAATTTTGTAGGGTAAGACGTAATTCGCTGAACAAGCTCAGGTAGGTAAATTTATAGGCATACAAATAACACGGAACTGTCAAGAACGGACATCTAAAGTTGCAGACGATGGAAATCAATGCAAGCAATATTTCACTAAAACTACATTTGAACCATCTCATAAGTCTAATCCAGATAAGTGTACATACTCATCTTGATATGAACTTGTCTTATGGTCCATTATTGAGTACCTATTCCTACTTTCTTGATTTTAGAAGTGTCTTTTAGTATACATTAAGGTTTTTCTGATACATTTGCTTGATATTGATAAAGAAATAATCTTGATGATGATTATGAAATAACTCGATAAGTTATTCGGCATTAAATTATTGTTATTTCAAAATAACGAAATGATTAAAAAAATGTTGAATTATTTGAACAGTACTGTCAGACATATTAAGAGTGTCATGGAATGGATGATGTTATGTTCCCAAATTGTGATGAAGCACCTTGCTACGCAAGTGTTCTATACGCTGACAAATTGCGATGTTCTTACATAATAACCACAATTTAACTGTCAACGTAAGATTGTAAAAAATTGATTGTAAGATAATAATCTACCTAGCGAGATTGTAAATGTCAAAAGATTGTCAACTGTCACAGTTTGAATTTAACGTACTATTTTTCGTTAGATTATAATGTATCGAAGTAAAACCTTCACCACACGTATTTCCATTGCACTTGATACTGGCAGAATTGTCGACATCGGCACAGTTTGCCATTCTACAAGAAAAAGAAATAAAGAAAGAAGTAAAACCGTTAAATCACAATTTGTCGCACGTTAAATTGTCGACTGTCCCTGATTGGTCGGTCTTGCAGTAGGCCGTTTTATAGTCATAGAGTTAGGTTAGAACTTCTTTGATTAATTATAAATTAATTTTACTGTCACAACAATTTTATGTAACTAATTCTAAAGCTGTGAGGTATTTTCAACATGCAATCAATTTAAAATCACAAATAAGTTTTATATTCGCTAATAAACGAATTTACAAACAAATATGCGCGGGAATATGCTGTTCAACCAATCATTGCGCGAAATGCGATCATGCCATATCACAATTTGACGGTTTAACTTCGAAAAATTATAATCTTACTTAAAATAAAACATTAAATTGTAAGCAGTGTGTTACAGTTCACAATATTTGAGATAGATTACAATTTAAAGGTTTTGACAATCTGACGGTAACATATCCTTAACATATTCGTATGGTGGGTGTTATTATTGCTACTAATGATATATTGGCGACATCTCTTACTCCGTAACTAGATTTAAACATTACAACGTAAAGTTAGTATTTTGAGCCATAATTATAGTAATTATATAAATTAATGTGTGAAAGTAGACAGAGTCTAACATTGCAGAATAACGTCATACATGTATATATTCATAAATACTTTAGTAAACGAAGAGGTACAATAAATCGGAAATAGCTTAGTAAAATATTTATGCTATAAGTAACGCATTATTAAAGATAATGCGGCAAGAATGTTCGTGTGTCGAGTGCATCTCATAAACGCACTTCCATAAGGAGTAGTCAATCTCGTCATAGTAGTGGAACACGTTATCTAGCTACTATGTAAAGGCAAGGAGCAAGGACGGGTAGAAAGCGTTTAGGTACTCTCTTTTGGAAATACAGTTTACGGTATTTACGTAGTCTCTCAGTCTTATAAGCCTCGTTCTGAATTAGCTGAAGTCTAGAATAGAATTGTAACATTAATAAGTCAATTTAATGTCTTTGAACCGTTAACATAACCACGTTGAATAGAGAGGTCAGATAGTGCTATTGTACAGATAACCATAAGTAATACACAATGTTAAATTTACTTTTCTTAAAAGCCTGTAAATTACATAAAATTAAAGCACCCAATATATCCACCACTTATTGCATTCCTTACCACTCGTGTCGTCGTACACTACATTAATAATGTGACGAATAAACGGCTTCGTGCCCCTTCGTCTAAATTAACCGAATCTGGCTCGCTGGACAATCTTAAATTTTTACTAAAGCGAACATTATTGAAATTTTATTACAAATGGACTCGGCACGGGCGGGGTGACCCGCTCGCGAGATCGCGAGGACGTGTTTATTTAGGCATTAACGGAAGTACAAAATTGGTCCATGCGTCGGGTGAGGGTCGCGTCAGAGGAAACTCCGGGCGTCGGCGTGCCGGAAACGCGCGATGCGGCGGCAGAAGTGGAAACGCGCACGTGACGGGAGCAGACGCGATTCACCAAGCTCCGCAGGCGCCGGCGAGCCCGCGCCGCTCAGCGAACCGCACGACACCGACTCGGCGAGCGAGCGCGTCGACGGCCGAGAGCGGGGAGCGCTCGTCTCGCCCGCCTCACACTACCTGTAGAAGGAGTGCGAGTGCGGGGGCGGCGGCAACGTCGGCGGCAGGGGCGCGTGCGGCTCCGACGCCGAGCGCTGCACGCCGGGCGCGCGCTCTCCGCGGCCGCACCGACCTCCTCGCTCACGGTCTCGCTCGCCATTCCAATTCCACTCCCACTGGTTCACAATAGAAATCTTGTTAGGTACGAGGTCATTTCTCTAATACAGTATTGTTAACAATATCATCAGGTCAGATGTAGCTGACCTCAATTTATCACTGTGGACAATTCACCTCGAAGTGGCGAACGACAGCTTTTAAAAAAAACCAAGTTAACCCCGGCTTTCTTTTACACAGATATCAGAAAAGCGAAAGGAAAGATGTGATATATCTAGTAGAAATGGTATCACGTGTAAAGTGTAATCTTAAAAACATTAGTACGCAGTCGAAAACGATATGACAGTGAAACTGTTGCATCTTTGATAGTTACTTTTTCGGTTGTAATTGACCTTAAGCAGATTTAGCAAAATCACATCACACCCTTTTTCACTGGCGGTAATCTGGTGCTACCTACATTATTAAAGTATAAAAGTACGAAATGAAACAAAATCAAATGCATATACATACAATAAATTTCATGTTGGAATACATCTTCATAAAATATGCATAGAGTTGTAAAAGGTTGCTTTTTCTGCATTATATTAGGTAGAACTCTGCAAATACCTACTTTCTATTATTGTAAGTTAGGGTAGTTGGTGCCACGAGATTAACCTTAACATTTCTTCTCAGAGATTAAATGTCTTCGAAATTACTTTACCTCGTTCGTCTGGGGTACCGAGAGTGAGGCCTTATGCAGTACCGTTGAGGGCGTGTGCACGGGCTGTGCGTTATGGTGCGCAGGCACGTCACGCGCCTGCAGCAGTTGCAAAATGCGTCGCACATCGGCCGTGAGGCCAGTCTCTAACACCGCTACTCGGCGACTTAGTTCATCTAGTCTAGTCAGTACAGTCGCCACAGATGCTGCGCTCGCAGCTGTACCCACATTTTGATACTGTGGTGATATACTATCCTGTATAAAAAATAAATATCACTTGTATGTTGTTGTATGATAGCAGAATCAATAAATAGTAAATATGTTTAAAATAAAGTTATATTCATGTTTTACTACGGAACAATGAAAAGTATAAAATACAAATAGACATAACGAACAGACAAGAAGAAGAGGATTGCTGTAATCTGTGAAATGAACCTGTGCAGCTGCAGCGTTTTGCGTTTTCTCATTAGAGAAAGAGAGGGCAGCCGGTCGTCCAGTTTGGTGGAGGTTGACGGCCGAGTGAGGCGCCGAGCGACACGAAGGGGTGCGTGCGGCGGAAGGAGGCGCTGGTGTCGCGAGGATGTCGTCGCAGGACACGTGCTGGTGCACCGAGGGCACGGCCGGCGGGGACGGTGACGCGTTTGTGTAGTACGAGCTCGGGTTCGTGCTGAGGCTTGACACGGGCAGGGTCGCGCTGTGCGCCGGTGTGCTTACGGCCGGCTCTCCAGCTGCCGGACCCCCCGTCAACGGAGACGTGTCGTTTAATGGACCTACCGACGACTGTCGGCGAACACCCGGACGACTTCTGTACGTTTGAGGCGTAGATTGAGCTGAAAATGATGTTGGCCCAGGTTAGTAGGTTACCATTACAACTCCACAACTAAATATAATTATAATTATTAAATATTGTATAACTTAACAAAAGAAACATTATTAAAGCATTAACCTGTTTTTAGTATAAATATGTGTATTTATATTATAGTAAAATTAAAGTTACTGTTGAGTTAAAATTGAAGTTGAACCTACTCTTTTGAAAATTTAATGAACGTTATTTAAATGTATTTATTTAATGTATGTATTTTAAGGTATTTCCGGTATCAGTCGACAGTTGTATGGCCATTTACAGATGAGGCATTTACATGTGACTGTTCGACCGACACTTTATTTCACCTAGAGGATAATAAACAGTTTTAAATCATGCACTATATATAAATATTTTATGCATACTTACAGTACTTGTTGTGCAGTGGCTGATGTGTTTTATGATGGTAGAGGTCTGGGAAGCTCCGTTTAAGTTGCGCTAGCATGCCTGCACACAAGGGCCGCGCTCAGAGCGGGGCGGGCGGTACCGGGGGTGCGGGGTGTGGTGTCGCAGTGCTAGATACGCTAAGTGCCCACCCTTAGATAATTCACCGTATATCCGGATATAGGTACTGTGACAACATCTACCACACCGCATCCCCTCCCACGTCACCAATAAACAGGAATATAAATAAATAAGGAAACAAGCGTAACACATGCGGCCTCAAATTAAATAAAATTTATAAAATTATTTTTCATAAATCAGGATAAATACCAATGTAAACATTTAATCGTAAAGTCCGATTTTAACAGCAAATGTTGAATATTAATTTGATTTTGCAAAAAGGTGTAATACAAAATTGCATTTTTACGCTGTTTCTTTTATAAACGGGTTTATACTTAAGATTAATGCTTTTTGCAAAATAATAATAAATTGTAGAAATTAGTACAATATCCCAAAACAGTAACTCTCTTACCGTTTTTTTATATATAATTAACAAGAGACCCTCATGATATTTTAGCGAAGAAGAGATTTAAATATGGTAAGGGAAATGCATATTGTTCATTCATTGTCTATGTGTAGGTCATCTACTCTATATATAGAGAGGAAGTTCTAACATGCCGCCCGTGTTCACTTTTATTTAAGTATAGGAACTCTTCACACGGGTGTACGTGGTGTAATTAAAGAAAGTAAGTGAACATTCCACGGCCATGTTTCCATTCATACCGGTGATGGAGTTCAGCGTGGTGGAGCGCTGTTTGCTGAAGTTAAAGTTGAGGGGGGTGACATCTTGGCCCGCTTTATCCGCTGAGAATTCTAAGATGCCCCGGCTTGCTGGAGACTCGGTTTCGTCATCGCTACATTGTGAGTCCTACAACAAAGCAGAGCTTGTGTTATGGGTACTAGACAACCCATATAAATACACATATATATGTATTATTTTTAGTCATTGGATATTTATGCGTAGTTATATGTTGCTACATACTACTTTTTCGGCAAATGTTTCAGTGTGCGGACGACGCGTGTTACGAGCGTATGCCTCGCGTAGCAGTCTTGCGTCGTAGGGGTTTTCGTAGCGCATTCGGCGCCGCGGCTCTATACCACAAAGCTCCTCCTGTTGGTAAATAAATATTTTGATGAAAATTAAATCTAAAGAAATCATTTTTGAATAAAAAGTTGAATATTTTCAAACAACACTATGTGGTTGCGTAAACAATGCATGCATGCGTTACGTAAAAGCAGCAATCGTGGTTAATTTGTTGTCGTATTTTGTGCTTGTTTATTATGCGTGTGAAGGGAACATAAGATACTAATTTTTCACTTTGTCTATCCTTAATACTAATGTGAATGTAAGTTTGTTTGTTATGCTTTCACGCAAAAGCTACTTAACCGATCATCATGGAACTTCGTACACTTATTCTTGGCGTTATTAGAAGTAACTTAGGATACATTTTATTAAATGCGAGCCGCGGGCAAAAGCTAGTATTTTAAATTAAGAGCTAGTTGCTTCGACAGACTTCGTTCTGTTGACATGTTTAACAGATATTTTAATTGACTCTATGGTTTGTATGGGAAAAGAAAAGTTGTTGTTGTAGTGTTGTTTTTACTATTTTCCTCAGATTTTTAACCGTAATGAAAATATTTTAAAAATAACCAAACTGGTTAAGCGTTTCAATTTTGCGCTTAGCAACACATTTAGCGATTTATTTTTATTTATTTAAATGACGTAAATAATTATTTCACAATATATCTGTAACTTTTGTAAATTGTGATTACAAAATGTTATTTTACACAACGAGTACGATTTCGTAATCAATTTATCGATCACCGCGGATCGTAGCTTATATTCGTATATAATCGTATACTCTCTGTAAAGTGTATACTCACGTCTCTCATGTTGTAAGTGATCTCAAGATTGTTGACAAAAGAGGATCGGAACTCTGGGTAGAAGTCAAGTACATCGAGTAAGTCGTCACGATGTACTCGGTGCAAGTCGCAGTAGGTGAGTGCTCGCACTCGACAGTTGCTGCGTCCCACTGTGGGGTAGACACAGGGATTCTCGCCAAAGATATCATCCTTACCTGGTTAACAAAAAACAAGACACACATCGAATATATGTGATAACATATTTTTTAGCTTATTGAACCATACATACTCATATTTATGTAGAAATGGGGGGAGATTGAACACTTGAACATTGACAGTTTCAAATCACAAATAATGTGGGTGGGCCCCACTTCGGCATGAATGAACCTGCTCGACCGGAGGGATACCACGGTCTCACAGAAAACCGGTGTGAATTAGCGCTTGCACTGTGTTTCACTGAGTGAGGATACCGGAGGCCCAAACCCCAACCCCTTCTACCTCTTCTTCCCCATTCCCCAAAGGCCTGCAACGATACTTCTGCTCGTTTGCCCCTAATTCATTTTAAAAAACAATGTGAAACTGCCTTATAAGTTGTCACGATGTACTCGGTGCAAGTCGTAGTAATAAGTTTAATGCAACTGCCTTCATCTACCGTTGGATGATGGGAGAACAGGACCAGTTATAGTGAGCCTCAGGAGAGGCTTATATCGAGCGCTCGATGTCTTTCGGTTGAAATGATGATGATTTCGGTTAATGTGGAATGCTTAATGCAACTGCCCATTTTAATCACTTTTTGTCAAAAGTTCTTGTTTAGTTATTTTCTACTTTGTTTTGTGAATGTACATTATGTAATTTACATTTTATGTAAGTTGCTTTTGTCGCTGATGTCTAAGGAACACTAGAAAATATTGGAAACCACTTACCCAGAATAGCCATAACGATATCGTCTTTTAAAATTTCAATGGATCCCCTAGAGATAAAGTAGATAGATGTGAGCACGTCACCACGGTGAACCAGCGTCTCACCGGGAGGTGCATGAGTAGTCTTAAAACGAAGGGAGAGCGCTCTGGGAAAAGAAAACTCTTTGGTTACTTCTTTACAAAACCTTTTACCATACGAAAATGAGCCTAAATATTTTACTATGTTATCAGATATTGAACTGCAGACGTGATAAAGATCGCAGGAGGTATTTTTTTAGGAACGACTTTTCTAGAGCCAATTCAAGATGTGTTCTTGTGATTCGACCTGAATACCGAATTATCCACAACTATTATTATTTCAAAGCTAGATTGTATTAATGTAGGGTGCAGTTATTGTTACGAATCAGGGTTTATAAGTGGCATTAGATATACAAACTCTTTTTGTTCGCTTGGATAATTTACAAAATTTTATTTCTTCATGGTTATATTGCTCGCTACTCACCGTAAGCAACCAGGACTAGCACCATCAAAAGCTGAGCAATTTGTAAGTAAGTTGCGGTTCAGGTGAAGACAGATATCAGCCTGCAGACATTCCGGGAAACCTTTTAGTAAGCTCGATGTATCTATACCATTAGTGTAACTCCAGGCATGTTGAAAATATTCCTCAAGCCTTTGACGCAACGGATTGGCAATCTAAAAAGAAATATATTAGCATGATATAAAAGATATTATGACTTAAATGTAGAAACTTTTTTTGTTTAGTATGCTATTTTATAGAAGTCCACATTACCTGATGAAATCTAATGAACTCCCGTACTCTTAGTATCTGTGTGTGATAACGTGCTGTCCCCGAGTATAACCTTTGTATAATAGCCGATACATTGCCGAAGATACTCGCGTACATGAGAGCTACGAACAGACAGTGTTCATTAAAATAGTGTTAGTTTTTTATTTATTTCCTAGAACATGTCTGGTTACTTACATCCGACAAGCATAACAAATATTGTGAACCCCTTTTCCATATCAGTATTAGGTGCAACATTACCAAAACCGACACTCGTCAGCGAGGTACATGTAAAGTATAATGCGGTTATATACCTAGACCTGGAATCAACGTTGCAGTTGTTAATAGTAAAAGTTACGCTGTGAAATATATGTTTTAATAATTTTATTTCAGTGGATAGTTACCTCATGGATGGACCAGTAGAATTATCATAAGTGGCTTGGACATCATTAGCAAGTGCATCTAGCCATCCTATGGGAGCGTGAAGCTGTGGTCGTTCCCAGCTGCCTATAGCATACCTGGGTGATATAAATTAATCTCATATACATCCCAATAAAGTTCAATTTGTTTGTAATCGTGCTTATTGTACGTTTGAAATATAAAAGAACTCACCATAAGCAAGCCAACCAATGAGCAATAAGGACAAATGTAGCCATAAGGAGAAGGAGTACGGCGGTTCCATATTCTGAGTATCTGTCAATTTTGCGCGCCACGCGCACAAGCCGAAGTAGTCGCGCCGTCTTCAGCAGTCCGATGAGAGTCGTTGTCTGCAACCAGCAGAACGACACCTCAGAACGTTCCGACAGCCGCTAGTGTAATGCAACTTAGCCGCAAACCCAACTCAAGCATTACATGAAACGTTCGCTTAAAACTAAATAGCTTTAACGAGGCCTCGCAGCGAAAATCACGCTAACTAAGCAGAAACTTGCCTATGAATGCTGTTGAGCTTATACTTAGATATAGTTTGCAGAATTAAAAGCGATTATTTCAAAACTATAAAATTAGCTGGCTTCGTACTCAATGCGGTGCATATAATACTGTTAAAACTGATATAACTTCTCCGAAGGATTATATTATCCCTCTACAGTTAATTTTCCTTGGCGCGTAACTTCATAGCATTGAATAGTGAATGTATAATGTGTGAGTCGAAAAGTTAAGCAAAATTAAGTTAAGATTAGTACAAGTATTTACAGAATTTTAACAATGTTCATCGAACTTCGTGCTTTGCCTTGTTTAAAAGGTACATTTTGTAAACTTGTAAAGAGGGTTCTTTAAGAAATAATTAAAAACTTACTTACGGCGTTTTTTATTAGTCATTGGCGATTTATTATTCGAAAAGGTATAATATTCTGCAAACTGCAACAACCCCTTTCAGTAAGTCTATAGCTAATAAAGCTTAAAGGTTAACTAAATACCTAGGTAACTATGTCTTTTAAGATGATTCTATAACTGTATTTAGTTAACTGTACTTAATGTTGATTAATATACTTATTGTCGAATTTATTTTTTTAAATAAGCACATGCCTTTCTTTACATGATAGATAACCTATCACTCTCTAAAGTATCTTATATTATATATAGAGACTATTCACACGTGTAGATTTTATTTTGTGCTGTAACTTTATGATAAGCATTGCTTGTGAATATGTTGCTTTTGAGCTGTTTGTCGATGCATTCGTCATAATGAGTGAGAAAATATATGTGAATTTTGATCTTTAGAATATAATATCCCCGTCCCTTTTATTTATAAGTTATTAAAAACCGTACATGGCGAAATGTTTTAATTTGAATTCGTTTTAGTAGGTTGGGATTAAACATCATTTTTAGAAAAAAGGTAAAACAAAAAATAAATGTTTTAAATAATTTTATTTTAAAAATAAAAATATGTTACTCTTATGAATGTATAAAAATAAATAACAATGTTTTATTTAAGTTTAAAACCAATCGATAAATATTCACAAACTTAAATAAGGATGATCAAATAAATCGAAGTTGGTACATATCCATGGCAGATCCAGTATCGAACATCGATAAATGGTATATTGCTTGATGTAAGGTGGGTGCTTTGGTAGTTATGTTAGTTTGGGATTGAGATAATAAACATGGTGCTTTTTAAACGTTGTGAACAATGCGATTTCTTGATCGGTACAATTAGGTAGGTAAGTCTGGGAAGTGTGAGCGTAATTGCTACCAAGCTCTGTGCATCTTGTGAAACTTGTACTTCTTGTAAGAAAAGCTAATGAAAATGTTTCGCCTTTTTTTTGTAATCAAAGTTTTATATATAAGTCAGTCTTGTTGCTTAGCAAGGCTTTTTACCTACTTTAACAACTCACCTATTAGGTGCTTTCTAAAATAAAGTTATAATAGAATCAGTGAATCTAGTTCGTACTAAATAGTACTTATTAATGACTTTCACAACTACCTCAATAAGTAATTACGTATGCAGATTATATTCTCAAAGAAAATTAATTATGCTGTTTGTATGTGCTAGGAAAAAAGCTAAAAGACATTACGCTTCAATTTAAATTAAAGATGAAAGTACAATCTTCAGTGGACATTCTCATATTCTTAACAGTATGCTTCATAAACAGTCCGTTGGTTTTCCAATAGCCAGTACATATTTAGTTAAAAGGGAAAATGCTAATGTTTTCTTGATCCAGGTAATAAAGTGCTACAGAATCAAGTTTCGCTTTAGTCTAGCCGTATGTTTTAATACTATCAATCTATTATTTGTACCATGTACTAGAAGGATTGCATTCGTTACAAGTTTGTTTTACTACTACTCTTCAGTATATTTAAAACTTCAATCTAAATCTCACTATAAATAGACTGAACCATTTTAATGAAACCATGAAAAAAATTAACCGTAAAGAAAAGTGTAGCGTAGCATAAGAGTTTTGTAGAAAATTTAATATTAAATAAATAAATTAAATACGACAACTGTATAGACAACGACCACGTTGTATTGGGAACGTGCACGACAGTAGCGTCATCTCGCATACGCAACTTTCGTCGCGTTTCTCCAACAGTAAATGTTGCAGTTCGTAATATTTTACATAAAATAAAGTAAATAAATAGAATATAGAAAGATAGTAAATAGTATTTTTAGAGGCATTTGCATCGTAATAGAAAAAATGAATGTTATTATAAAAACTGGTTTTGAGAGTGTAATACACAAAATAAATTTCCAGCGACAAACTATGCTAAAAGGAAATAAATTGGTATTAGCAAAACATGTTGGGAATGTAGAGAAGTAAGAACTAATTGCAATAGTTATTTAATACGAGCCAACATAATTTGGTGTAAATATCGGTAACTTTGACACCCTATAAAACAAATTTCAACGTAAGTACTCTCGTAACTTAAAAAAACACACATTTTAGTATTGTACGATCTATAAACATTTTAACTAATTTATTGCAGATCAGTAACTCTCAGGTTGTCACTGGAATAAAATGCAGTTGCGTTTATAATCAGAGCGGCAAGTGCAATGTTGCTGCTTTAATATGTTCATTCTGTATTATATTCATTTAAATCTTTGATCTAATTTCCAGACCGCTTTAGGAAAAACACAGTACAATACAATAACAACAATAGGCAATTGTCATTTGACTAGTTTCACAAAGCCCCTATTTTTGTACAGTTGCCGTATAAAATTTATTGATTTTTTTCGATAAACGATAAACGTAACTTAAGAAGAAAATAAGTTTTGGTACGTTGACTTTGCTATTGACACCGCCAAAATGACGTTTTCAAATCAAAATTATGAAACTTTTCACTTTGACGTTAATGAATTTTTCTTACCTGTTTAATTTTTTTTTGTTCATTTGGCGTGCCATGTATAGTGTGTTGGTTTCACAATGTCACTCAAATTACAAAATAAGGTAAAATTATCAATTTGTTTTGTTTTCAGGAAAAAAGATATCAAAGAAAACTTAAATAACTATCTGCCTAAAGCTCATAAAATTAATTTGAATTTGGAATGCTACTATTTATAAGCACACTGTTGGTACTTATACCAGCCAGTATTCAAAGTTGTAATTGAATGTAAAGACTTAATAAAAAGTTATGAAGCTTTTGTTTTACTACTTTTAATAGGCCTTATTGGTTTAATGTCTCTTTTTGCGAATCTTCAGTTAGGGTAGCGCCTTATTTAATCTTTTATAATAAATATTAAAAAAAGAATTATAAAATTGGTATTCATAATTTACTTAAACATTTTGTCATTTTAAATAAACGATTCTTTTGTAACCCGGGTTCTGCTAAAAGTTATCATTATACAAGGATCTTAAAAAAGTCGCCTTGTCTCTTTATTTAAATCCATTAATATTGTGTGTATTGTACTTAAAATATAATTTAATACTTTTATAGATGCAGCAGCAATTTTCTCTTTATGGAAAATATTGTGTCTTGAAAAGCATGCATAGAAATAAAAAAACATTTTCTTCAAACTTTACGTCTTTCAATATGATAGCACATATCAATCCATTTTGATTGTAATTTGAATCGATTTTAGACGGATATATTTCAAAATAAGAACCCAATTAGCTATATATGTTTTCTTATTAAGTTTCTGATCCTATTGTGGCAGTCGCAGTAGTAAGTACAAATAATAGATTGACGTGTAAGACGATATTCTGCCGGCGGCGAGTTGCGGCCAAGCTCGTGATACAGCTGCTAATGAGCCTCATTAGATGGCTGGCACGGTGTACGACTGTAATGATTGACATATTGCTCATGGGAAGCGTCCATATCTTCCATTAACGCATTCACTTAGTGGGTTTAAAATGGTTTGTGGAAATTAATGAATAAAATATGTCAACTAAAATGTAATAAAATTGAGTGGCAGCAACATAAAAATAGTTCACAAAGATGGTATACCTCATCACTTTCCAGCCCCTGCTGTAACAAGAAATGGTATTACAAATTCAATATGCACCCACCTTCGGGTTCTCCACAATGTGACTATTCGACAAATGATAAAAAAAACGACTGGTCAACAAAATTAACGGGTAATAATTAGTAGTCTTAAATTAAAATAAATTCACAAACCAACTTTGCTTACGAACAAAACATATTAAATGATATGATTTTTGGCAGGTTTACAAATTTTGATCGTTTTAAAAATAATATACAAAATAGCTAATTGATTTCGATAGTAAGTGGAATTTTTAAGTGATCGGCTGTGGTATCCTAATCGACAGTGATACTTGCGTTGACTGCATTCCACAACTACGTGAATCGCTAGATTATGACCAGAACTTCATTTGTCCGAAATAACAATCATCCCAAGCGATACATGGCAAACATTTTAAAACACGTTATAACTAGAAAGGTACATTATTATTGCGTCTTAAAATACTTATCACAACCCTAACTTGACCTAGTTCGCTTTCATATTCTTATGACCTATTTTACCCCTCACTATGCGGAATGTATCGTGCTTCGCCACCCTAATCTTGTTGTACTGTATGGCCTCCACTTCTGACCACTGTAATATTTTACACACGAGAAACAACAGCATTATTTCATTGAAAAATATACTAAATTCGAGATTACGAGAGCTGATACCGTTTCGGACAACTGATCGTCTGGATATACACCGTGAAAAGCAAACTTCAATTCACGCTCCAAAAACGATTTAAATCGATTCTCGCAGTGTGTTGCGAGTGAACCGGTTTGTCATGCGACAATCGATAAGAATTTGCAAATCATGGTAAGCCCGTTGGTGTTTTTCTTCTATTCAGCCATTCCTCTTTGTTGTCTAATTCTAATTAAAGTTTGTGTACATAATATCGTATGTGAGATGAAACCAAATGTGATGTATGAAGGTGGGAGGGAATGTCAGCTCACTTCATCGGTGTCGGTGCCGAAGAGAAGAAGGTCGAACGGGATGGCGGCTACGAGATCGATAAGAAACCAACCACGCAAGTAGTGAAGAGCGATTTTGGTAGGGTCAGACTCCACCTCGTCCGCCACGTCAACATACGTGGTGCGGAAGTTTATAAGTATGTCTATTATGAAAGTCACGTCCACTGAAAAAAAAACAGAACATTGAATTTGTTATTAGTTCATAACGGTAAACATTGTTCTTACATTAAGGGAACTTTGTAAAAACAAAATGGATAACTAAATGTAGGCTCCATAAGTACATTTTATATAGATTTCAATTAGCTCCAAATCTTAAATACAAACTGACTTTAGATGAAGAGTTAGCCATTGACGGCTTTAAGGTAATCAAGATTTATTTATTACAGATTTATTGATTTTAATAAAATAATTTATAATTACCTATCATATCTATGACTACTATAGGGTCTTCGCCGAAGCTGCGGGAACGTTTATCAAAGTCCGGCTCATTTAGTTGAAAGGCTGCCACGTATGGAGTAAATATCGCAGTGTAGATTACCAGTATTAGGATCAACCAATCCCAAGCGGCCTGCAATATCAGAGTTTAGTGTTAACGGGGTTTTCCAGCAATTTTATTATTCAAGGAAATAACGACTTATGAAACTGTAGGCAGTTGCGTGACGTCTTACAGCGAGGTCATTCGGACGAATGTTAATTTTCTTTTGTAAAACATTGCTACTGGTGTAATATTTTATGTCGTGTATTATAATTTAAGCCTTCTAAAATATACAACTCTTTATAAATGACCTCTCATAGGAGATTAAATTAAAAGAAGAAAGATTATAATCGAATGAATAAGTTGCCGAGAAAACTGCATTGTAGTTTTTTCATACGAAGCTTTGTCAGATGTAAAAATATACACAAAAAAGTCTATAACATTTGCTATAATGTAATTACATAATTTCTTGTACTGAGATGGATAGACTGCCTCTGTGGCGCAGTGGTAGCGTATGCTACTGCTGTTCTTGAGGTCTCGGGTTCGATTCCCGGGTTGGACCAAATGTTTGTATGATCTGCAAATATTTGTTTTCGGGTTTGGGTGTAATCTATGTATAATATGTATGTATTTACAAAAAAAAAAGTACATGTGTGTGTATTTATATCAGTTGTCTAGTACCCATAACACAATCTCTGCTTAGCTTGGGACTAGATGGCGTTGTGTGTAAGATAAATAAAATAAATAAATATTTCGGACATCTAACACACAACGCCATCTAGTCCCAAGCTAAGCAGAGCTTGTGTTATGGGTACTAGACAACTGATATGAATACATATATACTTTTTTTTTTTGTAAATACATACATATTATACATAGAAAACACCCAAACTCCGAAACAAATATTTGTAGATTACACAAACACTTGGTCCGACCCAGGATTTGAACCCGAGACCTCAAGCACAGCAGTCGCATTTACTACCACTGGGCCACCGAGGCAGTCAGATGTCCGAAATATATAAAAAAAAATATTTGAAAAGAATTTATGTGTAAATTTACAATTCCCAACCAAAGTGTAGTGCACTTTTTCATTTATTTCCGCACCACCTGACGGTAAACTGGTAGGGAATGCCATACAGTCCATTAATATTCTTAATGCCATCATTGTAAATTTTATGCATAAAGCTGTTAAATAAATACATGTATTTTGTTATTTTATGTTGCAGTTTTTTTAACGTAATTTTAAACCTAATATATATTTTAAATCGATTGAATCAATGAACTTCGTAAATTTATTGACATACGAGTAGGATTAATAGATTAGCTCTATAAATAAAGTTTATCTGTAGAACAGTGCTTTGGCATAAAAACTAAAAAAGACTTCTAGAAGCCGCTTCAATCATAAATATGTTTGCTTAAGTTGGGATAAACACATATTAGGTTACGTAATGTTAACCTTATACAGAATAAAACCATACCTTATAAGGAGAATGGTGGAGGATAGTGCAGGGATGAGAAGGCTGCGTGGTTCCCTTGTGACCGACCGTCGCACCCAGTGATAGTACCTGTAAATTAAGAAGACATGAACTCTTTAATATACATACGGCATCTGATATGTTCGGGACAACACATTACTCCCGAGGTTTCAACACATGCCCTCTGTTCCTCAATTTTTGCACAAACAATTTGGAAATTAACTATTTGTTAAGGGATATTCTGCAACTTGGAAAAGAAAACGTACTAAAGACCTTAAGAAGTTTTAGGTTGGGATAGTTAACAATTTTTTTTTATATTATTTTTTAATACATGTAAGTTTCAGTCGTGCTTATAAAAATGTATTAAAAAATAAGTAGGATGCAATATACGAACAGCATTCATGGTTATATAAAATGGAATAATTTTGAAAAAAATACATTCTCAAAACTACAATTAATGAATATGAATGAGAGATTGAAGTGTATGCAGACTAAATGGAAGTATACTTTATAGTGTGACTATTGTTATAAGAGTTAGCTCTTTGGAATACTTCTATTGTTCAAATACATTTTGTTTGTGTTTCTATCGTGTTTGATGTTTTTATTATTATGTTTATGCAGAGACAAAAACACGTTAAATATAATTCGTCAGTAGTATGCAGTAACATGTATTCTACGAGTATAACGTTAATTAAGTAGACATTGCAATCTTTCTCTTAAATATAACTACACAATTTTATAATTATTTAACGCATTTTTTATTTAAACTTGGACCGATTTAATCACGGATGTAAAGGGTAACAGCGGCATTAACATGTCAACAATATGTCACCGGGTTTATTTTGACCACTATTGGTTTTCAATTTAACAAAGATATCTCCGTTATTAGAACCATAAGTTGCTCCTGCTCACAATCGTAATACTTACAATAGTTTTTAGTATTTAAAAATTATTAAACAACAAATAATTATTAAACTGTTTGGATACCGGTTGAATTTTTTATATTATATCTGAATCTGGCAAAGAGATAGGTAAATTACCTCCTTGCCGATGGCAGGCAACCCGTTGAGGCCATTACAGGGCGGTTCAAGTCGGACAACGCTTTTGCGAGATCCGCGAAAACCAGTGTCGCGCACACGCACGGAGGAACGCCAAGTGGAGAGTGGAGGGTCATCGCGGGAGCCGCGCGCGGATGCTGCCCGCCGAGAGGTAGTTAGCGCAGCCCCACCGCCGGCGCCGGCGCAAGCGCATGGTGGGGTCACAATCAATGGCACGTCAGGGGGCCCGCGCTCCTCCATGCCGCAGCCGCGCCAACGTTCTCACCGGAACCCACCGTGCTCCGAAGCTTCCAGATGATCACATTCCAGCACGGCCCGCTCGAACGCCGTAGCCGACTCGAGAAGCGCGATTGCCGTATTTTGCATAGATGATCGATTTATTTCCACGAGCACTCGAAACTATTCCACTCTTCCTGTTTAGTAATCGTATTTAACTATGTTTGTTTGGTATTTCAATATATTCTGAACAGTAAAAATGGAAAATATTTACAATGGTATGGTTTTTTCTTAGGTGTAAGAATTTTTTACAATATTCACATAATACAAAAACGAAATATTTACATAATAAAAGAAAACATATCTATTTTACTTAAATATTCGAAAGCATCAGAAGCTTCAGTCTCAACAAATGGCGGCAATGATAGTGATTAAAATGTGAAGAGCACTTCAAACAGGCATAGGCACCAACATCTACGAGCGCCTGAAAGTGGGAAACGAGGCCTTATACAAGACACTATGTCAATGAGATTCCAGTTCTTTTCATCTTTATACACAAGTTCAATGTGCGCAAGATGTTCTCCAGCTTGTGAATAATGACCGAGACACGAAACTGACATCGAACACTTATTAATAAGTGTTGAATGAAAAGTTCATTCTAGCAGAAATATTATTGTTTGTAAATTGTAACAAATTCTTCAAAATCATCCATTATGAACTAATATCTACCGGGAAACCTATAAAACTGTAATAAAAGATAACAAAAGTTAAACTTTTAAAACCCACAAAAAAAGAGGTTGAATTATACACCCACTGAAAAATGAATGCAACTAGTGGTGCTAACAAAAGATTAGCTTACGTTTCTGTAAACAAACGGTTTATGGTATAGACGTCCACTATGTTTGATCACGTCAGTAGTAACTTCGCCACCAGTTAGTCGCAAATAAATGTTTCCATTAATGTTTTCGGAAACAAAAACAGAAAATAAAATCTATTCATTAAAATAAACATTGGCCTAAATCCCGTAAACTTTATGAATTTCCCATAACTATTGCATCTCTACCATGAGTGGTGTATTACATCAACTAGTAATTATAGGGCCTTTGAGATTTACTCCAACCTAGAAGTTTATTTTGTCAAATATTTACAGGACTTAATAAATGTTTTCAACTTAATAAAATAAATAATTTTGAAAAGGTAACAAATGTTTATAATGTAGGTTAAAATTAAAATGTGTAAAATATAATGCATAAGGTAATAAAAGTTGTCAATAACGGCAAAACATTAGGTTTAAATTAAATATGCCTCTTTTTATGCACAGTTCAGATTTATCTAATTAGAAGTGAATCTATTTTGATATCAGGTGGTTATGTCATGTAGAACCTGGATATCTGAGTTGTTATTGATATGGAAAAGAATATTTTCTTTATTGTACGTAAAAGTCTATCGTTATGTAATGAGTGTAAGTTCAGTAGTAGATCAAATCGCATGTTTCTACAAATGAATGAAAGCTGAGCGCTACGCCAACAATGCGAATTTTGATGGATCGTGGATATAGAGCTACGAAAGCCGTTATTCTCTGAGAAAATCCTTCCCTACTATGAAGAATAGTGGGAGGGGCTGCATGCTCTGCAAAATTCTTGTTTCAGACGTGGTTATACAACCATTATACAGTTAAATACATTACAGCATCTGTAACTTTTGTTACGATGAAGCTTCCAAAGCGAGAAGCATGGCTTTGTCGTATTTATAAGACATAAACCACTAAATAAAATATGAAAAACACTAGATAATAAGATAACAGCTAAGTATCAACTACTCAGTCAGAATCAACAAACCCTACAAGAGATTATGAAAGGAGAATGATATCGATGGTCTTTCATAAAATGTTGTAACATTCGTTTTGTCTAAAAGCATCGATTTAAATATGATTATGTACGTGAGCTACCTTCCTTTACTAAGAAGAGAAAAATAGATAAATAACGTAGACAAAGGAAACCATACCATGGTAGTCATAACTCCAAGCATGGATCGCGTTTTTCTCACAAGAATATCAAAACAAAGCAAGAACAAATCGAAAGAATTTATAATGCTAAGCTTGCAACCAAAACGATGTAACAATAACACCTCTCAACAACTGACGCACTGACACTGAGTGAACTAAGCACAGGACGGCACCGCACTGAATATTATTGACTAGTTATTAAGCCTGAGCGATATAACACCACTTTTTGGTTTATATTAATAAACAAACGCAACAAACACCTATCGCAATATAACAAAATCAGTAAAAGTGACTGCAAAACGATACTATTAATTTTTGCTTTTTAATGCAGTCGATCGATTAAGCGGTTGACTCATTTATGATATGATGGCCCGTATTATAGTTTAAGCGTTTGTTTGATGTGTTGTGTAACGGATGTAAAAATTAAATATAAATCGCGGCGTCGTCCTCTAAAGGCGAGTCGCCTAGGAACGATATTAAGATAACAATTCGATGGCAGTGTGAAAAGCGGCAGAGTCCGCAGCGTGGTCGCTGTACGTAAACTCGATGGGGTACTGTAGCGGCGCACGCAAGAGGTCGCTGTGCGCGCGTCGAGACCTGCCTAGTGCCGAGCTCCGACGGACACTCACGGAGACGACCGAACACAGGCGTGACCTCGCACAACCTCCCCTTCTATCCATTGAATATTTCAGCTGAAACGCATGGTGTCGCCAAACCGGGTGCCGAGCGCCACTTCGGCTGCTTGTACATACGTATCGCCAACATTCGTTGTTACCATCACGTGACCTATCGATATTAAACTCCCTAACTGTAAAACACTCCTAACAAATAATTTAATTTATTGTATGCTACTACAAACGTACGTTGTGTTGTTTTATTGAATATGAACGACATTTTATTATAATAATGGGGACATAATTTTTTTATAGCAAAGATCATGATACCATTTACACGTCATGAGTTAATTTTATTGGTTTTAATATCGCGTACTCACGAACCAAGATACAAAACTAGCTGAGCCGCGCGGTGTTATCCGTTGTATAATAACAACCGCCGGTAACGTCACGTGGTGAAGCTTGTCTAAAAAAAGTAGTTAGTAGCTTAGTAACTTCTTATATATAAATATATTATCAGCTATTCCATCAAACTCAGTCCAGCCGTTCCAGAGATTAGTCGGAATCTACAGACAGACAGACAAAAATTTGTAAAGTTGCTTTTTTTAAATAAGTACCGTATACACTTTAATATGCATTTAGTGAAAAGCTGTTAATTTCAAATTACAAACTAATACTTCAATTTTATTTATTTGTATACCTGACGTGGTTAAGGTGAAATAAGATTTTGATTTTAAAATCAGCAGAAGGTTATCGATTTGCAGTTATTAATTATAGTGAATCGTAATAGATTCATTAGATTTACGGTTCTAAGTACTATTATAAGAATGTAAACTAACTGTTTTATTCGATATGGTCCGATATTGGAACAGTCTTTTGTCTTCAAACTCACTTGATGTAAAATGACTAAAAGAAAGTCTGGTACCCAACATATGACATAAAATATCCTAAAACTAGATCAGTACAAACCAATTACCAGTCAGTATCTCTTTGTTAAATGACCTTCAGTTACACTAACTACGCACGATTCACTATAAATATATCGCTTAAACAGATTGCTTTTTTTTTAAATTCTTGTATTCATCATAGGTTGTGGATTACATAATTTAATAATAGACATAATATAATATGTGTTTTTGCTCGCATTTATTTATTAATGGTTAAAGACTTGTATATTACCTTTCTATTTAAAATTAACTCTAAACAAAATTGTTTAGATTATGGTTACGAAAAAACTTTTGACTGTCGGATAGCTCGAAAGTAGCCTATATCCTTCTTCGAGGTCCAATCTATCTCTATAGCGAAATTTATCTAAACTGGTTCAGTGGTTATCAGACCGACAGATAGACTCACTTTCGAACCTATAATAATAGTATAAAGCACAGGTTCGGCCTCACATGGAATACTGTCCTCATCTTTGGGCAGGGGCACCCCAATACCAGTTCCTCCCTCTGGACCACATTCAGCGGAGGGCAACTCGTATCGTCGTATAGCGAACTATCATTTCGGCTAGACTCTCTGGCACTGCGTAGAGATGTACCTTCGCTGTGCATCTTCTTCCGCATTTACTATGGGGAGTGCTCTGAGGAATTGTTCGGACTGATCCCTGCCGCCTCTTTCCGCCATCGCCCTACGCGACAGAAATTTCATTCCCATCATCTAGATGGATGGCAGTCTACAACTGTGCGCTTTTCCGAAACTTTCTGCCTCGCGCAACAAAACTGTGGAATGAGCTGTCGCCTGCGGTGTTCCCGGACCAATACGACCTTCAAACCTTCAAGAAAAGAGCGTACTCTTTAAAAGGCCGGTAACGCACTTGTAACGCCCCTGGTGTTGCGGGTGTCCATGGGCGGCGGAAATCGTTTACCATCAGGCGATATGTCTGCTCGTTTGCACCCTATACAATAAAAAAAAATGTATGTATACAAAGCGTAAAAATCTCTTTAAGTTGTATATGTTTTGGAGATATATAAAGTAGTTGTAATTTTACCACGCTACATTGATTAGTAAAAGACTAGATAAAATCGTATTGGCAAAATTGATTGAAAATTAAAGAACGTATAAAATATATCTATAGTACCTTCATCTATACATCTATACATGAAGCAATACCTTTGTACCATTTTATGAAAATTATGAGTGTGACATTTCGCAGAGTTAAAACTTATATGGGCGAAGTTCAACTACTGGGCTAAGTATTATCTATTAAATCGATAGCTGCAATTTTGCCAAATTTAATTTATTATTTATACATTACGATATGTGAAAAACTTTTCAGTGTAAAACGAACCACATGTGTTGGAATACAACTGTCAATGATTGCAACATTGCAACAGATAAGGCATAAGATAGCTGTCAACGTATTCGTGCATAGTATCGCAGACTCACTCAATAAAATATTTTATTTACGAGTATTACAGTATAAAATATTTATTATTAACGGAATGTCTATTTTTTAATGTGTCATTACTTGACTGCATTAAAAAGCTTTCATATGATGAAACGGAGCTAAATTTTTCGTATAATAAAACGGAAGTAATTATTTCAAATCACGGGCAATAACCGCAAAACGTGTAACACTCACAAACACACACACATAAATACACACTCACCAACACGCACACATCAAAAACCGAAATTATCTTTTAACGCCAATCTTTTGAACGTCGTTTGACTTGAAAAAAACACAAATTTAGTTTGATTTCAGGTGTTGCTTGGAGAGATTTTAGAACAACAGAATTATAGTCCGAGAGCTGGCACCAATTTTTGGGTAGGTATTTGAGGCTGGATCTCTGGAGATCGGGCTTATTTTTTTTCGTATTCATTAAGTATTACACTGCAACATATATAAATTACGTAGTGCCTCAAATATATTTTTGGGGAAAAAAATATTATTTTTAAAAATGTAGGGGTTGATTTAGCCCCGCTACGCACCAGCCAGGTCTGCAATCCCGAGTTGGGATATATTAGGAGAGGTATCTGACAAGTTTTGAGCTTGCCTCAAATACCTACCTAAAAATTGGTGCCTGCTCTCCTACAATTAGCATCAATGAATAATGTAAAATCTGGTTTTGGTTGCCGCGACACAAGCCTCGAGCTTAGTGTGGAAACCGTAGATAAGTTCAAACCTGTAATTTGTTTATTTACTTACAAATAAAATAAAATAAAAAAATAATGTTGTTTTTTTTCTATCTTTGCTACAGTAATCAAATATCGAATACCTCTGAACGATGTAATATATATATTTATAATCTGAATTTTGGAAAAGGCCCCAATGATTTTCATAAAATTTAGATGCAGGGGGTTTCGGTGGCGATAAATCAATCCAGCTAGGCTAATTTTTAGAAAATTTACCACAAATAAGAATTACCGAGCAAAGCTCGTAATCTACCAAGCTAATCTAAGTAACGGTGATGTAAAAATCATACTTTAATGTTACAAAGACGTCTTACACTTTACAGTGAAAGTGTTTGCGATAAATACCTACCTATAGCTTTAGGCTTAGGTTATAGTGCTACGTCACGATGAAGATGGGCGCTAGATTGGCGCAGGCTGGTGAACCTCGCGCGGCGATTAGCACGCGATAGTTCAAGGACTCGTGATAAATACAGATAACTGCACATAGCAGTATAGAAACCCTTTCATATTACGTAACTAACCTTCTAATTTTCTTGCCAGTAGTGGCGCAAGTCCGATTTAAAGTTCGAGATTCAATATTTGACGTTTCAAGTAAATGAAAGAGGAATTTACTTATTTTCTCTTTTCTTTTTTCAACAAATAGTATAGTCTTTGCGCTGTAGCATGGTGCGGGTGACAGTTGCCTGTACGACGTTGTCATCTATCAGAACCACATAACTAAGGGATGTAGCGTTATACAATTCATTTTTATCGTTAACGATACTCGCAGCATAAATCTAGTTCTCTTTAATATTGTTATGAAAATGAGTGTGTTATTCAGTTGTGCAGTGTAACTGTTATTTGTTTGTTGACTTGGTTGTTATTACCATGCCAAAGCATACAAAAATAAACTGTTTTGGGTAGTCAGGCCAGGGAGGTTGTTGTTCGTTAATAATATCCGTCACAGATTCAGATGATGAATTGAGGAACAATTGAGATGTTCCTGACTCTGACATGAGTTTAGACGAATAAAATGATTTTTTTCTTAGCAACCTTTTAAGCAACCTTACCATGTAAATGTTTTGTTGTATATTTATAGACCAATTTTAACAATAAAAATTTACCGTTTTTTATTATGCAAAATATCGACTATCCGTCGTAGCAGTACATCCCATCACTAAATACTTCTATGGCATTACGTCATACGCATAACACTGCTTAATTTTTCATTAAATTTTATTTTATTTGTAGACTAGAACATTCTGGTTTAGTTTAACTTAATTTGCTACAGTTATTAATGATTTAATATATTGCGAATGTGGTACAGCTGAAATACTCAGTCATAATTTATAAATCGCGGCAACTTTCAAGAGTGAAACGAAGTGTTACTGAAACTGTCACCCGCACCATGCTACAGCGCAAAGAGTATAAAGAGTATTTGGAACTGGGACTTCTTTTAAATATAAAAGTATCTAAATTATACAACTTAAACAGAAATCAATATAGGTAGATTAATGTTTAATAAGCGATGAGCAATCAAGCCCGTTGCCGTGTGCAAAACTTTTATATTCTCTTAGTGACGAAATTAAAAACCTTGTATTTTAAATGTTACCATTTATTTTTATATGTATAAGTAAATAGTCTTGTTCGAAGCGTTTATTTGTATTTTTTTCGAAATCCCTTGCAACATTAGTTTTGAAATAATAAAAACACTATACGAGTACACCTTTATAACAAATCGTACAGTGATTATCTTCTATTTGCATTGTCTTGCAGTAACTATATTCACAGACATCCAAAGCCTCTTTGTTTGGTTCAGCCTCTATAGCTGCGAGGAGACAAGTATTGTTCATACCAGAACCCGTTTCTGCACGACTGTTGACATTTTAAATATACCGAAGATACTCTGAAAGAATGTCTAAAAGAACTTTGACTAGATAATCGTAAGCTATATTCAGTGTTTGCTTTTTTATTTCATATTCATCAAAGCAAAGCGCACTATCAGTTGATGTATGTATACACCTATACACACACTGTATTGGAACTTAGTTTATTTGATCATAACGCACATGGCGGTGGCGATGAACACTTTCGTACACACCACAAGAGTACCTATATGTTCAGCAACACTCTCCATATAGGTAGTAGAGTCATGCTGATTTCAGCACGAATGGGCCAGGCTCGACCTCGTACTGTCGTGTTTCGTTGGTGAGTGCGAGACCGGAGGCCCAATGATGCAGGGGTGACAGTTGTCGTGGTTAGTGTGAGAGCAGTGTAATGCTCGTGGAGTCATGTTGAGGGTGGCTTGGATCGATCCGTCGGCCAGGGAGACCCGTAGAAACGGTGGTGCCGCTGGCCGCCCGCGACATAGAGAGGGGCCCAACCGCGGCTAACCACCCTGGGAGGCTGCCCCGTCAGGTCGCGCATAATCCACGGAGTGGCTCGTCGTGCCGGTTGGTGACCGGACGGTGGGACCAGGCGACCACTTCCGGGAGGGTACGGGGGCCCTTCCGTCCGACGGTTCGGTCACCGTCATGCCTCACTGTTGTATGACGACACAGCACTACGAGTCTCAGTACTACACAGCCACGACAACTGTCGCGCCTTTTACGCTCCCCTTCCCCTACCCCCTTTTTTTATCATGGCAGCAAAGAAAAAGTTAAAATGTTCAACAGCGGCACTCCATCCACCCACCAACGCGCTTTTTGAGGTGGAGTTCACAAACATCCGTGGACTCCATGCAAACCTCAACGCCGTCCACCAGCATCTTGAGACGGTACGGCCGGCCATGCTTTTTCTAACGGAGACACAAATACGCCGCCCTGCCGACACGACATATCTACACTATCCCGGCTACGTTCTTGAGGAGTGCTTCCTCGCGAAGGCTGGGGTATGTCTTTTCGTTAGGGCGGATGTTTGTTGTCGCCGTTTCCGCTGCCTTGAGGACCCATCCTTCTCCATCCTGTGGTTGCACGTGGATATTGGCTCCGTGAGCCGATTCTACGTGTGCCTATATCGATCCCACTCCGGAGACTCTGAGACAACTCGACTATTTGAATATCTCAGTCAGGCGGTGGACAAAGCGCAGGAGCAGTTTCCCACCGCCGAACTGGTGTTTCTGGGAGACTTTAACGCCCACCATGAGTCCTGGTTGGGATCTTCCAGAACTGACCACGCGGGTCGGACTGTCCACGCATTCGCTCTCACGCATGACCTCACCCAGCTGGTACTCCAGCCCACCAGGATACCAGACATACAGAGTCAAGCGCCTTCCTTGCTGGACCTTCTGCTGACGAGTCACCCAGCGCAGTACAATATATCGGTGCTCGCCCCTTTAGGATCCTCCGATCACTGCCTGGTGTCTACCACGGTGCCTTTAGTTGCCGCCCCACGACCAGTGGCAGCGAAAAGACGACTATGGCACTACTCGTCAGCGGACTGGGATGGAATGCGGGATTATTTTGCATCCATCCCGTGGGCTCAACGCTGCTTTAAAGACAAAGATGTGTCGCAAACTGCGGCCGCCGTGGCTGGCGAAATCACTGTCGGAATGGAATACTATGTTCCCTACAGTGAGGTCGCCAGCGCAACGACCCGTCCTTGGTTTAATCGCGAGTGCGCCCATGCTGTTGCGCAAAAACGATCGGCTTACCGCGCATGGACCAGAGCTCGCGCTCGCGGCTGCCCCGACGTAGGTCAACTAAAAGCAGCGTTCAACAAAGCCACAAGGGAATGCAAGAAGGCTTACATTAGAGCGGATGCCCAGCGCATTGCGCGGCTTGGCCAAGAACTCGTCGCACACCCTACGGGTAGCCGAAAGTTCTGGCGATTGGCTAAAGCCGTGCAGTCCAACTTCTGCCAGTCCTCACTACCACCGCTGAAATGCCCCGACGGATCACTCGCCCATCAGCCGCAGGAGAAAGCAAAACTGCTTGTTGATCTCTTTGCGGCTAACTCCCGAATCGACGACCGTGGCAAGCACCCGCCTACCATTCCGACCTGCGACACTACGATGCGGGATATTCGCATCCGGTTGAATGATGTCCGCGCGGAGCTTCGGTCACTCGACGTCCGGAAAGCCAGTGGACCCGATGGCATCCCAGCGGTGGTTCTTAAGAAATGTGCACCAGAGTTGTCTCCGGTATTGACGCGCCTGTATTGCCTGTCGTATTCATCAGGAACTGTCCCGATGGCCTGGAGAGAGGCGAATGTTCAACCCATCCCCAAAAAGGGCGACCGTTCAAACCCGGCAAACTACCGTCCGATAGCCGTCACCTCAATTCTCTGCAAGGTATTTGAAAGAATAATAAATAAACAACTGATTCACTACCTGGAGGATCACTCCGTACTAAACGATCGTCAATATGGTTTTAGACCGAACCGATCCACGGGTGATCTTCTAGCGTATGTGACACACCTTTGGGGTGAAGCTATTGACAGGCATGGGGAATCCTTGGCAATCAGCCTTGACATGGCCAAAGCCTTTGATAGGGTTTGGCACTGTTCGCTTCTCTCCAAGCTACCGGCATACGGTTTACCCCCCAAACTCTGCAACTGGGTTGCCGCATTTCTGCACCAGCGCCGCATTAGAGTCCTTTGCGACGGTGCGGCCTCCGATTTTCAGCTGATCAACGCTGGGGTACCTCAGGGGTCTGTCCTGTCACCCACGCTGTTTCTTCTGCATATCAATGACATGCTCGCCCTTGCCAACATTCATTGCTATGCAGACGACAGCACAGTTCACGGGCGATATTTTGGACATCCCACAGCTGGGCTAGCAGATAATGATAAAAAACGACGGGAACTTGTCGCTCAACTCGACCATGACTTGGACCGCATTTCTCAATGGGGCTCTGAGAATCTGGTCGAGTTCAACGCCAAGAAAACACAGGTGTGCACGTTCTCTGCCAAAAAGTCTCCATTCCTTCCCCTTCCCACTTTTCAGAGCACTCGACTGCCATTACAAGGTAGGCTCGATATCCTGGGCATGGATATCAGCCGCGATCTCAACCCTCGCGAATACGTTGAGAGTGTCACTAGGGCGGCCTCGCGGAAGCTAGGTATCCTTAATAGGGTGAGACGGTTCTTCTCGCCCGAGCATCGGTGTCTGCTTTACAAGACCCAGGTTTGCTCGTGCGTGGAGTACTGTTCTCATCTTTGCGATGGAGCCGCGCAGTATCTGTTCGACGCTCTCGACCGGTTGCAGCGGCGAGCCATCCGCATTGTCGGCAGTCCCCAGACCACCAAGTCCCTTGAGCCTCTGCAGTTGCGTAGAGATATCGCCTCTATGGCAGTCCTCTATCGCCTTTATCATGGAGAGTGTTCTGAAGAGCTGTTCCAACTGGTCCCCCCTTCCCCCTTCCTATACAGGACAACACGTGCCGGTCTTGGATGTCACCGCTTCAGAGTGGTAGACATACGCTCTCGTACTCACCGCTTCGGTTCTTCCTTCCTGTGCCGAGCGGTCAAAACCTGGAACTCACTACCTGCGTACGTGTTTCCCTCCCACTATGAACCCGGGTCCTTTAAGCGGAGCGTGAAGAAGCATCTCACTAAGCCGCCATAGTGTGGGTCGCCATGCTGCAATGTCCCTATTAGCATTGAGGATGGTGACCACCACTCCTGGATTCTGCTCGTGCTTTCCATCAGGCAGAGCAGAGTCATTTTGGCAGCTAAGACATAAAAAAAAAAAAAAAAAAAACAATAGGTATATATCATGTCCCGTAAATGACCTGTACATTTTGCCTTTTTTAAAACGTGATTATTTTAAATCTGAAGTTAGTTTTAGAAAATTTAGAGAGTGCATTAAAAAGTTCAAATTCACTGAAGTTTTTGAACCAAAGGATGCAAATGTCGCTTTTAACTCATTTTATGATACATTTAGGCTATTACTCGTATTTACGAACTATGCTTTCCAATACTGAAAATCTATATTTATATAATAAAAAAAAAGAAAAAAAAGAGCAATAAAAGAAAAAAAAAGAGCCTTGGTTTTGATGGCATGTGTATAATAGTAATAAAATTCAAATCTTACATAATTGCACCCATACTGAGCTATAGTATAAACTAGCAGCTTTCTCCGGCTTCGCACGGGTTCTTTACGGAAATATAATGTATCTTAGAAGATGTGCGCTTATTTTTTTTTAGACGTTTTTAAATTGAATTGAATTGAATGTCTTAGCCAATATACTCGAAAATATAACAAATGATATACAAAAACTTGGATTTGTTCAAGAATCACTCTATCTATTGGTAAAAACCGCTTAAAAATCCGTGCAGTAGCTTTTGAGTTTATACAGACAGACATACAGTCGCGGCGGAGGACTTTGTTTTATAATATGTAGCGATGGTATGTGCCGTTTCATAAAAAAGGATAAATCAGACATCAAAATTAAAGACCAATTGCCCTAACTCCAACATTTTCTAAAATAATTCAAAGTTATTTACATTAATTTCTAAGACTACTTTGAGAAGAATCAACTCTTCACGCCAGATCAGAAGGGCTTTCGTAAGGATATGTTTGTTTTCATGTATGGTCCTGCCAAAATGACTCTACTCTGCCTGATGGAAAGTATAAGCAGAATCCAAGAATGGTGGTCACAATACTCATTACGAATGCAACAATGCAGCATGGTGATCCACAGTAGTGTGGCCTAGAAATGCTACTGCTTCATTGGGCATGCGGTGTCGCACTCACTATGTCACATTACGAGTATCATAAAAGTGTATTCTGATACGAAACATGTGGTGGATAATAAAATATGGAGTTCCACAAGGCAGTGTTTTGGGTCTACTATCCTTTCTCATCTACATGAATAACCTTCCGAAATCTACTACATACCATATGGTATTATTTGCCGATGTCTGCACTATCTTATATAATGAGTTAAGTTTTATAGATATTAGTTTAAACTCAATAATTCAATGGTTACAAAATAATAATTTATTAGTTAATATCGATTAAACTAAATTAATGCAATTTAAGCAGAAAACAAAAGAAACTTTAAAAAAGCAAACAAAATTTAATGGTGAAAAAATATAATTGACGACTACAACAAAAAGTTCTTGGTGTATACGTAGGTGACAATTTGAAGTGGCAAAGCTGTGTACTCGTAGTCACAAAAGAACTGACGGTTGCAGAGACTATTTAAAAAAAACTAATCGTGCCATCTTTGTGTTTTTATGAAATGTCTTTGTTTATAAAACATCTCCCGTCACTGTTTACACTAGACCTTAAATCGCAAAATAGAACTCACTTGTACAATAATCTGCGCAGTCAATATGAGCACGGACGGGTAGTCCTATAATGACTGATAGTCTTTAAAAAAAGCGTGTTTGTTATGGCCACTAAGATCTACAATAGGATCCCTAGTTACATAGAATAATAGAGTGTAACAATATAAATGTTTTCAAAAATAAATTATTCTAGACAATTGTTTTTACTCAGTTGATGAAATTTTATCGACTTCAAGTTTTAAATGTTACAATATTTGCTCTAATGTTACCGTACAATTTCAATCTACTATTGATCATTTTAATTTTTTATCTACCTGTATTTGTGCTAACTGAATTCTTCTTTGGTAACTGCTTCTGTGGCGCAGTAGTAGCGTATGCGACTGCTGTTCTTGAGGTTCGATGCCCGGGTCGAACCAAATGTTAGTATGATCTACAAATATTTGTTTCGGAGTTTGGGTGTTTTCTATGTATAATATGTAAGTATTTACAAAAAAAATGTACATATATTTTTAGACAACGGTCTAGTACCCATAACATAAGCTTTGCTTAGCTTGGGACTAGATGGAGATGTGTGTAAGATGTCTGAAATTGTTTTTTTTCTTGATGTCATGTAAATATTAATTTGGATTGACATGATCTACTAATAGACATATTTTGATAATGTTTATGTGTTTTCAATTTAATTTGACTTATGACATTTCTGTTTATCTAATATTTGCACACCGAAGAAGTGTGGTAGGGTATAGTGTAACTGTAAAATAAGCATAAAAACTGTAACTAACCTATGATTCCGCAAATAAACGATTGATTGGTTGATTGACTACTATTATATTCTAGAGTTTATTACACGGATTTTAATTTTTTATTTTGTCTTACTGTGTTACTCATTCAATTGACTCCTCAGGTGAATAGCTGCATATATGTGTGTAAAAGTACATCTGTTTAGTTATTAAAAGGATACGGTATGTTACTTTTCCAACTTAAAACCGTATCTTACTGAAAAGCTTGACACTAAAGTGGCCTGAGGACCAAGAGGTCGACGTTTAAATGCCCGAAGGTGGAAATTAAATTGTGTTTTTATTATACACCAACACCAAGTAAACTATCAGAAAGAACAGTCTATCTTTGTGTAGGTGTCGGCAGCCTTGATCTTTCTTTTTTTTACTTTGATTTGTAAGCCGTTCATTTAGTTCTGTAAAATTTTATGATTTTAGGGCGTGTTGTACCGGGATGAGTGTTACAAAAAAGTAATTATCTGGGTACACTATATAGTATTATTTGACATTACACCCCAAATTGAATAATGGGCAAACGAGCTGACGTATCACCTGATGGTAAGCGATTACCGCCGCCCGAGGACACCCGCAACACCAAAGGCGTCATAAGTGCGTTGCCGATCTTTGGGGAATGGGGAGAGGGTATGTGGGGAGGGGTATGGGCCTCCGGTATCCTCACTCACTCAGTGAAACACAGCACAAGCACTATTTCACGCCGGTTTTCTGTGGGGCCGTGGTATCACTTCGATCGAGCCGGCCCATTCATGCCAAACCGTGACTCTCCCATGGTAAGACCTAAGCCGGTATTGTGACCTATTCAATGTTGACAAGATTTAGAATAATGACTATCTCCGACTCGTCGTACAGCTTTGTATTGTACGTATATATAGCATTCGATAGTACTTTGGTTTCCAGAAATCATAAATATGACTGTTACAGTCTACATACATATTAGGTCTTTACCTATGAAATTGCCGTTTTGTATGCAATAAGTGAAAGTACTTATTTTTTCAAACTTTTTTATTTATGTTATTCGAAGTAATCACCCATGCAATCGACGCATCTTTGCCAACGCATTGGCAGTTTATTGATGACCTTCTTGTAAAAATCAGCTGGACGGGAGGCAACAAACTCTTCAAAGGCATTTTGTACTGCCTCTCGGGAAAGGAATTTTTTACCCACTAAAAAGTTATCTAAATTTTGGAAAAAGTAATAGTCGGTAGGTGCAAGGTCTGGTGAGTATGGCGGATGAGGGAGAGCTTCCAACCCCAGCTCTTGCAGCTTGGAGACTGTCTGTTGCGCAGTATGGGGTCGCGCGTTGTCGTGAAGGAGCAGTGGGGACGACCGATTGACCAAAGCTGGTTGCAGATGTGCAAGCTTCTCCATCATTCTCTCCAGTTCTTCACAGTACACATCTGCATTAATGCACATGCCGTTTTGTAAAAAGCTGTGGTGAATCACACCAGCACTAGACCACCAAACAGTGACCATCACCTTTTCAGGGGTCATTTTTGGTTTAGGGCATTGCTTTGGTGCTGAACCAGGGTCTAACCAACTTGCTGAGCGCTTTCGATTGTCGAACAGAATCCACTTTTCGTCGCACGTAACTATTCGTTTCAAAATTCCTTCATTTCTTTGCCTGTTGAGCAGCGAAAGGCAGGTCTCGACGCGTACGTTGCGCTGGCGATCGTTAAGGTCGTGGGGCACCCACCTATCAAGCTTTTTTACCTTGCCAATTTGTCGCAAATGGATCAATATGATACTTACCAGTATTCTGAGTCTCTAATCTTATTGCTATGTTCAGAATGCTCACATACATCACATGTTACGTACAAGTTGGACTAACTTGCTTAAATGTTTTATCAACGTTTGATAGGTTACAGAACAGTTTATGATTCTATTTTATTGTATATAATGGGTGCACATCTTTATCTTTCTTTTTTGAAGTAGCAGAATCCGTCCCGGTCAAGTAACAAAAATACTTCGTAAAGATAGCGTCAGATTGCGGCAAACGATCTAACAAAAATTACGGAATAATTCAGGATGACAGTCCGAGGTCGCTGTGGTTTTGTCTGACTTGGTACCCTCTCAAAACTTCTAAAACGATTTGTTATTTATTAGGTTACATACAGATGATCTAGTCAATTTCATCTTCTAGAAATTGATAATAGTATTGGTATTGATTCCATTCAAACATTTTTCCTAAAATAAGTTAGGGTTGGCTTTGTGTCTACTACGATACGGCTGAACTTCGATTTTTTACCCATAAGGACTATCATCTGACTTCCACACCCCAAATACAGGGGATATCGAAGGTCTGTGGAAACACTTTTTCGGTTAGAACTGAAATCCAAAAAAGCTCAATAAAAGTGTTCTCGTCTAGTCAGTGTGTAAAGTACTGCAGTTGTTTATATATCAACCTGGTCTAATAGTTTAACGTGCTCTCCAAAGTACGAAGGGGTCTTCATGTGCTAAGAGCTCACCCATCCATAGCCTGACGGGGGTAGGGTTGTTTAACTACGTAATGTGTTAACCTACTTTATAATCTCTTAGCCATGAGCCCTTCCTGAGTAGTACTAAACATCTATAGATTTATTTCATTACGTATCTATTTGGTACCTTATATACTTGGAACTTAACTGCAACTTACTTCGCAACTCACTTTCACATTTACATTATTAGTTGGATTCTCAAGGCCTTGTGTTATCGATTCGTTAGTCTGGAGTCATAAGACACACTATTACTTTTAAAATGACATGGAATTGGTTTTCGTTTATTATGTAATATTCGACGTATTTGTTACATAGGACTTTAAAAAAATATAACGTTACGGATTCAAAATGAGCGTGGAAAACCACTTGTACTCGTATAATGATATTAAGCTATACTATACCTATGTTTATTATACATGAGTCCCTGATTGACTGAGCTTTGCTAGGTATTTCATTCTCGGTAAATTTTCTAAAAATGAATCCTAGCTAGATCGATTTATAGATATTGAAAATAGATCGATGTGAGTATATTGTTATTATATTATATAGTACTAGTTTTTGCGCGAGGCTCTGCCAGTGTGTTTGTCGGTTATCGCAGCAAAGAGTAGCCTATGTACTTCCTCAAAAGTCAAAGTGTCTCCATGCCAAATTTTATTAAAATCGATTTTTAATTTTTCTTTTTTATTGAATAGTGGGCAAACGAGCAGACGTATCACTTGATGGTAAGCGACTACCGCCGCCCATGGACACCCATAACAGCAGAGGCGTCACAAGTGCGTTGCCGACCTTGGGGGGATGCGAAGGGAGATGGGGGGAGGGGTTGGGTTATGGGCCTCTGGTATCCACACTCACTCGGTGAAACAGCGCAAACGCTATTTCACACCGGTTTTCTGTGAGGCCGTGGTATCACTCCGGTCGAGCCAGCCCATTCATGCCGAAGCGTAGCTCTCCCACGGTTTAACCGTGAAAGCAGGACAGACAGATAGAGTTACTTTCGCATTTAAAATCTAGGTATGGACTAGGTATGAATTGAATTAGTATTATTTTATATAATGGTGTATTTGTGTATATTTGCTATTTCTGAGGTGTGAGCTAATGGTGTATTTACTTGTCATGAACTTTATAGAATTCCCTATTTCTTTTGCACCTACTTACCGCATCATATTTGTTTCTAAACGAGCAATTCTTTTATATAATTATATTACCTCCTCTTCTCCTGCTGACGTTCCTTGGAACTCTTGGGATCGGCAGATCGCGACATGTAGACTTTCCACAATCCATAAGTCTCGATTCCCTAAACCAACACTTTACTACTTCCTTCACGTTAGACAGTCTATCTGAACATACTACCAGAAATTACATTAATAGTCTACCGCGCCCTGACTTAAACCTATTTCATTTCAGTTCGGTTACAGAAGGAGAGATTAAGAAGATTATCCTGTCTATCAAATCGCAAGCAATTGGCTGTGATGGCATTGGTCGGAGAATGATCACAACATTGCTAGTCCACCTTCTTCCTGCTATCTCCCACATTGTCAACTTCTCCCTCATGTCTGGTACATTTCCTTCTCTGTGGCGGAGAGCGTATGTGCGTCCGTTACCTAAAATTTCTAATCCATCTCTTCCTACTCACTTCCGTCCAATCTCCATCCTTCCCTTCCTCTCCAAAGTGCTAGAAGCCTGCGTTCATAAACAGTTCTGACATTTTATTTACAGTAACAACTTACTCAGCCCTCTTCAGTCAGGTTTTCGACCAGGCCATAGTACAGTTTCCGCCCTTCTTAAAGTGACTGGCGATATTAAGTCGGGGATGGAGAATACTAAGGTTACTACCGTAGTATTGGTTGATTTTACCAATGCCTTTAATACCGTCAGTCATGAACTTCTCCTTGCTGTCCTATCCCACTTTTCGATCTCTCAGGAAGCACTGAACTGGTTTTCCTCCTATCTTCGGGATCGTCAGCAATCAGTCAGTATGGAAGATACTTCCTCTAGCTGGCGTGGTCTTGTTGCTGGCGTCCCTCAAGGCGGTATTCTCTCACCTCTCCTGTTTTCCATCTTCATTAACCTTATTACCTCAAGACTTCAGTGTTCCTATCATTTGTATGCTGATGATTTGCAGTTATACTACCAAACAGAGTTGTGCAATGTATCGTCCGCGGTTTCGGTTGTAAATACTGACCTAGCAACTATCAAACACTGGTCTGACATGTTTGGTGTATCAGTAAATCCGGATAAATGTCAGGCTATTATCATTGGGAGTAGCCGTAGCATGAGCCTGCTAGACCTAGTCTCAGTTCCACCACTTATCTACGATGGCATAGTTATTCCATATTCTGAAAGTGTAAAGGACCTCGGATTGTACATTGACACAACTCTCAGCTGGCGAAAACAAGTCGCATCCGTGTGCCAAAAAGTCACAGGCTCGTTGCGGGCCCTCTCCAGACTTAAAAACTTTCTTCCATTGAAAACTAAGGCAATGCTCGTCCAGACCCTAATATTTCCAATAATCGACTATGGTGACATGTGCTACTTTGACCTGAATGCAGATCTGCTCAATAAGCTTGACCGTCTTCTCAACAATTGCATTCGATTCGTTTTTAATTTACGTAAATATGATCACGTTTCTCAGCATCGGTCCCATTTGAATTGGTTTCCAATTCGCATACGCAGACAGATTCGAGCATTAAGTACCCTTTACTCTTTACTCTTTTCTCCAACTTCTCCTTCCTACTTAACTACTCAACTTCAGTATTTAGGTACAAACCACTCTAAAAACCTTAGGTCTTCAAACAATCTACTTCTTCACTGTCCTACTCACCAATCTCACTTTGTACATTCTACTTTTCTTGTTCAGTCTGTCCTGCTATGGAACGCGCTCCCTCTCGAGATCAGAATGGCAAAAACTCGGCAGAGTTTTAAATATCTGTTGCGGCAACATTTTATAGACACATTCTCGGATCCACCACAATCTTAGCCTCTCCCCTTCTAAATTGTATAGTATGTAGTTATGTTTATGTATATGTATATATGCATATATATGTATTTGTGTTATATAGTAGTAGTATATTTAAGTATACTTAAGCATTATTTAGTGAATACTTTTGTTAAATATCATTTACAATTTCCGTGCATCTACCTTATCTAGCTCTGCATCGCCATCAGGTGCAATGTACTCGTATATGGAATGTTTGAGCTAAATGTCAAATTTTGATTATTGTAATCAATAACTCGTTAAATTATTATGATTATGGCTTATATACAACATTTTGGCTACTACCTAATGATTTCCTCTAATAAACATTTGATTTATATCTCTGAAGCAATACAATCTATTTATAATTGAAGCCAGAGTCAAATATCCTTTGATCCGTTATATCTAATACCTTCGGTATACTGTATTCAGTAATCTACAGTATAGGCTTAAAGTAATAAGTAATCGTAAATCGTGTAATCGAATGCGTGTAGATTCAATTACTCCTCAGGTCCTATTTGGTAATGTAAATCTGACGATGAAGATACTGGGTGTCAGAGAGACGATAATCTAACTATAAGTTTAAATTATTGTGGTTGTTGAGTGAGATGAAATAGGCAGTTGAAATTAGACTAATTTGTTAACTTTATTATACTCCAAAAAACTGGCTAAGTGCGTGTCAGGCTCGGAGAGAATAGGGTTCCGTAATCACCCCATGGATTTAGAAGGTGAGGTTAGTATTTATTGTTATGACTAATGTTTACCTATCATTTCGTTATTTTTGTACGAAATTTTCCAAGTTAGCGCATTTTACAAGTTAGGAACTATTATTATAACTCCTAAACTAAAAAAGTTATTTAAGTCGTTATAGAGATTCTTTTAAAATTCGTCATATGGACTACCATCAGAAGAGTAGGAGAGGCTTTTTAGAGGGGAACGCACTATTTTAATAAAAATGGGCTTTAAAGTTGAATGATACCGAAATTAAAAAATTGTCTTAGCTATCTCTCAATGCTTTTAAAGGACCTACTTAATGATGTACATGGTACATGTACAGTTTACGTGTAGGGGAGGTACCCATTTCGTGATTTTATTTTAGCACTTTGTCGATGTGGTAAATATACATATCCATGCAAAGTTCAATCTTTCTAGCATTAATCGTTTGGATAGTAAGTCGAGGACAGACAAACGAACATGACGAAACTATAAGGGTTCCAAGACGTAAACTACGGGACCCTAAAAGGAAGTTAATTTTTTTAAATCTGTCGTACACGCATAACAAGCACAGAAAATTAGCATTGATCGCTTTGGAGATCCTGTTGTAGATGACTGTTAAAATGTTATTCTGACTGCGAGTGCACGTAGTGAATGTTCAACAAGTGCAGATAAATTTTAAATATGTATCAAACACAAAATAATATACATCTTCATTTATGAAAATGTACTTTATCTAAACATACAAATAAATAAAATTGGAGTGTCTTTTTGTAATATTTAAATAACCACTTTTTACTAAATGCATGTGTATATTTACAAGATACATATACTAAAATAACATTTTTAACAATTTTTGATGGTCTGTCCGTCTGTCTGTTTTTTAGGTTAATCTCTGGATCGGCTGAACCGATTTTGACGGGACTTTCACTGGCAAATAGCGGATGATATAAGGAGGACTAAGTCTACTTTTTTAGACTAGGGTTGCCCTGTGGCGTTACCCGGGTTACTGTTGTATGGAGGGTACTACCACAACTACTACTATTCTTTGCGTAATAAAAACTTGTATAAAAAAAACGTTTTAAATTAATCACTTGTTTATTAATCTGAAATATCACGTATTAAACGTTACTAACTTTATACGACTTTAAAAAGAAAATAACACCGTAATGATTGAAGCTTGTTTACTAACTTGAAGGCCTCTGGGGCCAATTATTTATATTTATTTGCACAGTTCACAGATTCAGTGAATTAATTTTCATTAATTGCTTCGTTAGTCGCCTTTGATAAAAATATTAGTTGTTTTCTTCTCAAAGTTGATTTAATGATTAAAATGATATCATAATTAGTTCACGTTAATTATGTTAGAGGAAGTAGTAAAACATTTGTTTTGACTTAATTGACGTCGTGGCAACTTTGTTTGGATATTGACCATATTTAATATTTTAAATAGATTAATAATAGTATGTTAAGGTTCTTTCAGGGTTTGTAATGTTATCTGTAAGTACGATTGTGATTTTTAATACTGCCATAGTGCTATAGGACGCCATAGTGGTTCCAGCAGTTACCTCGTCTTTTTTTACTATCTTGACTGCTGAAGCCCTACATGTCATAATACTTTATGTGATCCAGATATTGTTGTTATCAGTCTTGGTGTTCTTTGTGTCCCTTTCATGTATGTTTGTACAGTCAAAGAAAATTCCTAGTGAGAGAGTGGTCTCCTAAGAACGAACAATAAAGCAATAGGTACAATAGCATAGGTACATCTTATTTGTAAACTATATCCGATAAAGTAATAAGCTATTTACATTTGTGCCAGAAATGCAAAACTAATCGTGAAGTTAGAAAGCGATATGGGTTACCCGAGTCATAACATCCTACTACTATTATAAAGGCGAAAGTTTGTTAGTATGGATGTATGTATGTATGGATGTTTGTTACTCTTTCACGTAAAAATTACTGAATGGATTTGAATGAAACTTTACCACAATATAGCTTATACATCAGAATAACACATAGGCTACTATTTATAAAGATATAGCTTCGCCTCGCGGCGTTGCCCGCAGTTATCATCGTACCGCGGGTAGCACCGCGGGGTTCAGCTAGTATGATATATTATTGAAGTGAAACTTCTTTATCTGGGTTGTCAAAAAATTTAGTGTAACATTTTTTCGTTACGCGTAACATTTATCCATTACGTTACGCGTCACATTTATCCGTTACGCTATCTTTTTCTTATCACAGGGATTGGTAAATGTCTCCAATGTATTTTGCGGCCCGTTTTGAGTAGTTACGTTTGAGTTTTTTTCCTGTTATTTATAAACTGAAACAATTGTTCATTTATAGTCTCTACTTTATTCAGAGACATTCGTTTAAATTCTGCTTGTAAATCGATGGTGGACGTTGACGTTTTTCGGCCATGATAAAATGTTTTATCATTATTGAGAGTAGTTATATACAATCCTTCAGAAAAATTTATAAAATAAAACAAAAAACATTTTCAAACACAAACAGGACCAAATTAATACTACAATGAAATATCACATTACAAACAATATTATTTTATTTAGTCCACAATGTAAATCACACTACACACATCACATTCCACAAACTTACTTCATTCACACCACAGATCGCGAAATATTTACTCAGGTCTCGCTCCTTAACTTTTATTGCACTTGAAATAAGAATTGTCACGAATATTGCTGGTTTATAAGTCTTTTGTCGTTATACCTTACGTCGACATATGATATTGATTTTTTGAAAAATAACGTCATAAAGAAGTTTCACTTCTTACGAGTGTACGCTAGTACACGCAACTATTTTTTATTATTACCTTGTTGTTACACCATAAACTAAATATTACTAAATAGTGTAGTCCATCGAGGTTGCCCATAAAAATAACAGACTGGGATAAGACCATCATTTGCACTGTTATTTAATATATTTGTAGTTTATAAAATACTTTGTGAGCAATAAAGAAATATACGAGTATATATATATTATGTACCTTTCTCTGTTATATAATACTCCAAGTGTAATAAACGGTGTGTGAACGTTATTCTTCCCTAGCTCCCCATTTCGTTTTTTTATATTGTTAATAAACCTACAATGATCTCTCTCAAAGCGAGTATCTACTGAATCCTGGCAGTAAAGAAAATTGAATTATACTTAAACAATTTCTGGATGGATTGTTAACACATAATCACGATTTAAGAGAGCTACTTAGACGAGAAAACATAAAATTTCATCGTAAGCGGTTCAAGTTTATTAAGTATTATGATATTTAAAACATCTACTAGCCTTTTGTCTTTTGATTATTATAGTATCATTTATTAAAAATAATTATTTATTTTGTATTTTTAAAGGCAGGCAGGCTGTGGGCTTAAATGATTGTGATAAAAATTTGTAATTTTTTTATTTTTTATTCCTGGCCATATTATTGAAAAATTACTCGTAGAAACAGGAAATGATCGTATTCAACTCACAATTATTTGTAGTCAAACCTACACTCAAGGAATTTTTAGTCAGAGTCAAATTTATATATATACATATATATATATATATATATATATATATATATATATATATATATATACTTAATTTCATGTTTATCTAAAACTAGCTGACCCACGCACCCTCGTTAGCGTCTTCTATTGCCCGTAGCGTGAAAATTTTCCCCCGTTTTTGAAACATTCTTCTTTGGTGCTCCGCTCCTATTAATATTAGCGTGATGGTATATAGTTCAAGTTTATTAAGTATTATGATATTTAAAACATCTACTAGCCTTTTGTCTTTTGATTATTATAGTATCATTTATTAAAAATAATTATTTATTTTGTATTTTTAAAGGCAGGCAGGCTGTGGGCTTAAATGATTGTGATAAAAATTTGTAATTTTTTTATTTTTTATTCCTGGCCATATTATTGAAAAATTACTCGTAGAAACAGGAAATGATCGTATTCAACTCACAATTATTTGTAGTCAAACCTACACTCAAGGAATTTTTAGTCAGAGTCAAATTTATATATATACATATATATATATATATATATATATACTTAATTTCATGTTTATCTAAAACTAGCTGACCCACGCACCCTCGTTAGCGTCTTCTATTGCCCGTAGCGTGAAAATTTTCCCCCGTTTTTGAAACATTCTTCTTTGGTGCTCCGCTCCTATTAGTATTAGCGTGATGGTATATAGTCTTCCTCCCTTGATAAATGGACAATCTAACACTGTAAGAATTTAAATCGGACCAGCGGTTCCTGAGATTAGCGCGTTCAAACAAAGAAACAAACAAACTCTTCAGCTTTATATTATTAGTATAGATTTGCGTTAAATATGAAATATGAGAGAATTTACTTATTTAATTTACTTCTTCCCTTTTACCAATATAATTTCAGAGAATAAATATTATTTAAATGGTACGGAAATTGAATAGAACACTTTGGATTGTATTAATAGAAGTAAACGAGGGCGCGCCCCGCCCGCGCCGCGCCGTCTGGACGCATTATCTTGTTTATCTGCTGTTGCCCCAGTTTGGGCGCAAATCAAGAACAATACTGACTGAGATTAATGGTAACGGATGAAAATACAAGTTTTTTATTAACATATAAATTCTTATATCAAGAAGTGAAAATCAATATTAATAATATACATATGAATTGTTATTTAACATGTTTCTTGTCCTAGACTACACTACACTTTATTAAATTCGATTATTTCAATTAATTTTAAGTTACAAGAATGAAGTAAAACCATTCTTGACATTACTATTGAGTAATGTCAAGAATGGTTATACATTGGTACATGCAAATGCTATAATTTTTTGGTTTATGCTAACACACAACGCCATCTAGTCTCAAGCTGAGCAGAGCTTGTATTATGGGTACTAGACAACTGATTTAAATACATATATATTGTTTTTTTTAATACATACATATTATTCATAGACAACATCCAAACTCCGAAAGAAATATTTGTAGATCACACAAATATTTGGTCCGACACAGGATTTGAACCCGAGACCTCAAGTAAGCAGTCGCATTCACTACCACTACGCCACCGAGGAGTAAAGTAGTAGTGCTAGAGTAGTAAGTTTATTACCTTTTAAACTATAATGCACACTAGTACATCCCTACATATTTCTTTAAAACATATAAATATAATACATAGTTAAGATAAATTGCACTTAAACACAGCAACTGATTGTGCTCGTCACACAATATATTAGTCTTGGGTTTGAGTAACCACATGCTTTCGCACAGCAGTCAAGTAAGTTCAAGTAAGTTTTTCCCCGGTAAAAGAATAAATATTTTGTTTAACAGAGTTGCCCTCAGCTACATTGTGAACTTTAACATTTTTCCAGTTACCTCACAACTGTTACATTATTAAACAGATGTTTGTAATCTCATACGGTGTTGTTTAACTGGCTCCTGCTCCATAAAAGTTTACAAAAAGTAGTTTAGAAGTTGTATTACGGTACAGAGATATATTTATTTATAGTAAGGCTGTATTTTTTTGCTAGTTTAGTGAACTTTTTATTAAAGTTAACTATGTTTTTTACAGTTATATATATATTAAATTGTAGTGGATTATACTCATGCGGGAATAATTTAGGCAAAGCACTAATGGTAAAAACTTATAGTAGATTTTAACACTTATTTAAAGAATAAATAGGTATTATCGATACATCTATCGATTACATTTTTCGAAGTGTCTGTTTGTAATATTAACATAACCACTTTTTACTAAATGCATTTGTATGTATACATAGTACATGCCTATACCAAAATATTTTTGTTTTAATGTTTTAACGGTTGGACCGATTTTGACGGGTCTTTCACTGGCAGATAGAATATAATAGATATATAGGTAGCTTATGTAATAAGGAGTAACTTAAGCTACTTTGTTTTAGACTAGCTTTGCCCCACGGTGCTACCCGCGGTTGTAAATGTACTAGAATATTCGCGGCAAACACCGCGGGGCTCAGCTAGTTTTCAATATATTTAAATAGATAGATATATACAACAGAGACCCAGACAGAATACTAAGGCGAGGTGCGTCGTGATTTTCCATCAGATAAAATGGTCGCGTTTTCTACTAGCACAATATATAACATTGATGTATAAAATATAAATTCGACTCTAACATATAACAAAGCTTGCGGGTCTCAAACAGGAAATGTACATCTCTATCTAGCTTAAAAATATATGTACTACCTCGTTTGTATAGTGTTTGCAATAAAACAAAACTAAATATAAATAAATAGCATTGTAAAACAATTGGCAGAATCAACTTCCTCATGATTATCATCTAGTATTACTATTGATATCTATATGCGTATGTATGTATTTATTTATTAAAGTTTTATTTATTTATTTATAAATATTTGGTTATGTGTAGAATGTATTTAGGTATAAGTATATGACAGTTTTACATATTTTTATTCGATATATTGTTGCTAATTCTGTTGTGGCCCTCGCTAAACAAAAATTCATTAAATTTGTTGTTGGATTATTAATTATCTTTTGCTATTCTCATGTTGAACGTTCAAAACGTGTAACGTAAATGTTGACATATTGCACTAAACTTAGACGTCGTCTAAATACATGCCGATTAAATTACGTGATTATTACCTATTACTTTAAGAAACAAGCGTGTATCTCCGATCAACTTTCAGTTGGTACTGAACTTAATATAGTTAAAGCTAAGATACGAGATATTCAAAAATAGACTGTGAGAAAATGAGATTAAAGTATATAATCATGGTTCATCAATTCGCGGTTGCCTGTAAGAGATTGCCTCCGGGCGATAAGGCCGCCAATTGTACTTCCCTAGTTTTACTCGTAGTTATCCTATTTAAGTTAACCTTGTTTTTATTATTATTAATCCAATAACAGTTTTTAATGAATTTTAGTTTGGTGATATCAACAACAAAATTATCACCGTTGTTTAGTTTTTACTCTCATACAATTTTTAAACCAAAATGCACCTACTTATTGCTTCCTCTGTATCACCCAATGGTTGATTTGTACAGAATGCCTTAAGCGTTAAATCCACCAATGCACCAAGTGTGCCTGATGTAATAAATATATAAGTAAGAAATGACATAGGTAATGACTATGTAAGTAAAACTTTGTCATAATTTATAGTTGTTTCTTATGAACAAGATTTTACATCCGCGTTAGTGCCGTAGCTCCAAACTAAATGTAGACTACGTAAATTTGGTGCAACCACCATCCGCGCGGTGAATTAAAACATACTTGGGTATAAAAAACGAAACCTTAGGTTATTTTGTGCTCGATACTCAGCATTGCCAGGTATTTAGGTCGTGAACCTAGTGACGCAATTGTTTTGAATTTAGGACAGCGGTACCGCCACCAACTAAAAGTATAACATCATAGTCATTTTAATAGTAGTTAACCTAGAATGTGTGTTTATTATTATATTTGATTTTTATTATTCTTTACTTAGTGTAAAATTAAGCCGCTTTTTGTTCTGGTACGCTTAAATCTTAAAAGCAACCAATGGTTTTGAATACGGTTTTTACCAATAGAAAGAGTGAGTTTTTCTGATTATAGAAATGCTTAATGCATAAAGAGCTCGGAGTCTCAAAGTTAGAGCCTTAGCCCCCTTGCCTCGGAGAGCACGTAAAGCCGTTACCGTGGGAGAGCCACACTTCGACATGAATGGGCCGGCTCGACCGGAGTAATACCACGACCTCACAGAAAACCGGTGTGAAATATCGCATGCGCTGTGTTTCACCGATTGAGGGAGGATACCGAAGGCCTATATCCCAACACCTCCTCCATTTCCTCCCCATCCCTCAAAGGCTGGCAACGCACATGTGACACCTCTGGTGTTGCGGTTATCCATAGGCGGTGGTAATCGCTTACCATCAGGCTCGTTTGTCCACTATTCAATAAATAAAAAAAGCGCCTGATCTCTCGCCGGTCGTGTCGGAAAACCGTCTTATCGGATTATGAGAGTGCGGTGACAGAGAGTGCACCTGTGTAGTCGGCTGGGCTACTGGATTGGCTGCTGTGGTCGAAATCGGCAAGGAAACGTCATAGATATACATATTATACATGGAAATATACATATCGAGAAAAACATGGAGTTTCAAATATTGCCATTCGGGACGAGTCGATAGTGATTTAATTTAACTTAATTTATGTTTTACTTAATTGCATTTTAAATCATCAAAATATAGTTTAGAGTATATCATACTAACATAATTTATTCCAATGGAACTCTGCCTGTCTGTTACGCTTTCACGTTTAACCGCACCACTGATTTAAATTAAACTTAGTATGGAGATACTTTGATTCTTGAGGAAAGGCACAAGCTACTGTTTATCGCAGGGGAATGATAATTAGATTATAACTAAAAAAGAGATCCTTTCGTATGAATTAAATTTTGCCCCTATTGATGAATAAAAAATTCTTTCGTATCTTGTATCATTTTCCCCCCTTTTTGAAAACTCTGTAAAAATATGTATCTAGTTGTTTAGAATAAATTACAACATTTCAACAGCTATTAAAAACCTGAGAATTAATTATATAAGAGGAAAATATCTTACGCACGTCATTCAGCAATGCCAGATGAATTTGACTTAAAATACTTCCTTTTTGGGCTTTACCTCTCTGTGTAAATCTCTAGCAATAGAGTATATGTGTTCAAATCTTGTCTGGTTTACTCTATTTTTAGCTAGTTTAATTCCGGCAACTACTTACCACTATCTCTAGTGATGTGATGACGTGTGGGGGATTCCATACGATAAAGAGTAACAGCCGCGACAGATAAATCTCATAGTTTATCGTGACAGGTGACAGTTGATTTAATGTCTGATGTGTGTATCTTTTTGCGCTAGAGCAATAATAATCATAACTGCTATTTAGAATATTATAATCAAACTGATGAAATTATTTGGCAATATATTATAAGCGGAAAAAAGTCCAAGTTAAAGATGGAAAGCAAATTCTAAACTGAACTACACTATACAACAATCGTGGTTTAAATGTATTTGTTGCCGACTAAAAGCAATATTTTAGATATCGTAGGTAAAAAAAATTGGTTGCCTGTAAAGTCGGTATACGGGCGAAAGTTTTACGTGACAACGACTTTGAGTGGTAAAATAATTTTAATGTGAATATTCATTCGTATAGTAGGAAGAAGGATGAAATAATAGTAACAATTTAAAACATTTATTTATACAAAGAATTATATTTAAAACATTAATTTTAACGTTTTAAATATAATTCGACGCATGCCTTTCACTTTTTATGTCTGTCTCTCTCGCTCTTAGGCGGGCTAACCATGCCCGAGTGGAAGGGACGCGTGCCTCTCACTCGCTCTCATTGTGAGCGCATAACGTGAGCGGAGCGTAACGCAGTTTCTTGAAGTGTCACCCGGCAAACCAATTTATAAAACGTTGTCACGTCAATAAAGACGTATAAGTTGAATTTAGTACACAAAGACGTATAAGATCGCTTCATCAATCAGTACTGTGCTACCCTTATACAACGGCGACGCAACACAAAATTAGTTATTACAGTTTTGGTAACTTTTTATAACCATTGGCTCTGTGACTATTTCATGGTTTTCATTCAAACCCTTTTAGGCTAAAGAAGTTAGTCTTGTCCCCTTCTTCGAGTCTACTTTCAATAAAAATATCTGTTCAGTTTTCTTTATTTTTAATAATACACAAGTCCTTTAGATTTTATTTCTCTAATATAACACATTAACAAACTGAGTACCTTTATAACATTTGTATGATTGTGGGCAACAATGCGGTGAATTGCTACTGCAGGAAGCCACATCGACTTTGGCCGCAGTATGCTGTCTTGAATTTGTTAATCTTTTTTTGTTTTCTACTGCAAAAAATCTGTTTATGTATTTTTGGCACTTATATATTTGGCTAAGTTCCAGTCCTAGTCTTGGTGTTAATGGGTTATGAGAACTACTAAGCACAATGTACGAAAGGCTCCTTTTAACAAGTTAATATTTGAGTGACTTAATTTTTTGGCTTGATTTTAAAAACAGTAGAAATAGTAAATAAATAAATAATAAATTGCTCAGTGGTTAGAAATTAATGGTAGAAAAATGTGTCGTTTTTAGTATTTCCTTTGGATGTTTTTAATTCGATTTCTCCATGCTTTCACTAGAAGAAGCTGCCTTGTCTCTTAGGAAAAATAAGAAACCAATTAAAATAATTGCATAATATAGAGTTTTCACTCAGCAACACATTTAGCATTCATTTTCTTTATATATCTATACTAATACTATAAGTTTGGAAGTGTCTGTATGTTACACTTTCACAGTTAAACAGCTGCACCGATTCCTATGAAATTTGGCATGAAGGCACTTTGATTCTTGATAAAGGACATAGGCTACTCTTAACCTCGATAATCGACGTACACACTGGCGAAGATGCGGGAAAATCTAAGCAGATATAAAATTAACTTGATGATTATTTATATGTTTACACAATAACTGCCTTGAAACTGGGAATACTGATCCAGAAACAGGATAATAACTAAGCACATAAAGCTAACTGTTATTACTCCTCGTGGACTGACAACGAAATGTCAATGTCAGCTTTAGTCGCTTAACACGCTTATATTCTTTGCCATTTTATTACTTGTTATTGTTACATTACACAAGGACATCAGTAGTAAACCTGTAGTTGTTATATTTAAAAACTAGGTGCTTCGAGTAAGTTCGGATACGTTCCACAAAATATTATAAAGTAGATTACAATTAGTAGAAAAAAACTGTTTTGGATTGTATTATTGTTTCAAAGAGCAGCCGCTCCTAATACCGAATCAGTGATGGTATTTATTATTTTCATTGATAATTCGTTTTTAAATATATTAATTTTTCCGAGGGACTGCTTTTAGTTTGCAACATTTTCTGTATAGTACACAAGTATAACAGAAGTACCGTTTTATAATCACAATTCCCTTGGTTAAGTACCAATTAAATTCAGATTTAATTATACGCGAAATGATAATATCTATCCAACAATAAAATGAAGAAATAAAAAGAATAAGTACCATTCTTCACTATGTATTTTTTTTTAATATATCTCCGTTTACAAATTAATCATACATCGCGCGTTATTTTTCAAATATACATGACATTACAATTTTGTGGCTCACATAAGGTGTTGTCGCATGTGGGGGTTGAACGCACAACATTTAGCGCAGTAGAAATCAGCGCGGTGATTGCTTAAACCGTTACGCCACACGTGCAATCAAAAGTATACAAATTCAACGTAATATTTTGTCGAAAGTAACTTTCAAAGAGATATTTTGCTAAATCAATGTAAGAGTAATTCATTCAAACATTTGTCTTGATGTCGTTGTATATTTTGACGAATAAATTAGTACATATAATTAATCACCAACACTTTATTCAAGCTTGATCTGATTTTTAACTTCACCAGGTACAATCCTTCGGTATTTACACTAAAAGATAACTATCTGGCCTTCACAACATGCGCGGTGAAAATGCAAGTTTATTAAACCTTAACCTAATTGTTTAAATTTGCCAAGGTTATGCTGCTTCTAACATAATGTGAGAATGCACGATATGCGCATAGGGCAACTGCAGCCACAATATGTCAATATTCAATTGCAGAAGGATTTCAAAAATTCAATACTGTTAAATTGATAATATGATATAAAATACCTGTTCCGTGGGAGAGCCACGCTTCGGCATGAATGGGCCGGCTCGACCGGAGTGATACCACGGACTCACAGAAAACCGGTGTGAAATAGCGCTTGAGCTGTGTTTCACCGTGTGAGTGAGAATACCGGAGGCCCATACCCCAACCCTTACCCCCATTCCCTCTCCCCATCCCCCAAAGGTCGGCAACGCACTTGTGACACCTCTGGTGTTGCGGGTGTCCATGGGCGGCGATAATCGCTTACCATCAGGTGATGCGTCTGCTCGTTTGCCCCCCTATTCAATAAAAAAAAAAAAAAAAACCTACACATAACTAATATTATAAATTCGAAGGTTCTCTGCTTGCCCGTCTGTAACGCTTTCATAGCAGCGGTTTAGCCATGAAAGCTAACAAAAGCTTCACACATACATACATACAGCTACATACTTAGGATTCGGGCTCTACTGAAGTTTGATATTATATTCCATGAAGGTAAAAGTTCTGAATGTAGACACTTTAGGGGGTAGAGCACAGGGTGTAACCCCCTATGGAACAGGTCTCAACTGGGTAGACCAGAGACCCATTTGTGGCGTTTTTTCTCTCTTAAGATCAACATGTCCTACAGCAGAATAAATTGAACACTAAAAAAACATATAAAATACAACAAACATAATCTACAAAATAAAATTCAGAAATCAATTAAAGGGCTTTCTATAACCCACAAAAAAATGTGTACGACTATCTTATATGTTAAATAACATAGTGGGTGTGTATTGTTTATTTATTATTTTATTAACTTGTTTACTATTGCGTCAAACTGAAGCGGTTGTTTAAATAAGGGTGTGGATAAAACAACACGGATAGATTCTACCGTGGATACAAATATAGCCACGTATACCATACGTGTCAGTACCTAACTATGAATGTTTTTAGCAAAGATTTTATATTTTAACTTATCTAAATAAGCTTGTGATTTCTACCCTGACTTAAGTTCTTGATTGTTTGAGTACATAGTCATTCGCTTATATTTATATACTTGTCAAGTTTCTATGCTTCTCTGCCCATTTCAGTAGGTAGATACTCTGGACCAAATAGGTCAACATTAATAAACTAATATTCTTTTACCAACACAAGCATCTGTAGAAAGTAGTTAAACAGCTGTTTGAACATTAATTGATTGAAACGGAAGGTTCGACCTCCGTTCAAAATCGTTGACCTATTGCAGCTGACAAATAATTGCCAGCAGGAATGTATAAAGTATAACAGCAATAAGGATGGAGATCGTTTTTTGTTTTTTCGAAGATGGTCCCCATTTCATGTCATCCACATATTTATATTTTTTATCATTAATTTCATCACGACGAAGACTTGAAGACTCGAAGGCTTAAGATTTAAAGACTTTAAATAGTTGAAACTGGCAAAAACAGCTTAACCGGCTAGTTGCCATCCCATCATCATTTTTTTCAACATTTTTTTAATAAAAGTTTCTAAACTACAATAAACGAATAAAATAAAATTACACTTGGCACAATCAATACATTTGAACCAAGGCGTCATAAGGATTGATACGATAAAATTATTATTATCAGTTAAGTGTTTTGTTGCAATATTTATTATTGTTCGTTAAATATTTACATAAGCTATTATCAATAAAATAAATAATATTTCGATTGCTTTTGAGTCTAGCTCATATGTATATCATATATGTATGTATATCTATTTGATATACATATATGTATATATTGATTTAGATTGTAGTCCAACAGTTATAAGTATTTTTTTAGCTAGAATACTTCTCATCCAAAACTAATCAGCAAGTAGAATTGTTTAATTTATATTTGATGTTTATTTTACATCTTTTACAGCTATTTTTACACGACGGATAGGTTTCACTGCATCTGACAGTCTACACAATGGAGGTTAATTAATTAGAGGATATTCTTTAAATATGTTAAAAGATTTAACACCTTAAAGGACACATGGATCATGCTTTTAAATATACTTCAATTTTTATTACACAACAGTTAATAATGGTCGAGAATTATGTTGGTATTTAAAGCTTTAAGATCAAGTTTCTAAGCTATCTTGTTATAGTGTCTGTATTACATTTAAATTTAACAAAATATTTAGACCAGAATAGAGATTAAAAGTTAACTATTTGACGAGTTTCTCTCAAGAAGCCTAACCGCATATTCAGAACTTAGTCATAACATATTTGTGAGAGGCAATACGCTTATGAAATATTGATAAGGCAAGCAGTTGATAAAGACCCCTGCAGTTGACATACCTACACCTAAAGGATATTTCTCATTAGACGAGAACTTGTTACTATAAATAGTATACTCCACAAGCTTGAAGCGTGTGACAGCTGCAAAGTATTGTACTCGGATAAGTTCTGCAATAACTTGAACTTGCTACATCATTCCAGGTCAAAGTTTCCCTACAGGTATAGCACGAAAATGAAAATTTACTAACACGGCGAAAGTCGTATATTTTATTTCGTTAAAAGATTTTTGCAGAGCAACATATGGTTCTATGTACTGGAAAGACGTTGTTAGAAAGACACTTATAGCTGTATCGACAACAGTAATTGGATCTTGTCGAAGTAGAATAAACCTATTATTCACTTGTAGTGCAGTGGTAGCGTATGGAACTGCTATGATGAGATCACAGGTCCGAACCGGGATTCGGACCAAATGTTTGTATGAATTGTAAATATTTATTATGGAGTTTAGATTTATTTTTATATATTTTTTGACTGCCTCGGTGGCGCGAGTGCTAGCGTAAGCGACTGCTGTGCTTGAGGTCTCGGGTTCGATTCCCGGGTCGGACCAAATGTTTGTATTATCTGCAAATATTTGTTTCGAAGTTTGGGTGTTTTCTATGTATAATATGTATGTATTTACAAAAAAAAAGTATTTATATCAGTTGTCTAGTACCCATAACACAAGCTCTGCTTAGCTTGGGACTAGATGGCGTTGTGTGTTAGATGTCCGGAATATTTATTTGTCCGGAATATTTATTTATAACAAGTATGGATATTTAAAAGAGCATTATATTAGTCAATATACTCGTAGGTTGGTTAGTAGTATAAACTAGTTAGCGTTGTGTGACAGATGTCCGAAAAGTATTAAACTATAAAAACATTATTAATTAAAGTAACTACTACAGTTATAAAAATTTGAAATCTATCTATCTTCAATTTCATTAAAAATATAAATTCAATGGTAGGTAATAAACTGTAACTCGAGCCTGATAAAAAGCATTAAGTAAATTTCATCCTAATAGCTCCTAAAAATAAATAATCTCCCCAAAAATCTTAATGGAGTATCTACTTTAAATATAGATTTACATAAGTATGAAAATAAAATAGAACCTCTTTTAGTTTAAAAGTTTTGTATATTTACACAGTTATATTAGAAAAAAAAATTGAGAGTGGTTTTTGTTTAGGTACAGTAGTTTTAAATCAGACGAAAGCCTTTAAAAAAGGAGGTTAGTGATTAAGCAATGCGTAATAGTAGTTACACTTGCTATGTATTGACACATAACGCCATCAAGTCCCAAACTAAACCGAACATGTACTATGAGTACTGAGACAACGGATATGTATTGATTTATATTTTTTTTTGTGAATACATACTTAATACACGTAGAAATCTTCCAAACTTCGAAACAAATATTTGCAGAGCATACAAATTTAAACACACTCTGCCAGGACTTTTAAGTTTATCATTGTAATATTTTGTAGTATATATATATTTATAATCTGATAGGATTATGTTATTCTTTGCTATCCTTTCAATAACAGCCCCCAGGTAGCCGTCAGATAGTGTTAAAAGTTAACATTTAATTCCTGACGAATTGTAACTTAACTTAAAATACACGATATGTATGATGTATTCACGTATAACCCAATACCTTTGGTCCTATAATTTTTCTTTAAATAATTGTTTCTCGGAGTTCAGCTTTCTTTACATTTTTCACTTCTAGCCTTTTATGCCTCAGTACTGAATGTCTGATACTCTCTAATCCTTCTATCAGAATAATACCCACAGTACCCACACACACCACGCCTGTGTCGCCAAGGATTGATGAGAACGAATTTTATTTTAAATACAATTTTATTGGCAATACTACCAAAATAAGTACAGTTATTTTGTAACGAACCTTTGTAGCATAAATTAGTAAATCGGATTATAAGAGTCATCATCTTCAACAGCCTAAACAGTCCCCTTGGACATGGACCTCTCATTTGAAAGGAGGTTCTGGTGTACTATGTCATGCTGGCCAGCCCAGAGTTGATATAGACATTGTTTCAAGTTTTCCTTCTCTTTACATTGATGATGTTCATCTTAGTTTGCCTCTTAGGGCATGTGTGATGAATAATGACAATGATACTCTTTATTCTTAATTCGTCACTAGTCGGAAAATATAAAAGTAAAAAAAACATTTTACTAACTTATATTCATACTGTAAACTGCAATATCTCTACTAGTATGTTGTAGTTACAAATAATAATAATAATATAAGAAGGAAGTGAGTTGTCAATTGTTATACTAAAATAATTTATTGGTTTTGTGCTCAGGCTGGTTGCTTGTAGGAAGACGTTGGACGCGGGCAGCAAAGGATCGGTTGATGTGGAGAGACTTGGTGAGGCCTATGTCCAGCAGTGGACAACTTTTAGCTGAGATGGTGATGATTATGCTTATACTTCATAAATATAATAATAGTAATAAAGTTTATTTTAGAAACTAAAAAAAGACAATGTTTATTAAAATATATGTGTAAACAAATAAGTTAATTCTGTTAAGTGAATTGGGGAATGAAATACATCATCAATATGGCTAACAATGGTTGAAATGAATGAAATATCGATGACCCTTTTAAGATTGTACAAATAGCTTAGTTAACGAAACTTAATAAAACTTTGTAAAGGTTAAAGAATAGGTTATCTAACGCGAATGTCGCTTTTTTCGAAATAGTTTTGTTCTTTTGAATTGCAAGTTTATATGTAATAGGAATAATCAAGAATGCTTATAATCTATACACAAATATAGTACATAGTAATGTATACATAGTATTCCAAATACCACAATTTCCCAGAAAAATGCATTAAAATTTCATTATACAGGTGGGTAGTGGTGACTGAAATCAGAACATCTGTATGGCATTTATCGGAAGGTCACCTATGAATAAAATACATTTCTTAATAGTCAAAAATTAAATGGTATATTGAACTTCAAGATCAAACAACAAACTATAAATGTAAAGTATATTTTATTACTTTATAGGCATCTCTGAGATGAAGTTTTGTGTTCTGATTGTAGTTCTGACATCTGTCATGACAGAAATTACTTAATTGAGAGTATAAATCGGTTTATTTATTTTATGGATAATAATATTATAATGTGTAACAGTTGCTTATATTTACAAATAGTTAAACGATAGAAAAAATATCTAAAATCTAGCGTCATAATTTATTGTTTTATGCAAGTTTGCACGAAACGTTGTTTCGACATTTAATGTCGCGAAATCGTTTGTATTAGACTAACAAGACGAGTTATCAACTTTTTTATCAAAATCTCTTTATCTTAAAATATCTTCGATAATAGTATAATAGATAATAAAGATATATATTATTTAATCGCACAAAAGTTCAGGGTTTGATGTAATGTAGAGAGCTTAATTGGATGTATTGTTATTGGTAAACAGGGGACTGATCTCGGAAATAGTATTCCTATGTGGAATTTGATCGTCTGTTAGGAGGAAATCTAATATTATTCAACAGATACGGTAGAATGTTGTTAGAACTTATTGTTGTAATAGACCGAGTGTTTCTTATGAGTATGTCTTTACATTTTAGTTTAACAGATAACTTTGTGTTGTATGTACTAATGCACTATACATTCTATTTGATTTTTTTTTAAATGGTGTGTTAAGTTATTTCGAGTATATTACATTAAGAAGTCTAAATACCAATTCTCGTAATTATTATAAGTTTATGAAATAGTAAGTTGCTTTGAACTTGGTCATGCTTAACTACTTTGTATCTAAAATTGAAATATTCGGACTAGTTTAAAAGCTTACTTAAGTGTAAATAATTAAGAGTTAAACCAACAAAGTACTTACCACCTTCTCTTCAAGGATTTCGTTGTTGTTATTGTTGCTCCCATATTTTAAGGCACCGTTTTCCATGACCACAACTGATCGTCGTGTCTATAATTATATTGTTAACACTATTCGTCCTGATTTAATAAACATTTTACTAGTATGTATATGTTAAATGATATCGTTAAATACATTGTCTTTATTTAATAAAAAATTACTCAATACGTTTGATATATAGTTTTGGTTGTCTTATTTTCAAATTGTCTGCGCACCTGAAAGTTAAAGCAATGGTTGGTTACACGATAATTTATTTATCTGTATTTCGTGAAAATATCTTTAGTTAATAACTTTAGACTTAGAGTATAATAACTTAAGACGCGGCATCTTTAGTTTTTATACCCGAAACTGTATTCACGTATAACTTTCGAATTTCGACAAAGTTCAGTATAAAGTTTTTGTGACTTTGTCGGTTACCTATGAAATGTATTTATTCAAAATCAGATTACCCGTTTAGTTTATTGCTTCGTTTTTAGCGACACGCCAGACAGAAATAATTACAGACATTACATAATTGAACTGATATTTCATATGACATCCGTTGCTACGATACTTTTCTTTGTAAACACATTTCTTTGTTCGCGAAATCACTAGAATAAAAGTTGGTAGAATTATGTATTAATGAGTCATAATACTTTTACATTGCACCAGTGCAACTTCGTTATTTAATTAGTTAGTCTCAAAGTTAGCTGATGTATCTACATTCACTTTTGTAAAAGTTTTACGTTCGGCACATAAAAAATACCTATTGGTTTATTCGTTTTATACTTCAAGGCACGATAAGATTAGGATACACTTATGAATGTATACTTAATAGTATAATATATGCAGTTTGTTAACATCGTGTCGGGTTATTGCAGCGAGACGCGCTACGTATGGGGCGGGCGCGGGCGGGCTATTCGCGGGCCGCGTCATACTGCGGCGGGCGGGCTTCCAATGCGCCCTGTGTTGCCGCGCGGCGCATACCCGCACTCTGTCACCCGCCATCGCCCGCCATCACCCACCATCGCACACCACACACCGCCATGGTGAGCTGCCGTGCCCGAACCACCGCTACCGATACGCACCATCGTTTATTATTGACAGACGACCTTGCCCCACATTATATTTTCTCCACTAAAGGGATTTTGTGGGTCAATAATGGACGGATGTTGAACATTTGTGTTAAGTGGGAAACAATGACTGGCTTGATTGACCCCATCTAAAATTATATTGGACCGTTTTTTTTGCTACTTTGAATATTAATATTTGCTTTTCAATAAGAAGTTTGGGCAGGAACTTGGCGAAAAAGTTTTACCTTGAAGTTCTTGGCCAAAGTCTTGAGAAGTGTAAGCTTATGTTTAAAATAGGTACATTACTAATCAGACTACTTTGTAGGAGATATTGGAATCATAAAATATACAATAAAACTATTGAAACACATAGTAACAGTAGTATCAATAAAGTTGTTAGTCAACAACACATCAATCAATACATAATATGTAAACGCACCCAGGTCATTTGAAAGTGAACCAACCTGAAATATTTATAATTGTTTATGAATGTTTGTGGGTTTTATTTCGACTTTTTGCAAAGTTTGACGTTATACGTGGTTTGTACTCAAGTAAGCGTAGTAAATTATAATATAATTAAACTATATTCAAATACTAAAAATATATTAATGGGTACATTGAAAATTGTTGGTCTCCTAGTTCTAGGCCAGGCTAGGCCGAATAATGATTAATTTATGAAACACATACTTGTCATCAACCAAACATTGTGTGATTAGATAATATTACATCTATCAAAGATGTCGGAAATTGAAATATTAAGTGGAAACAATCTTTTAGTCAGTTCCTTTTACGTAATTGCCAAGGAGTGGCTCGCGATATAAAGGTTCCAATCCCTAACCCATTAAATAATCTATGTCAACCAGGTTTTAATTCCCAACAAAGGTATTTAGCTTTGTTAGAGACATTAATAAGAATATGCATATAATATGCATCTGAGTTATTGAAAATTAAGCATTCTAGTCTCCAGAATAAAAAAAAGAAGTCATTATTTTTGTACAGTTTATGTCTGTTAGTAGTTTTGTAATTATAAAGATACTAGCTTCGTCTCGTGGCGTAACCCGCGGTTATTGTCGTACCACGAGTAGCACCGCGGAGTTCAGCTAGTATTATAAACGCGAAAGTTTGTGAGTATGTAAGTGAGTGTGTTTGTTGCTCTTTCACCAAAAAGTACTGACTGGATTTTGATGAAACTTTACAATAATATGGCTATACATCAGAAATAACACATAGGCTACAATATATAAAGATACTAGTATACTACTACTAGCAAAGTATAATAATTTTGGCAACCAACCCACGGTAAATTCGGAATACCGTGAGTGAGCCACGTTTCGGCATGTATAGGCTAGCTTGACCGGAGTGATAAAACGGCCTCACAAAAACCGGTGTGAACAGCGGCTGCGCTGTGTTTCACCGACTGAGTGTGGATACCGGAGGCCTATACTCCAACGCTTCCCCCATCCCTCTCCCCATCCCCCAAAGGCCGGCAACGCACTTGTGACGCCTCTGGTGTAACGGGTGTTAATGGGCGGCGATAATCGTTTACCATCAGGCGATAGGACTGTTCCTTTGTCCCCTATTTGATAAAAAAAACATCTCATAAACAAAAATTAATTACCCTGATTAACTGACTAATTCATCAACGTAGTCTAAGCTTCTGGGTCTACAAACTTGGTCTACTTTTACGGCTGCTTAAGCTTCTTATGGTATAAGTATTCACTAAAGAGAGGGTTATAGAAAAAAAACCGGATGAACAACCGTGGATCACGTTCATGTAGTTGTTTTTCGGAAATACGTCGAGAAGGACCATGTACAAATACGTACACGTTCGTATCTGAAGCTTATTGTAAATCTAAGATCCCACAAATGGAATACATTTGTGCTACCATAATAAAAACAAAACTTGAATGGATAAGTTGTAGTTGCGTGCCTGACATGAGTTACAAATTGAAGTGTAGGCAGTGGGTGGCTTTAATATTTGTCAAAAAAATAAATAAATGTGTTTGCTATTGTTCGCACAATGGTGAAATAGTTTAGAGGCGTTGTTTAGACTATAAAAAAAATGTTTTTTTCACTTTTTTCTACTTTAAAACTCAATAAGTTAATATGAATACTGTTACTTGTTAATGTTAATGTTTTGGATTGCCTGTTAATGGATTGGATCATTTCTGAAGAACACTATCCATTTAGATTACATGTCCTAATACATCAAAGTTAAAGGGACACGGTATGCAATACGTACGAGTAGAAGCACTTATAGTGTTAAAGTAAGGGATAAGTGTTACTCAACGTTGAGTCGTCGATCCGATTAGGAACAACGTTACATCGTTTTATTCAATTACCCTCTTACTTCATATATATTTGTTGTACTTTCAGAATTATTCTTCTTCTTTCTTCTGGGCCCATACCCAACCTCTCCCACCATCCCCAAAGGCCAGCAACGTACTTGTGACACCTCTGGTGTTGTGGGTGTCAATGGGCAGCGGTAATCGCTTACTATATGGTGATACTTCTACTGGTTTTCCCCTATTCCATAGTAAAAATATCAAATTTTGTTTTTGGTGTCAAAAGATAATAGTAACTATTGGAAAAAATAGTTGTTAAACTAATAATTTATATCATATAATATTAATAGGTTTCAAAATACGATTTCCGAGAAAAAGTTGTGTATCCATCATAGTTATTATTATAAGGCACAAATGTAAAGATTTCTAACGATTTTCTCTTATTTTCATTTTGAGACAAATAAAAAAATTAACAAAGGTGCAAAGATACTTTTTCAATCACAAAATTTTGATTACTTAGCGAGTTGTTTGCGTAGCAATCGTAGCTGATGTCGTAGCTTATGTGCACCGTGCATGCTTCAAGTTAACGGGGTCGCCAGATTTTTCTTTTAGTTCGTTGGCCTACGATTTAATCACTACTAATGACTTCGTAGATGAATGTTAAACCTGGAGTTTTAAACATTAAAAAAATACGTGTATAAGGTGTGTTGCTTTTGCTTTACTGTATTAGTTTTTTCATAAGCCTTTGATAATTTATAGTAGAGGCACAAAGGGAGCCCACAAAGGGATTTCGGGATTTACTAAAGCGTTGCAGATTAGTATACAGGGGGACACCTTGTACCCGGATAAGTACCTCCACCAAATATGAGCTCCATATATATGGCCGCCCGTCAAGAATTCCCGAGCGCGTCCGTTTAAGGTGCAGTGAGTTAATTATATGCTAAAAGTGTATATTCCACTAATCTGACAATTTGAGAGTGACGATAAGAAAGGGGAGGGATACAAATTAGTAAAAAAATCGTCATCTCAATATACTCAAAGGTGGTAAAAAAAAAAAAATTGAAGGAAATAATTCAAGGATACCGAAAAATATTTAATCTAACGATTTCCACAAGCCGAACTAACAAAAATTCGTCGATAAAGTTTAATGCGTGCAGCTGCGTGATGTCTAGACCGATATGTCAGTACTAATTCACTTGTTAGAGAAACAAGCCGAAGATATGAAGCAACCGCCATTCTTAATTGACCTTGTAATTAGAAGAATTAGAAGTAGTTTCGTGCATGTCGTATGCGCATAGTGTGTCCAAGAAGATATTACAATGCCTTGTCAATAACGCTGCAAGTAGAGTTGCCATTTTATTTAATCGTTACTTCACAACCTCTATCGAAGATTAAGAGCATTCTCTTCGAGATAGTGTAGATGACAAGGACTGCCACACTTCCTGTCCTCAACAAAGTAGAACAGAAAATTTTAATAACATTTGAAAAGTTACAAAGTTTAAGAAAGATTTTGATCAATTAATGGGTTGATCAGGAGATGGCAACAATTATCGATAGTAAAGTAATTTACTTAATTTATGATTTGTGTTATGAATATTCTGCTACTGATAATAAATAATTATGAGTTTTTATGCCCTGATCACGAAGAAGCGGATAAGAACAAAGCATTTCTTGCTTGCCAACAAAACGAAAATTCTACTAGTACTAGTAGAATCTTCGTTTAGAAGTAATGTCAGAACTTCTAGTACTGATATAGTAATAATTTTCCAAAAAGCATTTCTGGATTTAGGATTAAATATTTTTATAATTGTGGTTAGGCGAATCCCTCCAGATAATCGTCAGATTATGAGACAGCTCGTCTAGGACATAAAGATGAACCATCATCATCATCATCATCATCGTCAGCCTATCGCAGTCCACTGCTGGACATAGGCCTCTCCAATTTCACGCCACTTAGTTCGATAAACCATAATAAGATGAACCATATATATATATTAATCTAACACACTTCAGTATTTCAAAAGTGCGTTTTTTTTGCACATTCTAATAATAGCCGCGTGTTTGCGTCACATACAGATCGTCAGAATATTGAATGAGAGATTTTGTTTTCCTTAACATCCTGAAAATAGGACGCACTCGAATTTTTTTTCTATTTCAACCATTACGTACGAAACAAACGTACTTACGAAACGAAAAAGTCAAGCCAAACATTTTTACTGAGATGTAGAGTCTATGAAGTTAGGGTTGATAGAGTTAACACGTGTAAATTCAGATGCTTGGCTCTACATGTGATATGTTTCACACACATAAATACATACACGAGATCTCTGATATCTTTCTCACAGGGTAAGCCATATGCAGTCGTCTTGGCAACATTTTACATGAAAATGTTTTTGATGGGCTTTCATTTCTTTTTGTAACTTGCTTTTGTTAGTATTTTTTAATGTTTCTTACTTTCTTTTGTTGGGGTGTATTATTTTGTACAATTTTTTTCCTCTTTCGAAAAAGTCCATATACCAAAAATAAAGCCACTATCTAGCATAAAAATTAGTGAAAGTGTCATACAAACTTCCACCCCTCAATTTTGGGGATTTGGGAGTAAAAGTAATCGGTTTATGAATCCTTTCTAGTTACTACTACTTAGTTTACTTACCAAATTTCAGCTTTCTAGCACTTCAAGAAGTACCATAACAGTTTTGATGATCATCAGGGTATCAGTGACGAAATACGCGTATTTTAGATACCAATAAAATCTAAAGTATCAGAGCTATGCAACTGTAACTATGTATATTTAATTAGTCTATTATTGGTTATAGGTGTTTTACTTTGCGTCAAGTAAGGAAATTATGCCAATATATAAGACGTGATCGAAGTACCAAAAATATGAACGGGCATAAAGACATCTTTTGAATATAAATAAAGAACAAAAATAAACAATGACTCTTTTCTTAGACAGAAGATACCCTGGGGAAAAGATAAATTGAAAGATAACAACTTACTACTTTCGAAAACATATACTTCAGATATCGAACCAAATCACTTTCACGTTAACTTAATAACATCGTAAATTTATAAATAGTACATTATCTTGACCAATAATTTACTTACTTACTTTACAGAATTAAATGGAGAATGCCTTTCCAACCTTTCTAACTTTATACAATGTTAATGGAAGTAGAAAAACAAGTCAAATCAAATTATCTTTGTTTTCTTGATATGGCATGTAATTGCGACACGAATTGCTATTACAGTCATATGAATAAAACTAATGTGTTACATATGAATTAATTACATATTTCTCACACTAAATTAGATCGTGTCGCTTTCGCCCGCGTTTTTTTTTTGTCGATCAAATTCGATATTATCCGGGATCATTACTTTATTTCGAAGTAAACAGTTTTAGGAGCACCGATAACGTGTACACAAAAATGTATGATATTAAGAAACTGAGGTAAAAGATTAAGAAGTAAACAATCATAATACATTTTAGTTCCTAAGATCAGATGTTAAATAAAAATGAGTGACATATTCCTGTTTTCTTATCTATACTAATAAAGCAAAAGTTTGTTTATTGTTTGGATAAAGATTTGGTTTATGAAGAAGCTTGAGGGACACCTCAGTCTAACGGTGAATTAAAAGATATATTATATAAATGCATTTTGTTTTATCTCTTTGTTTTAAATCTAAGTTTAACTTTTTTCATCATAAGATTTTTTGCATTGTGCGCTTAATATTAATCGACCTTGGGTACCGACAGTGTTTTTTTGTGTTTAGGTGTATATTTCATAATGTACTATAAAATATTATTTAATTCTGTGTACCTATGTTAATTTAAGTCCTGTCACAGAGTCTGTTATTGAAAAACACTATATTTATATTTTGGGTTTGTTTTGTTTTAAAAGGTAATGTAAGCGTTCATATATATTACCGTTAGCTTGTGTACATTACTTTCATGTAGATGATTGCTTCGAGCATCTTCAATTTGTAAATTTTATAGTAAAAACGGCAAGAGACCTCTCACGGTATGGAAAATGAATTATCCAGTCAAATATATATTTTAATAAGGTTTTTCAGTCGTCTGCTATGAGAGTACTGGTTAGTTTGAATTATAATTGAACGTTTATAAAATTTTATAACTTACATATGTGACAAACTACCTTCAGTTTCTTTCTTATAAAAAGACAACTCTCAAAAATATCCTGTGTCACATCCCTGCACAGGATATATTTCTAGTATATAGTAAATATTTTGCCAGCATATAGCATTTTTCTAGTGCACCCAGACTATACCCAGAATTCCCATTCTGGGTCTAGTCCGGGTGTTTTTTGTTTCATATATTAATGTATTTACATACATTAATGAAACGAACATAAAATACTCAGCATGGGAATCGAAACTACGAATAGGTTTTTCGATACAGAATGGTGATTAAACTTTGGAATAAACTTAAAAAAAGAATTGATGATGACCTGATCGCCGATTTTTATTTAAAATAGTAATTAAAATAGAAACGCCTTATGAAGTTATTTCAGCAACATAAACTTTAGCATTTTAACGGAATAAAAGTATACCTTAATAAATTTGAACAAGACAATTAAAAAATTAATAAGCAAAACAAGAAAATAGACTGAGAACAATAAAATATGAAAAATTGATTATGATCTAATTTAATATGTCAAAACTGTTGTCTTTGAATTTTATTTCATTCAATTTGTTGTGTTTTTAAATATAAAATAGTTTTTACTTTTTAGCTAGCAATGACTATATTCTTGTAACACACTTGTACAATATTACTTAAAATTATTTTTACTGTGGTAGATTTGCTTCGTGAAGCATCGATATGTCGAGGGTTACGCATCATAACCTAGAAATCGGTTTAGTTTAACAGACATAATTATATTTTGTCAAATTTAATCCCAAATCTCCGCACTAACTTTCCCATAACTAAAATGTTTAACAATCTTTGGAAATTAATACAAAAGAATAGTGTGACTCTCTCGCAAGTCCCCCAAGGACCGTAATATTACTGAATTCCCACTAATTTTTCTTATACTACGGCCACTTGAGCGGTAGTAGGGCTCACGTGTGTCGTGGGCCTGGAAGACGGCAGTGTCTTGTTTTACCAAGTTAATGCTTACTAATTAATTACATACCCAGGTTATCTAAAGAGAGGAGAGTGAGATCAATATCATGGCTCTTCAAATGCTTGTTTACGGAAAATTTACGAAAAGACATCAACCACTTAAATTATTTATGTGTTTGTACCCGTCGTAAAACCACATTAATGGCAATTACGACTGCTATTTAAGTGAAAACTATCACGAATAAGTCGATAAGTGTCACTTGAGTAATATTGGTCGTGACGAATACTACTGTAAACTAAACTTCTATGACATTTCTATGATTTTCTTCACATTTTTGGAAAATATATTACATGTTATACCTTCATGCCAAACTTTGTAAATTTTAAGAACGTGATTTACACGTGCTTAATACTGGGATAGGGGGACTTAAGGGGTGGGGGAGAATGGGCCTCCGATATCCTTAATCACTCGGTGAAACACAGTGCAATCGCTGTTTCACACTGGTTTTCTGTAAGGCCGTGGTATCACTCCAGTCGAGCCGGCCCGTTCATACCGAAGCGTGGCTCTCCCACAGTAAATATTCCCGTGAAGCATTCCCGTTAAATTTATTTAAAATTTTAGGAGTTCAGAAACGTCTTTAAAAAAAAATTAACATGCGCAGTATTTAATTCGTGTAGATGCGATAAATACGTATGCATGACATGGCAAATTTACCATACCTAATCCTGTAGCGTAATAAAATATTTAGCGAATAATCTAATAACTTGTCATGTCAATAAAGGTTCACAAAATACGTGTTATCGATGCCTGATATCAGATAAGTCAGATACTTACGTCAATTAAACTTGTAATATCGAAATGCAGATATATATTCAGATACTATTTCTGTTTCTAAGGTTAATGTGATTCCAATTTCATTGCAGCCACCACTATTGTTACTGATTTATGTTAAGCGAAATTTTTGAGGGAGTTAGATTCCAAATGTAATAATGTACTGTGTTACTACATCTTCATCAGTAGCTGCTATTTGAATTAAATACAATTATAATATCTAACACTATCGGACTTTAATTTGACCTCGTATGACGTGAATAGTATCCAATGCTATTCATACCAATGCAAGAACACTTCAAAGTACGATAAGAAAGAGGAGTATATTTTACAAAATTTCAACGAAAGTCGTTTTCTCCGCCAGTACAAACGTACTCGTATTCTAATTGCAAGATTTAAACAAGGAAACCATTTTAAACGTCGCTCACCCTGCTGTCGCTATCCCCTTGGCAACAATCTCCACTCGCATTTGCTTCCGAATTCCATAACAGTGTTTACTAATTGTTTTCATTTTCCTGTACCCTTACGTATTCGGTTTTATGTTACCATTCACTTTTATGTTTATACTTATTGTGTTTCATTTTAACCGTTTCGTTCGCAAGCTTCCCCCATGTGTACCGCCTTCCTGTACCGCCGTTATTTATTCCATGCTATGTTAAGGTTTGGTGACATTCAGTTGACCGAACCTCGCTTCGTTGTAAACATGATTAAAACAACATACATATAGTACGTACTTTTATGGTCTAATATTATAATGTGTGTGTAAAAACATAATGTAGTAGGAAAATTGTATGTTTATTTGAAACTGTTTTATAGTAGTCTTGTAATAGTCACAGTAGATATACAATGCAATGGATGTTTTGAGTTACGATAATCTACGAGGACTGCAGGGAGTTTGTTTGAAGAGCAATTTGTTTTTTCATAAACAATATTTTTAAAATAATGCAAGGAAGATGATGTTAAATATGTACATTTTGCCTAGCAATAGTGTTTTGTATTTTTAGAGGAAACAGAACGTACACTAATATGTAATCCATTAGTTTTCCTTAATAAAACTAATATCAAACGTGTTTCATAAAACTTTGGTATATAATAATTTACTTCATTACTACACTTAACTTAATGGAAGCATTTTGATCTAAGTTTTTATATATTTTTTATAAAATTAAGATGATGAACTTATAAAAATTATAGCCGGGCGTTAGAATTTGTACTAACTAAACAAATTTAGTCTTTATTAACTAACCAGTATGAGAGTGAGATAAAATTGTGTGTTATAAATAAAACTAAGAAATAAAAATAACTTGGAGACACGATCCAGAACTGGTTATACCGCGGTTTACAAAAATAAAATAGCACTGGTTCTCAAACTAGGCTTTTCATAGAGCATCGCGACGAATTATGTCAACACCTAATTTGAAATCTTATAAATAACAGATATTTCGACAGCATTAAATCTAGTTAGTGTACTATACAAACTCACAAACCCAAATCAAAAACCTAGCAACTCGCCTTTCATCAACAATCAATGTCACACTGCTGGGATCGCGTCTCCGCTCAGGAGAGGGTTAAGGCCATACGTCTCCACACTGACCGAATGCGGGTTGAGAACTGGCAAGATAACGTTGTGGCTACGTAATCTTGCCGTTTAATTTTACAAAGGCCTCCAACTAAGCTTCACGACTATATTATCTATGATAACAACCGGGACCGACTGCTTAACCTGACATCCGAATCACGGAGACGCTCATGGTATCGTGCCACTAGTGATCACCCATCCAGGTAATGACCTTGTCGTCGTTACTTACTCTCGGTGATTGTTTCTAATCATCAAGTGCAACTGGGCTATAAGCGTCTTACTGGTCTTTACCAGTTTAAAACCTAGCAAGTCACGTGCTCTTACTAGGTTACAGAGATATAAATTGAGTGCAATCAATTTCAGATATAGTTAGGGATATAAAACTTACATTATTAATGAATTGTTTTACTTTTATGCAATCAGAGGACACTAAAAAGTTATTCAGGCTAGTCTGTATGTGAAAATTGTTGCACTGGGTTTTGATTTGTGGCAGCCAAGCCAAGTCTCACTCGACGTACGACACGATATTAAGTACAGTTAACATACGTACGAGTACATCTAGTAAGTACAAAAGTAGTCCGTGTGGTGACGGCTTAAGAATATCAATTGTCATCACCCCTACTCATCTGATGGGTGTCGTAGGCGACTCAGGGGAAAAACTACACAATTCAACATCACTGACAAAGAGAAGGAAAACTTGAAACAAACCCCATACCAAACCATGGCCAGGGTGTAGACGAAAACCTCCTTTCTGAGGAGAGGGTTATATTCGGCGGTAGACTCTTAAAGGCTGTTGACGATGGTGTAGTACATAGGTATGGAAAATAAAAGTATGTTACATAAATTATATGATAAGGTAAAAACACGGTTATTAGACATTTCGTAGACATGGCACGCTTCAGCAGGCATAGGCCGGCTCGACCGGAGTGACACCACGGCCTTACAGAAAGCCCGTGTGAAAAAGCGCCTGCGCTGTATTTTACCGAGTGAGTGAGGATACCGAAGGCCCATTTGTGATAACCAACTGTCATGGCTGTCGACATAGACATTGTTATTTACAAGTAAATACAAAAAATATCCATACTATCTTATGGTCGGGGTTATTTTTGTACCACATCAAAGCCACATCTGCACCTGCAATTGAAATTGGTCATTAGTTATTAAATTAGATCGTAATAGTAATGTTCTACTGTATTAGTGTGGCATTTAGAGAAAAAAAAACTGAAGTAATTATGTTTTCTTTTCATCAATTCAAATTAGTTGTGAAATCGTTAAAGTTGTAAATTTTTGATTATTATATTTTGGTATAAGCTATTGATCTATAATAAGCATTAAAAGGTAGGTCTATACCTACGTTTGAATGCTTATTATAGACCAAACTACTTAGAGGCTGGAGATCACTGTTGGTTCACTGCAGACTGTCAAACAATTGGCAACTAAACGAGCAAATTTCAATAAATCTAAAAATTATTCTCCTATTCAATGTGAGTGTGAATGACCCTGTAATAGTGGGTCTTCAGCAGCTGAAACTCTTTCCGCTCTCATAACATTCACTCATTCTGTTAAATAGATACATAATTAACGATTTAAAAACAAAGATCTTGATGTTAAAAAAACCTTTAGTTCTAAAAGTTGAAAGTAAATGTATTAGGTTTCATTCCTCACCATTGACTGTTCACAATAAGCTTCTGTATGTCCATTTTTTTATTTTCAAACTTAAACACAAGAAACAACTTAAACTTACAAATTCATGATGATTTTTTATGTGATAAACAACAGTCAACATACATCACAACAGTCTGGTATCTGGTAAGAAACGGCGGGATAGTCAAACAGCAATTTTTTTTTAATTTTCTTTACATTTCTTAGGTCAATTGAATTCATCTAAACGTTTTTTGACAAGACTTCAATCGCTGTACGCTAATTTTCAGACCAGAAGACGTTAGGCTTGAAGATCATAGAATAACTTCTTCTAATCGATTCTCTTTCCATTAAATAAATAAAATATGTAATCTTTTGATGGTAAGAAATAAAATACATTAATTTCTATTTAAGAATTAGGTATATTACATTATTGGACTGGTATTGTTTTAAAAAATTAAATAGGAATCTTAATCCTCTGGAAACAGCAACTAATCGATATAATCGTTAGTGATTTGTGACCAATTATTGTTAAAGAAAACAATGTTATCAGCCTCTATGTTATCAGCATCTAGTGGTGCGAGAATGTCGTGTACTCGTATCTCGTAGAACGCGCTGGCGGTGATCGCGTTACCTCTTTGATATTATCTTTATTATCCTTATTCCTAATTATATCACAGTGACAAGGGAGGCAGACGTTACGTTCTGGAGAAGCATTTAAAATTAATTTTCGCCTGTTTGTATGTCAAGACCCTTTTTCTCAGGACCGCGTGGAGGTATCAAGCTGAAATTCACATCAAATATAAATAAATAAATAAATACTTCGGACTTGACAGAGCTTGTGTTATGGGTACCAGACGACTGATATGAATATATATATACTTTTTTTTGTAAATACTTACATATTATACATAGAAAACACCCAAACTCCGAACCAATTTTTTGTAGATAAAACAAACACTTGGTCCGACCCAGAATTTGAACCCGAAAACTCAAGCACAGCATTCGCATTCACTACCACTGCGCCACCGAGGTAGTCATAATATAGTTATATACTTAAAAGCTTAAAGCTTTTCTTGTAAATAAATCAATAGATTGAGCCGTTTATGCTGTAAATTTTCGACACTAGCAAGGGAATCAAAACCTACAGGGACTACCTACCTTCCCATGAACTCTTAAAATTTGGCACGAAGCAACCTCTTATAGCACAGATAATATACAGGTTTGAATAACATACAGACATCGTGCAATATACAGGTTTGTACGGAACCTTCGGTGCGCGAGTCCGACGCACGAGTCCGACTCGCATTTGGTCGGTTTGTTTAAAATTAGGGTTTGACAGTTGTAAATTATCGAGTATACTAACTAATTAAAATAATTCTTTTTACCAATTATTCTTCTCTAATTCGAGATAATGGCGAAAGTCTTCTGTTTTTCACTCTCGATAAATCAGTGGTGTGTTAAGGACAAAAGAGGAGGAGATTATTAGCCCAACGAAGGTTTTAGTTACGAGTATTGCATAAGAGTAGGAATTGTGTTGTTTAATTAGTGGGAACAGATGAAGAATTGCGTAAATATACAACATAGCGCAACAAGAATGATAACCTACTTAACTAGAAATGTGATCATACTTACAAATGTTACAGACGAATGGTATGCACTTATTAGGTAAAGGATCTAACATGTTGAGAAGATCTTCATTCAGATCATTATAGTACACGTCACCATAGTCGAATAAATCGTGATTGCATAAGCATACGTTTATGTTTCAAGACAACTCCCGAATTATATCCTTTGTTGCAGATTACTCTATAAGCCTTTTCGAAACGAATAAAGTGTTGTTCCATGTCGAGATCAAACTCACTATACTCGGCGCAGTAGAAAGCGGTGAGGTAAGATGCATTCATTGCATACAGTGGTGTTGTTATGCATTAAGATTATGCGACCCTGACAGATAGCTCTTTACGGTCATATGACTGTCTCGGACTTAAAGACTTGCAATATATACGAACATACCTACCATACCTTACAATTCATACTTATATTATAAATGCGAAAGTTACTCTGTCTGTGTGACAGAAAAACTCTGATTCTTGAGGAAGGATATAACCGACAAACATGTGGGCGAAGCCTAAATAGTTAGTATTATAATATTTCTTACTACTCATGCCATACCCTCATTATAAATCAAGTTGCAAATGCCTTTCTTATGAAACATTTGCAACGTCACACAGGATTTATATCCTCTGTGACGAATGGCATGGAGATTTCTATGTATATAAAGTACAATAGTCATTTAAACGTGTGTAACTAGCGACAAGTGGCATTAAATGGAATAAAGGTGATAGCAAACTCTAAACACATATTTAAATTTATTGCTCACATTCGGACATGTCAATAAAAAACATTATATATAATAATAGTAATTTGTATGGCCTTAATCCTTCTGCAATAAATGCTCGATAAGATACGAGTATCAATGTATAATTTGTGTATCTTTTACAAGTTACTACTACATAAATATGTGCAATAGGTACGAGAGTAGTAAATATTGCTACATATTAAGACGCATTAGAGTTATGATTGTCACTAAAATATTGTAGTTTATTATTGAGATAGCACATAATCTTGTTATCTTTGTTAAAAATGGTTGTAATAATAATGAGTAGTTTACGTAGTTTTTGTACATTTGTATTCAACCTATTTAGTATATAACTAATAATATATACGCGGTAGAAGTGGGAGCGAGAGGTATACCAGCTAAATCTCTCTATAACCTTTTGAAAGACCTTGGCCTGTCGAGATCTGCAGTAAGTTCTATTTTAGAACGAGTATCCAAGGCTGCACTAACAGGTTCCTACCAAATTTGGCTAGGTAGGGCGGGAAACTCGAGCAGTGAAGGTGACCGTTGATGCGTATCTTAAAGGGGGCCTCCTTAAACCTACACCTAGGTCGTAAGTCCTGGGAACTGCTTTGAGTTTCTCCCTCTGCCACACGATGGACCCGGCACCCGCACGGTGAATCCATGGAGTGCTAAGAAGTTTGTCTCACAACCTATTTAGTATATAACTAATAAGATTTTATTTTACTTTTTCGTATATTAAAATAGTTGAGTATTTAATAATAAAAATCACTATTAAACATTTTATTAATAAAAACTCTTACTGAATGAAACGTTATATTCTCTAGATAATAAACACGGATTAATTGCTCCGTGGTTATTTAGCACCAAACTGCATGTGTGCCCATTAACTTTAGGATTAATATGGTATTCAACATCACATTACAATAAAATATATTTCATGTGTGAGATCCATAAATAAGTGGTAGCCGAGTAAAGCTACACAATTTTCTCAAAGTTACACAATGATAGCCAAATCCAAGATGGATGACCATTCCTTACACATCGAGACCCTCTGTGCCCCGAGAGCAAGTTAAGCTGTAAAAACGTCTGTGGCAATCCTAATTTCTATTTGGAGCTGTAATAAGTTTGACAACTGTCTTTCCACTGAACTTCGAAATTGCCTAGTTTCTACTTGGGTTGCGGCCATCGACACACGTAAAAAATGTAATCTCAGACGTATTGTAGTAGACTTAAAGCTAACTCTAGCCTAGATTGAGAAAAATATGGGAGGAGAAGAGATAGTTGACATGTTTTAGCGAAATTACATGAGTCGTTAAGAATGTTTCGATACTTTTCACAATAATAGTACTAATTAGTACCCAGTAGTTTTAATAGTAGATAATCCTTATAACTAGAGATATTCTGCTTATCGATTTTCAACAATAATTTATCATTATAAAAGAATCAGTGGAAATATAATGCAGTTTTTATTAAACTACACTAAATTACAAGATATGTTATGTTTTAATGTTAATTGTAAGTTATAGTAATATATTTATTTGATTAATATCGGGGTTCCATTATGCAAGCGAATGTCGTGCATACACCACCTGGCGAGTGCTGACTATGAATATCAAATATAGTGGTTCGTATCGTTATGAGAATGTGATTAATATGAATATTTTTATTAGTATACAGGTTGTACGTGATCCTGTAGGAGAATGTCATTTTATCAATATTTTTGAATGGAAAAGCTTTCTCAAATAGTTTAACTAATGTAAAGGTGACCATTTATAACTAGAAAATAATCAAATCATCATTATATATTCTTTAGAATAAGTCTTTAAAATATATATGTTCGAACACTTAACTGAAATAAGTTACGTTAATCTTGATCATAAAAATTATTACTAACTAGAAACTTATATAAAAGTTATTAAGTTACCCACCGTTCGAAGGTTACTAACAAGTAACTAAAGTTTGAACAAAAGTTAAGACCATTACCTACCATTAAGACAACCACTATCCGTAGTTAAACGAAAATAGTAATTTTAAGCAATAACAGAGAAAAAAAGTATATTAAGCATCCCTTTAAAATATTTTTTCTGCTTTTCTTTTTTTTTACTTTTGACATGCTAGTTATAGACTGTAGAGATACAATGCTTTATTGTTCACTAACCTGGTCAATTTTTTATTTTATTGAAAACCACAGAAAGTGTGGCCAATAACAGGTTTTCCTTGTTAACTAAAAACTATGTATAAAGCGACTATGCGAATGAGAACATAAAGTATGACATAAATCTAAATACATTCGACATTTATGTTATATACTTAATCATTTATATTGTCCACTCAAGACGCTGGCGATTTTAAATTTAAACAATTGTTTGAAATATGAGAAGATATCTACCTCATGGAATAAAATATTGTATGTACGCGAAATACGTGTAAATACATAGTTTCTTGCGTACATGAAGAATGGGCGTGTGTCGGGTGCGACGTGATGGGGTGTTAAATACCATTTGCGAAACCAATTCGGCACTATCAATATTTCCATTTATTATATCATACAACAAACACATGTCCAGGATCATACGTCTGTCCTCAAGAGTCAACAAGCCATGTTCTTTATAACTTTGACGGTAAGTCATGACTGGTTTACAGAAACGATAATGAAAGTTATCTACAAGTTTTTTGTATATGTTCTATTTGATTTAAATAAATTAGATAATAAGGGGACCAAATAGGGCAACTATACTCGAGTGTGCTACGCATGTAAGCATTTATTTATTTTTATAATGTTGACATGATTTTAGAAAAACCCAAGGTTTTTATATGCTTTAGAGCAAATAGTATCAATATGCTCAGAAAACGATAGTGTACTGTTGAATGTAATCCCGAGAACACGAGCAATGACTCTTTTTATTTGAGCGCCGTTAAAATTGTACAAATAGTGTAACGGTTGCTTTTTACGGCTATAAGTGACACATTGGCATTTATTAATATTTACAGAAATGTTATTCTTACTGTAAAATCATAAAAAATAAAAGCATACATTAAGTATTTACAGTTTTTGATGGCATCAGTGATGTCATATAAATAAATACGCATTATATTAAACATTGTATCTGTACATACAATGTTTAACAGTGGCTGCCAATTAATTTAATTGAAGAAACTGTTTAATGCCATGAAATCAGCTTTAAAGTTATTAGGCTTGGGAGAAGATAACTCTTTAAACGGGAAAGTGATAAATTGTGAACTTCGATATTAATTACATGATGAGCTGGATCAGGCTTCGATAGAGGTAGCAAACATTCATTGATCTTGAGGGGGAAGTTACAGAAGACGAGATCTAATGCATTACCTCTATAGTTGAGAAGGGTGTTGTATTATGATAAGCCATGGTACAGGTACAACGTCTCAACTAATTGCCTACTAGCGAGTTGGACCTCTACAGTACCCTGTTTTTAAATATGGTATTACTGTGTTGCCACTCGATGCAAGGTATGTTAAAGTCATCCGCTAGCACGTTATTGTACTTCTAGTTATACTAGTTATTATTTTTGTCATGCATTTAAGCACACAGTCAACGTCTGTAGGTATGCGATGCGCATCGGGTGCTATGTACGCAACACTGACGTAAAAGTCCAAAGCAGAAGACAGAGCACGGGCCGGTATTACAATGGTCACGACTCACGATGCACTATGACCCGAGCGTACTTTTAACCAAAATCATGACACCTCTACCTTTTTTCTTGTTGCTAACCGATAAATCGCGGTCATTACGGAACACATCATATCTGTGGTCACAAAATTTCCCATCGTGTATGTCACTATACAACCATGTCTCAGTTATAAGAACGATGTCATAGTCATTACATAAGATATTTTGATAGAATTGTGATGTTTTATTTCTTAGCCCACGACAGTTCTGATTGGTGATGAATTTTGGATCCTTCGGATGCGGCTACCGATATTCTCCTTATGGATAAAATTGTTTAAATATAAACTTTGTTTAGTTTGTTGACATGTATAATCGCGGCATATACGCATATATACCAATGCATTGCAATAACAGACCCAACAGAGCAAAGAGTAGACAGTGACTGAAAATATTACTATAAAATCATCTTGCATAGGCAGCCTCCAACGAGCTTAGAGCGAATAGATAGCTATTCGTTCTAAGCTTGTTGGAGGCACAGGTATAATACAACTGAGTTAAGAAGCGCGTAAAGAAAAAATGCACTTTTGAAAAGAATCCTAATGACGGAAGGTTAAGATTATTATTAAGTTGTTAACTGTATTAATATCGAAAGATACTAAGTAGAAACATAGTAAACACGTCCGCTCGCGCTGGCTTGCTTGAGAGCTATAGTAATACTAAATATATTAATAATATAGGCGATATTATCAATATTCTCCTAAAAATCTAAGTTCAGACGCTTTGCAACGTCATGCATTCAAATCTTTGAATGCATTACGTTGCAAAGCTTTGTGTTTTCAACAATGAGATTTAGATTTCATTGACGTAAGTTAGTGTGCAAGAAAACGTGTGCAAATATGAATGTAGAATTTCTTTAAACATATTTTTCACCGTGGTTACGGATATAAACATACAAATCATTAAATATAATTAATTAAGTGTTACATTTTCCTGGTAATGATTCACAATTGGAAGAGGCAATAGTTCTCGACCTTGTGTTACTAAATATTATTATTATTTAACGAATGATTGTTAATTAAAAATCGTCATAACAATTGTCAATAAATTTGTTCCCAATTTTTATAAAATTGTAATAAACTTAGAAACGTAAATAGACCAAGTCTAATGTTATCATTTTCTTTTAATCTTCTCATCTTACTGTTGTCGTTCAAATTGAGATAAAGATTGTAATCAATAGTGATTTTATATCTATGTATCTTACTATGAGATACTCGTATTATAGCTCCTACGAAATGTATTTTTTAAACTTTTGAGGTTATAACAGATTGGATACCGTAGTGTAGGTCACCAAGCTACATTTTTGCATTGTCTTCATTTGCAGTGAGTAGTGACTACACTTGGATTCTAGTCATACCATCCATCAGACAGAGTAGAGTCACTTTGGTACGATCATATATAAAATATTTAGTAATTTTAGCAAACATATTTGAAATATACATAATAAACTTCATAAAGTCAAGTGGTACTCTACTGAGTAATTATCATGACATGTGTAAAAGTAAAAACGTGATAGATTAATCGTGTATAGATTAAAGGTAAAATAAGCATGATCGGTAAAATGGAGCGCGATACGAACAAAAAATATTATGAGCGGACAGTGCAGAGGAAACACGAGAAACGTGCGCAGGCATTTTACGTTAAACAACTTAATTCTGTTCTATTTGTGTATTTTTTTAATTACTGTATTAGTTTTACTTGAATATTCCGTGTAAATAAATTAAAATTTACAGTTTTAAATATAAAATTCAATTAGACTAAATATTTAAAATAGTAAAACGATTTAAATTCAGTGAAAAAAATGACAGTAAAAAAGAAAGATGAAGAAAGTAAAAAAGATCCAACTACACAACCTAAACAGAAGGGTGTTCCGAACTTGTTCTCAAGATCGTTTTTTTGTTGGATGTTGCCTGTGTTTTGGAATGGAAATAAGAGGGATCTAGAAGAATATGACTTAAGACCAACTAAAGCCGTCTATAACTCGCAAGTGATTGGGGAGCAATTAGAAATGTAAGTGTAATAACGTTAGTAAGACTTATTTCCAAATTAATTTATATTAAATAATAGTTCTCTTTAGTCGTATTATTGGTCTCGAATATTCTTGACCTTAAATCTTCAATAGGTGCAGTTTTATTTTTAACATAATTTAACATCGTCCTTTAACGTTTTGGTTTGCAATAAAGTATTGTCCCTTACCATATTTTCTACTGATTTTAGCTTTTAATATCAAGTAGTATTAAGGTCGATCAGTATTTTTAGCTTTTGTGTAAAAATGGTGTACAATTAAATCAATATACAGAAAACAAAATAATAACAAAACTAGGCAAATAATGGAATAAATAACATTTTTAATGATAATGTTATTATTATCCCCGTATGTAGCCGTGTTATCTATATAATATAGTATCCTCAATACTTGAGTATTAAGGAAAGTAACACGATGTTCGTTTAGGGATAACTCCTAGTTCGATCTCGGTCGGTCGATAAACCTTCATAATAATAATTGTTTTAAAAATAATATTTTCTTATTAATTGCGTAATCTGATTATCTCTTGGGGATGGTCCTTATACTCGGTATCAAAGTATCCTATATCTATTAATTTTATTTACATGCAAAAAATAAACAAACTTCCGAACTTCAATTGGGATGAATTTATACTTATAAAACGCGACGTTACCAACACGATAAAGTGAGATATAGATTGTAATACGTTTATTTGCCGAGAGATACAGAATCTGTGATAAACGCGATAAAACATACTTTCTCTTTAGTTTTTTAACCTAAGTAAATAATTACTAAATTTCGCATTGACTTTGACTTCATATTTTCAATGTCGCTCTGCCACCATATATGTAGTTACTTCTTATTAGTTATTTGTAACTCTAAAACAATGATTGTTTTTGTACTTTTCATTTTAATAGAAGTATTACGATTAATCATCGTAAAGCGAAGATGAATCAGAATTTCTGGAAATATTTTGTACTGTATCCTGTATTGTGGTTAGTATGTTATACATTAGTTGACATTGAAAATCGATAGAAATAGACCTCATAAAGACACGTTAAGGAATGCACCATAGAGTTATAAAAAAAAAAAAAAAAGCTTTGTGTAACTTTTCATTCGTTTAACATTAATAAAAGTTTTGAAATTATTGAATAAAATGTGTAAAATAAAATAAATCAACTATTTATGTTTGGAAAATGACCGATCATAATAAAGCGAGGTGTAGCATAACTTCTTAGAATAGTTCGTGGTGACAAGCATTTATTACCTACTTTAACTTGATTTTTTATCCCAAAGCACTTCATTGACTTGTATCGTATATCGTAATTGACTTGACTGCCTCGGTGGCGTAGTGGTAGCGTATGCGACTGCTAAGCTTGAGGTCTCGGGTTCGTCGGATCAAATGTTTGTATGATCTGCAAATATTTGTTTCGGAGTTTGGGTGTTTTCTATGTATAATATGTATGTATTTACAAAAAAAAAAGTATATTAGTATTTATATCAATTGTCTAGTACCCATAACACAAGCTCTGCTTAGCTTGGGACTAGATGGCGTTGTGTGTTAGATGTCCGGAATATTTATATTATCAGGAAAGCTATATATTTGTGAGAAAAAAACAATTTTATAAAAAAGTATTGGTGACTATAGCACTATACTTAAATCAAGTTCTTGGAATTAAAGGAATCTTATAAATTATTGCTTCAATAAGATTTTAAAGTTTTTTGTATAAATTATCTTTTTATGATTGACTGACACTAATGTCCATCGTAATAGCCGATTGAAGTGTCAAAATTATCAGGATAAATTTTGATAAAATGTTTGAAAACAAATGATAATATCTAGATCACCAGACGGAAAAAATATTTTACTTCCATAACGTTCACCAAATTATTTTATCAGTATTTCTACAATTAGAAACAGTTAATAATTAATGGTAGTCACTGTTCCGTATAGCTATGGATATACTATACTTCAGTTTTAAAGAGTAATGTACAGTGTCCATATAATATACTTAAATATAAATTATGTAAAATTGTATAACAAGTTTGCGAAATAAATGACTAGACTACTGAATAACGCGAGAGAGTTGTAAAATAATTACACTAGAAAATGAGGTAATTCTGTTTAACTAGTGAATTAATAGATTTGATATATACAAGCATTGCATACTACAAAACCCAGTTACCGTGAAGGATTCATCAAATATTGTAGTAGGATGCATAGACAGTTTTTAGATGACCTTATAATACGGACAGTTCTTTGAGATAATAAATTATTCTAAGATACGTGTACACGTATTGTATACATTGAAAAATGCTTATATAACTAGGCGAAGGCTTATAAGTAACTGTTTGATTGGTTTTTGAAATCCTGAAATTGTATTTAAGCAAACCAAATATATTTCAGAAGTTTTAAAGTCCGCAGAAGTCATTTTGATGATTTTCGGTGCGATCAGGATAGCTATCTTGACATAGATAGATAAAATAGCTAGACAACTTTTGTACGGCGGAAACCTCCAGCCGTACAAATGTTGTCTAAGTAAGGGTATCTAAGTATTATATTTCGCTTAAAATGTATTAACAATGTTAAGTAAAATATTGTCGGTAAAAACGTGTATATTTTCTAACATAAATTGTTTTTATAAATCAAGAACATTAATCAGAATAAAGATCATATTTTAAAAGAATTTTTGAATAATACAGCGAACAAAGGATGAAACCCTATAAGTAAATATTATTTGATAAAAATTTTTGTAATCAGGAAGTTCAAATTCTTAATCGTATGTACATATTTTAGGTATGTAAAATGAAGTCTTTGTAAAGTAATAAGTGTATAGTAATAAGTGTGTATATTTAAAATAAAAATAGTGGTTTATTTAACAAAAAAGTAACTTTTTAAAGAGACACTAAGTGCTTCTTCAACTTGTCTAGAATCTGCCACCACCAGAGACTTTTTAACCCTAGAGTGGGCGCGCTATGAGCATTTTGCCGCCCTCGCTAGAAAAACGTTAATAATTTGTAAAACTATTGCCCGTTAGTCTTGCGCTTTATAGTAGCTGCCCCCACTCTCGTTAGCGACGCGTACCGAAAAGCCAGATACCGTCAGTGCACAGGAGACCGCTCAAGGAGAAGGTTGTTACCAGCTGGTGTCGCCGGGCGGCAAATTGCTCACCGCGCGCCCACTCACGTAAGTAAAAATTGAGCATGTATTTTTTGCAAAGTTGAAATATATACTATATTTTATTGATTGTGAGAACTAAAAAACGATTTTAATTTCAGGATATAAAAGTATTAAGTGATAAGAACAAAAATGGACGATCAAATCGTGTCTTGGCTGGAAATGTCTGATTTTGAAGGTTCACAGTCTATAGAGCAGAATGAGTCGGAAAGTGATCGATCTAGTTATCATAGTGAGCCAAACACGAACACAGAATAGTCAGCAAACGACGACGATTCTGACAAGGAAGAACCAACTCCAATTGTTCCGCCCTCTGAAATTCCTATTCCACACCAACGACGTCGTAGACTAAATGAAGGAAGAATATTCTGTGGGGAGAATTACTCGCAGATGGCCAATGAGGCTGTTTTTTTCAATGATGTATATTGCTGGAATAAACAGTCAAATTATATACAAAGCCAATACTAAATACTAAATGCTACGCCGACAGTTTTTGAAAGAAATTGCTATGGTCCTAGTGAAGCCATATATGGCCACAAGGTCTTCTGTAGAGACATTAAATATCTATTTGAAGAACCAAATTGCTCGTTTTGTACCAGCAGATCAAGCAACATCTTCAAAGAAGGAGTATGCAATAATGCATATGCAATTTATGTCCAACAAAAAAAAATAGGCGCACTAAAAAAGCGTGTTGCAGATGCTCAAAGTTACTGTGCAATGAACATTGCTCATTCCTTTGTAAAGACTGTTTGGATAAAGCATATCCTGTAGATGTAGTGAACATATAATTTCGTTTATTTTTTTATTTTCTGTGGGGGAACGGGTATAATGTTCCACCCAACACAAAGGGAGGATCCTCCGACCAGGCGAGGTGATCATGCCTGGCGGGCTACTGCCCAACAGTTGATGTTGGGATGTTGTATATATGATAATCGGCGCGGGAACTTTATTTGCGCGATTCAGGATTGGTACTTACTCCGTGTAGTGTAGTTTGTAAGTACAGTGCGTTACTTCGTAGTTCAGTGTATCTTCGGTAGATGGCGCTGTATGTGGAGGTCGCCACATCACTCCCCTCCAAGACTGGAGGTCGATATATGTTGAGTCAGCTGTCTGTGCTCTGATGCGGAGCTTGCCAGTGCCAGGAGTGAGTAGTTCCAGTGAGTCGGAACTGAATGCCGCAAGTTCCAGTGAGTCGGAACTGAATGCCGCTAGTCCCAGTGAGTCGGGGCTGAAGTCCGCTGATCCCAGTGAGTCGGGATCGCATGCGGTGCGCGGTGCTGCGGTGAGGTCCCCAGTGAGTCGGGGCGATTGCTGCGTAGTGGCTGGCTGCTGCGTAGACGGGAGAGATGTGCTCTGCTTACATGGACCGTAGGTGCAGTGTGCTGTGCCTAGACGCTGTAGAGGCCGTAGGGGTTACCAGGCTGGAGCGGTCGCGTCCTGCGTGTGGTATATCCCAGTTGAGGCCGAAGTTGCTGGCTGGCTTGAGACTTGCTGTGGGAGTGAACATGATGGTGGCGCGGCTTGAAGGCTGCTTCCAATCACGTCGGGGTCACCACTGTGGGGGAACGGGCATAATGTTCCACCCAACACAAAGGGAGGATCCTCCGACCAGGCGAGGTGATCATGCCTGGCGGGCTACTGCCCAACAGTTGATGTTGGGATGTTGTATATATGATAATCGGCGCGGGAACTTTATTTGCGCGATTCAGGATTGGTACTTACTCCGTGTAGTGTAGTTTGTAAGTACAGTGCGTTACTTCGTAGTTCAGTGTATCTTCGGTAGATGGCGCTGTATGTGGAGGTCGCCACATTTCTTTTAGTATTATAGAGTATTATAATAGCAGAAGTCAAAAAAGTCAATTAAACTATTAAGTTTCCTAAAATATATTGTAAGCCAAAGTTCTTAAAACAAAGTTTAATAAATATGTTGATTTACCAATACTTATTTGTGTATTATTTAAATCCTGACAAAATAAATTAATTATGTTACTTTATTTCTACTTAAAATAGCCAAAGAAAAGAGGCGGCAAAATGCTCCCCACGCGCCCACTGACGTTTCACTGAAAGACGCGCCCACTCTAGGGTTAATTAAAACATATTGACAGAACTTACAAAATAAGCAAAATCTTCCCCTATCTTTTAACTATGCACATCAACATCCAATTTGGCTACACATTTAAATACATGATTCTCTCTAAGTTCAACTCTCAAGTGTTACTACTCGTATTAAAAATTTAAAAGTGATTGTTTTAGCCATGGATACTGGTACCCGCGTTGCTTGCATCTTCGCGTGTGCAACATGAAATTTTAATGCAAACCTGTAAAAAACAGTTTTACTTAAAAGTGAAAAACGTGTTGTGCTCTACCGAGCCGCCACGCCGACACCACTTCCGAAGACGTGTAAATATTACATGAGGACTACATTTTGAGCTGTTATATCTTTTTGCATTCGCATTGAGTCTGGTGACCACTACACCTTCTTCCTATTCTGCATATGCACCCCAGAGTCACTTTGCTAGGCTCAAATACATATCTACTATGCTACTGCCTCTGTGGCGCAGTGGTAGCGCATGCGACTGCTGTTCTTGAGGTCTCGGGTTCGATTCCCGGGTTGGACCAATTGTTTTTAAGATCTACAAATATTTGTTTCGAAGTTAGGGTGTTTTCTATGTTAAATATGTATGTATTTACAAAAAAAGTATTTATGTATGCATATCAGTTGTCTAGTACCTATAGCACAAGCTGTGCTTAGCTTGGGACTAGATGGTGTTATGTATAAGATATCCGAAATATTTATTTATTTATTATATACATAAAAAGCCTACAACAAAGGTCACCAGAAAAAAATCGTACAAAATAAGAAAAAAATACTTAAAAAACAATTAATACAGGAAGTACAAACAATAAAAATAATTCATTTTAGAAAGTTTTAGTTGTATTCATAATAAATTAAACAAAGTAGCATAGTCGAAAAATATTACTTAGTCGAAGAATATCTACATTTAAAAAAATATCTGAGCAAGCATTAGTCTGGAAACAGTTGGTGTTTAGTTTTCTAAAGTGTGTGTGTGTTTCTAAGTGTTAGGCAAAGTAAAGGCAATCCTACTGACTTGCGTATACCTTGCATATCACTTGGTAACAGATTATCAAAAATATATGCAGCTGTTGTACAAACCGAAAACTAACAACAATTAAAGATTTTAATTGGACATAAAGAGTGACTTAGAATAAATTGCATAGAATTTAGCAAGAACTATCTTTAATTGAATTTTTAACGCTATATTAAATAACTCGTTAGGTTGACTCTTAAACTAATTTAAGCAAGTATTTTTAGATTGAAATAAACCACGTACATTAATTAAAACCATTGATATCAAGAAAGAAAGATTTGAAAAAAAAATGAAAGCTAAAACCTTACTACGACAAAAAACGACGCTAAAAAAGTATAAATCAAATTTAGTTTTTACTTTTTTATTTTAAATGTTTGCCGTTATAATATTCATTTCTTCGCAAAATTTATTTTAAATACCATAGAAATATAATATTTTTTGAATAAATTCCGATGTCACGTTAGTCACGAGCAAATGCTATTAATACGTATATATACTCGTATATTTGAAATGTACAAGTAACGCTCTTTCCAATGATACCAAACACAGCATATTTAATTCAATTTATTTTTAACGCAGTAATTTATGGCCACTAGAGGGTGCTAAATTGGATTTAGTGACACGCCATATAGCCTATAACCAGCGGACGATCAAAACGCTTCTAACGATATCATTTATCCAGTTCGAATAAGTAGTTGAGGAGCTATGAGGGAAAAGATGCACACATACATAGCCTGTCAAAATTACAACCCGCCTTGGCTTTGCCGTAGTCGGGTAAAAAAAGAAATGTGTGAGATTAAGTCTCGTTCAATATGTTTAAGGCATAGATTCTTCCCCCTCGAGTTTATTTGTAATCATGGTAAAAAGTAGTCTATATCCGAGTCCTTCCTCGAAAATCAAAGTATCTCTATGCAGTAGTTTAGCCGTGTAAGCGTCCGTTACGCTTACACGGCTACAGACAGACAGAGTTATTTTCTTAAGTATGGATGAATAGGATATAAGAATAGATGGATCTACTGAGAGTTAATAACTGCCACCCGTTTTAGACTCTTGCTACTCAAAAGCCACAAGCGTTAGCAATCTGGCTTTCAACCCTATCTGACTCATTTGGTGAACAACAACAAAAAATCCTCAATCAGGATAAGCCGGTTCGTACGTGTCAAAACATGTATAATACAAGTACTTTTCTTAAGGTTAGGTAGCTTATATTTATGACGGACTTGGAAGGTATTGCATAATGTTATTTATATAAATGGAAATAATAAATAAGATTATAGTAATTATACTTATATTACATGGAAAAAAGATAGGTATTGATAGATAAGATAAGAGGGCAGGAATAGTGATGACTGGCACTTTTTACTGTTCCACTTTGTTCTGTACAGATTAGTAAGCACTAAGTGTTTAGGAAGCACCTCTGTACTTGCACACGTGACATTCGTGTGCAAGTACGCGTGTGCCATTCGTTGTAATCTTTTTAAATAATTGACACTATGTATGACATTGATTAGCTCTCTTTAATCTACGAGTATTATTTATCTTTATGATGATAAAGACACACCTTTAACACATTCCGAAAATCTGGGTACGGAAACGCCACTACAATGTTCAATGGTACCGATTCTATATTTTAACCTAAAAGGGTATCAAGTTTAGGACCATATAAATTCAGGTAACTCACCTACCTACTCAAAATATTAACAAAGTTACTTCTGGTTAATTTAGGTTATTCCAGTTTTGTTAAAATGATTACATTATGCCATCCTAAATGAATTTAAATAAGGAATAATAATTTTAGGGAGCAGAACATAGTCGGCAACGTGGTTAGCAGTAGAATAGCATGACTGTTCACAATTTATACAGGGCTCCTATAGTTTTATGTGTTCATAGTTTCATAACTTTTAAATTTATAACAGATTTTGTTTAAAAATTTTAGCCATTTGTTTTGTACAAAGTACAAAAAGCTATAAATTTCAACATTAAGTATTTGAAATACGATACGTTTCCCTCCGGCATCCTCATTCACTCGGTGAAACACAGCGCAAGCGCTATTTCACACTAGTTTTCTGTAAGGCCGTGGTATTACTCCGGTCGAGCCGGCCCATTCATGCCGAAGCATAGCTCTCCCACGGTTTTAAAGATGATTGCTTACTTGTTTTTAAATTATGCTAGATTTTTTCCAAACGGTATTGTGTTGTTTTAAATTCAAACATAATAGGTTCTATAACAGTTGGCATAAAAGTGAAAACTTATTGATACCAAACAAGAAGATATATACATATACACAATTAATGTTAATGTTAAATCTGTACAATTTAGGTTTATGAGTTAATTTGAAATAGCCTTGAATGTTAACATACTACGTAGTATTTTAGGTAAGTTATGAAATTTATGCGCATAGTTACATCCACAGCGGCTTTGTAATATTCTGGTATGCCAATTTATTTTGTGATTAAAATACCATAAGCCCAATTATTTGCCATACTGTTTTATTTATTCGGCGCTTTGATTTATTTAGGAGAAAGTTTAGGTGACTTCGTTTCAAATACCTGTGATATAACAGAACTAGAAATATTGCTTCTGTAAGCATTGTAGAAATAGGAATCTCTTTATTTATTTTGTTAGCAGTCTAATACACTGCTCACAAAACAAATAAAGACACAATATAAAAAATATAACTTTAAATTCAATAGAACATTTTCGGGATCAAAAACATGACATGGAGACAATTTGAAAAAAAATGCAAGCAAAGCAGTAAGTTAATTATGTTATAATTGTAAAAAACTCTCGTTATAAAATGGCTTATACCCAATATCCTATTAAGTTTACCAAGTAAAATATTGGATATCTTGTCGATGCTGTCAAGTACATCCTACTTCGTGCATTACTTTTAGTTTTAATAGGATCAAGTTAGAAACATATATTGTATAAACAAGTCTGTAAATAGTTATTCTATTCTATATATTGATATTTAGACTCCGAATTTACTAATTAAAAAGTATCAACAAATTAAGAGAGAAAGTAAAATTAGGTGATAGAACCTTGGAGAGAACGACTTGAACAATCGAGCGCTGGGCACGCAGTTATTAAGGCGGTAAGGCCCGTTATGGAGGTGAGAGATTCTGCTAGCTGGCAGAAACAGGCCCGGGTGGCGGTGCGGATGCTGCGGATCGTGCGTGCCCTGGGGCACAGTAACGGAAACATCGGAGTTCCCACACAGGAGGGGGCCATCTACAAACTGTAGATGGCTCCCTCCTGTGCTCCCCTCATTTCCTTTATAAGGTGTACCTGGTTCCCCGGCATCTAGTACCCGAGACGGCGTGCGGTTTTAATCGGTTCTAGTCGGACATACCACCAGGAGGTGGTATCCGATGAAAATATTACAAAAAACAACTTTTACAAAATGCATACAGAAGTGTATACGGTTCTTACATATAAAAAAAACCAGACAAGGGCGAGTTGGAAGTAGGTTTTGAATCCCTTGCGAATGTCAAAAAATTGCAGCATAAACGGCTGTATCTTTTGATTGCGTTGGCTTAGAAGTTTGAGTTTTTCACAGCTTCAAGGGACGGTAGACCTGAGTATTTGATATGAATTCAGCTTGATACCTTCTTCTCAATAATGCGTATTCCTGAGAAAAGGGTTTTAACAGACAGACAGACGGCCAAGAAAGTGATCCTATAAGGTTTCCGTTTTTTTCCTTTTGAGGTACGGAACCGTAAAAATAGTTTAAAATGTTTGTTATCTGTTTGATTCGGCTAAACTCTGGAACAGCTGAACGCAATTTGACGGGACTTTCACTGGCTAGCTGATGTTACGAGTATAAGGTGTAACTTACTCTTATTTTAAATATAAAAAAATTAGAACAAAATTGAAACTAAGAAACAATGTCTGATTCAAAAGCAACAAACCCCACTAATATATATATATATATATTAATATATATATATATATATATATAGGGCGGGCTGACTTCCCCTGATTATTTAAGATTAATTTAATTTATACCGATGACAACATCGTGATTATTATTTTACAGTTACAACAATCTAAGTACCTATGGACTTAATCGATTAGATAGATAAAAGTACTAGAAGGGAGTTATCGTAGATTTAGATTTTTATCGAAGGGTCATGTATTTTTTGTATTTCTGAGTATCTACTGACACCCTAAATGATTTTTTTTTATTCATTAATTTACGTAATTCAATTCAAATTTCTTTGTGGCGGGATAATTAAGAATGCGGAGTGTGTCACCCTTATCAATCTCGTGAGTGTCAAAGAGTCGACTAAGGGAGCAAATACCCAGTCCAACAGAACTACAAAAGGAAGCTAAACTTAAAACAAACGCTATACCAATTCGTCAAAACTTGATTGGCTAGTAGGTCTAACAACAGTCACTCTACGTAAATAATCTAAAGTTCGGTCGTTTCGATGTCGATTGTCGATGCACTTGTACGCTAATATATATTTACATTGTTTTTCTCTTTATTCACAGAAATTGGTTAGAAGCGGAGAGAGAATCAAGACTGACGGGTACTAAACCAAGACTTTGGCGAGTGTTAACTAAAACATTTGTTTGGTCTTACTGGGTCGGAGGGCTCATGCTGTTCATCTCTGTTGCTTTAAGGTTAGTCGAAAAATTCTAGGCCGTATACCTTTAATAGATATAAATTCAACTCACAAACTATATTTTTTTATTTTCAAAATTATATTAGTTTACGAAAACAATAACATTACATACAGTAACAAACTGGCTGTCATGTATTCTTACCATCAAATAATAAAGCACGTTTGCCAATCCTGAAAGATTTTATAGTAGGAAAATTTATTTAGATTTATATCTATAGGTTCCAAAAACATTTACAATACAATGTTACATTCTATTTTTTGTGGTATAGGGGGCGGAAATCATGGTAGATAAGATCGGAGCAGACAGCATAGAGCAACAGTAGCATATGGTAGGAAGTAAACATACGCAGGCGTGCCCTCTGTCAAAGTATAAGGCCAAATGAGCCTAAGCGTGACACTGTTGTAACACAAAATGTATGCGTGAAATTGTAAACGATTTGTTTTATGTGAGTACGTAGTGAGCTGTGATTGTTTTTGTATATGAGTCATAAATGTGATTGTTTGAAGATTCCCCGCGCACAAATGACAGACCATTTTGTATTGGAAAAAGACGCTATGGCTCCTCTCCTCTGTTTTATGGCCCGTGTTGCTCTATGTGTAAAAGTGACAGTGGTAAAGTGACTGAAAAGTCACTCTCCTTAGAGACCTGCAACTCAACAGATATGGGTTGCCATTCGTTAAGTATTACTGCCCTTAAGTTACGGGTAGTGGTTGAAAGTCTGATAACACATTCGCTAAAAAGCAATTAAGGAATAGCTAAACATCGGGTTACTTTAAGTCCTTTTTCTATTAGAGTTTCTGTAGATTACAGGAACTCTGATTCGTTGATTTTTATATTATATTATTGTAAATGTTGTTAACAGAACAGCGTCACCGTTACTGTTTGCCGAGTTATTACGATATTGGTCGGTAGATTCAACGATGACCCGCTTAGTTGCCATGTACTACGCACTAGGTATGATATTAGCCAACTGGCTGGCTGCTTACTTCGCCCACCAGAGCTTTCTACTCTGTCAACAGTTTGGTATGAAAATCAGGGTTGCCACTAGCTCACTGATGTTTAGAAAGGTATCGCTTTTCTATTTCTTTGTATGTTACTATAATATGTATTCATTTATATATATATCAGCCTCTGTAAAATATGTATAATAATAATAAAGTTGTCCTTCCCATACTTCCAGCATAGTCCATTCCTCCTTCCTAGTTCAAGCTACCTTTCTTTGGAACACACTCCCACTAGAGACCAGGATGTCCACTAGCCGATCCACTTTTAAACTTAATGTACGACAGTTCTATAGAGACTTGTTGACGGAGTCATCAGAATAACACTTTTAGTGTCTTTTAGATATGTATATGTGTGTATGTAGGTATATATATTTATGTATATGTGTGTACGTATGTATATGTATATTTAATTTAGATGTTTTAATTATGTATAAATTGTATATGTTTATATATCTGTAGAATGCTTAGTATTGTAATATATCTTAATTTAATCTATCGTATTATTAAGTTACGTCTGCCAAACACAGTTTCGCAACACCCAAAGATTTGCCTGGAAGAAAATGCCTGTGGCATTAAGTCCGCCTTGTGCAATATGTTTGCAGGAAGTTTGTATAAATAAATAAATAATAATAATATACTTTATTTCTTCCTTCACCATGGTAACATAACATAATTCAATTCAACAAAATCGAGGAGATCAAGCTAGCATTGTGAGAATATTACTAGTATATATATATATATATATAGTATATAATAATATGTATTACTAGTACAGTATGCAATAACATTAGTTAAACATAACTTTTCGAATCTTTCGAAATCCAAATCCTACTCTCACCGACCAAAACGATAGGGGTTTATCTCGATGTCGATAGGATTAAAGGGACATTCATAGCGATCCCAATAACCCTTGAAAACACACTGAGTTATTTGTTGGTCAATACTAGGTCCAATAATAGACCTACTTATTGCGGTGTCAGAAGAAAAAATGTGCTTAAAATGTTTTTTTCTTTTGCAACTATTAAAGGATACTTGGATATGAATGCAAGTTACTTTTGGTCATTTATAATTTCACATGTAACTATATCACTAACACCATAAATACCATGGTGAATACAGGTGATCCTGTAAACCATTCTCACTTCCTCCAACTTTTAACATATCATTTTTATTCACCTCAGTAACGCTATTCATCCCGTGGGTATCGATTGGGGTAGACTATTAAAGGCTGTTGATGTTTTATACGCATGTATACTATTAGTTAGGGTTCCGTACCTCAAAAGAAAAAAACGGAACCCAAATAGTATCACTTTGTTGTCAGTCTGTCTGCCGGTCAAGACCCTTTTCCTCAAGAACGCGTATCAAGCTGTAATTCATATCAAATACTCAAGTCTACTGTCCCTTAGAGCTGTCAAAATCAAACTTCTAAGCCAACGCAATCAAAAGATACAGCCTTACATGCTGTAAATTTTTGACACTCGCAAGGGATTCAAAACCTACAGAGCTTTTCTCGTATACTCAGAATCTTGAAGTTTTTTACGAATCAACGTTTCATAGCACAGATAAAGGAATAATTATATAAAGTATAAATTTTTAGTTACATCATATATAATATACCTACAGGTTTGTACGAAACCCTCGGTGTCGCCGTCCGACTCGCACTTGGCCGGTTTATAAACAAAAGATGTTTACTATAATTTCAGATAATGCGAATGGGCAATAGTTCCCTAGCGGACACAACTGCCGGTAAGGTGGTAAATTTATTGTCCAATGACATGCAGCGTTTTGATATGACATTTGCCTTTCTTCATTATGGCTGGATCATACCTATACAAGTGGCTGTTGTAATGTACCTTGCATATAGTCAAGCTGGTGTTTCAGCCTTCTTTGCATTTGTCACGTTGGTCATATTTGTACTTCCTATTCAAGGTTAGTTTAAAAATAAAGTACCTAATATAAGTTCAATATTGAACATTTTCCGGTATACACTGCATAATTGATTTAATATGGGATTTGATTGTGACGTATGTGTAATATTTATATTAATAGTATCAGACAAGGAATATTAAAGTTAACTTTTCGTTGAATAATTGTTAGTAACACAAATTGAGAACCTATTAGTTCGATTGGCTGTCGATGGGCCTGTTACTCTAGTGTCGTTAAGTCAAGATCATTAACCACTGGAGTCAAATGTGGTGGGTTCGAATCCTACTTTTGTCCCTAGATGTAATTTATCTAAATTAAAATATAAAATATTATTTTGTTCCTATTTTTGTTGGCTTTGGTTTGTTGCCTATTTCTATGTCTAATAAATAAAATTAATAACTTTTTAGCTTTCTTGAGTCACATGATGGGTAAAGTACGACTTCGGAATGCTCTTAAAACAGATGAGAGAATTAAAGTAATGAGTGAAGTTATCAACGGAATTCAGGTAATCAATTGTTTATTTGAGTTAATTGTTACAGTTATTTTCAAATGTCTTCGTTATTTGGACAATTAAATTATCGATTAGATTATAATACACTCGCAAATATTATCATCTATATTTTATAAAGTATAGAATTTTGATACACCGTATTCCACAATAAAATTAATGTTACAGTTTCCATGACAAAAAAAAATGATTTGATGCTATCTACTCTACTCTACCTGATGGAAAGCAAAAGCAGAATCCAAAAGTGATGGTCACCAAACTCATTGCGAATGCAGACAATGCAACAATGCAGCAATTGCAATATGTGTTACGTGTAATCATGCACGTGAATTTGTTAGAAGAAACTGTTTTCATTTTTAAATGTATTATAATCATTTCAGGTAATTAAAATGTACGCGTGGGAGATACCATTTCAGAAAGTAGTAGGAGAGAAACGTAAGGCTGAACTAAAGGAAGTTAAAATAGCTACTATACTTAGGACAATATTCTTGGGTTTCATGTTGTTCACTGACAGACTGTCTCTCTTCGTTGCTATGCTGGTATTTATATTGACCGGTAACAGTTTGACTGCTAATGTGGTAAGTATTCTGGCATTTTATTATACGACTAGAATATTGGCTTATAGTTGCTGAATTAGGCTTAGAGAGAAATCTACGCATTATGTATTCAACTTGGAAACTGCTACTGATGCTGTAACTTTTCAACTGTGCTTCTTTTACTTATTTTACTTTCTTTTTTAGTTTTATCCCTTACAACAATTTATGGCTTCAGTCCAAGTGAATTTAACATTATTGCTACCAATGGTGTTATCTTTTACTGCAGAAATGATTGTCTCACTCAACAGAATCGAGAAGTTTTTGCATATGGGTATGTTTTACAAATATAAATACTCACATTTTTTAATTTTAATATATAATACGAGTATAACCGATGATGTGACCATTACGGGCCGCTTTATCAGTTTTATCTGACTTGTTGTCAATACTTCCTGTCCTTGTGATGGCGAATTAAAAATATGGAGTTCCACCACCTCTATTCATTTCATGAAAACTACGCTGGACAATATCACTGTACAGACAATGGAAACTTGAAACAAACACTATACTAAGCCGTCTGGTTAACGTGGTATGGTAAACCTTTTACTTGAGGGGAGAGCTATTATCCTAATAATTCCTTGCGCATTTCATTTATTTTTAACTTGTTGAGAACATGCACTAGTTTGTTAGAATATTTTTAATCAGGGCATCTGTGTCACACGAGTTTACACATAGCTGCTTTTTTTTTTGCCATAAAATTTGTACTTTTTTTTTCAAAAATGAGCAATTACGAGCATTGCGTTTTGATAAAAGTTGCATATTACTTATAAGGTTATATGAGAAAAATACATAGAAATATGTAGCCTAAATACCTTACATTTAGTACAACTACAAAGGCTCAATTATGCGAAATTTTCGTGGTCGTATTATTTAATATAATTTGAAGCAGGATTATTGGAGATCTTATCTGAAATCGCATGTCAATGCATCGCTTCTTTTATGATAAACGGTCTGACGTTATCTTACATCGAACTGATTTGATACAAAACAAATATTCATCGATTTTAATAAGACCTCTCCTGTTCAACGTTAACTATTTTTTAAATAATTTCAATTAGTTTATTTAGATAACAGGATTGGAGCATTTGAATACACTTTACACGAATTAAATATAATTTAAAGCGCATGGTACAGACATGTTATTTAGTTTTTTATAAATATAAATCTTAAAAGTATTAATATGTTTGTGTAGTGTTGATAACTCTTGAGTAGCAAGCTTCCTAGGAGATAATAATTACTTATCACCAGGCGGCCCACTTTATCGATTGATCCTGATCCAAATTAAAAATCTACTAGTACTATAATACTGCCTAATATTTTGCCATTTCTATATCTACTACTCTTTTACCGATTCCAACATCAATCTATCACCGTCTACTGCTGACGAACGAAGGTCTCCCCCCAGAAGCCTCAACTATCCCGGTTTTGGGAAGTCATTATCCAGAAATATACTCATTATCATCTATACCCTATAAAAATAAATAAAATTGGAGTTTCTGTTTGTAATATTAAAATAAAATAACTGGTTTGTACTAAATGCATATGTATGTATACACGGTACATATACTTACCAAAATATAAATTTTTGTCTGTCTGTTTATTCCGGCTAAACTCTGGAAGGGCTAGATCGATTTTGACAGGACTTTCAGTGCCAGATAGCTGATGATATAAGGAGTAACTTAGGCTAGCTAGGTTTTTTTTGACTATCTTTGGTCCGCGGCGTTACCCGCCGTACGACAATAACCGTGGGTAACAACGCGGGTTTCAGCTATTATGTAATAAACACACAAAAGTGAATTCATTTTTAATTTGCAGATGACCGTGCCGACTTCACTGATAACTCGGATGTCATGCCATCATCTCATTTGTTCCGGAATATTTCAAAAAATGGCTCTGTCGGTTCAGAACCTGTTAAGATGCTCGTTTATCGCCAAAACTCTGAAACGATTCCAACTTTTGGTAAGTTGAGTCCATTTACTAATGTAACATTTTTTTAGTTCATTTACATACAATGATAATATATTTTTAATTCTAGATATCTATTAAAATTAGAACGGATGATGTAGCATGACTAAAAGCTAGATAGATAAGATAAAAAAATACACCTTTATTATTTAGTACAACGTAAACACTAGCCTATAAAAGAAAATAGGCTGTTTTAATACTTTTCAGGAAATAAACTACGATGATACCTAAACAATATGAATCAACATTTCTTCGTCTTTCTACATTTCACAGAAAATAATAAAGTAGTACCTACTAGACAACCATCGATTCGTAAATTTAGAAAGAGTGTCTCGTACATTGATGACACAGCAGCAGTAATCCACGATGTATCAGCCAGTTGGATAGGAGATCCAAATATGTTAGCGCTTAAAAATATTTCTGCACGAATTCGCAAAGGAAAATTGTGTGCCATCATTGGAGCTGTGGGCTCTGGAAAGGTTTGTGTTATTGGTTTAATAGACATGGCTCTTTATTGAAAAAAGAAAGGATACCATCTAGCTGTCATTATTTTCTTTTATAACTTGTAAGTATATAACATAGACCATAATAATCTAATCGTACAAGTTTTCGTTTTTGATCATAATTAGTATAATTTGACAGAAAACGAATTATAACATGACCAATTAAGAGGCTAAAGTCGGAGATCGTTTTATGTTTTATCGGAAGACGGTCCCCATTTCATGTCATCCATATTTTTTATCATTAATTTCATCACGACGACGACTTGAAGACTCGAAGACTTGATAATTGAAGACGATAAATGCTTGACATTGGCAAAAATAGCTGATCCGAGTGATACGGCTGGTTGCCATTTCATCAAAATAAAAAATAGAGGCTAAAGTCTCTTGTAAAACACTCTAAAAGGTATTCCGATTGGAGTCGGTTACTGCTAGTCAAAGGCTAATACAGTAGGGGTTGCATACAGATGGTACTCGCATTCTTACGAATCCAATATATTTAGATGTCTTTTTATTATTTAAAATTAAATGACATTTCTAGGATTACACTTTTTGTTTGTTATTATTTCATTTATTGTCGTAAATGTAATTTATACATATATTTTTTTTAAGAAAAGAGGCATGTAAGTAGTATATATTTTTTAATTTCAGTCATCAATTTTACAACTACTACTGAAAGAATTGCCTGCAGCGACTGGCACTGTTTCAATAAATGGCACGATTGCGTACGCCTGCCAAGAATCGTGGCTGTTCCCCGACACTGTCCGAGAGAATATTCTTTTCGGTTCACCATTTGATCCACAAAAATATAAAAAGGTACGATAATCAAATATCATTTGCATTGCGTATTCTTCATGGAATATTTGGGTCACTGATATCCGAGCAGATAGGGAAGTCTGTTATCGATCGCTCCAATGATAAACATCTATTACTTAGTCAAAATTATTAATTACTGATTTGTGACGCTGCTCTTTTTAATTGCACATTTATTAACTTATATTTTGAAATTAAAGGGATAGATCTGAGTTTTATTATTAACTCATTCACAGGATGCATTCCATAATAAATATTTTACTTAATCAAGAGTCCAAATATATTATATTCAAAGAGATTGGATGAGGAGTTGCAGTCTCAATATAAAAAGTGAAATGAAGTCAGAAAATAATATTAGACGTGTTATTACATATTATATTTATATAAATTGTACCGATTTACTTAGTCCACTTTGATATCAAAGTAATGAAGTAATTACGTTTATATTAAATGTCTTTCAAAATAAATTTTAAACTTAGAAGTATAAGACCGACAGGAGCCGACTATAACATATACATCTTAAAATTCTGGGAAGTATGTTCTAATAAGGTTTAACGCTACATCACACCACGGCTAATAAAAGAGAGTAGCATCAAAAATAGGCAAAATTTATTCCTTTTGAGACACGCACAAATTTGAGCAGGCCGGCTAATAGTAAAATAATGAACGTAATATTATAAATTCGGTACTACATTACGCAGACAGTGTCACTCCATGTTTTATTAGGTGGAAGGCATAGCTATTCCCGAAATTCGTCATTGTGTATTTTTGTAAGTTAAATGTCAAATGAATTCCGCTCATTGACCTTTAAATTTGATTTCCGTTGCCTACAATAATGTATGTAATCTGATCAAACTAAATAATTAGTATTTAATTTTAATAACCGGTCCTGTGTTCCTCGCATGGCATGGCAATGGCTTCCGCCAACCTTCACCAGGTCTTCAGATCACTTTATAGCACTTGAGAACGTTATGACACTATCGGCCATCGATTATACGACCAATGTGCCCCGCCCACTGCAACTTAATATAGCAGTTTTTTGAGCAATGTCCAAATTGCTTAAATTTCTCGATTGTTTTGGCGAACCTTGGGAGTGGCCTATGTACAGCAGTAAACCTCTTTTGGATGAGAGATGACGATAATTTTTTTCCCAAGACATTTCCCTGTTTAAATAGACAATACGACTGATGATTTATTTCATATACGAAAACATTTATAAAAACATTATTATTTTATCTATTTTTAGGTGTGCAAAGCATGTGCTCTGGAGAAAGACTTCAAACAATTCCCATACGGGGACCAGACGTTGGTGGGCGAAAGGGGTGCATCCCTCTCGGGGGGCCAGCGAGCCAGAATCAATTTAGCTCGCGCTGTTTACAGAGAAGTAAATTGTTTTCTGTTTGGTTGCACAAATATGGAACTTATAACTGCTCGTAAATGATCATTTTTTGCTTGTCTTGAAATAAATGAAATGAATGAATAAATAATTACAATAACTTTTTTTGTTACGTCACATTTTTAAATTTATACAATTCATGTCTACGAAACACGTTTTGTTTTCTTTCCTGAATTCATTTATTATAACTAAAATCTTAATACAATTGTTAATTATCAAATATTGATATTAAATACGTTATTCTCTTCACAAAAAAAAGATTGAAGTTAAATCTAATTGCCTGTATTTATATATATTATTCATCTTTGAAGATTAATAATGTAAGTGAAATTCTCGCTATCTTAATCCATGCGAAAATGCGATGCGATTTTATCGAAATCAACTTTAATATGGAAAAAATGGTTTGTTAAATGGTATGTTCGATTGTAATTGAAAAAGTTGAAATTGAATGAGAAATAAAGGTATAAATCAATACCTACATAGTTGTATTAAAATGTAAAGTGAAATGATAATGGGTAGGGTAGATAAGATGAACCTAGACTACAATAGATACGGGCCGTTATTGACCGGATTGGAAAGTTATCATAACATCATATGACTGACATAATTATGATAGAAAAAAGTTTCATCTCTTCCAAACCGATATTTATATGTTACTTAAAAACACAAATTAATGAAAAAAAAATTGTTAATGAAAAAGCGGCTGAATTAAATAATAATAAGGATGTTCAACTGATTTTGTTCATCGTAATAGCAATAGCATAGCAAACTTTCACAAAATTTGTGATAAATTATTATATAACATTCATTCATGTTAGAGGCATATTCAATGCCATTCACCAACTCATTAAAATATTATGCTTGCAGAAATAACTTCAAATACCTAGTTCACATTCATTTAGTATAACCTTGGACGATTACAATTAAACGCGTTCTATTTTCAAGCCAGGTGTTCATTGTTCCAAATAATATATATAACATTATGTGAATTCATACTCTATAAGGCATCGCTTTAAGACTAAGAAAAGTTTTTGCTAACCAAAAATGCATGTATTTTGTTTGAAAAATGTTCTCAGTTTTCCCTTTGTAATTCCACTCCTAAAAGAAGCATGTTAAATGAAATTCTATCAGTGTTAAGAAAACGCTTTTTCTTATATACGAACACACACACACACATAATAAAACTAGAATTATCCAATTTGGTGCAGTCGATGGGAAGTTATGCGCGTACATACATTTCAGCGATTCATTTTATTTATATAATTTAAAACACGTGTATATACCTAACAAAAACCTCTGTGTATCCAGGGCCACCTCAAAATACCTAGACGCCTAGACTAGTCGTTAAACGTCTATTCATATTTTTTATGGAACAAGGAACAAACGAGCAGACGTATCGCCCGATGGTCAGTGATTACCGCTGCCCATGGACACCCACCATCAGAGGCGTCACAAGTGCGTTGCCGGCCTTTGGAGTATGGGGAGAGGGGTTGGGGTATGAGCTTCCAGTATCCTCACTCACTCGGTGAAACACAGCGCAAGCGCTGTTTCACACCGGTTTTCTGTGAGGTCGTGGTATCACTTCAGAGTCATAAAAATATTTTTTGTGAGCGCTCCGTTTTCACATTAATTAGTAATTTAGTTAACATATTTTTCACTTTGCAGGCCGATATATACCTCTTAGATGATCCTCTGTCAGCTGTGGATGCTAATGTGGGCCGTCAGTTGTTTGAAGGCTGTATCAACGGATATCTTCTAGGGAAGACAAGGATTTTGGTCACACATCAAATTCACTTCCTCAAAGCTGCCGATTCTATCATCGTATTAAATGAAGTTTGTTTATTTATTTATTTTCTGATAGAAAGTAGTTTATATATTTATTTACGATTTTAAATAAAATTGTATTAATATTGAACAAGATTTTGACAATGTACCTATTGTGTAACGTCACATTAATTGACTGCACGGATGGCGTAATGGTTTGAGCGTCACCTCACCGCTTTCTACTACACTGTATGCTTTGGGTTCAACCCCACTTGAGACAATACGTTATGTGATCCACTAATTGTTGTTTCGCAAAAAGTATATGACATCATTGGACGTCATTTTTGACCGACATCAAAAAGGTGGAGGTTTTCTATTAGAGTGTATTTAAGCTAAGTACTCCGTAATTCAGGAGATAGAGTGACATTCTTAACTGTCCATAGTGACTTAAACACTAATCTTTTTCTCAGGGGCAGATAGAAAACATGGGTACATACGATGAGCTTGTATCCTCGGGCAAAGAATTTGCAATGCTACTATCTTCACTAGAGGAGGGTAAAGATAAGGACACTGATAGCGTGGGATCAAAAGTGAGTAACAAGATCTCATGTTTTTCACAGAGTATATTTTAAGTATGGTCAGTAATACTCGTAGCTTCACATAAACACGTATTTATTTTTTTCTCAAGCTAAGTTGGAGTCGGTCTACTACGATACAGTGGAATTTCAATTAATATTTACCTGGTTCGCAGTTCTGTTGACAGACTTTTAAGGGCTACTAAAAACAGTAATAACATAGTCTGGCCAGATCATTGAATGAACGAAATACCTTAATGTTATTTATGTTTGGATACTGTAAACAAAACAGGAATTAATTTAATTAAATTTTTCTGATTAGTAATAATTAATCTTCAGGGTAAAAATCAGGGTGAAGAGAAACGCCCTCGCCTCAAGGCTCAAGCTAGTATCACAGAGGGAGGAGAAGAATTACCAGATTTCGAAGCTCAAAAGATGGACGATGAAGTAAGAGCTTCAGGTAACCTGAAGTGGGAAGTCATAGTGTCCTACTTTCGCTCGGGAGGCAGTATTTTGTTTATACTATTCACGTTTCTCGCCATAGCAATGGCTACTGCTAGCGCCGTTAGTGTCGACTACTGGATTAGTTTCTGGTAAGTGTGTTTAATTTTACAGAATAAATAAGAAATTTAAAATGAATTCAATTGCCATTAGGGTTGCATTAATCAAATCAAATCATTTATTCGCACCGTTATATATCGACGACGACGACGTTATAAATTATATGATCGCATTATAAATTATATGACTGAAACCTAATATATTTTGAGTTAAACTGACGCTGAATTTTATAATGTAGTAACATTACAGGAACCAAAAATAAGGGCTTATTGCTTACATGATCTTGCTACCCACTTCTTGAGGTTATATGTATGATATTTTAAAAAACATAGTAAGAATCCGTGATATTATTTTGGTTGAGTCGGGCCATATGTGATGATAATACATAGCTATCTATCGATTATACTGTTACTAGTACTAGCTGTTCAAGGTAAATACTGGTCAATGAAATATAGCAATCCCAATCTCGAATTCTAATTAAAGAAAAATATATTTTATACTTCAATTATTTTTAAAGGACTAATCAAATGGCAGCGTACGAAGAAGCCTCGGGTGGTCTCCTACCAGGTTAGTACAATACAAAAACATATATTACTATGTTACAAGCATAAGTGCTTGTAACATAGTAAGCTGTAATAACCACAAGAACCATCGGATTGTATCACATTTTGTTCATAAAAAATATGGTCACAATATAATAGTTTAAATATGAATGAACCGTATAACTTTATGCGATTCGCATATGTATTTTAAATGATTATTATCTACTTTTGTCAATTTTGTCTCTAATCATTATTTTACAAAAAAAAACTACTTTTTGTCAGTAAAGGTGCTCCTATTTGTAACATTTACCTTATATGTTCATTAAATTTTGCAGAACCTGATTTAAATACACAAGTGGGCCCATTCACAACCGCTCAATACTTGATGATTTATGGTGGTTTGGTTGGCGCCGTCATTTTCTTTACCAACTTTCGTGTCATCCCTGTTACCCAGCTCTGCGTTTCTGCATCTCGAAATCTTCACAACAGCATGTTTGCCGTTATGTTAAGAGGAATCATGCGATTTTTCGATACCAGCTCATCAGGTAACGACATTACTGTTCTTCAGATTACAATAGGCATGATGACAGTAACCAAGAACCACTAAAATTAAGTATTTATATGTCCGAAATATTTAATTATAATTAATCCACCATGTTAAGTTAAACACCAATCAGAGCGAGTTACGTCACGTATGTATAAAGGTCACTTGGTTCGGTTATGAGCGATCACTTTTATGAGCTATAAGAGACACTAGTTGACAAATGATAACGATCCGTCTGAGACGTGACGTCACAAACAGACGCCATGACACCACCGAGCGTTTTGGCGTTTATTTTAAAACTTAAAGTTTTAATCGCAATTTTTTCGTACTAAAACTTTATTTTTTGTAGAAATGTGACTGTTTTTGATAATAGGAGATACTTCCGAACATCATAAAACAGTTTATAAAAGTTAGTCATCATGCCTATTGTCTTTTTATAAGCGATGTTTGAATTTACCTACTGAAACCTTAAGGCTATTTTAAAATGATCTATCATTCTCCCACTTAGCACGCTAATTGAAATAAAAATAACGACATGTTACGGAATATATTAGAAGAAATCAAATTGTTTGCTACCTCGGTGGAGTAGTGGTAGCGTATGCGACTGCTATGCTTGAAGTCTCGGGTTCGATTCCCGGGTCGGACCAAATGTTTGTATGATCTGCAAATATTTGTTTCGGGGTTTGGGTGTTTTCTATGTATAATATATATGTACTTACAAAAAAAAGTATATAAGTATTTATAGCAGCTTATACATCGTAAAATTTTTATTGTTGATGTGTAAATGTTATTGCAGAATTTTTATTAAAACACAAACAAACAATTTAAAAGAATTCTAACTTACTTTTTATTGTTTCCACAGGTCGCATATTGAATCGTTTCACTAAGGACATGGGTGCCCTTGACGAAATATTACCGAGAACTTTATTAGACGTGGTGCAGATCTACGGAACATTGATTGGAATTTTAATACTGAACGCGATTGCGTTGTATTGGACGCTTATACCAACTGCTGTTCTACTCACAATATTCTTTTTAATGGTGAAAGTATATATGAAGGCAGCCCAAGGAGTTAAGAGATTAGAAGGAACATGTAAGTTCTTTTTAAAAAAAATCTTTATTGTGTTTGTTAGTTGTGTTAGCTACTTTCAGTTCTCAAAAGGTCTGCAAATAAACCTAAACGATGTCGGTTATTTTCGTAAGTTATATTTGAATTAAGAGGTATAATCGAGGGTTTTGTCTACCATCGCTCTTGTTCGACTCGATTATATAATTTCTAACATTCAGTAACAACATGGCGATTTTATTAAATCTTTACACATTAGATCGCACTGACTGCATGTCAGTATTTTTTTTTTTAATGTACGAGTACTCCCGCACTAGGAATAATGCCTGTGTCTTTGGGGACTTTACTAACATACTTTTATACCGTGGGAGAGCTATGCTACGGCATGAATGGGTCGGCTCGACCGGAGTGATACCACGGCCTCACAGAAAACCGGTGTGAAATAGCGTTTGCGCTGTGTTTCACCGAGTGAGTGAGGATACCGGAGGCCCATACCCCAACCCCTCCCCCATCCCCTTTCCCATCCCCCAAAGGTCGGCAACGCACTTGTTACACCTTTGGTGTTGCGGGTGTCCATGGGCGGGGGTAATCGCTTACCATCAGGTGATACGTCTGTTCGTTTGCCTACTATTCAATAAAAAAAAACAAAAACATACATGAAACGGACACAAAGAACACCCTGACTTAGAGTAACAATTTGTGGATCTGTGATCCACTTTGTGTGCAAAATGTCGTTCCATGTGGGATTTGAACCCACTACACTTGGCGAAGTATGGAACGGCGTGGCGACCGCTTAACCACTATGCCAAACGTGTAGTTATTAAATCAACTAAGTTCAATACAAAGTGTCTATGCAAAAGTGTGTATGCATCTTGTTATAAAATCTATCAGAGTGCTCCAAACTTTATCGCTTTCAGTGTTTGTAGACCAAAACATTGCCACACAATGGCTCATATATGTTATGTTTTAATTGAATTTTAATGGTTTAATTTTTTTTATAGCAAAAAGTCCTGTTTTCAATATGGTGACGTCATCTCTAAGTGGTATTTCAACAATTAGATCAGCAAATGCTCAAGATAGACTCATCCGGCAGTTCGATTTATACCAGGTAAAGTCTTAGAATATATAAAACAAGGTTATAAAGATACCAGTGGGTGAGACAACTCCCAACACCAAAGAAGCTGAATAATAAAAAAAGACAGTAATTTAAATATTATAAATGTTTTGGGATAATCCACTGGAATTAAAAATATCAGTTATTTATCCTATTTAAATATTTATCTTTCCAAGATCATCCGTCTCAGTATATTTAAGTTTTATGTTCCTTTCAACTTCTTAATTATCTTAAGTCCATCGTAATTTTAAGAAAAATCTAACACAAGTCAATTTTAAATGTTAGCATACCAGATAATTACGCGACATCACAAACAAATTAAAACTTATCTTCTAATATTTCTTCTCCAATTTCCGTGGGAGAGCCACGCTTCGGCATGAATGGGCCGGCTCGACCGGAGTGTTACCACGGCCTCACAGAAAACCGGTGTGAAACCGCGCTTGCGCTGTGTTTCACCTAGTGAGTGAGGATACCGGAGGCCCATACCCCAACCCCTCCCCCCATTCCCTCTCCCCATCCCCCAAAGGTCGGCAACGCACTTGTGACGCTCTTGGTGTTGCGGGTGTCCATGGGCGGCGGTAATTGCTTACCGCCGCCCATGGACTAGGTGATGCGTCTGCTCGTTTGCCCCTTATTAAATAAAAATAATAATAATAACATTAAAATGTATTTCTTACAGAACTTACACAATTCGGCATGGAACGGTTTTTTGACTGGTGGTGCTACATTTGGTTTTTGGTTGGACACACTTTGTTTGTTATACCTCACTGTCGTTATATTTGTGTTCATCTTTATCGACTTCGGTACGTTTTAAAATATATTCATTTATAGTACATACATAAGTAGAATACATTCTGTAGCATCGAAGTGTTCCGAATTTTGATAGTAATACCATATAAAGTTATTCGTTTAGTATGCAAATTTAACAATAACTCCATTACACACACACACGGCAGTTTGAGCCAATAATACAGATAAACATATATATTTCTACATACATACATATTATAGATCAAAAGAATATAGAAAAAAAGAAAAATAAATTAATGACCAATGATTATAATTTGTTTGTTAATAAAATTATATTAGGAAATATAATTTTGTGTTTTTAAGTTTTCATTTGCAATGCTAACGAATATCATAAAGATTTCTTTTGTGTTTTTGAATGCCGATGAAAACCATATGTTAACCTGTTATTCTGGACTAGTTATATTCAGAAATTTAGTTCAAAAACAAACGAGAGTCAAGTCAATCTAACCAGCATCAGAATCCTCCAAAACTTTTTGATTATTAACTCTAAACTTTGTAGGTGATCTAATACCTGTTGGCAGTGTGGGTCTGGCGGTAACACAAAGTAGCACCCTAACTTTGATGTTGCAACACGGTGCCAAAATGTTGGTAGAGTTTCTTGCACAACTTACCAGCGTAGAACGTATTCTTGAATACACCAAAGTTGAGACCGAGACAAATCTCTTTGAAGGACGTGAGTATCACAGGGTTATTTTAATTAACATAGTTTAATAAGAAAAAGTTTGATAAAATTTTGATATTTCCCATATCACTCGAGCTATTTTTACAAAAAATATATTGACAGCTTATTCATTAAAATCAATCTAATAGATGAGGCGCCATGATGGAACATATAAACATACTTAAGTAGACAAAACTGACACACTTCCATTTGGTTTCGTCATCATCATCAACAACCCATAATGTCCCACTGCTGGGCTCGGGTCTCCTTTCAGGGGAGAGTTAAGGCTATACGTCCCCACGCTGGCCAAGTGCGGGTTGGGGACTGGCAAGACAACGTTGTGGCTACGTAATCTTGCCGTTGGATGATTTTAAGCCGCCCAAAGACCTCCAACTAAGCTTCACGACTATCCTATGATAACAACCGGGACCGATTGCTTAACGTGAGCGTGAACGGAGACGCTCATGGTAACATGCCTCCAGCGGTCACCCATCCAGGTACTGACCGCGTCGTCGTTGCTTACGCTCGGTGATTGTACCCTCTAATCACCAAGTGCAACTGGGCTATGAGCGCCTCGCTTGGTTCCGTCGTAGTCGCGTAAAAATAAATATGTTTGTTAAAAATTTATATTTACTTAATTTTGTATGTTCAGCTCAATCTATACCACCAAGTTGGCCATCGCGAGGCAATATTATCTTTCAAAATGTTTCACTAAGATATGCGCCAACGGAAGCACCCGTTCTCAAGAATTTAAACATTGAAATCGAAAGTGGATGGAAGGTACGTAAACAAAACTGTAAATTTTCATTGATGATATTTTTCATGAGTTTTTAAAATCTAACGCATTTAGGAATGTGAAATTTAGTTTTTATTCTACTTCATTACTATGCAGAAGAAATAGGGCAACTAAAAAAACTTACAATAATATAACTGTTAAGTTTAAAATTTATGCGGTAACGACAACAAGAAGCTACAGCAGGCCAGTGAATATTAATCTGTCACGACCCAGTTAGGCTAAATACTGCCAAAAAAACAAAAGTTTTAAAGATTAATAAATAATCATGGTTATAAATTATGGTTACCAGTCCACCACCACTCTAGTATTATTAAATGAAATATACTCAATACACACTATTGATGGCAATTTATTTCAAACAAAAATAGGTGGGAATAGTTGGACGTACAGGAGCAGGAAAATCTTCACTCATATCGGCTTTATTCAGATTCGCTTACATAGATGGAATAATATCAATTGACGGACTAGATACATCACGACTTGCGCGTCAGGTATGAATTTTACTGAACTATTATTTAACATTGCGTGGACTTCATTTATTCTTGTTTTTCTCAAGGTCATTGTTATTTCCAGGGTCTGCGTTCGAAAATTTCTATTATTCCACAAGAGCCGATCCTATTCTCTGCGACAATTCGATATAACCTGGATCCATTTAATATATATAGTGATGACGATATCTGGAGAGCACTAGAACAGGTCAGATCGTAGACATATAGTCCTTAGTATTCTGAAGATAAGTTTGCTTCAATTTCTATAGATTGTTTCTTGATATTGCAGGTGGATTTGAAGTCAGCTGTTCCTTCACTAGACTTCAAAGTTACGGAAGGAGGTTCTAATTTCTCAGTAGGACAAAGACAACTAATGTGTTTGGCACGTGCTGTTCTACGATCTAATCAGATACTTATCATGGATGAAGCTACGGCGAATGTTGATCCTCAGTAAGTCGGAGATTTATGTGAAATTTCTTGGTAACATGTGTAAATTTTTTAATTACTGTTTCTTGTTCATTACTGTTTCTTGTTCATTACAGGACTGACAATTTCATTCAAGAGACTATCAGGCGTCAGTTTGTATCATGTACAGTATTAACAATAGCTCACCGTCTCAACACTGTTATGGATTCCGATCGTATCCTTGTCATGAGCAGCGGCGAGGTCGCAGAGTTTGATCATCCTTATGTGCTACTCTCTGATCCTAATAGCCACTTGTTATCTATGGTGAAAGAGACGGGCGAGAAGAACAGTGCAGCACTTTTCAAAATGGCACAGGATGCTTACTTCAGAAGTAATCTGCAAGAAAATGCAAGATAGCTAAAGCATAATAAAGTAATAGACATAGCTAATAAATAGAATAGAACTGCTAAATTAAGTATTAGTGACCAAATGGTACATAAAGTTTTTATTTAACATTTTACGTCTAAAACATCTCAAATAAAAAAGGAAAATTATATTTTATTAATCTTTTAAATGTTATTTAGAGATACTAAGTGGAGAATAAATGAAATTAATTTTAAATGTGACACTGTTTTTTATCATTTCTTCTCAATCTAATTCCAGTTATTTATTTAACTTAGCAAGGGAGAGGGAGGACTTTCTTAGAAAAAAGTACCTTAGGTTTTATTGTTATTTAAATTATTTATATTGTTTTGTAAGTATTTTTACATCAAATTTACCTTACTTTTATTTATTGATTTAGTTAACATTTCAATTATTATAATGTTCATAAGCTTTTGGTATTTTCGTCTATTAGTCAATAGGTAAGCCTGTTAAGTTAAAGGTTTTGTGTTTGTTTCCCAAAGGTAAATCTTATTTGTGAGCAAGATCATTTATTCTGTGTATAGTTAGTTAGTTTTTTTTTATTGAATAAAGGGCAAACGAGCAGACGCATCACCTGATGGTAAGCGATTACCGCCGCCCATGGACACCGGCAACACCAAAAGCGTCACAAGTGCGTTGCCAACCTTTGGGGGATGGGGAGAGGGAATGGGCGAGGGGTTGGGGTATGGGCCTCCGGTATCCTCACTCACTCGGTGAAACACAGTGCAAGCGCTATTTCACACCGGTTTTCTGTGAGGCCGTGGTATCACTCCGGTCGAGCCGGCCCATTCATGCCGAAGCGTAGCTCTCCCACGGAACAATAGTTTTCATCGAACTGCAATTTTAATATATATTTCTTGTCTTGAGACTTAGAATCCATTTTAAGATAACGTAACCATCACAATTTTTCGTTCTGACAAACTCAAAATGTGTGCGAGAGAATACAAACTATTTCACACAAATAACAATAACTATCGATTAACAACCTGTTGCACCGTTTAATCGTTTTACCGTTTTATGTGGAACAACTATGATTGCTAGTGAGCTGCCTGCTCCGTTACCCCCTAGAACGTATAAAAAAACTTTTGAATAATGGAATGTAAAGAGCGATGTTGCATTGCTTACCCTTTTTATAAAGCCCTGGTGCACTCTCAGAAAGGAGGAGTTATCATGCACGCCAAACGTCTTCTAGGATGGTGACAGCGAAACAGTTCATAGGATAAGTAGAATACCACAAACAATAAAACTACCAAGACCACTTGCGATTTGTTGTGCTTCAGATAGGATGGAAAATTCTTTATAGCGTTTTTAATGGTACACAAACATACGCCCATCATTTTTCATTCTTTTATTGCATAGTTAATACAGTAAAAATACTTCATTATTATTTAATTCCTTAAATTTTATTTTGTTCTACCAGGACAACTACATTTTTAATTTGATATTTCACTATGTCATATGTCAAGGAACAAAAACCCTTCAACCTAAATAATATTACAAGTCTATGAATTTAGTGACTTTGTCTATTGATTATGAAGTGTCTTGACCTATTTTTTTGTATTGAGGTGTATTTTTTGCTCGAAATGATGTAATTTTTATAAGTAATTTTGTGAAATCAACTGCTCAGACGAAACCCTTCGTACTTATAAAACACATGTACCCAAACTAAAGTCAGCCGTATATATTATTTCTATTAAGAAGCGGAATTATTCAAAAGAACCTCCTGTAAAACCAAAGTTAACAACCGAAAACCATGGTTAGGAAATTTACGAGTGTACACAGACTTTGATAACTAACGAGTTATCAGTTGCGCTATGCTTGGCTATTAAACTTTAGTGGTACAAAAACGTGACTCGAAATTACTAAAACCGAATATAACAAAACATAATATTAAGACAAGTGTCGTTACACTTGTGATATTGATATATTTACAGTTATAGAGAGATGGTTATGAATGGCCTAAACGTTTGCGAGTGACTTAAAATATAGATTGGTTGAAAATAAGGTAAGCGACATCTTATTGCAAGTGAATACTACAGTTACAATTAGTTTTGTATTCACATGTTTTGACCCGTCCACGATATAATTCTGTTCATGCTTGTAATTTTTCAGGTAGTATCTTAGAAAAAGTTATTTTAAGACAATCTTTAAATTTTATTGTTATTACTGAAAAAAATCAAGTTAATAAAAGTTAGTGGTTCGAACGCCTAAATGCTTTGTTCATGTATAGTACCTGTTTATGTAAAGTTTTTTTTATAAATTTAGATCGATTTAGCGCCTCTGAATGTATTAGATTAATAAGTTATATAATAGGGTTAGCTGATGAGACAATTTAATAAGAGAATCACACAATGAGGTGATATGCCTGCCTCTCTTAGCAGTGCACGCAGGTCCTTACTAGTTACGGCTACTTCAGTAAACAGATATATAGGATAGGATGCTAATCTAGGTATTGTTCATGGTCCAAAGTGAAAGTAGGCAGGACTTTTCCGTCTTGTTTTCGGAAGCGATGTTCTACAGGTGAAATGATGTTGGCTGAGAAAGGCACTAGCCCCAGTAGACGCACTAGGCGCAAGAGAACGCTTAATAATCTCCAATCTAACATGAATCTTTACTCTTTGAGGAGTGACAGAAAGACTATTATATGAAAGAAATACCTTACGTTTACCTAACGTAGTATCACCTCCGATAACACCGCTACTAAGAAAAGAATGGAAAGAAAAGGAACTAAAACCTGATATAAATCCTGTACCAACCGTCTGTCTAGGATGGTGTAGTGGATTAAAACCTTTTTTCTAAGGTAAGGCCTATGTCCAGCAATGGACTACTACCGAATAGAATACTACAAAATAGAATATATAAAATAAATTTACAAAATGCAATTTTTGCTCACAGCTATATAATGTGCAATCTTTCCCTGTGTTTTTATATAAGTAGGTATATAAGTGTATTGGTAGATACCAAAGTGACTCTATTCTGCATGATGGAAAGTATGAGCAGAATCCAATAGTAGTACGCTGAATGAACGCTGTCATTTTAGATTGATCTTCTGCGGAGGGTAGTACCGTCCCTGTCGAGCCGGCCCATTGTCGACAAATCAAGTGAAGTCCATTTTCGTGACTATCTGGAGGGTAAGGCGAAATTGGCTTCAGACAGAAAGCAGTTTCATCCCCATCGTTTAGATGATTTGCAATTCACAACTGTGCACTTTTCTTGAAACTTTCAGCCTTACACAACAATACTTTGGTATAAACTATCGGTATTCCCGGACCAATGCGACCTTCAAACATTCAAGACGCACTTGTGACGGCGGCGGTAAACGCTTACCGTCTGGCGATCTTTTCGCTCGTTTGCCTATAATAAATGGCATATAAATCCCAATACGCGTGCTACCATTAATACTCAAGAGCAAACACGTGCAACGAATGTTTACCACGCGCCTTTCTTATCGGAGAGAGGAAGGGAGGGAAGGTGGAAGTTTGTTTGTTTATTTATATAGTGCACAAATGACTTTGACATGTGTAATGGGCTCTAATAAATGTCTAATTCACTTCAAAATGTTGCTTACCAATCGCCTCCACAGGTTCTTTGACAGTTGCGGCAGTGATATAAAGACCAGGAAAGGTAGGCAATCACCAAAAGAAAAAAAAATGAGACTATTATAGTACTTTTCGGTAAGTACAGTGGTACTGACGTACAGTTTTCACAATAACTGGGTTTCGCTGATTGTGGGGCTGAACCATAAACTTTATACGAATTTGGATCCATAATATGTAAGGGTTATGTGGAATCCATCGATTAATAATGTCTTGATTTTACTATTTATTTGATTACATTGTTCTCAGTGTGCCAAACATATCCAACGTCATAGCTGGCATTTTTTGAACAAAACTAAAACTTTTTCTGCACTCACGGCACAGATTACTTAAAGACAATTCAAATAAAACGCCATAGAGGTCTTACATAACTAGAAAGCTAAAAAGGGATTGTATTAACTGACGCAATCACAGTCTGAAGTTAAAATATATTTTAGAATTGCAATTTTTATTTAACACCGTTGGAGACCTACATGCTTCGGCATGAATGTGTCGGCTCGACCGGAGTGATACCTCACAGAAAACCGGTGTGAAATAGCGTTTGCGCTGTGTTTCACCGAGTGAGTGAGGATACCGGAGGCCAATACCCCAACCCATCCCCTTTCCCATCCCCCAAAGGTCGGCAACGCACTTGTGACGCCTTTGGTGTTGCGGGTGTCCATGGGCGGCGGTAATCGCTTACCATCAGGTGATACGTCTGCTCGTTTGCACACTATTCAATAAAAAAAAATATTTTTCATAATATTTTCATAAATTTGTAAGTAAATCAATTAATCACAGAGCAGTTGAGACTTTGTGGGTGTGAGTGAACCAAGTTCTGTTGAAACCCATCAGTTGGATGTGATATCATTACAATGCACAAGAAAAAGTTTAAAAACTATAATTCGACTATGTAAAAACTTTTGATAAAATTTATATAGCCTATGTCATCCGGGTCATTATGAATAATCCATTGACACCTGATAACTTAAAATCGGTTTTTGTATTCAAAATAATTTATTCAATTAAGGCATTAAGTGACAGTTATGAAATTTAAATTGAAGCTACAGTTAAAAATCATAGATCGACTCAAACAGACGCCACAGCATGTACTGGATTGTTACGGTAAATTAGGTGAAAACACAAAAATCTACTGCCCGTCTGTGTCGACACTTAACTTCCAGTTTTTAACGCGTAGAGCATACTGGCAAAGAAACTCATTGCCACTCTTTTTAAAAGTCAGATCTGCAGGTACAATAATATTAGTATTATATAAAAGGTAAACAGTATGCAAGCTGTTGCCACTTGAATTTCATTTTATTGAAACGCTCCAAAAGCTAACGTACCAACAGAAAAAAACACTCAGTGATCCTATTTAGCTGATGATGTTAATTTAGCTTAATTATAAGGCAAAGAAGTTTGTATATACCTAATGACACCTAAGCCCATGACTGTTTATCATTTAGATAATTGTTGATCGTATAGTAGGCTTTACTAAGAAGGTTGAAGGTGATTTATTACAGTTAGCTTGAATTTTTCTGCAGGAAGGTCGATTACATCTATAGGAATTTTATTATAAAAACGTATACCAATACCTTCGAACGAGTTGTGTACCTTATGTACCAACAAGTTTAGACTTGTTTCTTGTATTAATATCTGTTTTTTTTTGTAGTCATTAATGTTGTGCCTAACAAACATAATACTTGCAAATGTAAACTGTGATGCAACAGTTAAAATACCTTTATCCTTAAACAACTCACGAAGAGAAACTCTAGCACCTGATAGCGGGTAGCTCGTTTTTGTAGAATAAAACAATAAATATACGAGTATTTGTTCTAATAGGAAAATAAGGAATTTTTTTCTTTAATTTGCATCGCAAGCCCTTATGCCAGACTCGATCATAGGCCTGTTGGATATCCAGGAAAGCTGCTGAGGTGTACTCCATTCTTTCTGGTGCAAGTTCCCACGAGTAGGGTGGCTAGGCAGTCGCTCATAGGGTGACGCCCATCCCTATGAGAAGGCTCTGTAATATCGATGAATACCCGGTTCAACAAGGTTGGCGTTAGCGATTCGTTTCACACTATCCACTACTTGGCACGTTTCCATCGTAGGATAGAGATATTTTTTATTGAGGTATTCTTCCTCTTGACCCGGACAATGAAGCCAAGGCCACTGTTCTTAGCATGATTGTGAGGTTCATTTCCTACCGCCAAAAAGCAAGATTTTAGCTGTTGTTGCTCGATTAGCACCACTCGAGAAACACGTAGGGTGTAGGGTGCGCCTAGTAAAAGGTGGTAACTCCTACGGACGTGAGCAACATTGCCCCCACAATATTATATGATGACCACGATTATTTTGTTTGTATTGGATATAAGACATGTCAAGATATATAACATACGCAAGACAACTGCAGTAACTGACAAGTATGTTAAAGTAGGTTACGTAGTAGTTTTGTGGTAGTCGATTTGGCACCGCTGGAAAGACTGAAGCACAGCCCACGTTTAAATCGAAAAAATCGTGATTGTACGAAAACGCCATCGGTTCGTCTACAGAATCTGTACTCAAAGCCTACTTCTTTAGCGAGGAGTGAGACAGGGAGACATAATATCTCCAAAACTATTTACCGCGGCACTGAAATACGTTTCTAGGGTTCTTGACTGAAACGAACTTAGCATCAACATTACTGGCGAGTACCTCACCCTACTTCGATTTGCTGAATGGCTGAAACCATGGAAGACCTTAGCACGATGTTCGATGGCCTTAGCAGTTTCTCTAAGCGAGTGAATTTATGTCGGACGTCCATGTCGCACCCTCTCCAGTGAAAATTGGAGACTCTACGCTCGAAGTTGTTCAGGATTAAGTAGGTCCAACAACAAAAAATTAGAAAAAGAAGTAAATCGTCGTACCCAACTTGTCTGTGTGGCGTTCAGCAAGATGCGTGACATTTCTTGTCCCAAATACCACAGTGTCACAAGACGAAAGTTTTCGACCAGTGTGTGTTGCCAGTGATGACCTAATGTACAAAGACGCCACACTTAAGTGTCATGGCTCACACGATGGCTCAAAGTCACAAAAAGAGCAATGGAGAAATTAATGCTCGACGTGATCAAATCAGGAATGAAGGGATCCGCAGACGAACCAAGGTCACAATCATGATCATCATAAACAGCAACTGATGGACATAGGACTCTCTTTAGTTGAATGGTGATAAATAAATAATCAACTTAAATTCAAATATCTTTATTGCAGTGATATTTTGATATTACAACATAATTTGGTCTTAATATTAAAACTGTACATCACAATACGGAACAAGCAATACTTTAATTTTCGCTCTTATATCAAATAATTCCTTGTAGAATATACTGCAAGCATATTTTATCAAATTAAAACACTTTATTGTAAACTGTGTTTTAATTTTACAATTCCAAATCGAGAGAACACAGCCTATCAATACTTAGGACTCATTTCTGTTACTGTTTCTTTGGCTTTAATAATTTCACGATTTAACTTCCGAGTATTTTTTTTTGTAAAAATAAAGCTCTATAAAATATTTCACTGTCACTGTCCTATTCATTCTTTACGTAGTTATAATATTACCACCAATATTTTGTGAAAAGCCCGTGAATCAATTATTTTTTCAACAGTTCATAAATTCTCTGATTCTTGAAAACAATTTTCTAGCTACCTTACTAACGTGATTTGCGAGTTTGTCATTACTTTTTCCTACTTAATTAAATACATTATTAATACCTATGTTAAGTTATACTTAAAGTTAATACTTTTCTCAATTTAACTAAGCCTCCTTATTATCACTTTCAAATTTATTTCTCGCAATTTCTTCAAGGTTCTTGGTCATTTTTTCTCCAGTTTCATTAACCATGAACTTGAATTTGCTTGAAGGGTTCGATAACAAGATATGTGGATGGTCAAACTCGGCGACTTCACCTTTGTCCATGACGAGCACACGGTCTGAATCCATGATCGTATTTAGCCGGTGAGCTATTGTCAAAACTGTACATGACGCAAATTCACGACGAATGGTCTTCTGAATCAATGCGTCCGTTCTGTAAAGTATAATCGATAACTATTTGAACTTGTAATGGGAATGGTATAAGAATAAAATGATTAAAAGAAAAAGAAATACAACTTATACATGTGAAATACTTAGGAAACTTACTGAGGATCCACATTAGCGGTGGCTTCATCCATTATAAGAATTCTATTGGAACGTAGAATAGCTCTAGCCAGACACACTAGCTGCCGCTGTCCCATTGAGAAGTTGCTACCTCCTTCGGATACTTTGAAATCTAGCGCCGGTATTGCATCTCTCAACTCCACCTAACAACGATAAATTAATTAGGTTTTCTGTAGCTTAACCGAAGGATCTAAATTATATATATTATATTACAAAATACCTCAAAATGTGGTTCAGTATGAATTCATTATAGACAAAAAAAACGATTATTTGTATTCTTTTTGAAGAGAACAAACAATCAGATTCATATGTAAACTGTTTTATGATGAAAAAAATAATTTTATTATCTTATTAGTTAGTGAAAAATTACAAATAAGTTTTATAAAATATATAAATTGTAATAATGTGCTTTGTAGTCCTAGGCAGTATATATGTACCGATACGATTGTTGTGTGAAACTGCCCAAAATGCTGTATGCAACAATGTAATGTCAACATATCTATCGTCAGAATTTTTTGTTCAATAGCTTAAAACTTTAGTTTATACGTAAAATCCGTATATTTTTAATAGAATGTTACTATACGACATGATTTTTCAAAATAAATGTTATAATGATTTACCTGTTCCAATGCTCGCCAAATTTCATCATCACTATAATTATTAAATGGATCCAAATTGTATCGCACTGTTGCTGAAAATAGTACTGGTTCTTGTGGAATAATTGAAATTTTAGATCTCAAGTCCTGAAAAAAAAATAGTGCTGTAATATTCTCGACTAGACAATGCAGTGATTCAAGATAAGTGGCATGAAAGTTTTCTAAGAAATAATATTCAGGAACATTCGGTGATTAGTATCCCATATCTTTCACAATTTTTTCAAAAATAAATTTTTACTGCTCATGAAGTTGGTTGAGAAGTAAAATGAGATGGAAACGAGCAAAAATAATGATGCGCCAAGCTTGTAGATGCCTAATATTTTGACAAAATGTGACATGTTTTTATTTATTTTAAACTTCATAAGCTTTTGAACAACGGCGGACTATTTAGGGCATTGTATTCCAGTCAATCTGAATAGATTGAAAATCAGGTGTAAATTTTTTTTAAGACACAGAGGCTTCGTGATTATATTATCAATGAAAATATACACCTTCAATTTCAGTTCAAAATCTACCTAAACTTACATAAATACCAATAGAATACATATGTTTATATACACATACATATTTATAAAAATCAATAGATACCAAATGTCATCAAGTATTATTACCTTTTTAGCGATTCCTTCAGTCTCCAACTCATCGATTCTGATGCTACCTTCAATTGTAGACAGTCGGAACAAAGCTGCTATTAACGACGACTTACCAGCTCCAGTCCTACCGACTACACCCACCTATAATGAATTATTTAGTGATCATGATTGTCATACAAGATTTTAAGTGTCTTCTAAAAAGAAGAAGATTCTATAAAAAAAAACTTTTTTTTGTTTTTGTTTTTTATTTAAAAAAGACAACTCCCACATTAGGAATAAATATCCTGTGTCGTGGGGGACTTTACAAACATACATGAAACGGACACAAAGAACATCCAGACTCGGGACAACAATTCGTGGATCACACAAAGTTTTGTACCGCGTGGGATTTGAACCCAAGGCACTTGGCGCAGTAGCAAGCAGCATGGCGACCGCTATTTATAGGTATAGGTTATGAGCGTGGGTCCCTTTTAAGGAGGTCCGACGACTTGATGAAGGTCATTAGACGCAACCTTGGATTGAAGAAGTGTATGTCCAGCAGTGAACGTCTTTCGGCTAAGATGTCGTTGATGACGGTTTGTACACTCATAACCTCGTCATTTATGAATCGATTTGTATTTTTTTGTTTGTTAGAACGTCTAATATTTAGTATCATTCAAATTTGAGTATAAAAATAATACCTTCAAGAGAATACATTTAGGATTAAAGAAATAGGTATATAGAAGTTGAGCAATCGTTTTAAGATTAATTTATCAAAGTTTTACGCAATTCTAAACAATTTTTGTTTTCAATCTGAGAAAATTCAGTTTACATCCGTATGCAAACCTGTGCAAAACAATATACGAAATTGAATTTAAAAAAAATTACCTTCCAACCGTTTTTGATTTCGAAATTCAAATTCTTTAGTACTGGTGGATCTTCAACAGAATACTTCAAAAATACATTTGTGAAGCGCACATTTCCTGTAGCTGGCCAGTGTTTAGGTGGGACAGTTGCTGAAATGTATTTTGATTGTATTATTTTTGCATGCATTTATAATAATAAAGTATTAAATAATGTAGGCTATTGTTACAATTCTGTTTTCACATCTTAATGTACTTACGTCCATTTTCCATATTTTTCTCAACAGGAAGTTTGGTGTATTCAAGAACTCTCTCGACAGCCGTCATTTGACCCAAGAAGTCAGCAGTAAATCGTGCAGCCATCTGAAGCAACATCGTCAGTGCCATGGACTGACTGACTGCCAAACCCACACTGCCTACCGGTATCAAATCACCTAAAAAAATAAAAATATATTATTCACACTCTATTAAGAAGTCACATTCCAGAAATTTTCATTAATTCACTGCCAAAACTTGCAATTTTTTTTTATACTTCGTATCTAAATTACTAAGTCTATACTAACAAAAGGTTAATTCATACATTATCAGGTCTGTTTCATAATGCTGTTTCTTAAGAAGTTATTACAAAGTTTATATTTGTCTCCGTAAGATTGTAAATGCCATTAGATTATAACCTACCTAGCGAGATTGTAAACTTTCAAAAGTTTGACTGTGACATATTGCTTTCAATTCAACGTACTATTTTTTATTAAATTATAATGACACTTATACATGGTATTTTTACACATGTTATTACAAATTGATTCACTTGGACCACCGCCTTATGATAGGAATGCGGAGAGACCCCTCCTTACCGAATTAGTATTATTTTTACTGCACCTGCATCGAGTTTAATGTGTAATATGTTGTTGAATAATGTTAATTGTGCTCATGTAAGTGACGATTGTCTTAATGAGAAAATAAAGATCTTTAAACCGAAATGTTTTAATATTGGTCGGTCTAACAATAGGTCGTTCTATGGCCATAGAATTAAGTTAGAACTTCTCTTCGGGCTCAGATAAAGTATCTGGGCCTGATCCTTGACGGTAGGTGGCTCTTCGATGAGCACTTCCAACAGCTTGGTTCAAAGCTGGTTTTGCCGGTGTGAATGGCGGCTCTGACCGCCCAGAATACGGCACGCTCTGGCGTTCCCACAGTACAGTTGCGGTTAGAACCATACGCGGTTGCCGCACCATGTCGACCGAGCCAGAGTGCGCCTTGGCTGGAACTCCCCGTGGGATTTGAAGGCGGAAGTGCTCGCTGAAGTTTATCGGCGGACGGATGACTTCCGGACGAAAAGCGGTTTTCGCCCTCCGCCCGATGAGGTAGACCAGTGGCGCGAAGCCGCTCGTCAAGCCACAATGGCTGGCTGATCGTCCCGGCTGGAGACTCCATGTGCTGGCTTGGCCGGCGTGGAGTCCAGCCGATCACACTTGATTGGGCAAGGTGACAGGACCCTTTCCTTCCGACTGACGTAGGTCCTTTCCCGGCACGATTGCTTTGGGAAGTACTCGGTCGCTAGAAGGGAATTAAGTCCCGTCTGTCAACACTGCGATTGAAGTGAGGTAAGTGAGTGCCCCCTTTCGCAAAATCCAGTGGTTGGCAGCGCGTGGGGTTTAGAACTTATTTAATAATTGAATAAATCCGTCATATCATATCATACCATATCACAGTTAAACGATATCTATCGAAGTGAAATCGTCAATTTCACTTCGATAGATATTATAACTAAAAATAAAACGTTAAATTGTAAGCAGTGTGTACAATCTTTCGACAGTTTACAATCTCGAGTTTTGACAATTTCACGGTAGGTAACATATTCATAGATACAAAATCAAAACGAATTGATACTTTTATAAGGTCATTTAATTATGAAAACCCCATATCATTCATAAGTCTTGTTTGTAACACTTTAAATTACGTAAAAATCTACAAAAGTTTTTAAGATAAAATGATCGAGATAGGAGATCGACTTTTTAAAAACATGAAAAATACACACACAAAAGTCTGTTATATAAGTAAATTGTAAAAAGTAAGAAAATAAGTACAGTTATGTATATTATAACACACAAAAAAAAATCGAATTGTGAACCTCTTCTTTTTTTGAAGTCGGTTTAAGATAAATAAAACTTACTGAGGTCGATCAGGAGGAAGGTAGCCAATATCACACCAAGGTAAGCCAAACAAAGGGCGTCTAGATATAAACCAAATGCAGTGGAACCTCCAACGAAAGTATAAAATGCGCTGGTATGGAGATCCTAAAATTGTAAAACGGTTATAGTTTAGGTAATTTTAACTTTTTAGATGTCAGAAATCTTTTAGGTTCATAAAATCGACGCACTTGTGTAATATTTTTTTTGTATGATACAGATATTCCTGTGTTATTTTCCTGAACTAAACTTTGAAGGAACAAAACTGTGACACCAATGATTCAAAAAATCCTCAGAAAAATCTGTAAAGTATGTGACGTTGTCCGCGACTCTGGTTCACGCTTAGATTCAATTCAGATTTTATTGGAATTAGTTTCTTCAAATGAAGAAGAACATAGCTATTGGTAATTATTTTAATTTGTAATGAGAGTAGATATAAATTACGTAATTACTAAATATATCTGAGCGTTTTATGTAAATATAAACTATTATATTACCTGCGCATTGTCAAAAGATCTCAGAAGTCTAGTCTGTGACTGGGAACTTCTTATTGTTGATAGTCCAGATATGGTTGAGTTAATCATTCCAAATACGGGACTTTTAGCTGTTGAAAAAGAAAAAAAAGACAAAAATAATTGAAAGTAACCAAAAAAGATAAATTGGCATTTTTTTACTTACGTAGTAGATAAGGTACAGTATCATATGATAGCATTGTGGCAATGGTTTTGAGTATGTAAACGTAACGATTTAAAATATAAAAATACGTGCAACTTGTAAGTCTAGTAGATAAAAGTAACAAATCCAGTAAAAACTTACAATTAATTGTTAAACTTTTCACTTACTTGTGCCTTCCAATCTCTTAACAGCTTGGGCCGCGTTTAAGTACCATTTGAATAAGAAAACGAATATAACTATGAGTACAAAGGTTGGTATCAAAGTCCAGGGTAAAGCAATAGCATTCAATACAAGGATACTGGTCAAGGATAAATACATTTGAACTGTTTCTAGAATGCTACGGGGTAAAAGTTCATCCATTGCACCCATATCCTTTGAAAATCTGTTTAGAACGCGACCTGTTAAAATTAAAAAGATATTAGATTGAAACATTAGCGAAATTTTTTTTTAAATATTGTTCAGAAATTTCATTCTGAAGAAATACGATCTTAAGACATTATTGTTGCGATTATATTTCATTTTGATGTTATTTAAAATCAACCTCCTACTTCAGTTAAATCAATTACATATATTGGCGTCTAGAATAAAATGAACGAGTAGAGGAGAGTAGAATAATTATATTATATTTTAATATTTGGCGAAGTCCTACTATTAACAGAGCACATAAAAACCCCTTCCTATCTACACATATATTCAAATAAATAAAATTAAAGGGTCTGTTTCCAATTTCAAATTAACAGCTTAACAATCAATGCAAATGAAAATATATACGATACTTACATCAAAAAGTTCATTATAATATTTTTATTATCTGTCTGTCTGTGTTTGTTCCGGCTAATCTCTAGAACGGCTGAACTGATTTTAACGGGACTTTCACTGATAGGTTGCTGATGATGTAAAGAGTAACTTTGGCTACTTTTTTATTCTAGCTTCACTCCGCGGTGTTACCAGCGGTTATTGTCGTACCGCGGGTATCATCGAGGGGTTTAGCTAGTACTTAATGAATGAACATAGAATCTTCACAAAATAGATTTACCTGAAGGATTCGTATCAAAGAATCTCATAACAGTCACAATCAGTTTTTCGTATATGGTGTTGTGAAGATTTTGTGAAGCCCGCATGGTCATTATTACAAAACTGATGATTCTAAGTTGGGAGAATAAAATAATTCCTAATATCACAGAGCCATATATTGTTAGGTACTGAGCTGTAGTCAGGTCACCAATTTGGGCTTCCAAGCTTGTATCTGCAATAAAAACATGCATTTTTGTTATTTGTACATTAAAAAATAACTTTAATAGAATTCTATACATGGACGTAAAGTACTTGTATATTACTTAACAGTTATTGATGAGTCGTAATAAATAAATATAAGTAGGTATTTAAAAAACTTAAAAATCTCGTTTTTTATCGCAGAAACCTTTCCCACTATAAGAGCACATTTGTACACGATACATTTTATTCAATAGTTGTTTTGAACTTAGTATACAGGGTCTGTCGTAAATAATGGATAAGTCGTAAACTGGAGTTGGTCCGGCTATGAGACTATTAGAAAATCGTATCTTTTTGCCAGGGTTTCTAACCGTATGGAAATGGCGTAGACTTTTATGTTTTTTTATAAATTTCGCTACTCCTTGCATTCATTCCGTTGCCATTTCGTTAAATTTAGGTATTTCTGTGTCATTTTTTTTGTATTATAGTCTTGAAGATGTGTATTATTTAGTTTTAGTACTGTTTTAGGCGTTTTTAACGTTGGTCATTTTCAAAATTGTCATTTTAAGATTTTTTATGTTTTTGTTTTACTTAGGGTCAACTTTTGATCATTTACTGTGTAAAAAAAAAGTACGGCGCTATAGCTGCCCATGATCTTAATAAATTATCTAGTATGTGTAGATTCTAAAAAGGTATAACAATGCATACTTCACAAGTAATATTAAGCTACATGAGCGAGATCAATATCAAGGTGAGAAAATATTTTTTTCATGTAATGTTGTAAATGGTTATAAAACTTCGTCATAATGATTTATTTCTGCCAAGATTCTTTACACAAACACTATGGGGTCACTATTAAGGATATTCAAAAGAAAACTAGGTTGTTTTAGTACGTAAAAATATTTATTCAACAACTTAAACTAAATGTTCGAAGTGTCCTCCGCCGGCAGCTATGCACGCTCTACATCGCCTAATAAACGATCGCTTAATCCGGCGCACATAACCGGCTTCTTCAATTTTTCTCGCTGCTACTTGAATGCGCGCACGCAACTCTTCTACAGAACTTATTGTTTCACTGTATACTTTTTCTTTTATACAGCCCCAGTAAAAGAAGTCCAAGGGGTTCAGGTCTGGCGAACGTGGAGGCCATAAAATTGGCCCCAATCGCCCTATCCATCTATCTGGATAAGTATTATTTAAATGTTCCCTGACACGAACAGCGTAATGTGCTGGACACCCATCATTTTGTAGCCACATCTCATTTCTTATCTCTTGTGGGACGTCTTGCAGTAAACTAGGTAAAGTATTTGCTAAAAAATTGAAATACATATCCGCATTTAATATTGCCGGCAATTCGAATGGACCAATGATTTTGCCATTAATAATGCCAGTCCATAAATTAATTTTAAATTGATATTGCGATCGGTCTTCTCGGATAAGTCTTGGGTTTTCGAGTTGCCAGCTGTGTATGTTGTGAAGATTCAAAAAACCATCTTTTCGACACGTTGACTCGTCACTCCATAAAATTTTATTAAAAAAACTTTGGTCTTCCCTCATCTTTCGCAGCATTATGCGACAAAATGTTATTCTCGCAGCAGCGTCCCTTGGCATTAATGTTTGGACCCTTTGATAATGATAGGGATATAATTCATGCCTTTTTAAAATCCTGTGTACAGATTTTTGAGGTATACCGGTGCGCCTTGAAATTACACTTATGGACGTACCAGGGTCTTCTGCAACTATTTCCAGTACTTTACCTGATGATCCTTTTTACGAATAAACTTGTAACATGTTTGTCGCATGTAACTATTAGAGCACATCAATTTTAAAATTAAACACCTTTATGAAATGAGGAGGCATGAAATTTTTTTGACAAAAAACTACCTAGTTTTCTTTGAATATCCTTAATAGTGGCCCCATAGTGTTTGTGTAAAGAATCTTGGCAGAAATAAATCATTCTGACGAAGTTTTATAACCATTTACAACATTACATGAAAAAAATATTTTCTCACCTTGATATTGATCTCGCTCATGTAGCTTAATATTACTTGTGAAGTATGCATTGTTATACCTTTTTAGAATCTACACATACTAGATAATTTATTAAGATCATGGGCAGCTATAGCGCCGTACTTTTTTTTTACACAGTAAATGATCAAAAGTTGACCCTAAGTAAAACAAAAACATAAAAAATCTTAAAATGACAATTTTGAAAATGACCAACGTTAAAAACGCCTAAAACAGTACTAAAACTAAATAATACACATCTTCAAGACTATAATACAAAAAAAATGACACAGAAATACCTAAATTTAACGAAATGGCAACGGAATGAATGCAAAGAGTAGCGAAATTTATAAAAAAACATAAAAGTCTACGCCATTTCCATACGGTTAGAAACCCTGGCAAAAAGATACGATTTTCTAATAGTCTCATAGCCGGACCAACTCCAGTTTACGACTTATCCATTATTTACGACAGACCCTGTATATCTATTTATATTTCTGTAAAATGTATATAAAAAGCATTTTTTTTTACCAACCTGGATCTATTCCATCAGGTAATGAAATTAAGTAGGCGCCTATTTGATTTGTCCTGAAATCAAATGTAAATATAATTAATACAATAATTTAAGTCCTCCATTTTCTATGTCTTCCTACTTATTTTCAGCTTCAAATATTTCTCTACGTATATTCACCATCATCATCTTCCTAGCCTTTATTATTCCCAATATTATTTGGGGTCGGCTACCAGTTCAACCGATTTTACCTGAATATCAGTTTTTACACAGAGCGACTGGCATCTGACCTCCGCAACCCTGAGGGCGAACTGAATTCGAAGGTTGAACTAGTTGTCAGTATATTTGAGGGCACTGACTTCCCAATAACGATTGCCATAGCTGTTCATGACAATCGGGACCGACGGCTTAACGTGCCCTCCGAAGCACGGGCGGGAAACACCGCCATCTTCCATACTCCGGGTTGCTATTAAGAATTTCTTGTAGGAAAAACCTAACAGCAGACCGACCCGGGAATTGAACCCGAGACCTCTTGATCTGCAGTCGCTTACGCTAACCACTAGACCACCATAAGATAAAATATTTTCTTAGAGTAAAATTACACGTATATATAATGGAACGAATCATACCAACATTTCTTCTTTAAATCATAATATTCGTGTAGATAACAGTAAAGCTAATTGTCTTTTGTGACATATCGGTAGCAGACACGAAAAAAATCGCAGAATTGATTCCCTCTGAGAGAATATATGACTGACGTCTATTGATATTGGGTAGAATATAAGTATATATGCTAATATAAAAAAAAATCACAATCCTAACCAGAAACTGAGCCAAAAATCTGTGGTAGTAGCAGCGCCTTGAGTGATGAGCAGTGCGAACAGCGCCAAAAGTACATAGAACCATGATTGCACAGCTTTGAGATATTGCCAGATAACCTCAAATTTGAGACTGCCTGTGGCTCTTTCTTCTGCCTCTAAGACTTGCGCCTTTTCCTCTTCACCTTCTTCGCTCTTCACGGAGATCCTCGAAATTCGAGTCATGAATGGAGGTCTTTCTTTCTATTATGAAAAAATAGTCTGAATTAATTTCTATTTTTCATTTTTTATGAAGACTACTCCCGCACTAAGAATATTCTGTGTCGCGGGAGATTTCACAATCATAATTAAAACGAATGCAAAGACACCCAGACTCAAAACAATTTATGGATCGCACATAGTGTTGTCTCAAGCAGAGTTTGCAACCATTACACTCAGCACAGTAGAAAGTGGCGAGGTGTTCCCATAAATATCTTAACCATAATCTGTGCAGTCAAATCTCATATTCATTAAATTGTAGTTAATTAAAAGAGATGTTAGGATGGTTACAAAATAAATCTAGTCAATCAGACAATCTTAGATAACTGATGAAGTTGAAATTTTAAATTTATTTCTGTTGTGTAGTGTGAAGACCTAAGAAATATTTTAAGTAGGTCCAAGTGCTTTGACCCCTGAAAACTTGCCCGGACACACCCTTGCGCATAGATATGTTTGGCTGTAAGCCATGCTATTTTCTTTGGTTGCTTTCCAAGAATCCTTCGAAAAAATGTTTCTGATTTAATGTAATACACTGTAACATCTTTGCAAGGAATGCCTTTGGTTTGGTAATCCGAAACGGTAATAGAACTACAACAAATAATAACTATACTTACTTTTTCTGAATCAGTTTCACCACCTTCGCTTGAAGTAGACAGCAGTGTTGTGAATTCTGTTCCAGAATTAACGAGTTCGTCATAGGATCCCATATTTTCTATGCCACCCTGCAAAATGATAATCTAGTAGCAAGTAGGTTCAACAAAGTTATGGAAGTAGAACAGAGGCTCCCTACAACGTTTTTAAACAATATCTATTGTTAATTGCCGAAACTAGAATATTTGACGTAACACTTAATATATGCCAATATTATTTATAACTAGCTGACCCACGCAACCTCGTTTGCGTCTTCTATTGCCCGTAGCGTGAAAATTTTCCCCCGTTTTTGAACATTCTTCATTGGTGCTCCATTCCTATTAGTATAAGCGTGAAGATGATATATAGCCTTCCTCGATAAATGGACTATCCAACACTGAAGAACTTGAAGAATTTTTCAAATCGGACCAGCGGTTCCTGAGGTTGGCGCCTTCAAACAAACAAACAAACTCTTCAGCTTTATACTCTTAGTATAGATTCGTGTGTTTCATAGGATACATGAACTCATGCAATCTCTTCTCATGTACTGCATACGGTATACCGAACTGTTGACTTGTAAGTTTTTGTCACAAATATGTAGTATTCAAACATACCTCACTTAACACAACGATAAAATCGGCAGCTTTGAGGTAATGGATTTGATGGGTGACTAGAATACAGGTACTGTGCTTCAAATATCCCTTAATGCATCCCTCGAATAACAATCTTCCTACATTTGCATCTACTGCTGACAGCGGGTCGTCAAGCAAATAAATATCAGCCTGTTAACCAAACAAAAAAGTTAGAAATAAACATAAAATAACCCTACAACTAATGTAAAATACAAAAATGGGGGTTCTTAGACATTTTAAAGCGCCATTTAGTCCCAAGCTAAGCAGAGCTTGTGTTATGGGTACTAGACAGCTGATACAAATACTTATATACTTTTATTTGTAAATACATACATATTAAACATAGAAAACACCCAAACTCCGAAAAAAATTTGTAGATCATATAAAATTTGATCCGACCCGGGAATCGAACCCGAGACCTCAAGCACAGCACACACATACGCTACCACTGCGCCACCGAGGCAGTTTAAATGCATCAAAACCCGTCGTAATAAAAAAAATCGTTTATTATTAAACGATTACTTAAGTAACTTGATATTCCTTTTGTGACTATGAAAATGAAATTTTTAGCACGCTTCATTATATTGACTTGTATGTTTCATTGTAACCGACTTCTGTAAGCGTGTTTTTTAGTTTTTAAACCATATTTTATTTTTAGTCAAGTTATATAATTGCCTATCGAGATAACGAGATGATTGCAAATAATATATTTAAGCTTTTATTACGATTTAAAGAAACAACAATAATATTTTATCAACAGTGGGTTTACGCCAATAGCAAAGTTTAATCAGTATTCATTGCCGCTTTATTTGCTTTTTGTATGTATCTAGTGTAACTTACCTCACGATAAATAGCTCTGGCCAAGTTTATTCTGGCCCTTTGTCCGCCAGAAAGAGACACTCCTCTTTCTCCTACTAACGACAGATCTCCATATGGGAATTGTTTGAAATCGGGCTGCAAGCAAGTTACTCTGCAAACCTGTAAATATACAAGAAAATGAAAGAAAATGAATAACATAGTATTATGCCTGATTGCGTTCAATTATTTAACAGCGGGCAAATTGACGTTCGCAATAAAAACTTAATGTACGCTGCGTTCGTTGAAATTACTTTAGTGTTTGTTTTGTGTGGATATAGGACTTTTTTCATGAAAATTGGCGTTTTAGCCCGATTCGTGCACAAATTACTTCGTGTGTTGTCAAACATCTCCAAATCTAAAAGAAAAGATAGAAACTACTAATTTAATAGATTTATAAGAAAAAATAGTAAACCAAAACTCTATATCACGTTATAGATTTTTGGAATATTAGAAAGAAAAGTTGTAATCATTGTCATTTTTATTTTAACTCCTTCCTAAAAGGCCGGCAACGCACTTGTAACGTCTCTGGTGTTGGGTGTCCATGAGCAGCGGTCTTCGCTTACCATCGGGCGATACGTCTGCTCGTTTGCCCCCTATATAATAATAGAAAAAAAAACTGACAATTTATTAGTCTGTCCTGATCTGTTAGCAGTTAGCACACACACAGTTTCACTAGCAGAGTCCTAGTGACTAGTACAGGTACTTAGCGATCAACATTACAAATAAACATTATATTTTAATTATGCGTTCCGTTTTGTTAAGTGCTGTAAATTATCGCTGTGTACAGTTACATTAATTTCAGAAAATCCTAGTGATTTCTATTGAGATTGATACAGTCCAAATAATAAGTGATCTATATTGTACAAACATCATATCTACTCGAATGGTTTGTTCTCCATAATTTATCAAGCAATAAAATTATACATATTTGATAGGACACACCCACGGGTAGTTAGATAAAGGACAGTTGTCACGTAATATATTGGACTTGAATCAATTATAACCAGATAGTATTACATTACCAAGTCTTACTGCTAAGGTTAATATACCCAAGAAAGGAAGATTTTTTTTTTTCTCTTTATTTTAAGGGACTTAAAATAAAGAGAAAAAAAAAAAAATAAAGGAAAGGAAGATATACCCTAAACATTGCAATTGCCCCTGGGGCTATCCTTGCAAAAAATTTAAATTGTTCTAAATAATACTATCGCTATCCCTACTTTTGTAACTTTGGCTTAAAATAAAATAAATAAATTTATTACCTCTTTATATTTGTCAACATCGTAAGGTAACCCAAACAGAATATTCTCTCGCACCGTACCCGGGAATAGCCAGGATTCTTGACAAGCGTAAGAAACTTTTCCTTTAACATTTACGCTGCCCATGGAAACTGGTAGTTCCTTCAACAGCACTTGAAGAAGGGATGACTGAAAAACATCTCTATGTTAATATTCGTTTACTTGAAACTGTACACAAGTTCATGGATTTATCGGTTCGGGATAAATAGAGATAAAGTCCTGCCACTTGACCTGATCCTACATATCTTAAGCGCTTCTACGACTATTAAACCATTCTAACAAGCATAACGGTTTCTCCATTCGTAATTTTATTTTAAGTATACTCTGTGTGAAGCCTTAAATGCAAGGTTGAATCTAAAGTTAAACATCGCTATATAAATCTTATTATCAAGAATGTATGCGTATGCAATAATCATGCTTATTTTAGTTTACTATTTTTTATTGAATTTCTGTATAGTACGAATTCTTAGTGACTGTTTTTGCAACGAAAACAAAAGGTTCGCTATCAGCTTTATTGTCAAACCAATAAACAATACTTGTAAATTATCACACAGGACTTTATTAAAAAAAAAAAACTGATTATTTTTATTCTTAAAAGAACACATGTCTACACATGGCACTTTTTGTCTGTACATTTTATTAATTTTGTGTGCAATATTTTTATGTTTATGTATTTTTTAAACTCCAGCTAAATAGAATAAACTAATAGGCTATAGTAATTAGAGAAATAAGCATGTAAAATAGAACATAATAAATTCAGCCAGTGTCCACAAATCAGTTTTTATAAAATAGACATTTACAAATATTTTTGAAGTCAATTTAAGATACCGTTACCGAAACTTCAGCAATTGTTAATCCATATTTTGTAAATTGTTTAAATATCTCACAGATTAAAATTAACCTCTGAAATCTTTTTAAACTGTCAAAAAGTAAATAAGAGAGTATATGTATTATTTTTAATCAGTAGCTACTAGAACTTTATTAAAACCACATTGAAGAGTAAATAATAAAAAGCGGTACAAGAACTTTAGGCTTACTTTTCCAGAACCTACGGGACCAATAACAGCACATAATTTGTTTCTTCGTACACGCAGTGAAATGTTCTTCAAAGTAATTTCTGACGAATCTTTAGCATCATTCCATGATGCACTAGCGTTGTTCAACTCCACAACATACTCAGACAAAGAGGTCTGTTCCACCAATTGTCTATTCGTAGCGGAATTTCTTGGTTTTAGATCCGATTGGTCTTTACCATTTCTATTACTGTTTACTATATTTTCTGATAACTGTGGTTTTGGTGAATCCTGGTCGTCCAAGCGCTCATCTGTTTAAAAGCATAATATTTAAGTTAAGTTACATAAAAAACCAAAACTTGGAACACTACTCCTAGTTTTTACTTGCGCATGATACAGTATTACGTGAAACAAATGCAACGTTGATAAAATATTATCTTGATGTAATAAATACAACGTTGTCAGATCGTACTTAAAACCTTTATCACATGAACACTTATATAATATAAAACAAATAAATATAAAACAAGTAAATTATGTTCATCATTAATATAAATACTGAAAAAAAACAATATTGTTACAGGTTCTATAAGTTTAAGTTTTATTTATTCTTATAATACGGACACAGACTAGAACATATCTAACGTATGTTTTAGCGAGTATTCGTATCGTAATATCAGTATTTTAAGTATTACCGTCTTTCGTATAAGCTATTCTCTAAATTGTCGCTACTCCACTATAAATTAATTCAATATTACACTGCTACTTTTATGCTATTAGAACACTTGCTTATATTTCTATTACTTATATATTATATTTTTCAAAGTCAAAGTCACATATAATAATATAATGAAACAAAACATCAAAAGTTATATCCAAAACAAAATCAGAATTATATGATAGGTTTTAAGTATATCCAATATTTTCGTTGATGCCGATAATATTTAGACTGATTGGGATAACTTTCTAATAACTTAATAAATCTATACTAATATTATAAAGAGGAAAGATTTGTACCTATTTTTGTATGTTTGTAATGAATAGGCTCAAAAACTACTGGACCGATTTTAAAAATTCTTTCACCATTCGAAAGCTACATTATCCACGAGTAACATAGGCTATATTTTATTTTGGAAAAAAATAGGGTTCCGTAAGATATTTGGGTTTTTCGGAGTCAAGGTGTAAAAATCAACCAGAAAAGTTACTTATTTTGCGAAAATTTTCATGCTACGGGCTATATAAGACGCAAACGAGGTTGTGTGGGTCATAATTTATTAAGATACTAGCTTCGCCTCGCGACGTTGCCTGTGTTTATTGTCGTTCCGCGGGTAGCACCGCGGGGTTCAGCTAGTACTATAATAAAGTGGATATCATAGTTACTAGGAATAAAGTTCTTAGTGAAACAACATTTAAAAAAGACAGAAAAAAATATAAAAAGAGAATATGAGACTTAAAAACTAGGTATTGCAATCTCACCCAACACGAGGAATTCCTGGATACGCTCTAAAGAGACCAACATCTCAGACAAACTTGCGATGGCCATCGGTAATATCAGTGTTACATTCATTTGAATTATACCAAAGTATTGTTGAATGGGATAAATCTGGAATATAACAAAAAATATAATTCTAAGAAACACATGCGCTGTTGTCTTCCTTCCTCCTTTTATTTGTCCTTATACTTTAAGTATGTTTGCTGTCAAAGCTTCATCTAAATATTTTAATATGTACATGTCCTTTTAAATCTGTTTTGCGTTTTTTATATAGACATATTTTTATAAAATGATAAAAGCATATTTATTTTCATAGCTTTGACGAAGAATTTATTAAAAAATAACGGTGATATTTTAATCAGGATTTCAAAACTATACAAGATTCTGTATCGCATCAGCGATAAGTTGACTGCACAGTTGGCCTAGTGGTTTAAGCGGTCACTACGCCGCTTGCTACTGCGCCAAGTGCCGTGGGTTCAAATCCCACGTGGGACATCACTTTGTGTGATCCACAAAATGTTGTCCTGAGTCTGGGTGTTCTTTGTGTCCGTTACATGTATGTTTGTAAAGTCCCCCGCGACACAGGATGTATATTCCTAATGCGGGAGTTGTCTTTTTTTAGAAAAAAAAAAAAGAAAAGAAAAAAAAATATAAAATATTTTAGGCTTATTTTACACATTCGGTTCAACGTTAGTAACATATACTTTTACTAGCTTCACCTGTATATTTGTTTGTAACCGAGTTTTGTAAGTATGTTTTATTGTTTGTTTTAAAAAAGAAACTATTTTCATTTTTATGGAAGAGACAGGTCACCTTAAGGTAATTGACGCATCCAAGTGCGCAAACATCGTTTAAGTGGTGCTCCTAATTAAAAGTTAAGGTAACGCTAACGTTTTCTTTTGTATAAGTATATCAATAATAATATTCACCGTTTCCGCCGTGATCAAGTTGTCTGTCAGAATAAGCACTAATATGGTGACAAACAGTATGGTTCTTTCGGTAAACAACATGAAATTAAGGAATGTACTGCGAATGAAGACAGATCTCCAGAGGGCACGCATTTCGTACGCACGAGCCGCTTTTACCACCGCTTGGAATGGTTTCTCCCAAGCGTACATCTTGAGAACCTGCGGTGAAAATGAAGGAATACAAAATTTACTAACTTAGTAAGTTTAGCTAACTTCGTTTCGCCAAGTTTGTGAGGTTACTATCTAATGTAGTAACAATTAAGGCAGTTATTATTACAAATGCACGACAACAAGAGGCGGTAGAGTAAAATTCAGTCATCGTGATCGCAAAATAGTTTTTAACGTTGTGTCATTCTATTATTTTGTATCAAAGAAGATATGTTCTTTACGTTTTGTTTTCTATATTTAATTAATAAATAAAAACAACAATTTAACATTATAGATGCTTGGACTTGACTTGAACAACACACAATAAAACACGAGTATAACCATAGAATTTTAACGAAAAAAATTACCTGTATTCCCCTAATAATTTCAGACATCAACTTAATGCGCTTGTCAGTTCTTTTAGCAGTTTGACGTCTTACAACACTAGTGAGCTTCGTCAAACCGGCTGTAAAGTTATTAGCTATATATAGTTATACATATTTACAAAACCAAAAATTCAAATGGATTTTTGCAAACAAAATGTTAAGTGAAAGTTTGCAACCTTAAACATTTCTTAAAACTGTTTAATTTCATATTCTCTAGTTTGGCTGCATACCTAAGGCCAAAATGTAGTAGAAAAATTGTTTTATTTATGCATTTTTATTATATGGTCATGTGCAAGAGTCGTTATATCCGTATTATGCTACGTCGCAAAACACGTAACAAAACACATGTAGAAATAATTAAAACACAGTCAGAAAGTTTTTAATTTAAAATTACCTTGAAGAGGAAGAATGAAAAGCACGACGCTAAATAATCCTACGAATGGAGCCCAACCAGCAGTTATATATAGCAAGTAGAGTACCACGGCAGCCTGTATAGGCACGACCCACAAATAATGTAGAAACATAAACGCGTAGTCGAATCTCGCGATGTCGTTGGATAGGAGATTCACCAACTTTCCACCAGCAACCTCGCCCACTGACACTTGACTAATCCGCAGCAACTAGGGCAAAACAAGTAAAACTTAATGAAATGTATGTCCATTGAAGACAACTTAGTAAAACTGGCACCGTGATCTGTCTGATAGTTTTTTATGAAAAAAAATAATTTTATTTACTTAACATAAAATATATTTATAATAAAATTATTTTGGGATATTATTAATCAACAAAATTTTGGTGTGAACTAATAGTAGTAAAATTAACGCGGATATCCCATACTAATTGCAAGTTACTTTTAAATTACCGCTTTTCTTTTCATTCAACAGTGCCTGCAGATTTGAGACATTCATCAAAAAAAGTATTTTTTAAACTGAGTAACATGTACAACGTTATATACTAATATTTTATTGCTCACCTTTCTGTATAATAAAGATGAGCATGCTATTTTGGTCTTCAAACTGAAGCGTAAAACGAAAATTGAGTTGTGATGTTGGAGTATCATACTGAAGAAATTTAGACCCAACATGGCAAATGCATATAGTCCAGCGTCTAAGCGACTCATAGTGCTGCCTACTGACCAAAAGGATAGTAGTTGCGCGAATAAAAGCGGCGTAGAAGTCCTGTGAAAAAAATAAGTAATTATTTTTCTCATTTTAAATCATAACTTACATCTTCTATTAAAGCTTAATGTACTTACTACTATACTTCATCGTTAATATTAATTGTACCTATTCTTGTGTATATAATTATTTTAAGACAAGTTTATATTTAACTAAAATAATGAAAATAATGGTAATCAGTCATGTAAGTTTCACGTTGGTTAAAGATAAAACAATATTTGATCTAATAAAATCACATGAACAACATTTACTTGATGAAACTTTACTCTTTACATTTAAGCCATCCATACGTTCGAGATACTAGCAAGACGTATTCCGCTCCGTTGCATTATCAATTTCCTGATATGGAATCTGTAGAATTTTTACTCATAATAATATTTTGAATTTTCCCAAAAGTGCAGCTAAGCTAGCTGCATCTCACATCAGCTAGTGACAAACACTAACGGTATAACTCGATCAGTTAATATCCTTTAAAAATAAAAGGTCCTGTTTCCCACCGGACTTCAAGTGGTATGGCCACCCATGTTAAATACTAATAAACTCGACGTTTATAATACTAGCCGGAAAACAATATGTAGCAATTATAACACATGTTGCGTTAACGCTTGATGATAAGAAAAAATGGCGTATCATTTATTGCTTATTCATAATACTAAATATATAATAAGCGTCGTCATGATGAATCGTGATAAACATCCGTACTAATATTTAAACAGGATTTAAATAATAATAAGGACTTGATTGATACTACGATATCACATAATTGTATCAAGTTGTTATAATATTAAGGTGAAGTTCTTGTTTACTCCTTGATCTAACTTACAACCTTTAGAATATGGAATATAATGGATAAACTAATTTTTTAAATAAACTGGAGAACACAGTCAGTTCGTATTTTATGCGAAAGGTTTTAGTCACATTCAAACAGATCTTAAAGCGTGAGCAATGTTTAAAAAATGTTCAAGAACTAAATGGGCCAACAGCTCCTGCTTACATGCCGGCAAGGCCGTCTAAATGATTTGTCACTAGCCACAGTCGGTACTGTAGCACCAAGTAATAGTGGAGGTCTTTCCTAATACAGACACAGTTAATGGGCGAAATTTTTGCACACCCTATAGTTAAGTCTGTTAACGTCTGCCGCGTTGAGGAGACATAACAGGAGCTTGTCGCCAAGCTCGACCTGGTTCTAAGTCCCATCTTCATCATCATCAATGGAATTATGAGAATCACAGGTTTGCTCGCTCTCTACCAAAAAGTCTACCTTCCTTCACCTCCCCACTTTTGAGAACACAACTGCTAATGCAGGAGAAGCTCAGTATACTAGGCATGAATATTTGCCGTGATCTGAACCCACGTAAATACATTGAAAACGTCACTAAGGCGGCTTCGCGGGAGCTAAGTATACTGAACAAGGTAAAACGGTTCTTCTCGCCTGAACATCCGTGTCTTTTTTATAAGGCCCATGTTCGCTTCTCCACGCAGGTATACTGTTCTCATATTTGCAACAGCTCCACTCAGTATTTTTTAACGCTACCGATTGGTGGCAGCGGCGAGCAGTCTGAATTATTGACGGTCCCTAAGCCATCGAGACATTCGTGCCTCTGCAGTTGCGAAAAGATGTCGCCTCTATCACCTTTGTTATGAAGAGTATTTTAATGAGCTCTTCTAACTAAGTAAATCTTTTACTTTCAGACAGGATTTCTTCGAATTCTTTCCCTTACCACTTTGATCACCTTTCATTGTGCCTGTCAATAGCCCGGTACATAAACATTTGACTTATACCAAGTGTATGGAGGATTTGAAAAATTATCTACTTTATGTAATGCGATTACAGCGATTCGGTTCTCTTTATCATCCCACCCTATTTTAATATCACAAAATATATTGGAGTGAAAAAAGGAAACACAATAAAAAAATGTTTAAAAATGACAGATTAAAAATTCAAAAGTAATATTTTGTATGTTTTTAATTGTTACAGTATTTATGGCCAAACTAAGTATACTACCTACATCATCTGTTAGAATTGAGTGTTTAACGAATCGGTGGTACCTACCTCGTTCAGATGTCAAACGATATCTTGATGTCCGATTAATGTATAAGAGAGGATTAATTCGAAAATGCGTAAAACAATTGCGTAGGTGTGTCGGATTGATCACTTTAGAAATCTACAATAATATTCATATATTCTTAATGTATATAATATATAAAATCTAGTAACAAACGTTATCCGTAGTCATATTCCGTTCCGTTCATGTCATCCAAGGCATTATTTCTTTTTTTAGATTTTTAAACCGAACCAAGTGCAATTGGAGAGGCCTATGTTTAACAATGGACTACTTACTACTACTGCGGTGTTCCCGGACCAATTAAGACAATTAAGAAATTAAACCTTTAAGAAAAGAGCGTACTCCTTCCTAAAAGGCCGGCAACGCACTTGTAACGCCTCTGGTGTTGCGGGTGTCCATGGGCGGCGGGAATCGCTTACCATCAGGCGATACGTCTGCTCGTTTGCCCCCTATACAATAAAAAACAAAAAAAGACAATAGACTGATAATGACGGTGATGACAAATATTTTTGGAAACAATACGTATATATTATATTCAAACTCTAGGCAGTATGCTATTATAGAAAAACGATCAGTACCTACGAGTAAATAATGCAAAGTATGTATTTCAAATTAAAAATAAGGTATTCCTATTTTTTTTTATTGAATACTTGTCTACCGAGCAGACCCATCGCCTACCGAACCTAGTACTACCTATTTGTATACAGATAATATTTTGTAACTTAAAATTTGCGTTAAAACATAAGCTTATACTAATATCTACCTCATTGCGGTAATCAGGAGGACGTAAAGAGCACCCGGCATGTAAGCCAACCAATATGCTCTTGTCATTGCTTTCCCTAGGGATGGTTCCCTGTTCTGTCTCTTGGCTCTTTGTAGTTCATCAAACCAGTACCTGCAAAGAAACATTAAATTACTTATTGCTCTTGTCATTTACCTCAGTAGTATTATGATCTACCATCATAACATACCTTGAGTAACCGTTTTATTCATAACTAGCTATACCTTGCCAATGGCTGTGGCATATTATGAGTGCAGAGAGATGATGAAAACCATCATTGAAAAGTATTGTAGATCGTCTCAAAATTTGAGGTTAATCAGTGTGGAAATTTTGAGTAGGTAATAAAAACAAAACGTTTTCGTATTTATTTTATACAAAAATTAATGTTATTTTATAGTATAACGTGTTAATAGCTTTATATTACTGACACTAATCAAATTTTTGAATGCCACTTTACATAACATAATAATATAATAATAATAACAACAATATGGTACTTTAACTTTAAAATATGGTCTGTTTGTTTGGACGAGATTTAATCCTTAACTACTCAGTATGTTTTTATAACGTAAAGGTGCTCCCACACAGCAGTTATATAACGTTATAAAATATTGTGTGGCACGATAACATTTTTAACATACGCTACAACATGTCAAGAATGTTATATGTTGCAAACTCTCTCAAAAGCGGTATCGGATAGGCAATAACCCGATACCATAAGATTAGAAGTAAATGTAAATAAAAATAATCTAACTTCACGCTCTAATAAAAAAATGTAATTATGTCTGTTCGACAATTGTGGGTTGATGAAGTACTATTTTCGTTTATATGCAATAAATAGTAAATTATTCATGTTTTAAACATTTTCATTGCACATTTAGGTTCGTAAAACATTGGCGATAATTGCATACTCATAATATAAATGCGAAAGTAACTCTGTCTGTCTGTCCTGCTTTTACGGTCAAACTGTGGTACCGATTTCATTGAAATTTCTCATGGCGATACTTTGATTCTTGAGAAAGGACATAGGCTACTCTTTGCTGCGGTAACCGACAAACACGCGGGTCGAGCTAGTTATATATAAAGATGAAACCAGATACTGGCGTGACTGTATGTATGTTGATACATACAGTCATGCCTGTTGTCTTATACTCTACGTGTATACTAATCGGTCCCTGGTGCTCTTCACATGGCCCTTTTTCAGAACTTCGCCAATTTCATCGGCATAAATGTTCGCTGTGGACGACCTCTTGCGACACTTCCACACACATTCGCTCTATAAATTCCTTTCGTGAGTCTTCTATCATTCATCCGCTCTAAATGGCCAAACCAACGACGCATGCCCATTTAATTGCAAACGATTATTGTCACTACATCTTCTTTCAATCCACAACATTCTCGTATCACGACATTCCTGACTCTGTCACTAAATTTCACACCGCACATACTTCTTAGGCAGCGTTTATCCACAGCATTTATTCTACTTTTGTACCTCTTCAGCCATACCATACAAAAGGGTTAGGACGAGCACACCATTGTGCACATCAAAATGTATACTCCATTGTGCACAGCTGAACGTACCCTAGTAGTTATAATATAATAGTAAAGTAAACGTCAAATACATTAGTCGTAGAACAGTCTACGCAGTATAAACGAACTAAATAAACAAGCAAAAGTACCAATATAGGAACATGAATTGAAGAAATAAATGAATCGAGAGATAAACATAAAACGTAATAAGTGAGTCTACGGGGGCTGTACAAATATTTGTGCAGTTCAAGAAACCTAATATAGTGAAAGGCGGACAAACATGCATCTGTTGGCAATATTATCGATCAAAATACGACAAACTCTATCATTGTTTGCAAACTTTGGAATTTGCACTCTATTTGCTAATCTACTGAAATGTATAGAATTGTATTTTTTTAAATACATGATATATTAATTTCATTCATTAATTCATTTTAGAAGGGAGGGTGGAATGATCGAAAAGGCTGTAACGCACTTGTAACTTTTTTTTTTAAATATGGGCCTACCAATGAGACTGTACTCTGCCTGACGGAAAGTATGAGCAGAATCCAGCAGAGTAATGGTCATCATGCTCATTGGAATGTCAAAGTCAAAGTCAAATCATTTATTTCCATAGGCCCCAAAAGGCACTTGAACACGTCAAAAATACAAACATCAAACATTATTAATACAAATATAAAATAAAACTCAAGTACTGAATTGATCAGTGATAAAAGGATTTAACTCAAGTAATCAATGATTTGAATTACCGGAGCTTAGATTGATTTCGATTCAACTCTAAGGTTTAAATTGAAATCAATCCAAGAACCAGCTCCGATGGGTATTGTATTCACGAGAAGAGCTGGTGAGAAACTCATGTGCACCATCTTTTCCAATAATTCATACAA